>JARYHS010013630.1:142305840-142766349 GCA_031002005.1 Vandiemenella viatica | reverse complement strand
CATGGCCGAATTCCTTCCCGTCTCTAAAGACCGCTGTTAACATAAATTCCGTTCATCGAAGCAGGCAGACATTAAAAATTAATTCACCGACGAAGAGACGGGAAACAAACTCACTTTTTCATTATGAACAATATAATATAACTCACGAGTGTCACCTACAGTCCGTGTATTTTAAAGGATGTATTAAATTAGGGGTATTTATATTTTTATTTATATTTCTCGTGTCCAGGACATAACAAGTTGAAAAAACAAATAACATTAATTAATTAATATTAACTATAAACACAATTATATAGAATGTGACCAGAATTCCGCAATCTTGATGGCCTTCTCGTTTGCCCTGTAAAGGTCGTCGATATTGCAGGTTTCAGGGAGATTCCTGCATATCAGAAGATGTTGTGGGTTCTGAAGCTCACCACATTCACATAGATCGTTGTCATTAGTGTACCCCCATTTTTTAAATATTATATTTACATCGGGACACTTCAGTTCTTAGTCTGTTTAAAGCCTTCCATATAGCATATGGCTGATTACATCCCGCAGCGGGCCTCTTTGATGTTCCTCCACCAGGACAAATTTCAAAATTAGGGGTAATGAAATTGTGTGTCTCCAAGTGAATGCCGGGGATGCTACCTTCAAAAGGCCATGACCGAATTCATTCCCATTCCTTTCCCCGTCTCTAAAGACCACGTTGTTAGAGAGACGTTAAAAAAAAGTACCTGTTTTAGCGTTCTGACCTTGTATTCGAGAGGACGGCGTTTCCGGAGCATCCAGATTTGGGTTTTCCATGGTTTCCCCAAATCACTCCAGGTGAATGCCGGGATGCTTCCTTCAAAAGGACATGGCCGAATTCCTTCCCATTCCTTGCTCCCCATCCTTTCCCCATCTCAAAAGGCCAGGTTGTTAGAGAGACGTTAAAAAGTTTAAAAAATGAAATTATTGTGATAAAGTATAGCAAACCACACATACGTTATTCCTTTCAAAATTCGTAGCCTCAAAAACCCATCAATGGTGAAATCCTTTCATTGAAACCGAGAGACATTCACCGATGAAGGTAGGGAAAACCATAAAAAAAATTCCGTTCATCGAAGCAGGCAGACATTAAAAATTAATACACCGACGAAGAGACGGGAAACAAACTCAATTAGTCACATCATGTTGGATAAAATTCCAATCAATCCCTTGTGACACATCAGTGATTGACACCCACATTTAACTGTATTTTACAGCACAGCACGTATGTTCCAGGAACGAAATACGTCTGTTAATCTTACTAATTTCACCCCTGTCGAATCGAAGTACGCCAGTCCTATGTGATAAAAATCGAGTCACGCTAAGGCAGTGCTTTCGCAAAGTCTTCTGCTAATCAGTAGCCAGGTACCAAAATGTTCATTTAAGGTGGTTCTACTGCAGTTTTCAGGGAAATTCTCCCCTTTTCCAGGAAATTATTTTTCAATAAATCAGGGGGACGAAATACGTCTGTTAATCTTACTAATTTCACCCCTGTCGAATCGAAGTACGCCAGTCCTATGTGATAAAAATCGAGTCACGCTAAGGCAGTGCTAAGCACTGAACATGCCTGAGACCATCGCCTGTGACCAAGGTGGAGATACTCCCTTATAGAAGAAATCCAGTGCCAGCTTCTACTGATATTCTATTCCTAATTCTTTCACCAAGATCCACCCCTAGCCTCATCACCAACATACCCACAGCACTTCCTCAAACCACCTTCTGTTTTCCAATGATTCCCAATCCAACCCCTGATCAGTTACAGACAGGGTTA
This sequence comes from Vandiemenella viatica, assembly GCA_031002005.1. NCBI lineage: Eukaryota > Metazoa > Arthropoda > Insecta > Orthoptera > Morabidae > Vandiemenella > Vandiemenella viatica. Next base: position 142,764,566 of record JARYHS010013630.1, on the reverse strand, counting down.
CCTTCTGTTCGTGCGTTAAAGTAAACCAAAAATTCAAATTCGCAAAGTCTTCTGCTAATCAGTAGCCAGGTATCAAAATGTTCATTTAAGGTGGTTCTACTACAGTTTTCAGGGAAATTCTCCCATTTTCCAGCAATTTATTTTTCAATAAATCAGGACCCAGGGGAGTTCTCCATTCGGCTTAAAATGTTCCCATTTAACGCCAACCTTCGGATTCAGGACCAAGTCTGACATTTGTTTGTAATTGCATGCTTTGTTCAAGTAACCACGATAAAGTTACCATAATGCTCTTAGCTCACTGATAGTTTCATGGTCATCAAACAGGCATCATAACCCACATTTTCATAGAAGATCCCCACACATCGACAAGTATCCAAAGGTGCAGACACTAGTTCTATTGCGCCGAAGATAGCACCCACGCTTGAACTGTCGTAAATTGTTAGGTCAAAGTGGGTGTTTGGATATTTTATCCATTCAGTCCTCATCATCTAAAGTCTAATGCCAGATTGTGGTCATTGCCAACTTAGGCTCCATACACCACTCAGAATTATTTCGCCAATATCCATTCTAACAGCATTATACACCACATACAGCCCCTGACACTCTTCCAATGACATCCAGTCCAGTTCCTTTATTAAGGCACTTGTTGAATATTTTCCACTAATAAATCTAGCTGCTATATTTTGCACCTTGCATTTGATGTACAAAAAATGTGGTCTCCATACTACACTTATATATACAAGAAATGGTCTGACTGTGGGTTTGTACCCAAGTCCTTCGCTTCTCGGGTACATCCCCTCATCACCCCCTCTGTTAAATGATTTTTATGTAGTGAAAAACGTGAGAAACACAATTCGTATGCCAACACAAACGGCAGTAAACTGTAAAGAGTACAGTGAAATGGGAGATTGCCAAAGCCCTGAAGCAATGGTTAGAAGCACACGTTGATGGTGAGCATAATTCTATAACCATATATTTTAGACTCAAATTAACAGAGGAAGTAGACACACGCACACACTTGTACATGCATACAGCGAGGTCGACAGAACTAACAGCAAGCATCATGGAAACGATGAAGTGGGGCAGAATTGTCGTTACCACTGATTAACTGGGCAGAACTATCGTTAAAAAAATCATCAGACAGACGAGTTTAAGTCAGGTATCACAATACTTACACTTACATGCACAAAGAGAGACGCAGATATACATGTACAAGTCTACAGAAAGTTCAGGACAACTACCTGCACCAACCATGGAAACAAAAAAAGTGGTGTAGTACTTTCTTGCCCCCATGACTGGCTGAAAAACAGAACTCTCCTTACATATCATCTGCCTGGCGAGATAGAGGGTGTGCAAAAGATGGCATGTTTTCACCATACACCTAAGTATTTACATCATAAATAGTGTTCATCACACACAATTGATTACATTTACCATCAATACGTTTCCCCCACACTGCAACCCTATCTGCCATTCATTAAGAGTGCCCCAGGTACCATGAGTTACAATAGACATTTGACTATCAGCAGATACCAGAACCCCTCATATTCATACTAGGTCTCAACCACAAATCCATACGTATCCATGCACAAGCTCAAAGAAACAGGAACAGCAAATCATACATCCAGATAAATGAGTTTAAGGAAGGTATCACCATACTTACGCACACAGACACATATATCCATGCCTACAGCGAGATCAACACAACAACGAGCCCAATCATGGAAAATAAAAAGTGGGACAGAACCCCCATGGCTCAAGACTGACGAAAAAAATCATCATTAACATGTGTTCCAAGTAACAAACTCCTCACATCAAAATCATATCATTTAACTCACACAACAGACCTCACTACCATCCAGTATCATGTGTGCTAGGTACAAAACTGTTCACATTAGCACCACCACATCTATCCCACACCTTAACCCTTACTGCCATTCAGTAACATTTACCCCAGGTACCACGAGTAGCAGTAGACATCTGGTCATCAGACAGATATCATAACTCCCATATTCATACTAGGTCTCAACCAAAAATCTGTACGTCACCTCACACAAGCAAGGTATCACCACATTTACGAAAAAAACACACAGAGATAGAGACGCATACACACGTTCATTTCCAGGCCTACAGCGATCTCGACTCAACAACTAGCCCAATCATGGCAACGAAAAAGTGGAACAGAACACGCATGACTGGCCAAAAATCATAGAAAGACACACACACACTACACATGTCAATGCATTCAAACAGTTCCATTCATCACCACACATAACTGGAGGAAAAAACTGAAGAGTTACAGGATGTGTGAAGTTTGAAATCACAGTCACATCTCGCCCACACCGCAACCTTTTCTGTCATTTAGTAATATGTGCCACCCATGTACCACGAGTAGCAGTAGACACTTGGTCATCAGACAGATATCATAACTCCCATATTCATACTAGGTCTCACCCACAAATCCATACGTCACCTCACACAAGCATAAGTGCAGGACAAACGAGATAAAGGAATGTATCACCACATTTACGCAAAAAACACACAGAGATAGAGATGCATACACACGTACATTTCCATGCCTACAGCGATCTCGACTCAACAACTAGCCCAATCATGGCAACGAAAAAGTGGAACAGAACACCCATGACTGGCCAAAAATCATAGAAAGACACACACACACTCACATGTCAATGCATTCACACAGTTCCATTCATCACCACACATAACTGGAGGAAAGAGACTGAACATGCTAGATCCAAACTGAAGAGTTACAGGATGTGTGAAGTTTGAAATCACAGTCACATCTCGCCCACACCGCAACCTTTTCTGTCATTTAGTAATATGTGCCACCCATGTACCACGAGTAGCAGTAGACACTTGGTCATCAGACAGATATCATAACTCCCATATTCATACTAGGTCTCACCCACAAATCCATATGTCACCTCACACAAGCATAAGTGCAGGAACAGCACATCATACATCCAGACAAACGAGATAAAGGAAGGTATCATCACATTTACGCAAAAAAAACACACAGAGATAGAGACGCATACACACGTACATTTCCATGCCTACAGCGATCTCGACTCAACAACTAGCCCAATCGAGGCAACGAAAAAGTGAAACAGAACACCCATGGCTCAAGACTGACAAAAAAATCATCATTAACATGTGTTCCAAGTAACAAACTCCTCACATCAAAATCATATCATTTAACTCACACTACAGACCTCTCTGCCATTCAGTATCGTTGGTAATATGTACAAAGCTAATTTCATAAGTTACCACATACATACAAGTAATTGCAGGAAAGGGTCCCGACACACGACATCCACACTGAGGTGTTAAATGATAGGCAGATGATAGTATGTCTTTCCAATACACCTCAGTGCTCACCACACATACTTGATTTTTTAATGTGCCATCAGTATACCTTGTGGCTGGAACTAAGCTCTTGGCAATGTTTGGCCAAAAGTCATTTGTTAATAGTAGCTCATCAATCACAAATTTTGGGTCAACCTGCCCAAGCGGGCGCGGCGCGAGGTGGCCACCCTTCCCCACTGCGGACAGAAATACCGTAATACGCCGGTCTAAAAGCGCGGACCGCGATGGTTTACCGGAGTCTCCCGCGCGGACCGCGATGGTTTACCGGAGTTTCCCGACCGGGACCTATTACCGGTAACCGCATTTTTAGGACCGCACTGAAGACCGGAATTTCATTGCGCTCGAGGCGGTAATATGCGCCGGTATACCGACCTACTAAAACACGATGTACGCGTCCGCTGTGAGGAAGGGTGGCCACCTCGCGCCGCGCCCGCTTGGGCAGGTTGACCCAAAATTTGTGATTGATGAGCTACTATTAACAAATGACTTTTGGCCAAACATTGCCAAGAGCTTAGTTCCAGCCACAAGGTATACTGATGGCACATTAAAAAATCAAGTATGTGTGGTGAGCACTGAGGTGTATTGGAAAGACATACTATCATCTGCCTATCATTTAACACCTCAGTGTGGATGTCGTGTGTCGGGACCCTTTCCTGCAATTACTTGTATGTATGTGGTAACTTATGAAATTAGCTTTGTACATATTACCAACGATACTGAATGGCAGAGAGGTCTGTAGTGTGAGTTAAATGATATGATTTTGATGTGAGGAGTTTGTTACTTGGAACACATGTTAATGATGATTTTTTTGTCAGTCTTGAGCCATGGGTGTTCTGTTTCACTTTTTCGTTGCCTCGATTGGGCTAGTTGTTGAGTCGAGATCGCTGTAGGCATGGAAATGTACGTGTGTATGCGTCTCTATCTCTGTGTGTTTTTTTTGCGTAAATGTGATGATACCTTCCTTTATCTCGTTTGTCTGGATGTATGATGTGCTGTTCCTGCACTTATGCTTGTGTGAGGTGACATATGGATTTGTGGGTGAGACCTAGTATGAATATGGGAGTTATGATATCTGTCTGATGACCAAGTGTCTACTGCTACTCGTGGTACATGGGTGGCACATATTACTAAATGACAGAAAAGGTTGCGGTGTGGGCGAGATGTGACTGTGATTTCAAACTTCACACATCCTGTAACTCTTCAGTTTGGATCTAGCATGTTCAGTCTCTTTCCTCCAGTTATGTGTGGTGATGAATGGAACTGTGTGAATGCATTGACATGTGAGTGTGTGTGTGTCTTTCTATGATTTTTGGCCAGTCATGGGTGTTCTGTTCCACTTTTTCGTTGCCATGATTGGGCTAGTTGTTGAGTCGAGATCGCTGTAGGCATGGAAATGTACGTGTGTATGCATCTCTATCTCTGTGTGTTTTTTGCGTAAATGTGGTGATACATTCCTTTATCTCGTTTGTCCTGCACTTATGCTTGTGTGAGGTGACGTATGGATTTGTGGGTGAGACCTAGTATGAATATGGGAGTTATGATATCTGTCTGATGACCAAGTGTCTACTGCTACTCGTGGTACATGGGTGGCACATATTACTAAATGACAGAAAAGGTTGCGGTGTGGGCGAGATGTGACTGTGATTTCAAACTTCACACATCCTGTAACTCTTCAGTTTTTTCCTCCAGTTATGTGTGGTGATGAATGGAACTGTTTGAATGCATTGACATGTTAGTGTGTGTGTGTCTTTCTATGATTTTTGGCCAGTCATGCGTGTTCTGTTCCACTTTTTCGTTGCCATGATTGGGCTAGTTGTTGAGTCGAGATCGCTGTAGGCCTGGAAATGAACGTGTGTATGCGTCTCTATCTCTGTGTGTTTTTTTCGTAAATGTGGTGATACCTTGCTTGTGTGAGGTGACGTACAGATTTTTGGTTGAGACCTAGTATGAATATGGGAGTTATGATATCTGTCTGATGACCAGATGTCTACTGCTACTCGTGGTACCTGGGGTAAATGTTACTGAATGGCAGTAAGGGTTAAGGTGTGGGATAGATGTGGTGGTGCTAATGTGAACAGTTTTGTACCTAGCACACATGATACTGGATGGTAGTGAGGTCTGTTGTGTGAGTAAATGATATGTTGATGTGAAGAGTTGGTACTGGAACACATGTTACTCATGATTTTTTGTCAGTTTGAGCCATGGGGGTTTCTGTCCCACTTTTTTTTCCATGATTGGGCTGGTTGTTGTGTTGAGCTCGCTGTAGGCATGGATATATGTGTCTGTGTGCGTAAGTATGGTGATACCTTCCTTAAACTCATTTATCTGGATGTATGATTTGCTGTTCCTGTTTCTTTGAGCTTGTGCATGGATACGTATGGATTTGTGGTTGAGACCTAGTATGAATATGAGGGGTTCTGGTATCTGCTGATAGTCAAATGTCTATTGTAACTCATGGTACCTGGGGCACTCTTAATGAATGGCAGATAGGGTTGCAGTGTGGGGGAAACGTATTGATGGTAAATGTAATCAATTGTGTGTGATGAACACTATTTATGATGTAAATACTTAGGTGTATGGTGAAAACATGCCATCTTTTGCACACCCTCTATCTCGCCAGGCAGATGATATGTAAGGAGAGTTCTGTTTTTCAGCCAGTCATGGGGGCAAGAAAGTACTACACCACTTTTTTTGTTTCCATGGTTGGTGCAGGTAGTTGTCCTGAACTTTCTGTAGACTTGTACATGTATATCTGCGTCTCTCTTTGTGCATGTAAGTGTAAGTATGGTGATACCTCGTCTGTCTGATGATTTTGGGAACGATAGTTCTGTTCAGTTGAATCAGTGGTAACGACAATTCTGCCCCCACTTCATCGTTTCCATGATGCTTGCTGTTAGTTCTGTTCGGCCATCGCTGTATGTATGTACCAGTGTGTGCGTGTGTCTACTTCCTCTGTTAATTTGAGTCTAAAATATATGGTTATATATTTTTTTTTTTGTTAAACAGTTTAACGTCCCTTTTTAACAACGTGGTCTTTAGAGACGGGAAAGGATGGGGGCAAGGAATGGGAAGGAATTCGGCCATGGCCTTTTGATGGAAGCATCCCGGCATTCACCTGGAGTGATTTGGGGAAACCATGGAAAACCGAAATCTGGATGCCCGGACGGGGATTCGAACCGCGTCCTCCCGAATGCGAGGCCAGAACGCTATCCGTTACAACCACCACGCTCGGTTATATGGTTATAGAATTATGCTCACCATCAACGTGTGCTTCTAACCATTGCTTCAGGGCTTAGGCAATCTCCCATTTGACTGTACTCTTTACAGTTTACTGCCGGTTGTGTTGGCATACGAATTGTGTTTCTCACGTTTTTCACTACATAAAAATCATTTAACAGAGAGGGTGATGAGGGAATGTACCAGAGAAGCGAAGGACTTGGATACAAACCCACAATCAGACCATTGTTTGTAAATAGTGTAGTATGGAGTCCACATTTTTAGTACATCAAATGCATGGTGCAAAATATGGCAGCTAGATTTATTAGTGGAAAATATTCAACAAGTGCCTTAATAAAGGAACTGGACTGGATGTCATTGGGAGATTGGAAGAGTGTCAGGGGCTGTATGTGGTGTATAATGCTGTTAGAATGGATATTGGAGGAATAATTCTGAGTGGTGTATGGAGCCTAAGTTGGCAATTACCACAATCTGGCATTAGACTTTAGATGATGAGGCCTGAGTGGATAAAATATCCAAACACCCACTTTGATCTAACAATTTACGACAATTCAAGCGTGGGTACTATCTTCGGCGCAATAGAACTAGTGTCTGCACCTATTGTGACGTTTAGGATACTTGTCGATGTGTGGGGGTCTTCTATGAAAATGTGAGTTATGATGTCTGTTTGATGACCAAGTTAGCTAAGGGCATTATGTCACTTTTATCGTGGTTAGTTGGATGAAGCATGCAATTATAAACAAATGTCACACTTGGTCCTGAATCCGAAGGTTGGCGTTAGATGGGAACATTTTAAACCGAATGGAGAACTCCCCTGGGTCCTGATTTATTGAAAAATAATTTCCTGGAAAAGGGGAGAATTTTCCTGGAAAACTGCAGTAGAACGACCTTAAATGGACATTTTGGTACCTGGCTACTGATTAGCAGAAGACTCTGCGAATTTTTGGTTTACTTTAATGCACGAACAGAAGGTAACCCTGTCTGTAACTGATCAGGGGTTTGAGTGGGAATCATTGGAAAATAGAAGGAGGTTTGAGGAAGTGCTGGGCGTATGTTGGCGATGAGGCTAGGGGTGGATCTTGGTGAAAGAATTAGGAATAGTGCACTGGATTTCTTTTATAAGGAAGTGGGTAAATTTTCTATATCTACACCTCGGCCACAGGCATTCTATGACGAATCAGCATGTTCTGTGCTTAGCACTGCCTTACATTGACTCGATTTTTATCACATAGGACTGGCGTACTTCGATTCGAGAGGGGCGAAATTAGTAAGATTAACAGACGTATTTCGTTCCTGGAACATACGTGCTGTGCTGTAAAATACAGTTAAAGGTGCCAATCACTGATGTGTCACAAGGGATTGATTGGAATTTTAGACAAAGTACAGCTAAGGACACTCAATTTGGGTGGGTAAATAGTTGTGGCAATGAGAAAATGATATATAAGTAGATTTACACGGGCGAGAACTTAATGTTTTCTTTTCGCCTAGCACACCCCCTCGGATCGAATTCCCGAGTGCTGAAGTTACTCACATCATTATTATTAAGTATTTGCATGAGAATGAATTTATTCTAGCTAATTAGACACACCAACAGGACGGACATGACATTCACAGACACACAATTTCATTACCCCTAATTTTGAAATTTGTCCTGGTGGAGGAACATCAAAGAGGCACCGGCTGCGGGATGTAATCAGCCATATGCTATATGGAAGGCTCTAAACAGACTAAGAACTGAAGTGTCCCGATGTAAATATAATATTTAAAAAATGGGGGTACACTAATGACAACGATCTATGTGAATGTGGTGAGCTTCAGAACCCACAACATCTTCTGATATGCAGGAATCTCCCTGAAACCTGCAATATCGACGACCTTTACAGGGCAAACGAGAAGGCCATCAAGATTGCGGAATTCTGGTCACATTCTATATAATTGTGTTTATAGTTAATATTAATTAATTAATGTTATTTGTTTTTTCAACTTGTTATGTCCTGGACACGAGAAATATAAATAAAAATATAAATACCCCTAATTTAATACATCCTTTAAAATACACGGACTGTAGGTGACACTCGTGAGTTATATTATATTGTTCATAATGAAAAAGTGAGTTTGTTTCCCGTCTCTTCGTCGGTGAATTAATTTTTAATGTCTGCCTGCTTCGATGAACGGAATTTATGTTAACAGCGAGGTCTTTAGAGACGGGAAAGGATGGGAAGGAATTCGACCATGGCCTTTTGAAGGTAGCATCCCCGGCATTCACTTGGAGTGATTTTGGGAAACCATGGATGCCTGGAACCTCCGTCCTCCCGAATGAGAGGCAAGAACGCTAAATAATTTCATGAAAACAGGTACACATAGAATTTATATCTGGAGTTTATGACGCTTTTTTTCCCGTTAAAAGGAAACATTTATGCTTTTCGAGGCGTGGAAATTACGTAACTTTGCGGCTTTTCCACAAAACACTTAAACACCGCGGCCGGACTCGAAGTCTTTAGAGACGGGAAAGGAAGGGGGGGCAAGGAATTCGGCCATGGTCTTTTAAAGGAAGCATCCCGGCATTTGCCTGGAGTGATTTTGGAAACCATGGAAAACCCAAATCTGGATGCCCCGGAACCGCCGTCCTCCCGAATGCAAGGCCAGAACGCTAAATAATTTCATGAAAACAGGTACACATAGAATTTATATCTGGAGTTTATGACGCTTTTTTTCCCGTTAAAAGGAAACATTTATGCTTTTCGAGGCGTGGAAATTACGTAACTTTGCGGCTTTTTCACAAAACACTTAAACACCGTGGTCGGACTCGAACCGGCGACCTAGCCCCAACACTGCCGAGGTCGTTTTAATGTGGACTTTTTTTGTTTTTAGTAAAATTGCAATGATTTACGCTTAAGTACCGAAGAAAATATTTTACTGTGTGTCGATAGTAGCCAAGATGTTCAGTGCTTGCTTAACAGGACGCTAGGAATACATATTTCGTCACGCTTAGTAAACAGAGATAACAGTCGTTGAAACAGTGTACACATTTTTCGCAAAGCGCGCCGGAAATAATGCCACCGAACGCCATCTAGCCGCCACCAAATGAACTAGAAATTAAGCCCTTGGGAGATGCCGCCATCTGTGCGGGCGGTTGAGGAACTAACGGCGGCCATCTTGGTCACACCAAACGGGGGCGGCAATCTTGACCGGGCGGTGCGCTCGGCGGCCATCTTGGTCACACCAAACGGGGGCGGCCATGTTGTGACGTCACGGGTTTTCCCGGTTTCTGGCTTGAATCCGCCTTCCCCCCCTACTGTAACACGACGAGAAAAATCGAAAATAAAGAATAAAATTTTTTCGATATATTGCTTAGTTTTTGGGATATACTGGGAACATTGCAATTGTTTGGAAGCGCAATATCGCCACTGCCGCCACTGCGCATGCGCGAGCCTGCTTCACCAATTTAACGTCACTTCTCCTCCATATATTTCCTTCCTCCATGGTTCAATTCAGTATGATGGAAAAATATTTAGATGACCCAACCATAGTCATAATTTTATTACGAACTTCATTCGTTTTGAAGACATTATCCAATATAATAAGGCATTAGTTTCGTTATTAGCAATACGGCTAAGATGCTCCATCATCACAGGATCATATACCCAGGAAGTTACCATCATTAGAAGTATTTCAGATCCAAAGCTTCCTCTGAACAAGACATCATTCATTAGAGGATAGCAACCCACAATTATTTTTCGTCTTCAGTGTGTATTTACAAATGCTTGTCTACTACATTGAAGTTATTTAATGGAATCAACGCTTCTACCCAACTGAGCATGGTGTGATTGTGATCTGAGGAAGTTTAGTGAGTTTTGAGACGCTCTGATAAGTAAATCCAGTCATCGAATCCTTCTTTTCCCAAATAAAAATGAGATCTTCTGTTAAATAAATAACATATAAACAATATACTTTAAGGAGGTTTAGAATAAACGAGCTATCTACTTTTATAAGTTTCTTCATTTGGTGTTACTCTTTGAATATGCGTATTTGAAAATGAAGTCCACGATTTTTTTCTTGGATTTTTTCGTTGCTTGAATAATTATTTCATCTCTGCCAGCACAGTTAATAAGCGACAATTTTGAAATATTGTCATGATTTTTCTTTGAAAAGGCGACTGTGGTGGTATGTCTTGTATACCCATTTGTAATCTTTTGAACAGCAGACGACATTCCAGCCATAGAGAAATCTTCTCACACATGCTGCTCTTTATCATGAGCCTCGCCTTAATAACTTCCATTAAAAGTTATCTTCCGTCTCGTGTTGAACTAGTTCTGGAGACGACAATTCAGATGACCAAAAAAAATAAAATAATAATAATAATAATTGCCAGTAATTTTCAAGCGTTCTCAATTTTGTCTTGGTTTTGTTTTCTGTTTAATACAGTGTTTTTGTTTTGAGGTTAGTGACATGTCTGTAAAAGACAAATAAGCATTGTAAATATTTACGATACCAACGTTAATTCTAATCACTGAGGATCTAATATGGTAGAAAGAGATAAATAGGTTAAATCTCGTCCCATGCACATGTACTCGCATGCATGAACTTCAAGACTATAGCTGAAAAGGCAGGAAACAAGTTCGGGAGGCGCGACACGGCACGGGAGGGTCCTAACTTTGGAGCGAGAAGTGATTTTCATGATTCGAGTAACTCTAACTGACTCGAGTAGCAACTCGAATTGACTCTATTCTATGATGACATACGACTATGCATTAAGCTGAAACTCTTACTCTTTTAAACTCTTCTGGATGATGTGTTAAAAGCTGGGTTATTATAGAATTTAGTTTTCATTTTTTGCGCAGACGATCTCTCGCTGCATTTTCGGCGCCCCCATATGACGGCGCCCGGTGCGGTCGCACCGCTCGCACCGCCCTAGGGCCGCCCCTGCCTGCAACAGCCAACGCCTTCGGCGTCGGCCGCTATAGCTCCCTCTGCTGCTCGCGAGTCAGTCAGTGTCTTGTCCTTGTAAGTAAGATTAACCTGATGAAGGCAACGATGGCAGTTGCCGAAACGTTGTTAGATGATGTAAATAAATCAATTAACCGGCTGAAAACCTGAGAGTTATTTATTTCGATTTAAATCTCATTTAATAGCTAACACGTGTATCGAAAACTAAGGGTATCATATATAATGGTAGTACGAATTTATTATGGAAAAGCTTATAATGAGAAACGAATAAGTCATTTTTAATTATATCTTTTGTTATATGAATACGTAACTCTTGTTAGATTATCAGAGTATGTGGTTAGGCTTTTACATAAATAAATGCATTTTACTTTAGATGACGGAGACTATAATTTCGAAAACGGATAACGGCTACACGTTTGTACGTCGAAACCTACAAATATTGTCCTATCGGTATGAAATTTGGTACACAAATTCCTTAGGCGATAATATTTGATTTAAAGTGTTTAACGTAAGCTTCGAATATGTAGAAATGAGGAAAAATCACTCGAATTGTGGGAGATGCATGTACATGTTATTACGCAAGAAATACACGTTAATAATTGTTGACATTTATTCCATATGTTTTTAAGTCTTCATTATTGAATAAAGACTGCTTCCCACATGCAAATTGCAGATACGTAATAAGTAGAAAATCATCTAACATTTACGATTTCTCTGTGCGGGCTGACATATTGTTTATCAGTGCTAAGTTATATTGCATGGCAGCCTACCTTACAGGGAAAAACATGGCGTCTACCGTAACGAATGTTTGATACACAGTATTTAAGCTGGTTTAATTTTTTGCTAGTGACAGTTTTGGTTAGGTTGAAATGCAGCCTGGACCAAGAATAAGAGTAAGAAACACACAGAATAAATATCGATATGTAATAACGTGTATTTCTTGCGTAATAACGTGTGCATCTACCCACATTTGAAGTAGGGATTGGCATTTAAAAAAATATATCGATAAATATCTAAATAATATTTACAAACACTATCGATATATATCGGGGAAAAAAAATCGATATTTCGATATATCGATGTTTTTGGCTAAAGGGAGTAATTATCTTAAAAAAAATCATAAAATACATCAAAATATTTAAGAAAATTCTGAAAATTATAGACACAGGTAGAAATTATACAAACTTTTATTAATTTATTATTTTTTCAATCAATCAAACCGGTATTCGGCTGATATGGACATCAAAAGGACTGTTTGTTTTACGTGCTCCCCTGTCAATCTACTCCTGTTGTTCGGTACAGCTAAGTTTACTGCAGGAGCCACTCTCTTGGACGACACAGAAGAAGCTTGACATAAAAGGTATTTCAGCGCGCTGGAGCACTGGCAATTCACCCAAAACTTTACTGGGTCTGATTTTCTGTCTATTAATGGTTGGTCAAGATACTGCTTTAGCTCATTAGGAACTGAGCCAGAGCTTGGAACCTCTTGCATAACAGTAGTGCTAAGGAATAACAGCTTTTCATGTGCGGACCAAATTGATGCGTTATCTGCGATATATTGTGTTCCTACTGTAGACCTTACTTCTGGAGAACGTTGTCCTCGTCATCTAAGTTCCAAGCAAATATCATTACTTATTGTAGATATCGCATTTGACACGCTGATTGGAGAAGTGAAGTGTACACGTTTGATACGAGGGTCCAAAATGGTTGCTGCTGCAAGGAATGTATTTCTTTCTAAAGGACTTAATTTCTCTTGAATTCTTTGGAGTAAAGCCTCTTTTACCGTGAATCCTAAAGTGGTCGAAGGAGTAGCTTGTTCCGTTACTTGTCGAATCAGATTTGTAACAGGAATGGCTAAGCAAGCAGTCAAATAATTTGTACCACTAACCTCTTCAGTGGCTACTTTGATAGGACCAAGCAGGACAATGAGGTCACGTTTTACATTAAGCTGTTAAGTTGCAACCATATCAAGTGTGTTTATATTTGACTGACTTTTTGTAGCTAAGATTTTAGCTACAATTGCAGAGAGTCTGACAAATCGTTCTAACATATTAAAGTAGGAGTTCCATCTGGTGTTAACAGCTTGTGTCAAAGTCAACACCTCTCCTTCCTTTTCCCCAGACGCTTCTTGTTCAGATCTTAATAGATCCATAGCATTGGCAGACTGTTTAAAATAAGTCACAATACTTTTTACGTGATCGCAGAGTGCTGCAAATGAATTATTTTCACTTAACACTCTATCAACGATTTTCATCATCAGAGCTTGAACAGTAAGTTGCAATTTCTAATCACCAAACCTCTCTGCAGTGCGTATGTTGCGAGGGCATACGCTGTTGTTGATGGTGATTTATCCGTCGGATGGGAATGTTAAGGTTGGCGCCCCCTTTAGAATGTTTCGCAAAAGTTGGCCTGAACATGCCGACACCGGCTTCCACCCTCTCCCTTCTTTCGTCTCTCATCCATAACACTCTATACTGAACCACACAGTGTCACTGTCAAACACACTTAGGAGCACTGTCACACTGAGGAAGGAAACGGGGATTTTTTTTCTAACTGCTTAACGTCTCCAGCGAGGTCTTTAGAGACGGGAAAGGATGGGGGGGGGGCAAGGAATGAGAAAGAATTCGGCCATGGCCTTTTGAAGGAAGCATCCCGGCATTTGCCTGGAGTGATTTGGGAAAACATGGAAAACCCAAATCTGAATGCCCGGACGGGGATTCGAACCGCCATCCTCCAGAATGCAAGGCCAGAAAACTAACCATTACACCACCACGTTCGGTGAAACGGGAAACCACCACAGTTCATCTTCCTAGGACTTTCCTTGGAGTGATATACATCACCCATGGTAATCGCCTACAACCTGACACGGGAAAGGCGTTCGAAGAGGATCTTACTATCGGTAAAAAACTATTGGTGTCTCAGTGATTAAAAAATTAAAAACCATTCTCACTACATCAATGGAAGAGAGCAATCACAAGAAAGTATTCTTTAGTGGGGCTGTAATTCACGAGAAAGCTATATATCTTAATGCATATTTTAAAGAGCATTACAATGAACTTTAGGATAGAGGATTTAAAGCAATCCAGAATTGGTTTATTAAGTTCAAAGTGCGATAATCATTCCATTACATCAAAAAATTTCTGTATACTTGGAAAGTATTCCCTATAATCTATCTATATAAATAAAGATGAATGGATGTATGTTTGTTTGTTTGTTTGTTGGTTTGTTTGTTCTTCATACAAATCCACAGTTTTCATCCGATTTCGATGAAACTTTGCAGGAGAAAAATACTGTCTACATTTGGATGAAAAATATCACATGTTGTCTCATAATTTCGAAATACTACTGAACGGCGATAGACAGACGCGTTGGATATGGACGTCTCTGTACCATTTTTCGTGTAGTGGTGTTAAGGTTCTTTGGTGGTTTAATTACTGCATTTATTAATTAAAAAGTCCACCAAAAAACAATGTATGTTGATTCTCGTTTATTTTCAATCAAAAACAAGTCTGCGACATTCACAAGCATAGTTGTTACCATGGAGGAAGGAATATATGGAGACGAGATAACGCGAAATCCGTGAAACCTCGTGAAAAAACTGTGCCTGCGCGGCGGACATCGTAGGAGTACCAAAACATTGGGCTGTTTGCACTGTGTCAGCTGCTGAGAATATTTCATTTTCTAATATTCTAAAGTTTTCTATAATGCCAAGTTGCGATGCATATGGTTGCACAAACAGACGAGATAGGAAAAAACCTGGAATAGCGTTTCATAAGTAAGTCACATTGTAACTATCGTTCTTGAAGTATCTGACAGGCAACCGCAACATTAGTATCATTCGCTATAAATTTATTCATTGCTCTCAATAGGATCATATTATTCTCAAATTTTTGTTGGTGTAGAGTAGACAATTAGCATATGTTACTATTTTGCTCCTGAAAAGCTAGCCTTATTGTAGACAAATGTTGGAAATTTAATTTAAACGGGTCATGTTTACATCGCGACACAGTGAATATGGTATTCTGCATGCATTACTCACGTTTAAGTTTACGCTGAAATTGCACGATGAAATTAATCGTGATAATTTGTGCTGTGCGAACTACTAAACGTGATGAAATAAACTTTGTTGACGGAAATGTAATTCGCGATGCATTTCTTGTGTTTAGATGTGTCTACATAGTTTGGTTTTGTAGCGGCAATATTAATGGAAATGTTGGCATGTTTAAATGCGGTGTATACCTGAAGAGAACAAACAATTTATTTATTATTAGCTGTTAGCTTCTGATTTTTGAATGTACTGATTTTTCTAGCAAAATTATATAGGCCACTACCAGTACAATATCTTCTAAGTAAGCTCAGAAACTATGAGGTTTTATGAAGTATTAATTTTTTTTAAAGCTCTAAACATTGACTTATGTTTTTTTGTTTTTTTTATAAAAATTTCAGAAATGACTTGTTTCTATTTGTAAATATGTCTACAAGTATATTTCTAGATTTTGAAATCTTCCTTGTCAATTACTGAAATAGAATGTGAAAATATAACCTATTTGAACATCAACTAAAATTTAAGGACTGTAGAAATAAACAGTTTGTTATTCAAGTTAAAAAGAATTACCTGCTCATTAAGTTACGTCCGAATTCATAATCAAATATGGATATGGCGATAGTTTTTTTCTGGTCCAGGCCGCATTTAACCTAACCACGTCAATTTTAAGGTACAATATCTCAAGAACTAAGCGAGATATCAAAAAATTTTATTCTTTACTTTCAGTTTCCCTCATCGAGTTACATAAGAATTCGGCATGAAATTGCGGCGCCACGGTTATCGTTGAATCCCCTCATAACCTAACAACCTCACTTTTGAGACAGTATATCTCGCGAACTAAGCGAGATATCGAAAAATTTTATTCTTTATTTTCGATTTGTATCGTCGTGTTACATAAGAATCTATCACGAAATTTGACTTTGGGGACACGTTTCTTCTGAATTTCAACCAGAAACTCCACTCTTTTAAGACAGTATATCTTGAGAACTAAGCACGATATCAAAAAATTTTATTCTTCATTTTTGATGTGTCTCGTCGAGTTACATAATAATCCATCATCTCATTGCGGTGCCACGGTTGTCTTATGATTCCCTTTAGGTTTTTGTGCATATTTCCGTGTTTCTCTGGTCAAGCAATATGGCGGCCTCCCCTCCCCACTTGTCTCCGCCCGGTTTCACTCCAATATGTGGCGAAGGTCCCTTGCGTCGTCTCCATATATTCCTTCCTCCATGGTTGTTACAATCCAAAGATGCAATACTGACTTACTGAATGAAAACTTGCATGAATGTCTCTGTAACACTGAATTAATACTTAATGCAAACTAACTTCTCTGTGCAGGCGATCTGTTTATATAGAGTCCATCGAATTTACGAGAATTCTTCAAAGGCATCCGCCCGATATTTCTCGATCATTAACAATCACTCAAACAATCAAACATATTAAAAACAATCGGAATTGATACAAAATTAATTAATAACATTACAAAATGATTAGAAATGGTAATTATAGATACTTAAATACAAAATTATTTACAGAAATCCTTTCAAATGGTGGAAAATTGTCCTGTAGACATCGTAACATACATTAATACAAGTAATTACAAACTTTTAATAAATTCTCTTGCATCATTCGGTTCTTAAACATATTAAATGGTCTTTAAATAATTTTCTTACCTAAAACAAAGTCTATATACACTTATTTACAAGAAATTACAAAATAAACATATCAAATCACTTTCAACCAAACTTTAGCTCATTACAAATATTTCACACAGTCCAATACTATCCAAAATACAGGTATTAGGGCTGTTACAGTGGACAGGCAGCTCAGTGGTTAAAGCGCTTGCTTACAAATGTTTGGGTCGTGGTCTCCGGTTCAAATCTCCGTGGGGATTAATATTTTTTTAAATTGTTTTTGATCGTAAGAGTCACGCCTGGGCCGTAGGTTATTCGGATTCAATGTTAAACTGTAGATATCACAAAGTTAGGGATGCAATGCGAGGCAAATCGTAGGTAGTCTTGCAATGCTGCAGGTGTACACTTTTATACGTTACAATGATCCCTCAGGTGTTGTTCACAGTCAGTGTGAGTGTATGAACCGCAGTAAATATATTATAAATATGGATGTAAGTCTCTGTCTTTTTTTTTTTTTTACGTTTTGACGACTAAATGGCTATATCGATATTGATGGAATTTGATAAGAAAATCTGTATGAAGGGAACAAGAAATTTTTTCCAGTATGATTAACAGTTGTAGTCACGAAATTTTGAGATCTTATCGAATGGTGACAGAAATTGATTCTCCTCAAGAGACAGGTTCGACGGTACAATGATATAGTGATAGCTTTCCTGTCATATTATGCTGACTCGATATTGTTTGGGACCAATGCTTCGTTACTAACAACTTTCTATATTCAATTCTGGAAAAAAATTCTTAATCCACGCGTACGACGTCGCGGGTACGAGCTAGTCCTATATAAACTAACATTCTGTATTCAAGGTTACCGTATTCAAGATTTTCGTATTTGCGGCTAATTTACGGAAGGTATTCCTTGCGATTAAGGAGTTTTGACTGTAGACTTGATTGTAGACATTTAAATGAATTAACAGTCATTCCTAATAACTTGTGGTTCATCAACACATTAATTGTTATTCGTAAATAAAAAAAAAGTTGAAAAGATAATATTTCAACTACAACGATAAAATAACCGCTTACATGCTAATATAAATATGACGTTAACGTAAATTTGTTAAAATTTAACAGCTTTTTGTTAACCTCTCAACCGCTGATGAAGCTGTTATATTTCGACGAATTCACGTTTTAAGACACTTTCAAAAGATTGGATATGTACGTATATTTGTCTTATATACATGTAACGATTAAATTGGATACAGAATTGCGTTCGTAAAAAAATATCGAATTGGTGCTTAAAATCGATACACTAAATACAATATCGATGTATCGATACAACGAAAATAAAAATATCGACGATAAATATCGATATTTTTTGCCCATCCCTAATTTGAAGTGATTTTTCCTCATTTTCACGCATTCGAAGCTTAGGGGCCTACGTTATACACTTTAATTCAAATATTATCGCCTAAGGAGTGTATGTACCGATAGGACAATTTTTGTAGGTTCCGACGTATTGACGTGTTACCCGGATAACTGTTATTTATTTGACTAATACATTTCGCATTACGTTTCTCCGAGTTTTTAATAAACTCGTTTCTTACCGTCTGCCAAAAAAGTTCTTAGGTTATGGTTTAACCTAGTCCTTATAGCTGATGCAGATAAATATTTAATTCCCTTCTCCTTACATTAATTTCTGCGTCTAACTGATAAAACAGATAAAATAACGTAAATATTGAATCTCATTTTCCTTACATGAATTTCTGCATCTTGCTGTAAATGAATGAAAAGCAAGATGATGGAAGGAATGTAGTATGGTGGTTGTTGATTGGCGAGTGACGGCTGTCACGTGACCTTTCTCTAGCCAATAATTATAGACGACGTACCCAAACTCCAGATTAGCGTTTTATATAAAAGGATAAAGTATTCTTCTATCTCGATACTTTAGACCTGACCTGCTTAAAATTTTGGACATCTTCTCCCACCTAACATTATCAAAAGCTTTTTCTTAATCAACAAATGCCATAAAAGTATCTTTGTTTTTCTTGACCCGCCCTTCAAGTATTAATCTTAAAGACAGAATTGCTTCCTTTGTACCGCGATTTTTCCTAAACCCAAACTGATCTTCACCAACTATGTCTTCTACTATCCTTTCAATTCTTCTGTATATTATTCTGGTCAGTAATTTTGAAGGATGGGGTGTTAGACTAATGGTGCGATAATTCTCACATTTGTTGGCTTTGGAAGTGTGAAGATGATATTTTTATTAAAATCAGTTGGAATGTGTCCTGTTTCATAACTTTTTGATATCAGCTTGAATAATCTATCGATTCCTTCTTCTCCTAGGGATTTAAGAAGTTCTGCAGTGATCTCATCAATTCCAACTGTCTCATTTGCTTTAAGGTCATTCAGAGCTCTATTAGGCTAAATTCTGTCCTCAAAACAGGATCTCATAAGTCATCAATGTTGACATTACCTTCCTTTTCCATTACGCTATTGTTCAAGTCGTCCCCATCATACAGTTTCTCGATGTATTCCTTCCAACGGTTAGCTCTATCATCTGAGCTTAAAAGAGGTTTCCCATTGGCAGCTTTAATGTTCACACCCCTTTTCTTCATTTCTCCAAAATTCTGTTTGATCTTTCTATATGCGACATCTACTTTACCTACGACCATTTCCTTTTCTACTTCTTCACATTTTTCTTGTAGCCATTTTTCTTTTTTGCATTTCCTGTTTATTTGATTTCTAAATTGCCTGTATTGCTCTCTTCCTGCTTCATCCTGAGCATTCTTGTACCTTCTCCTCTAATCAATCAGTTCCAAAATTTCTTCTGTGATCCAAGATTTTCTGGCAGCTTGTTTCCTAAAGCCTAATGTTTCTTTACCAGCTTTAATTATTTCAGGCTTTAATGCATTCCATTCATCCTCGGTTGAGCTCCTTTCAGAATTACTTCTTAAACCAAAGTCTACCATTTCTGCAAATTTTTCTCTCGTATTAGATTGTTTCAGTTTATTCACTTCCAGTCTGTTCTGCTTATGCTGCTTCCTTATTTGTTTGAATTTCAGCCTGCACTTGATCACTATCACATTATGGTCAGAGTCTATGTCTGCTCCTGGGTATGCCTTACAGTCTAGAGCTTGATTCCTGAATCGTTGTTTGACCATGATATAGTCTAGCTGGTATCTGCCTGTCTCCCCAGGATGTTTCCAGGTGTATATCCATCTTGCATGGTTCTTAAACAGTGTGTTCACCACTACTAGCTTATATGTTTCACAAAATTCTAACAACCTGCTTCCTCACTTATTTCTTTGTCCTAGACCAAAACTTCCTACAGTATTCCCCTCTTTTCCTTCTCCCACTATAGCATTCCAATCACCCATGATTATTAGATTTTCCTCCCCCTTCACATATTGGATTAATTCTTCAATTACGTTGTACATTGTCTCTATTTCTTCATCATCTTCCTGTGATGTTGGCATGTACACTTGTACTAACGTGGTTGGGGCGGACTTATAACCTCATCAAAATAATCCTGTCACTAAACTGTTCATAATAACTCACCCGTTTCCCTACTCTCTTATTCATTACAAATCCTACACTAGTGACAGCTTGTGTACTAATTATCCTGTGTTCCCCAGACCAGAAATCCTGTGCGTCCTTCCATTTAATTTCGCTAATCCCAACAACATATAACTTCAGTTGTTCCATCTCCCTTTTTAGGTTTTCTAATCTACCTGCCCTATTCAGACTTCTCATATGATATTACACATGTTGATTAACTCTCATTAATTATTAGCATTGTCGGCAAATATGGACAACTCTTTTAACAATTTTTATGCTTCCTTTCTAACACGGGTCACTGAGACTCTTAATACCAGCAATAATAATTGTAGAGGGCAATCTTTCAATAATGTGTGGATGTTAACAGAGCCTTTTAATGGTTTTGAAACTTCGATGAACTAAAATCTCAAAATAACATTCAGTACAAGTTTGTTACAAATTTCTTTGTTTATATTTAAGCAGCGTTTTATTTTTTAACACACATTATTGTTCATATTTGTACTTAATATCTCATTCTAAAAGTAACAAATACCTACAGTCAGCTCATAGTTCCTTTCACTTTTGCTATAGGGTAAGCTACTGTGGCAGCAAATCGTATTCATCCAGGGCCAGGGGCGTAGCTACTATGGGGCTAGGCGGTGCAGTGCACCGGGGCCCTCACGCTCAGGGGGCCCCCAAGCATACCTCAAGGGGCCCCTAAGCGCACCTCTAGGGGCCCTCAAGCGCAGTTTAGAGGGCCCACAAGCCTTCACGGCAAACTGGCGACTTTTTTTTAGCTCTACCGTCGTCTAAGGGTCCCCCTCACTAAGGGCCCTCGCTGCTCAGGGGGGCCCCAACCACTGCTCAGGGGCCCCTAAAGAACAATTCAAGGGCCCCCATCCTCAGTTAACGGGGCCCCTACCAGCACACAAAGCAAAAAAAGGACACTCGTCTGGCCTGAGGGCCCAAAATATTTTTTTTGCACCGGGGCCCTTGTTGACCTAGCTACGCCACTGTCCAGGGCACAAAATTTAGAAATACATCTGTGCCAACAGTACAATTGACACAGACAGAACATTACACATTTACAGACAGATGGCAATACAACATTCCTCAAAGCATACACACACTAACCGGTAAAACAAAAGTTGTAATGCGAGAACTTGGCATATATTATAACAAGCCAACAACTTTTCATTATTTCACTCCACTTGTTACGCACTTTGAGTTTCTTTTCCATTGATGTTATAGAGGGCTTATATCGAACTCGGCTTCAGAGTTAAGAGTTTGAAAGCACCTTCATTCTGTAGAAAAAAAAAAAAAAAAGTTTCCAACAAGTAAAATGAAAATGAATTGAAATAAAGCTGTTGTAAGATTCAATGACCCATTTGGTTAAAAAATACTGCATGGGTTTTCTAGCTATTTATTGTCTGTGTTATTAAGCTGAAGCCTTCATCGTAGTTATGTTTTGTTTACATTTTTCAGGAACGAGAACCAATTTGCAGGTTGTAGTAGTAGTGCACTGACATTGTTGAAATTGCTGCTGTTCTTTAAACTTTTTAATTCCTACTTCACTTGTCTTGGCCATCACCAGTCTTCTCTCCACAGCAGCCTTGTTGGTGTTAATGACATGGCAAATTACTACAGATCTAATGCCGTTATTTTGTCTGTAAAGGTGGATATTTTCTTTAAGTATATCTGCTATAGTGTGACCTGTCTCACTGATCTAACCATCACAACTCCATGCTGGTATGGTTGTAAACTATATTTCACCAGTCAATAACTAGTTGGGCTTGTACTGTGCCTTATAAACTGTTGACACCTCCAAGAGTGTTCCAGTTTGGTCATTGATTGTATCAAAGGTCACACTGACAGGCACCATGGGTTTGGCAGTTCTACCCTTGTGATATAAGTTTCACTGTAGGTGTTGGCTGGAATATTTTTGTAAGAGTCAACATTCCCTCCACCAGACTCTTGAGGCACATACTGACTTCACTAAATGACCACAGTACACCACTCTTCGTTGTACAACTTGGAGGAGGAGGATGCTACACACAGATGAATAAAGCTACAGAATCGAGGCAGATATATTTGAAGTATTGTACAGCTAACGATGTACCTTCCATGGAAGCCAGAAAGGAATATACAACCAGTATCATATTAAGACAGCCAGTAATAAATCAGCCTGGAAGATAATAAATATTGAACGTAAGGATACTAGGAAACAAAAAGTTAGCATAAGGACTAATGTCTTAAATACTTATTTCAAGTCAACAGTGACAACATGAAATGTAAAAATCTCTTGACTTAGTAAATGTTTATAAAATTAACGAATCAGAAGTGAAAGAAATTTTTTTTTGGGATGTGATCTTGATGATGTTTTAAACAGCCAAAGAATCACTTTTTATTTATTTAATATTTTTTGAAGCTTAGTTAATGATTTATTAATAGTATTTGTGTCTGCATATACCACTATTGCATTAACAAACCATTAACTAACGAAATTTTTCCCAAACAGATAAAACTCACCAGTATTAAACTTATAATCTTCATGGATTTGCTGTTGGATGATGATATGGAAATACAAGCTTTCGACAGAGTGCTCTGCCATAGTCCTCAGGTTCTGTACATCCGTTTGATGACCAGAACAGCAGTTGGTTGTTGTAGCATGTGTACAGGACCTGGGGATTTTGGCAGAGTATGGTGTCGAAGCCTCATCTTTCCACATTGCCATCTGGCAGTGAATCCACAAAGATTGTGTTGAGCTATGAATCAGGAAAATCCTTCCACACAATGGCAAGAGTTGTCCCAATATACCAGAAAAATTATACAATCAGTCTGTCCAGTAGTTGCCAACTATCATTAGTACCAGTTTCCGAGGAGAAATAATAACAATTTTCAGAATTTTTGTAAGATTAACATTCTAAATGAGTCATGGTTTGATTTCAAAACAAACTGCTGTTGATTTAATAAGTAAAAGGTTATTCAAGTTTTTGAGTCTAGTACTTCTGCTATGTTTTTCGCTGCTTCCACATTGAGGTTATAAGAGGTGGGAAAGAACTAGGAGCAAAGAACAGGAAGGAATTCAAACGGGGTATTCTGAAGGGACAATCCCAGTAATCACCTGTGGAAAAATCATGGAAAACCCAAATTTGGATTGCTGGATGGGAATCCAAATCCACATCCTCCTGAATGTTAAGCCAGAGCATTACTACTCACACACCACACTCAGTTTGAGGGCTTTGTATTGATCACATTAAGCACTTGGCCAAACTACGCATCATGAAATTAAGGCAGCTAGTTTAACACTTTCGGGCCTGAGCCTTCTGCTCACCCAGGTGATCAAGTAACTAGCCATTTTGAAATTTCAAAAAACTTCTTATTATTAACGCTATAGCTAAGAAACTTTCATATTATTGTAGTTTGACTTGTACACTTTTTATGTAAATGGGGAAAAGTAACAAAGTGTTTATGATAAAATGTATGATTATGTATTTTCAGATTTTATAAAAAGTCTTACAATCACTTTACGGTACATAATTTCATCTGGCACAAAAACAATCGAAGGCACTAGAATTCTCGTTCACTGGTGCAGTAACTCCACTATATGCCTAAAAAAGAGGTAAATCCGGAAGAATATCTGTGAAACTTCATCTTCATTACCTGATCGGCACATTTTCTTACATGGATAAGGCTCTTGTGTTGCATAAGAAGCTACTTCATAAACTTCGTCTTCTCCACTGATGTCATCAACACCACCTTCTTCTGCAGATTACAATATATTTACTTCGAAAGTAATATCTATTATACACACACAAAGAAACAAATTTGGATAGAACAATTGTAAATATGTAATTGTTCGCATCAAGTAGCTTACCAGCAGTAAGCGTTTCATTTTTATCTGAAACACTTTAACACTCTTCAATGTTTCCTTCAGAACCTGAATCGTCTATCACTTCATCTCAAAGAGCATATTGTGATTGTTGTAAATCTGTTTTCAATAAACTAGGAGTGTGGAAAATTGTATATATACGTACAAAAAATATCTATACCATCAAGACCGGCAACATGTTCATTATCTCTGTCAACAAAAAGTAAATGCACTGACATTCTTTTTCATTTTTTAGTTTTATATCACAAGTGTTACAAACTTCAGAAAATTAATTTATTTTAATAAGCTACCATTCTGTCTACCAACTTTGACCTTTTATACATTCAAAACAGAACTGCTCAAATTTTTTTTAAGCACACCTTTTCACACAGATGAATTATTTGAATGCAATTGTCTTCAATATTCCATAGCAAAAATATTTCTTATGTGTTTAATATTTCATGTGACATTTATGATATGTATGGAGTCTCTGGTGTATTTAATTGTCTGTTGGATGTTATGTATTTACTGTATTCATTTCAATGATGAAACTAAGGAAAATGGAAGCGGCTTCTAAGTGACATAAAGGAAAGGGAAATTAACCCACCACATACCAAAGTAGAAAGCTGTGATGAGAGAAAACAAGAAGGCTGACAAACAAATACACAATGTTTCAGTAATGCTTCTTCAAGTAATAGAGGAACGGGCCTTTAGCTTCTGGATGTGTGCACACACAGAAAATCACCCAATGACTAGCTAGGTAGTGGGAGAATGGATAATGAGTAGACTATCGGTATATTGGCAATGTCTGAGATAATATATTGCAGGTGATGGTAAAATGAATATATGTAGCAAGGGTACCTAGTACAGAGGCAAAACGTTATTACTAGTTAAATAAAAAAAAAATTGGATCTTTTACGTGCAATAGACCTCGCTGTAAGACCTGCAGCATGCTTTCACCCACCACTACATATTCCAATCCTACAACAGGGCAAACTTTCTCCATCACTGGACATGCCACGTGTTCAACAACTAATGTCATATCAGCTAACTTGTCACCACTGCTCTAGTTCCTACTTAGGTCTCATTACACAACAACTCTCGGTTAGAATGAACGGCTACAGACAGTGGTGTAGCTATCAGAGGGCTAGGTGGTGCCATGCACTGGAGCCCTCAAGTTCAGTGGGTCCACAAGCTTTAGCTCAGGGGCTCCCCAAAGCTCAGGGAGCTAAAAAAGAAGTCCCTTATCTGGCCCGAGAGCCCCAATATTTTTTTTTTGTGCCGGGGTCCTTGTTAACCCAGCTACACCACTCGCTACAGACAAATAATCCACACCCGCAACTTACACCTTCCAGTACCAGAAAATGCCAATTGCCACAATTCCAACAATCTCAACTACAGTTTTACTGTGAGAGCAGTCAAGTTTTCCCTGATAGCACCCTGCAGCAGAACTCTGGAGATGGGAACTAGTGTACCAGAATATACTGGATACCAGATACGCATCTGGCCTTAACCACCGATAAAATCCAACCACTTAACCCATAACCTTTTAATCTAATTATTTTTTTCTCCCCATTTTTTAAAAAAAACTAGTAATAACTTTTTGCGTCATTACTAGGTACCTTTGCTACATATATTCATTTTACCATCACCTGCAATATATTATCTCAGACATTGCCGATATACTACTCCTTAGCCATGCCCCCACCATTTCTCCCACTACCTAGCTAGTCACTGGGTGACTTTTGTGTGCACACGTTCAGAATCTAACAGCCCATTCCTCTACATCTTGAAGAAGGTCATTACCGAAATATTGTGTATTTCTTTGTCCGCCTTCATGTTTCCTCTCATTGCAGCAGTCTACTTTGGTATGTGGTGGGTTAATTTCCCTCTCCTTTATTATCTGTATTCGTTTCAGTAACACTATTTGTTTGCAATCATTAAATCCCTTATCTACAATAATTCAATATTATATGTACACTAGACAACCTGTGAGAAAATTTCGCGAATTAAATGTGATGAATAGTGAGGTTGAATGCTTGTAATATAATGAAAAGTAGAACCGTACATTTGTAGCAAATATTTTTATTTTATTTAGTGTAATAGGTACGCATCAAAATACTTACAACATATTACGAAACAGTTATGAAAATTTAAAACACACTGTATTTACGACAAACTGTCACTGACCTTAACAGGATACAACCAACCTGAACAAAATACACATAACATATCAACATCTCTGTGATGTTTGTTGCTGTGCGAATAAAATGTTTATATTGGAATTGTATAGCAAAACGAAAGTGTTTCCATAACGGAAAAAAATATCCGAAAATCTACTTATTGAATAAAAAAAATTTATTGACATCTCTGTGATAACTGCTGTTGCAATCTGGGGACTTGCTCTGAATTTTCTCATATGCGCTACCACTTTAAGCTCCAAATTTCGAAAAATTCTTTCTTAATTTGTGATTTTACCTAAGTGGAGACCTTAATCTTTAAAATAATATGATATGATATTTATTGATTTCGGTTTGGTATTGAAGAAGATAAATGGCTTGTAATTAAAAAACACACTGCACAAATAATATTGATACTTTTGCCCATTAAGGGTCGAATTCAAAAATTTCTTGTATAAAATATCGTGTGATCAAAGCAGCCACCTTGGTCTTTAAAATGATACCTTATTTATCAATTTTGGTTAGTTATCAAGTGAGGTAAAAAAAAAAAGTTCTAGAAATGATTATATTTTTGCCCCTTAAGGCTTGAATTTGGATAAAGTTTTTTCTTAAAATACGATGTGACTAAAGCGGATAATTTAATATTTAAAATGACACCTCATTTATTAATTTCAGTTAGGTATCAAGGGAAATAAATAACTCGTGAAAGAAAAATGGGTTGTAGAAATATTAATACTTCTTCCCTCTAAGGCAGCGGTTCCCAACCAGGGGCGGCCCTAGGGCGGTGCGAGCGGTGCGACCGCACCGGGCGCCGTCATATGGGGGGCGCCGAAAATGCAGCGAGAAATCGTCTGCGCAAACAATGAAAAAGAAATTCTATAATAACCTAGCTTTCTGTTCACATCTTAAATGAACATACTAATCATCCACAAGAGTTTACAAACGTCGGAGCATCAGCTTAATGCATAGTCAAATGTCCTCATAGAATCGAGTCAACTCGAATTACTCTAATCAAGAAAATGACAACTCGTCCCATAATTAGCATTCTCCGGTGCCGCTCCGTGCCTCCAGCATCTGTTTCATGTCTTTTCGGCTGGAGTTCTCGTGTGGGTGCATGTGTCTGGGGCAAGATTCAACCTACTAATCTATTTCTGCCGTGTTAGACATTAGGTGATTCAATTAATGCTGGTAACTTAAATATTTACAAAGCATAATGTGTCGTTTACAGACAAGTCGCTACCTATAAGAAAACCTGTCTGATGCACAATACTTAAAAAGAAAACAAAACCAATGCGAAGCTGAGAAGGTTTCAAAATTGTTTAGAGTTTAGAAGTCATCTGAATCGTCGGCCCCGGAACTACTTCAACAAGCGTCGGAAGAAAACTTATTTAATAAAATTTCTTTAGGCGACACCCATAATGATAAAGAGCAGCATGTACGAGAAAATTTAGCAATGGTTTGAGCGTCGTCTGCAGCTCAAAATATTACAAAATGGGGTGTCAAAGACATACCACCACTGTCACCTGTACAAATTATGATGATATTTCAAAATGGTGACTCTTTGACTCTGGGGCTAGAGATGAAATAATTATCAGATCAACGAAAAAATCCAAGAAACGAATCATCGACGTCATTTTTCAAATACGCATTTTTAAAGAGTAATGCCAAATTGAGAAACTTGTGAAAGAGCATGGCTTGTTTACTCTAAATTTGCAGATAAAGGTAATTTGATTTTACTGTTGTTTATTCACAGTCCAGTCACATTAATATGATCACCACCTACTTTCGACGTAAACGTGAAATAACCAATCACAGAAGGCAGGTGGCAGCACATTACAGTGGAGTGTATATAAAGGATGTCCTAGGGCATCGGAAAGCATTTCAATCGTTGGCGTAATACAGAAACGTAGCGATTTATCCGACGTCCAAAAGGGCATGATTATTGGCTTTCGGGCCAAGGGTGGAAGCATTTCGGAAACGGCTAATTTTATGAACTGTTCACGTGCCGCCGTGGTGAAAGTATACCGTACATGGCAAAATGACACTATTCAAAATCAGCGGCGTGGAACATGTGGTGCACTACGGGCTATAGATGACAGAGGCGAACGAAGGCTAGGGAGATGCGTTCGGGAAAATAGACGTGCAACTGTTGAGCAACTGACCGCCCAGATGAACCAAGGGGCTACCAAGAGTGTATCCTCAGCAACGGTTCAGCGAACGTTGCTGCGCATGGACCTCCGCAGCAGACGCCTGGTTAATGCACCTATGCCGACTGCTGTTCATCGGCGACGAAGGCTGCAATTTGCACGCCAGTACCGCAACTGGACGTCCACAGAGTGACGACAGCTGGCTTTTTCCGATGAATCACTGTTTTATGCTCCATCGGACAGATGGACGTTGGCGCATATGGCGTGAAACGTCTGAAAGCAAACACCCTGCAACAATTGCCGGAAGGATCCAGGGTGGTGGAGGGAGCATTATGGTTTGGGGAATGTTTTCCTGGCATTCACTGGGTGAACTCATCATTGTGGAAGGCACGATGGATCAGCACAAGTACGTATCTGTCCTTGCGGACCATGTCCACCCCTACATGCGAATAATTTTTCCTCAGAAAGATGGCATCTACCAGCAGGACAATGCGAGGTGTCATTCAGCTCGCAGTGTATGTGCGTGGTTCGAAGAGCACCAGGATGAGTTTACCTTACTACCCTGGCCAGCAAACTCACTGGATTTAAACCCATAGAGAATCCGTGGGACCACCTCGATCGGGTTGTTCGCGCCATGGATCCTCAACCGCGTAATCTAGCGCAGCTGGCCACGGCACTGGATTCGGCATTTCTCAACATCCCAGTGAACACCTTCAGAAACCTAATTGACTCTCTTCCTGCACGCCTCGCAGCGGTCCGCTCTGCCAAAGGTGGTTATTCTGGTTTTTGAGAGGTGGTCACATTAATGTGACTGGACTGTGTTCAACAGAAGGTCTTACTCTTATTTGGGAGAAAGAAGGATTTGATGAATGGAGCCACTTGTCAGAGCGTCTCAAAACTCACTAAACTGCCTCAAATCACCAGCACACCATGCTCAGTTGGATAGCAGCATTGATTAGATTAAAAAAAAATTCAGTGTAATTTACAAGCATTTCCAATACCGATTGAAGACTAAAAGTGGTTTACTATCCTCGAATGAATGATGCCCAAAGTATTCTTTTTAATATGCAATAATTTTTTGTTCAGAGGAAGCTTTGTATCTAAAACACTAAATAGTTCTAATAATAGTAGCTTCCTGGGTATATTAACCTGTAATGGTGGAGCATCTCCGCCATATTACTAATAGGTGAGTAATGTCTATTATTTTGGCAAATGTAATTATTCAAAACGAATAAAGTTCATAATAAAATTATGACTGTGGTTAACTCATCTGAATACTTTTCCATCATACTGAATTGAACTCTTAATGTCTGTTACGATGAACAATTATCTTATACATTACTTTTGATGACACTAATGTAAACGAAGTCCAAGTGCATGGGTGTTTTGATGCTTGGAAGCCGGTAAATGACTCTTTGAGAGCTGGAAGCTGGACTCACTGACCTATTTATCGATATCTTCGAACATTTTTTAATCCATGTAGTTGTCATTAAATTAGGTAATAGCAGGAGCCGCCAAAACATCAGTTAAATCGGTTTACTTGTCCGGATTTCTTTAAAGAATATTTGTTCTATTCTCTCTATCAACATAGCGATGGGAAGTGATATCCAAGCACTTGGAAGAAACATCGCCAAAAAAAAATTGCGAAACTCGTTTGGAGACTAGAGTATCTAGCCTCACTGCAGTTCGTGACGCCCTTCTGGAAACGAATTATTCAGGTGCAGCAACAGAAGCTTGTCTCTGAGCAAGATTACGGAGCAATTTGTGTTCATAGTTATAATGGTGAGGTGGTTTAATACATTGTTTTAAGTAAATATTGTAAGCAAGGCTACGCAGACTGAAAGTTGATTTATGAAATACTTCACAATTGGTGGAAAACAGGTCGGAATTTGATGAAGAGTGTCGGAGTTATTCTTCCGTTCTGATAACAGCTAAAGAAATTGCTTCTCAGACTGGGACATATCCTATCAGATCCCCGAGAAAAGATAAATTTTTGGACTACGAGTCCATAGATGATGCAGCAACAGATCCAGAAGAATTGTTTACAATGAACGTGTTTCACCATATGATTGATAAAATTGTGACTGCGTCGGTCACTCATTTTACACAACTTTGCAAATTTAATGATACAGTGTCGTTCTTACACATTATAAAAACAATTCCTGAAAAGTCCGAATTGGAATAATCCTGTGCAGATTTAGAATAAGTTTAACTCAAGGTGAAAAATGTGAGTTGGTTGAGAAACTTTCTAACTGAAACTATTGTTGATGAGACCTGAATCAGGAGAACCAATAAAAGTTCAACTTATGAAAGAAAATGGTTGGCAGGATATGTTTCCGAATGTGTGGACAGCACTTCGAATTTTGCTAACCATAGTCTATATCTGTAACTGTCGCCAGTACCGAATTAACCACGTAGCAGGAGGTATCAAATGCTACGGGCCTCGCGCCCTTTTTTTTTTTAAGCTCTACAATTTTTCCCCAGACGGCAAAAATCAAGGGCGTCTTCTTCACATTTACTACGGGCCCCGCGCTGTCTTAATCCGGCCCTGACTGTCGCTAAAGGAGAAGTAAATTAAAACTTATCAAAATATATTTACAGTAAACTTAGACTCAAGATAGACTGTCAGATCTCGCAATTTTATCAATAGAAAATAGTATTGCCTAAGAGCAAAAGCGAGGAAGATGGCAATCTAGACCTTGTATTTATGATTTTATTTCCTCATTTGTTTGTTTTAAAAACAACTTATTAAAAACTAATTTGACGTATACGTGATGTAAGCATTATGTACTCCATAGTAACTTAAGTAAACCTTTCAAACATGTAATGTTCCTTTTTACCGTTGTTGTTTCTCATTTATACCACTGCTATCCTATACTAATCTGATGTTTGGGTTATTATTAATAAATAAATACTATCTTCTGCTCGCGGCTTTGGTCGAGTGAAATTCATAACGCATTCATACACGTATTTGTATTCGAACCCCACGGGAACAAATTTTTCGATCGGAATAAAATTAGAGAGCCAATACATTATTCCAAATTTTATCCTAAGCCGTTCTGTGTTTTGGCGTGAAACAGTGACAAACATCGAAGCAAACAAACTTCTATATTTATAATATTAGTAGGATGTAAAAAAAAAGTAAGTTATTTTCAGTCTGTTTGTATCGACACCTTGATCACGAACAAGCGATTGCTCATTTGGGGCGCCACAATGATATCTCGCACCACCTGAAAAACTTGCTAGGGCCGCCACTGTTCCCAACCTATGGGTCGCGACCCACTGGTGGGTCGCGGCGTGTGTTTTGGTGGGTCTCGGAACAATCGAGGTTTTCATCACAAAAATATATCTTTTATTTCATCTATTTACAAAAATATATCACAATATTTTACAAGTGCAAAAATCATGAAAGCTATTAGCTTAAATTAAAACTTTGTGAGAAAAAAAAAGCTCTAGAGCGGAGATGCGTGTGCATACCACCTGCAGTTTTACTTCTTTCACTGTCATTTTCTTTTTTACTCTTGAATCTAAACCAAAGTCTTTGAAAGTCTTTATCTGCTTTATGAGAGTGAGTTTTGTGTGCGTTTTGTTTTGACTGAGAGTAGATTTAATGTGATTAATCGTGGAATTTCAGCAGTCAACTTGATGAGGTGATGGTCTGTGCAGCCACCTCCCGGCCTATAATATGTTTTTTGTTTTATGTATTATCAATTCTTGTTTTTGTTGATAGAATATATCCTCTGTACGAAAATTCGCCTTTTCGTAGGATAGTATAGTCGATAGCGTATCGAGGTCATACAACAGTTCCTATTCTGATATTAGAAACACACACATATTAGGTGGGTCGCGAAAATTTTTTTTTACTTAAAAGTGGGTCGCGTACCAATAAAAGTTGGGAACCGCTGCTCTAAGGTTAGAATTTTGAAAAATTTCTTTCTTAAAATGTGGTGTAATGGAACCTAAGTCCTTTCAAAGGCCTCAATCTTTAAACTGATAACTCATTTATCAATTTTGTTTAATTATCAAGGGAGATAAATGACTCGAGACACAAAAACGCATTTTAGAAATACTGACATTTTTGCCCTGTATGAGTTAAAGTCAGAAAATTCCATTCTTAAAACGTGTGACCATAGTGGAGACCTTAATCTTTAGAATGATACCTCATTTATCTATCCCGCTTATATATTAATGTAGATAAATGGCTCGTGACACAAAAATGCTTTTCCCATTAAGTCCTAAACAACTTCTTTCTTAAAATATGATGTCACCGAAGCTGAGACATTATTCCTCATAATCTTACTTGATTTATCAATTTTGGATAGATATCCAGGGTGATAAATGACTCAAGACACAAAAAAACGCATTTTAGAAAAATTGACATTTTTGCCCTTTAAGGGTCGAAATACAAAAAATTCCTTTCTTAAAATTTAACGTTACCACGGCGGAGACCTTAGTCTTTAATATGATACCTCATTTATCTATATTGGTTAGATATTAAGGGAGATAAATAGCTCGTGACACAAAAATATGTTGTAGAACCATTTATACTTTTTCCCTTTAAGGGTTGAATTCCAAACTACTTTTTTCTTAAAATATGTCGTCACCAAATCTGAGATATTACTCCTCATAATCTTACTTGATTTTTCGATTTTGGTTGGATATCCAGGGAGATAAATGGCTCGAGGTACAAAAAACGCATTTTAGAAAAACTGACATTTTTGCCCTTTAACGGTCGAATTACGAAAAATGTCTTTCGTAAAATATAATGTTACCATGGCAGAAACCTTAAGTCTTTAATATGATACCTCATTTATCTGTATTAGTTACATATGAAGTGAGAAAAATGGCTCATGACACAAAAACGCATTGCAAAAATATTGATACTTTTGCCCTTTAAGGGTCGGATTCTGAAAAAATTTTGTCTTAGTATATGATGCCACTAAAGCGGAGATCTTAATCATTAAAATGATACTTCATTAAACGATTTCAGATAGGTATCCAGGGAGATAAATGACTCTTAACACAGAAATAGCATTTTAGGCATATTGATATTTTTGCCCTTTAATGGTCTAATTCCGAAAACTTTCTCTCTTAAAATATGATGTGACTAAAGTGGAAACCATAAGCTTTAAAATTACACCTCATTCATTGATTTCGGTTAAGTATGAATGAAGATACAGGCTTGTGATAAAAAATACCTTATAGAAATAATATATATTATTACTTAATCAGTTTGCTATATTTTGTAATTTGAAACCTTTGTTTTGGTTAATGCATCTTCACCTCTTATTTTTAACAGGACTTTACGATTTTTCAACTTCAGGATAGTTGAATCTGGGAGCAGACTGGTGGCTATGATCAAGAAATTTGGTCATCCTGGCATTTTCTTGAAGTGATTTTAGGAAATCATGGGAAACAAATTTAGATGACTGGGCTGGAAATCAAAAACCTGTTCTGCTGAATGCCAGCACATTCACCTGCTACTTGTAGAGATTCCAGTGCAATTGTTTAACAGAAATGTTATTTGCAACGTCGAAACATTACATTTTCATTGTATGAAGCTAGGTTTCCATACTGACAGTGTGTATTGCTTGTAGAATGTTACAGACAATAAAATGAAAATAAAACATATTTGGTTAACAAAATGTAAAATAAGTCAGAAAGGATCGTTCAAGAGGTGATGCCCAAATCCCTTCCTCGCTTATAATGACTTTGACGAGGCGAAAAGCCAGAAGCAAAAAATTTTAAGTTTCCTGTGGCATTGGTGGTTAAAATTACGGTATAAACGTAGTTTGTAATGCTATACAAGTCCAGTGACATGTGCAGAATAAAATGAGTGTGGTGGGGATGTCATACAGTGAGCGACCAGAATACAGGAAGTGTTGTGGGGAGAGGCATTGTCGTAGTTTCCTGTTGAAGATAAGTATAGCTACCTAGGTTTTAATGTAGAGACTCATACTTTATTTCATTATTTTGATACTTACTTGTTTGGAGGAAAGCTTACTATTAAGAGCAACGAAGTTATAGGTCAACTATTAAATATGGCTTCTAGAAAGAGATATAACCTTTCTTAGTAGACAAAAAATGCTGAAGCTAATGCTGATTCAGTTCACAAGAAACTAAGAATTAATTAACTGGTAGGTTACCAACTGAATGTCAAGGCTCTGCACAGTCTACCTATCCAGAAATATCCACTCTATGTGAATCCTGTTTGGCAGCTCTGTGTGAATGGAATGCTAGGTCATGCACTGCATAGGCCTCTACTCAATGTGAGACCCATTTTGGCAGCTCAACATAATCAAATGCTAAGGTTCACACCACACAATATGAAACACACGTATCTGCAGTGAGTGCAACGCGGAGTTCCTTGCATCGGAGAAATTTACTCAGTGTGCAATGCACTTAATTGCTGACAATCAGAGCCATACGTAGTCTCGATTCTCCGAAACTTTCACACAGCATGAAGAGCATTTTGAAGCAGCTAGATACAGTTATAAAAGTCGGAGACAACCACCTATTTTAGCTTCTGAGAAAATTTCCGAAATTCGTTAGACAGAAACATGAAAAAAAAAGAGATTCACTTAAATAATGATTGGCTTCGCCATTCATTAAATAGAATATCGATTTCCTCTGAAGACTCAATTTTGTTGATATGTTGCCATGAATTAAAAGGTCAGGTGTGAATTTTCTTACTTTTCTAATATTAATTACACCAAACATGCTGGTGTAGGTGGAATGGTCTAAGTTTGAGCTCATTGTCAAGCACTTTAATGGAGAAAAATGGTATGGGTTCAAATCCCTATCTTGCCATCCAGATATCGGTTTTCCATGGCTTCCCAAAATCACTCCGGTATTCAATAGTCTAATTCCTTCTCATATCCTGCCCACAACCCTCCCATCTCTAATGATCTCAATTAGAAGTACTGCTCAGAGAGAGAGAGAGAAACCTCTTGAGCTCTGCAGATAGGAATTTTCTTGAAACCTGCTCTTAACACTAGACATCAATCTCTGGTAAGAACTTGTCAGCATATCTACCATTTATTTATTTAGTAATATAAATTTAAAACACCTTATTATATATATATTTGATAAGGAAGTATAGGTAAAATATACCCACCACTCACCAAAGATAAACACAGGAGGGCTGCACTGAATAAACAAATACAGAAACACTTCACAATATTTCTAAGTAAAGTTTAATCCTGTATTGTATTTATTCATCTTTTTCAGGTCCTGTTCCTTTTAAGTGAAAAGTGGAACCATAATGGCTTCACTCATTCATCCATCAGTCACAACCACGTAATCTCTGGACCCTTTAACTCGGAAATCTGTAATTTTGCACTACTTTAGTTCTTACTAACCTTAACATAACAAAATTTTGAATAAATACGGGAATGAGGGTGAGGAAGATTACCATTTAGATAATCCCCATGGGTATCAAGTGAAAGCTGGCAAACCACTGACTCTCAAAGTGTTTTCCTTTTTATTTAATGATTTTTTTCTGAGATGATTCTTTCAAATGTAGCCTGCTATAGCGAAACAGTCTTTCTGCAGTTTTGGAAAGTAACTAATTTTGAGTAATCTGATAGATCAGTAAAAGAATTTTCTGAAAAAAAAAAGTAGCAAGTTTCTTCTGATAGAAAATTTCATGCACTGTGTAATAAATTTCCTGAAAATACCCTTTTCATAAAATTTTCTAGAGACCAATATAATTTTCTTAGCAAATTCAGTTTAATACACAATGTGTGTGTATATGAAAGTCAGTGCACAAGCATAACTATCAGTAGACAATGCTAGTTTTATCTTTTTGTTACTTTATACCTGCACCACAAGTTTTACCAATAATATCTGCAAATAGTCTACTCAGTATCCCCTACCCCATCTCCACTATCCACCATAGTTTCTTGGGCTCCATTTGTGTGCCCACATCTGATTCCCTCACCATGAATAAGTTTTACTACCAAAAATTTGTAACACATATTTTTAGATTTCCATGCCCAAAGGGAAAAGGAACCCTATAGCTGAAACTCCACTGTCTCCACAGCAATCTGTCACAGGCCTCTATCACTTGAATAAAATAAGCTGGAGACTTGAAATTTGCACATTTTATTTATTCTGTTGACCCAAAACGAAATATTGTATTAAATTTTTTGTCAAATTGTATTATTGGGGGGGAGGGGGGGGAATAAAAAATAATTTTTTCTACCCAGCATGTATCAATGTTTACAACTCTTCAAGTAAGGAACTAATATTTTATTTTCACTGGAAAATGACATGAGTGGCCATCAAAATAGTCACTTTTGTGACAGGGGATATCTCAAAAATCATATTACCTAAGAGCTTTAAACCAACATCAACTATTACCTCTATCGAAATAACAAATACTCGTACTAAACACACTTATACCTAATACACTTTGAGCAACACATACAAAAGTTACATTTTTAAGGTCACTTTGCTATTTACCAACAAAAGTAAATTCCAAATTATTACATTCTAAAGATACTTACTCCAAAATTTTTAACATTAGCAGTGCACACTGAAACAAGGTGCGAAATTGGAGGTCAGGTGCTGATTTTTATGCCAAGTCACTACCATCTGACCACCACATGTGAGATGTGTGTTTGATCATTAAAGTGCAAAATATTAATGCATGAAGCTTGACTTAGTTCTCAGTTATTGTGTGTATCACTACTTTCCTGTGTTCATCTAAGATAAGTGTTGGAGTTATTTTTCCTATCCTTCCTTAACATTTCGAAGGTTGTGTTTTTACATGAAAATTAGGAAATCCCACGAACAGATACGGATACAAACAAGTGAAAAGCCAAAGCTTATAAAAATGGTGACATGGTACTAGAGATAATTGGTGGGAAGCAGTAAGGAATCCTGGAATATAAATAAGATTTTTTAAAGTTCAAAATATAATTTTTTTCAAAATAAGGAAACTTGGTGTTTATTGGATGGCAATTATAAAGATTTTTTTTTTACAGTCAGCCCACAAAAGGATTCCTTAAACATTACAGTTTATAGCTGCCACTGGGAAAAATTAGGGCTGCAAATAGAATACATGTACTAAAAAACTACTTTTATGCTTTTTTCCTTAAAAAAAACCTCCGCATACTTCATGACATGATGTACTAGATTGTAAACGCAGTGATAATACGAAGCCAGTAAAAAAAGTATACCATAGCATGCTTAATAAACTTACACTCCACATTGTGAACACATTTTTATGTGCAACAGCTGCAATTCTTTAGTACAGAATTTACTGCTTGTATATGAAACTAAATGCATAAGTTATGCAAATGGAATGAAGTTTCACAAACATTTCCGTTAAGAAAAATCTAACC
The DNA here is from genome assembly GCA_031002005.1 of Vandiemenella viatica. NCBI lineage: Eukaryota > Metazoa > Arthropoda > Insecta > Orthoptera > Morabidae > Vandiemenella > Vandiemenella viatica. Next base: position 142,726,231 of record JARYHS010013630.1, on the reverse strand, counting down.
TTGGAAGTACTAACTGAAACTAGTAATGGAAACCAAGAACAAGTATATTATAATAAGAATGATGTAATTGTGCCAAAACAAGAATGAATAACAACATTAAGCACTTTCACTCATTTTGTTAGACTAAAAAACACCTTTAAGCTGGTCATTTAACTAAACATAAAAAACTGAATCTCATTCAGACACAGACATCAGTATTAAGTTATTGTAGACAAAAACATTCATTACAATAATCTCTTCACATGCTACATTAATGTTCCGATTATCTAAGATTTGTGAGGAAGCAAAAAGATATTTTTTTATACTTTACACACAAAATTATTTTTCAAACCAAATCACTCAATAAAATTTACAAATGTTTCACAATTGAGAAGTACTAGTGATAATGGAAGAGTATCAATCTAATAAAAATATGATCCCACTCCCCCCTCCCCCCAATTCAAATAGTATCTGTATATCATCAAGAAAAACAAGAACCACAGTCACTGTTCACTCTCTCACATTTTAAAATGTCCTCCATGGAAAAATTAGTGAATATGTAATGGCAGATATGCCAAGTAATATATCATAGAGCAATATCCTTCAAATCTTGTGGCATTTCATTCTTGGGATGTTTATTTTCAAAATGCTGCTTGTAAGTCTTCGGGTCGGGCATTTGGGCCTGTAATCAAAAGATTTTATATAAATTCACAGCATACTGCAATTAAGTTGTTTTGGAATCTACTATACAAAGAAATTCTCAGAACTAATAATAAAGGCAAATGTGAAAATCCTGCTGTAAATTCTGAATTGCCTACAGACCTACATCATCTTTGATAAAATTATGGGTCTATTTTTCCCAAATGACTTTTTCATGTTATATTGTTTCTGTAAATACTTGTTTTGAACTACCCACATATCAGAATGTATTTTCAGAAATACATTTTAAAAGTGGTCAAGAAACATATGCTAGACCAATTGAAATGGATTAATGGTAGTAACTAAGGTAAAAACCATTGGAGTGGATAAGAAAGTCATTTGCTGGGTAGAAGAATTTTTAAAAGGTAGAAAACAGAAAGTTAGGGTAGGAAATGTAGTATCAAAAGAAGTGGAAGTAAAAATGGGTGTGCCACAGGGGAGCGTATTGGGACCATTGCTATTCATTATTCTAATGAATAATTGTGTTGATTGTTTACTATCTGAAATTAGATTGTTTGCAGATGACATAATGCTGTATAAAAGAATCAAAACGATAGAGGATTGTAAACAGTTGCAGGGTGATCTGGACAGGATATCTAATTGGGTTGGTAAACATGGAATGAAGATAAATGCTAAGAAGAGTTAGCTTATTAGATACACAAATAAAAAACAGAAGGTTAATTATGAATATAAGGTGGGGAAAGAATTGCTTGCTGAAGACTTGAAATGTAAATATCTTGGAATTATTTTTTATAACAAACTTAACTGGGCAGGACACATAGGACAGGTGGTAGGAAAAGGTTTCAAAGTTCTGCACTTGTTGGAGAGAGTGATGAGGGGATGTACGAGAGAAGTCAAGGAATTGGGTTACAAAACTTTGGTCAGACCATTGCTTGAATATGGTAGTGTAGTATGGGACCCTCATTTTACGTATCAAATACATGAGTTGGAGAGGGTGCAAAGAAGGGCTGCTAGATTTGTTTCTGGAAATTATCGCAGAATGCAATCAGTGACGGATATGATACATGGGAGTGTACAGGGCATATACTGGCGATGAGGCATGGAAAGATATTGCAATAGGTATGAAAAGTAGTGTATGGAAGGGAAAAGATGACCATGACCACAAGCTGGCACTCGATTTCAGGCACAAGGGTGTAGGAAGATTCTCTTTTTTAGGTAAGGGTGTCAGGGATTGGAATGAGTTACCAAAAGAAATGATGAATTATTTACCGAAAACTTTGAAAGAATTTAAAGATAAAATTTGTAGAGGGCAAATGTAGGTAAGTGCAGGATAGGGGGAAGATGGGTGTGTAGGGAAATTGCCACCGGAGCCTGTGCTCCATTGCAATTAAATTAAATTAACCTCATCTCTAAACATTTTTGTGATAGCTGCCTTGTTTACCCTCCCAGCAAAGCAACTTTTCTCAACTGTTGTTTCAAAGCAATTAAATTTAATTGTTACTTACAACTGTGAAGAATATGGTTTATGATTTTATAACATAATTATAAACTTAATTTGCTACAGTTTAAAAAAATTTATGTTTCCAGTCATGATGGGGCTTAAGCCCCACCAACAACTTACAGACATCTACTAGAATTGCACAAATATTTAGTTCCCAGATAAATTGTTCAGCACCTTCCTCAATACTTTATTCCAACCCCCAGACTCCATTACCTATAAATGAAACTTCCCCATTCTCTTATACCTAAAATCAAAACCAGTCTATCTCAATGTCCTCATTCCTCATTCTTCTAACATTCATCTGTCATCAGTCCATGCCTTATACACTCCCAGAAGACTCAGAAAGGAAGGACCCAATAAAACAATTAAGTTAATTCCACAGTATACCCCCCCCCCCTTTTTCCCCTCAGCACTCTCTCTAATAGAAGATGTATACTTAAAACGTTCACTGCCACCCTTTTAACGTGTCCTGACCATTTAAGTTTACTGTAAAACTAGCATTTACCCATGACTTCATACACATGAAAGTGTGTTGTACTTAAGAGTTTTGGTTACTATTCACAGTACGGCCAGCAAAAAACAAGTTTAACTGCTTTCTTAGCTTTTAGTCTTCAGGGAAAAGTTTTTTCAAAGCTGGGAAGTAGGAAACAAAGGTGTAACAGTATGCTGCAAGATACGGTTAGACACGTTATTGACTTAGCAGCAATAAACGTCTTGAGCCGTCTCCGACATTATCATAGTCAGAATTCGGCATAGACGCCACCTTCTTCACGCAAAATCTTCTGTGTACCATGGAATATTATTAGTCATTCTGGTCCAGGCTGCATTTAAGCCTTACTATAACCTTCGCTAATAAAGCGCCTTAAAAATCAGCTTGTGGAAGAGTACATTCACGATAATGGTGGCTAATACCACACATAAATCGGTAATTTGTATTTTATTACTTCTGTCTTACTCATTTTATTAGTTTTGCATCAATCAATTAACTCCCCTTTAAAAAGAATTTTGTATGTTGACTGTTTCTTTATTCTGATCTTTGATTATTATATTCTGATCTTTGATCATTATAAGTTTCTTTTAGTGTCTCAGTTTTTTTAAAAAGAAAAGAATGTCTATGCCAATTCCTTGATACATTATGGTCTAAGAACCAGCTGCATGATTTCTATTTAATTGTTGAGAAATAAATTAAAAAGAGATAAATAGGTGATTACAGAAAATTCCACCAGAGCATATGGTCCATCCCAATTAAAAAAAGGAAAGACAATTTTTTATGCAAAATTATAAATAGAATAAAATTCTGCCAGGTTGCTTAGCAAAATATGGCTGCAAGTACTTTTAATTAAAATTTCAAAAAATATTTTTTTTTTCTTGCAACAGGTCAGACAAACACAAATAAAGATGAAAGAGTGAGGGAGATTTAGCATATCACACCGTTCATCAGTGTGGTGTGCAGTAGCTGGCAATCCCTACTTGTGGCCACTTTTAAAACTGAGTTCTTTACATGCATCTCTTTGAAATTATATATACATATATATATATATATACACAAGTAAACAAATTTTTTATTAAAAGTACTTGCAGCCATACTTTGATAGGCAATCCAGCAGAACTATATCCTGCTATTAATAATTATACTTAAATTTTCAGCCGGATATGTGACGATTAGGGTTGTTTTACTAAAACATATCCAAACATCATAAAGCTTTCGATGAACCACAAAACAAAATAAAGCAATAACTTTATTACAGTTTAATGATTAATTTAACAACCAATATCTACTATAACATTTAAATTTCTGTGTTATCTATATATTTAGCACTAATATCTGTCAACAGGTGACTAGATTTTTTTTTTTTTTTTTTTGTGAGGAAACAAGTATAATCTTTTATTTTCAGCACCACACTCTTCTAATAGAATTGTATGTCTACTTGTAAATTACCAGAAACTAAGCACATACAGTTTTAAAAAAATATGGTTAAGAACCGATATAAATTTCCTGCTTCAGAATTATTAGCTTATTATCAAGTGCATCCATTAGCATGTTTAAACTGAACACACCATTGAATATTTGCATCCTAGACAAACTGAGCTACTTAGCCCAGGTGTTACCAGCACCTGACTATTGCAGAAAATCTGCAGAAATCTTATGTTGGCTTGTATGTCAAAATAATATATTCAAGGTAAAAATTGGAACTTTAACTTGACCAAAATTGAAGGTAGGTTTGGAAGTTATCAATGTGAAGGCTAAGATGTAAAGGTTAAAAAAAAAATTATTTTACTTCTGGCTTTACACCCTGTCGATGTCATTAGAGGGGGGATGGGAATTCGGCCAATGAATTTTGAAGGAAGCATCCAAGCATTCGCCTGGAGTGATTTGGGGAAACCATGGAAAACCCAAATCTTGATGCCTTGAGGGAGATTCGAACCGCTGTACCCCCGAATGCAAGGCCAGACAGATCTACTGATACATGCAACAGATAAGCTTAATGACTGGACAATTCCAGTTTCACAAACACAGTTTTAAGGCATTACAAACCACGAAAGCTCCAGTATGCACAGACAACATGGGGAGGAATTTACATCATCTCAGAGTTTATTTCTTAGGAAAAAGGTACTTCCAAACATGTTCTGATTCATCTCCCCCAAAGACTTAAATCGAGATTAACATTTGTTGGAAGAAAAAACAATAAATTACAGTATTCAAACACTATTTTATTTTATTTATCAATCTTGTTTCATGGATCCCTGCTGAGGAAAGACCTCTGTGATGTGAAACATGTCATGGTTAATACACATACATACAATGTGAGTCATAATCATAGTAAAAAACAAGTATATGTTCCAAAGACAAATAAAGAGAATAACAATAAACATTAATTTTTACAACTGAATTTTGTAAAAGTCATATTGAATACAATTAATAATACAATTAATAATTTGAATGGAGTAGGAGTTGCCAATAAGATAATATCTCGGTTTTTCTTTAAATATATCTTTATCTGCAGACTGTTTTATACTCTAGAGAAGTTTATTAAACAGATATATACCAGAATAATTAACTCCTCTTTGTACTAATGACAGATGTTTGTGTTTTGCGCAAGTTATTTTTGTTTCTTGTATTGAAATCGTGTACCTGTGAATTAGAAGTAAACAGGTTAAAATGATCTATGACAGAGCACATGAGAGAATATATATACTGAGAAGTCATTGTAAGAATACCGAGTTTTTTAAAAAGTTGTCTGCAAGAAGTTCTTGGTTGAACCCTACACAACATCGTAATAGCTCTTTTCTACGCTATGAAAAGTTTTTTACTTTGTGAAGAGTTTCCACAAAAGATTATGCCATATGACATCACTGAATGAAAATATGAGGAATACACCTGTTTCGTTAATTCTAGATCTGCTGTTAGAGAAAGTATTCGTATTGCAAAGGTAGCACTACTTAACTTCTTCAGTAGTGAAGTGATATGTTCATGCCAACAGAGTATCTCATCTATTTTAATACCAAGGAATTTTATACTCTTTGTTTCTAATATTGTGTTATTTTTATAGCTTACTTGTAAATCTGGCTGTGCATAATTTCTTGTTTTAAACCTGTTTTTTTTTAAATTTAATTTTAATGAATTTGCCTTAAACCAATTTGCTACTTCACTAAGTACTTCTCTTACATTAAATTCTAGATTGCTGTTTTTCTCACAGTCAGGTTAGTGTCATCTGCAAATAAAACAATCTTAACTCTGTCAGATAAGTTTCCAGGAAGGTCATTGCTGTACAACAAAAAGCGGAGGGGTCCTAGGACAGAACCTTGTGGAATTCCATTTTATATTTTCTACAAGTCTGATGAAGCATCTTTAGTTATTTTAGAATAAAAAAATGGAAACTTTTTGCATTCGACTTTCCATGTATCATTTAAACCATTTACCCGCGGTAACATAAATACCATAGTATTCCATTTTCTTCAAAAGTAATTCAAGATTTACACAGTCAAATGCTTTTGCAAGATCACAAAATATTCCTACAGGGTTCATTTTATTATTCAGTTCCTCAAATGTGTTATTTAAAAATCAATATATAGCCATTTCTATAGATGATCCTTTTTGGAACCCAAATTGTGATTTACTGATAATATTATTTTGTTTAACATGTTTTATTACTCCACAGTACATAACTTTTTCAAAAATCTTTGAGAATCCTGAAAGTAATGAAATGGGACGCTACTTATCTACACATGTTGCTTCTCCTTTTTTAAACAACTGTTTTACAAATGTATATTTTAGTCTATTTGGAAACACGGCTTGCATTAAGGATTCATTAAAAATGTGGGCAAGTACATGACTGATACAATCTGAACATCTTTTCAGTAATTTGTTTGAAATATTGTCATAGCTGGAAGAATTTTTAGGTTTTAAATGTTTCATGTGTTTATTTATTTCTGAGACTGTTACTGGTGGCAATTGCATCTCCACAAATTTATTTGGGAAAGCAGTCTGAAGAAGCCTTAGGGCACTATGTGGGGATTGCTTTTCTATGTCTAATTTCTCTACAACTGAAGTAAAATGTTTGTTAAATATTTCACAAACTTTCCCTACTTCACTATGAACAGATCCATTTTGTTCTATTTTTATGTCTTTAGAGTGATTTACAGATTTTCCTGTTTCACTTTTTATTATATTCCATATAGTTTTCATCTTACTGCCTGAATTATCTATTTTCTCTGATATGTACCTGTTCTTGGCCTTTCTTAGTATTTTAGAATAAAGTTTGTAATGAACTTTCAGTGTATAGTTATCTGATTCTCTTACTTTTAAGTACAGGTCCCTTTTTGTTTTACAAGATACTCTAATACCCTTTCTTATCCATCCCTTACCCAGTTCGTTGTTTGGACTATTGACAACTCTCCTTTTTTAAAAAAACTTCCTTTGAAGAGTGTTAGAAACATATTGAGAAAGGAATCAAATTTTTCACCCTGTGCATGGTACACTTCTGACCATTGTTCATTATTTAAGGAATCTATTACATGTTCTATATTGTTTTCATTAATATTTCTTCTATAAACCCAACTTTTCTTTATCTGTTTAATAGTGTTTCTGGACTTGATTCATAACAGCTGGGCATCATGATCTGAGATACCATTTATTACTGGAAGTATGTTGTAATTACCGTACTAAGAAATATCCATAAAAAAATTATCAATTGCAGTCCTGCTATTATTTTGTATTCTAGTAGGGAAATTTACAAGTGCCGTCAAGTTAAAAGACAACATCGAGGCTTCCATATCTAGCCTCTCATTGCTGTGATTGAGAAAATCAACATTAAAATCTCCACATAAAACTATTTATTTTTGAAACATAGTAGCAAAGACTCTGAGATAAAAACAGTCTAAAATTTCCCAAGGAGGCCCTGTAAATTGATATTACTATGAGCTCTTCCTTACCATATTCTAGTTTAGTAACACAGCATTCAAAGTGTTGTTCTATACAATACTTACTTACATCTACACTGTTGCACTGAACATTATTTTTAACAAAAATGGTAACTCCCCCTTTCTCCATTTTACATCTACAGAAATGAGAACTTAGTTTATAATTTGATATGGACTGCTGAGATATTCCTGTGTCAGACAAATGATGCTCAGATATGCACACAACATCTACAATGCAATTTCTGGAAATTTTAATCTCTTCTAGGTATAAGGTAATGTCATCAGTTTTACTAACTATTCCCCTTATATTTTGATGGAGAATAGTGGTCTGAACACTTTGATTCAATGAATTTAAATTGTTTACATTATTAGTACATGCTGGTATGTCAGATGGAATGTCGAATTTCAATAAGTCTTGATCAGGAGAGATGTTAATTTCTTTTAGACATCTTAATACATTTATTTTATTTACCCTAAAAAAAGGCCACGACTTAACACCACTTATAACAGGAATACCACTTTCACTCACCTGGCATCCCCTGATCTCATCAGCAATAAGAAGCAAAAGCTTCCTTTTACCTCTGAAATTCAGATGGAGTCCATGGCGAGTATAACTGTCCCTACCAATGCAGGCCACATCTATGAAACCAATGAGTGAATTTGCTGGCTGCCAGAGAACCCTTTCCAACGATGCATTTGTACGCCTAATGTTATGCCACATCCAGGGTTTATCATAACTAATTGGCCTCATGGTGGGAGAACTATTTTTAATAAAATTCGTCATTTCAAGCTATGTTTATTTGGTACAAAATAATTAAACAAATTAATAATGACAAATGAGAAGCTATTTTGAATGCATCTCTTGGTAACATAAAAATGTTACAAATGTGGTAACGCAAACGGCTTTTAACATCACTTTTCGTGAAGTTCAGATCAAAACTGGTTCATTTAAATGGAACTATGATGTGTAGAATTTCAATACAGGAGATCCTCATGCTGGATACGATCAGTCACCCAGCATGAAAACAAAATAATGCAGCATGTTTGGTGGGATACACAGTACTGTATATAAGCAGTATGGAAAAAAAAAAAAAAAAATGGATTACATTTTCTTTACGGGGAGAATGCATCAAGGCAACTTCTCCCTATTTTGTCAGCTCATATGGCAACACATATTGCAGTTCCTAGTAATGGGTGGAAATTTTAGAATTCCCTGAAGAGACGCTCAACCAGGAGAGAAGCAGACACTTGGACTCAAGTAGAAGACAACCAAAAATTGTTGTTGCAAGTTGTTTGTACAAGATATATGTTTGGTGTCACTAGCAATTTGTGAACAGTGTTAGCTTAAGTAAACTGTTTTTCATTTATCCTATGATGTAGTTACAACTCATTGCAGGATTACATTGTTAGTTTACGAAAAACAATTTATCTTTTCAAAGTGAAAAGTTAAAAAGGTGTCACCTGAGGCAACATCAGATGGTCATCTGCAGGGCTTTCACTTAATGGCATGATAAATGAACACAAAATTATGAACTTACTATCTCAGGCACGTTTAAATATCTTCATGCGAGATAAATTACATTGGTATTTAATTACTCAATTTTGCAATCAACCTCTGAAAGATCTAAAGAAAAAACTCTTCGGTCCATCCATGTATACCCTATACTTTATTCAAGCACAACAGCTAACAGAAGAAAAAATGTCAATGTTCTTTCTTTGATCACTGATTTTTTGATTTAAACCTCGTCAATGTCATTACAGGTGAGAAAGGACTGGGATGCAAGGAACAGGTAGGAAATCAGCCATGACATTTTGAAGGAAGCATCCCGGCACTTGCCTTGAGTGATTTGGGAAAACTATGGAAAACCCAAATCTGGACGTCCTCCCGAATGCAAGTTCAGAGTGTTACCACTCACCCACCATACTCAGTGTCACTGCATAGAAATGTTGGGTATTATCTAGATCGCGATACTGCTTCACCCACTTACCGCCCCGCGATGTAAACACTTCCGGATGGACAGAGTATGACCTCACTACATTACTGAATGTGACGTATACATTCGGTGCACAGCTCTAAATGTCACTAACGGGGCCTTCCACGGAAAGTATGGATTTTTCGGATGGGTACAAAAAAAGTAAATTTACATAAAAAAGAAATTCTATTTTTTTTTTTTTATCTTGGTATTAGAATCTACAACTAACGCCTTGTTTCCAATAGGTGATACCGAAAACTACATCAAAATAACATTTTAGTTATCATCAACGTATTTTATTAATTTTTATATTGAATTAGCAACAAATATGGAAATACAAGGGCTATTGAACATCTTATTGCGGATACTTAATTTCTATGTTGTATCTATCGCTGTTACTGTCGTTTAAGTCTTAATGCAGCCTGGACAGTGGTGAAACATTACCGTCAAACACGATATTGCTGATACCCAATTTCCAAATCTTATCTGTCAGTGTTTGAGGTCCAGGCTGCGTTACAACAAACGCAGACGGTTATTAATGAAATCTTTTTCTATAAATATTATATTTTGTAAGAAATCGCCATATAGAATTACGTGGATGGATTATATTCTAGACACCGATATCAAATATCTTCACAACTGCGATAATAATTTCCATTTAATATTTACGTTCAAACAGTTAATAAGAATTTTCGTTACCAAAAGTTGAACATTTAATATCTCCTCGCCCGAAAACTCTTGTTTTCGGTGCAGTCCCGCAACATTTGTTACATTGCGAAGGCTGAACACGTCACACACGGAAACACAGTGTGTTTACAAGGTTGTAGTCGGCGAAGCGTTAAGTGACTGTAGCAGTATCGCGATCTAGATAATAACCGAAATGTTTACTTAAGAAGCAAAAAAGTAAATAGGTTACTCTTTGGTGATCGTGAAATGCAAATTGATAATGACAATTGCCAAAGGAACTATTCTTTTTTGTGGGATAAAAACTATTCTATGCCACTACTCAAACAATATACTACTCCATCCCAGTTTTCATTTAAATCTGTTGACCAATTAAGGCAAATAGTTCAAACATCCATCCAAACTTTCTCATTTATTACATTACTAAGATATGCCATGCATCTCTGATCCATTTTTTTATACAAAACATTTATTTTTTTTTGTCTAAGAATTCCTCTTCTTAACATTTATACTAATTTCACATTGACCAACCCATCTAGATATCCAGATTCCTACAAGGTTGTTCACTATCCTCTTGTTGGAATAAGTTGTAGCTGGGGCCTTAAGGCATGTCAACATTGGGGTCATTAGTGCTCTATTATTGAAATCCTACATTAAATAGTCAATTATGTCATATCCAAACATTCTAATCAAATCACTCATTAGAATAACCAAGTAGGCTAATAATTTAAAACGTTTTACCCCTTACTACCACATTTTTTGCAAATTCTTCACCACAATTCCATCAAATGCTTTCAGTATAACCATTGTCATACTATCAACTTGACCTGTCAGTTTTATCTAAAGCAGCTTGCACTTAGCTCACTGAGATACACGTAAATAATTTATTCTAACACAATTTTTGTGATTTACTAACCACTTTCTTTTTCTCAGCCATTCCTGAAGTGGTTGAACATCAAGCTCTGCATTAACTAGCCAACGGCTGAGGACCAACTATGTGATATATAGTTTTTGAAACTCTTCCCCTTTTTATGAAGCACAAATGTTGTTGCATATTTCCATATGGGCATGGAAAAACTCTCTACAATCAAACTAAAAAATATTCCTCTCTCCATTCGGAAGTGTTTACATCACGAAGCAGTAAGTGATTGCAGCGGTATCGCAATCTAGATATTACACTACACTTTGTCATATCTTCCTATCTGAAATATCAGTGGCAATATAATTCATACAAGTGATTTTATATTTCAACCTCTCTAATATAATCAGTCAGTAAACTATTAAGTTATAATCATTTGTAACAATCACCTTGCAAACTGCACAGACGTGCACAAGTGCAGCCTGAGCTGCTTTCTTCTGCAAGTTGGCATTATGGCCCTGTTGCTTTTTCTGTTTTGCTGCTTTTTCTGCTGCTTTGGCTTGAGACTGCAATTTTTGCTGTCCACGTGCCATCTGTAAACAGAAATTGCGAAATATTAAAAAAAAACTGTTAAGTTTCAGTAATCTTGTTCATCGCTATATCTATTGTTCCTACAGCCAAAGGTAAGAGGTTATCCAGCTTTCATTTAAATGCTAAATTGAAATACGAAACCAGTGTTCTCTGTTAAGAACTAAAGGTATATTTCAAGTTTGAAACATACAACTGACGAACACTTTAAACGTTTATCTACAAACAAACAAAAAAGTACATTGTATGAAGTAAATGAGACGTCAATGCCCTATATTTTTCAGACTCAATTACTACTAAACACCATGAAACAAGGAAATATAGCGACCATAATCTTACAATCAACAATTTTGTCGATGTACTTACGTTCTACTGGTGATTCGTAGCAAATATACCAAAAGTTTTCAACGAAAACGTTGCAGCTACAATAAATTTCTGCACAGCAGAAAAGCTCCCGGATGTTGCCATAGATAATTGTAGTTGTACATCTCAACTCTGAAAAACTTTCTCAGATTTCCCCAGTCTCTGCAAGTCTGAGTATACGCCTGACCAGATATTAACATGTTTTAAATCTTCTATAATGGTGGATTTGTAGATGATTTTTAATTTAGCAATAATGTTGATATAATTTTGAAAATTGAAAACAAAAATATTTTACAAAGAAGCACAAAGGAATAATCATATTATTGAGAACAGAGAGCTTCAGTGGTAACTATTATTGTAGATAACTTTGGTCAGTGGTGAATGTGTGTATTATCAACATGGAGGAAGGAATAATATGGAGACGACGCAAGAGATCTTTACCACGCATGGGAGTGAAGCAGGCCGGCGGAGGAGTGGGGGGGCATGGCCGGAGTGGTGGGGGCTTGACCGCTTCCCAACAAACACGGGGAATATGTACAAACACCTCAAGGGGACTCTAGGATAAACGTGACGCCGCAATCTGGTGATGGATTATTATGTAACTCGATGAGACAAATAAAAAATGAAGAATAAAATTTTTTGATATCCTGCTTAGTTTTCGAGATATTCTGTCTCAAATGTGAAATGGTTTTGGTTGAAATTCAGAAGAAAAAATTATTCAAAGTCAAATTTTATGATGAATTTTTATTTAAAAAGACGAGACAAATAAAAATTAAGAGTAAAATTTTTCGATATTTCACCTAGTTCTCGACATATACTGTCTCAAAAGTGAGGGTTTTTTTTTTTTTTTTTTTTTTTTGTAACAGTTTAACGTCCCTTTTTAACAACGTGGTCTTTAGAGACGGGAAAGGATGGGGGCAAGGAATGGGGAAGGAATTCGACCATGGCCTTTTGAAGGAAGCATCCCGGCATTCACCTGGAGTGATTTGGGGAAACCATGGAAAACCCAAATCTGGATGCCCGGACGGGGATTCGAACCGCCGTCCTCCCGAATGCGAGGCCAGAACGATATCCGTTACACCACCACGCTCGGTAAAAGTGAGGTGTCTTGAGTTGAAATGCAGAAGAAAAATTTCGCAAAAGTCAAATTTAATGATGGATTCTTATGTAACACGACGAAAAAAACTCGATAATAAGGAATAAATGTTTTCGATATCTTGCTTAGTTTGGGGGATATACAACATCCAAATTGAGGGGTTTAGGTTTGGATGCAGGCTGGACCAAAAATTAATTCTGTCAAAGCCACAATGATTACATGGTTGACATGCAGAATGGATATTTCAGTTTTATTACTACCACTTGTGGTTAGTCTGAAATGTGTCCTAGACCAGAAAAAAAGTAAGAGGACCCACTCTAGGGATGAGCAACCCAGACATTTTGTAGCCTGGTACCAGAAATAAAATGTTTATTCAGTCACCTTAATGAACATTCTCTTGATCAAGATGTGTTGTCTAATTTCACAGCCCTACTTATTAGGACAATTGTAAAAAAATTATCTCTCAGTTAGATTTAGATACGGGGGGGGGGGGGAGAATGTTGTACAAAAAAAAAGAGACTAAATTAGAAACACATTCCCCAAATTGATTTTGTTCAAAGGCCAATAACTTCTTTATTTATGAAGCCCATTTTTATTTCTGCATGAACCTGTTTCGACATAAATAGATGAGAAAGATTTCAAAATCGGTAAAAATAGGTATAGACGTATTTACAAACAGAAACAAGTCTTATATGAAGCTTTAAAAATAACCTAAGTCAATGGCCTGAAATAGCTATTTAAAAAATTAATAAAACTCACAGCTTCTCACATAACAGTTAATTTCATCATCCATTGTCAGTATAATCAGCAACGTGACGAAAGAAATCGTAATAGTAAATTCACCGAATCGCGAAGTAAAACACGCCCCTTTAAATCTCATTTTAAACACTCGTTAAAAAATAATGCTAGTCTATTATGTGCAAAATAGCAAGTTTGCTGATTTTCTACACTACACCAAGAAAAATTTGAGAACAAAGTCATCCCATTGAGAGCTATGACTAAATATTTATAGACGTGCTGCAAAGTTTGCGGTGTCTACCGCTCACTTCAACAACGATAATTACAATTCAACTTACTTATGAAATGATATTCCAGGTTCTTTCCTGTCTGGCCTATTTGTGCAACCGTACGCAACACAAGCTGGCATTTTTAAACACTTATACACAATACTAAACTGAAATAATCACTGCATCTACCACAATGTGAACACCTTAATTGTTGGGAAGCGCCATATGGTTGCTGCCGGTGCTGCCACCATGCGGGAGAGTTTAGTGCTTGCTTCACCGATTTAATGTCACTTCTCCTCCATATAATTCCTTCCTCCATGATTATCAACTGTAATAGAAATTTTTAGAATTTACGTTTAGTGTCTCTGGTATGTTTATTATAAACAGGTGCAATGGATCATGTTATTTATTTTTTAAATTAATAATTTCTTGGACTATGTCATGAGTTATAGAACACTACACAATTTCTTCTGCTATGAGTAAATATTTCGAAGCTGACTGATTACTTACATAGACCGGCGGTTCACTTAAAATAAAAGCCAGTATTTTAATTCTTACATGCCAGGGCCTCAAGCATATCATCAGTATGCCTATATAAAACTGAACGTTTAAAAGGGATGCGGTGCCATCCAGTTTATCAGTTCTGACAATAAGCGTGTATGCTGTCTTCGGCGAAAATTTTTCTGCCGTTCTTGGTACAGTTTAAACAAGGGTACGAGTCACCTAATTGTACATAATTAGCAGATGAAGAATCTAATTTGCGGAAAGGCTCAGAAGTAGAAAATCATTTTCGTATTTTGCATTGGGCGGTGATTTTTCTTAGGTTACAGAACACAGCTGGTTGATGTTATTTCCCTAGCCTTTAACGATGTGGGGGGGGGGAGGGGGGAACACATTTCCCTCACCTTATGCCAATATTGCCATGAGATACCTGAGTTCCCCATCTCTTGTGAAAGCAAGATGATTTACTCGAGTATTATGGGATAGTGTGGGATCCACATTATGGATTTGCAGGAAGACAGCAAGTGGGTAAAAAGAGTGCAGATTATAGAGACCTGGATGGTTAGTGACAGGATTTTGGAATAGGAATACATTGACTACAATCATAAGGGACGTATGATTTCAGGCATAGTAGATTGGAAATTTTCAGTTGCAGGTAAAGGAGTCCAGGCTAAATTACTGAGGAATGTGCTGAACAATTTGCCTCAGATATCTAAACTGTTTAGAGTGGAGGTTCATGAAAAGCAGCAGTGTGTGTTTTTCTCTATTGAATAATTTGCTACAGGGACATTGTATTTAAAACTGATTAAGTTTGCCAAACTTCAAATGGACACACTCATCTTGAGGTTAAGAACAATGGCATAAAACTGTTTTATCACTGTATAGAATACTCCTATTTTGGGAAATTTCAGTGCTTACCATAGAGAATAACGGGGAATAGCAGGTATTCCGACAGTTGTGTGGAAGAATGAGTAAGAACTTACTGACACTGGAGAGAGGTAGAGATTTAAAGTGATTGGTTTGTTTGGAGTGTTAGGAACTTTTGCTGAGATTATAAGGAAAAAAAATCTGAGCAGGTTCTTTTCCACACAAATAGAAATTTTTAGACTATGATATTAGAAGTAGATTTCTGGTATAGTGGGTGGATGCATGCTGCATGCATTGCAGCAGGGTCTTTTGCATGGGAAACATATTTGTTGAAGTCTAGAAGTGTGAGAAGATAAGTGTTTGTGGATCAACATGTTTTTCAGATTAGGTTTGCAAAGACAAGCATTAGGAGCAGTGAGTAGGAGTTTGGGAAGGAGGACACACATTTTGTGGAAGGTAAAGAAGGGAATGTTTGGTGTGTAGGGATTCCAACTGTCAAAGTTGTAGATACTGCTGTAAATTTTTAGCTTCATGGTCACAGAGGTGTGCAGGGCACCTAATCATAGGTGCTGTCCACATCAAGGAAGGTGATACAGTTGTGTGAATATCACCAAGTGAAATTGGTAGAGTGACTGTTGTTGAGGAAATCTAGGAGGTGGTCTTCCCAATGAGCCCAGAACAAAAATGGACAAGGGAGGCTAAGTTAATAATATAGTACTGGATATCTCAGAGGAATTTGACACATTAAGGAAGGTGAAGAGTCATCATTATCATTTGAACATTCATCATCATCACCTTGATCCGTCTCCAGGTTCCCGGGTGTGGTGTAAGATCTCTCACCACCTTTGTCTGTCCATGTATGTTTCCCTTTCTTGGATTCTAGACTATGATGCACCTTTCCGCTGTAGATCAATCCATCGCCTTCTGGGCTGGCCTCTTGGTTTTTTACCCTTCAGTTCTTTTTCCAACCATATCCTCGCTGTTCTTGTTGGGCCCATCTGCTTGGCATGTCCCAGCCATCGCAATTGTGAGAAAATTGCCAAAGTAAGATTGCAATGGCATTTGAACATTATTGTTGTTAATTTACTTGTGATACAGTACATGGTCTGGTGGCATTTCACTTAAACTTCTAATTACCTCTGTTTATTGTATTTTTTTAAAATAATATCTTACATAATTTGAATATTATATTCCTACCCCATCTACTTTTGTGATTTATGAATTTTAATTTTAAATTCCTTCAACATTTTTGGTAAATTATTCATCACTTCACTTGGAAATTTGTTCTTATCCCTGACACCATTACTAATAAAATAAAATTTTCTCACTCCCTTATGCATGGAATCCAGTTCTACCTTGTGGTCATAGGCATCTTTTCCCTTCCATGCTCTATTCCTAATTCTTTTTCCCAATATCCTTCCGAGCCTCATCACTCAAATATTTTTGTACATTCCCAGAACTATTTTCACCTTCCTGTCCTCCAATGATTCTCAATCCAGCTCCTTTATTGTGTCAGTTACTGACTGGGTCCTGTGATAATTTCCACAAACAAATCTAGCTGCTCTTCTTTGCTCACCCTCTAACTCCTGATACCCAAAATGTGGGCCCCAAACTACATATTCAAGTTTTGTAACTCAATTCCCTAACTTCTCTGGTACACCCTATCCAGTAAATGAAGGACTTTGTAATATTTTCCTGCCACCTGCCCAACGTGCTCTGCCCAGTTGAGTTTATTATCAAATGTTATGCCAAGATATTTGCACTTCAAGCCTTCAAAAAGCAATTCTGATCCCACGCTACAAACATAAACAATCTTTAGTTTTTTTATTTGTCTACCTAACAAGGTGACTCTGTTTTGCATATATCTTCATTCCATCCACACCATTATGGCATCTGCAAACAACTTAAATTCTTACTTTAAACCATCAACATAATCATTCATTAGAATAATGAACAATGATGGTCCGAATACACTACCATGTGACACTCCTATATTTACTTCCACCTCTTTTGATAATATATTTCCTACTCTAAGATTTCTGACTTTTAGGAATTCCTCTACCCAGCTAGTAACTTTTTCATCCAATATATTTGTTTTCAGTTTATTTAATTTTCCGCTTTTGCTATTCGTCTGGCAAACCCAGGATGTGCTAATTTTTAAAACAATGTTCCAGCTACTGTTTGTTTGCTAGACATGTCACAGTTTTGATAGGGTAGCAGATGTATTGCCATCTCTCTGTGAAATGTGTAACCTTTGTTCTATTATTAAGTGTGTTATTGATTATGAAATGTGTAGTTTATTAGATGGACATTGAGTACTGTTGCAGCTTTTCTGTAGGAAATTGGAGAAGACTACCCCAAAACCCAAATCAATATGGCCGGTATGCTGATATGTCTTTAACTGGCAACAACAGAATAATAAATTAATATTTTGCAGAAGAAGGCTTGTAGCATTTCTTGAGATTGTTTTGTTGAAATCTTTTTTGTGAATTCTTCTGACTGTATGCCATAGTAGGGTAACATTTTCACTGCATACAATTACAGGTTCTACCAACCATTTTGGCTCAGCTGGTTTGGTACTATGATGATGTTTGGTGTCTGACACAGGGTTAGCTGATTCGACTTCTGTTGGTGGAAGAAATTTTCATCATCAGGACCTGGTCAGCAGGGTAAGAGAAATGGTTGTGCACAATTCCAAATTATCAAATGTACGCAAAAGTCCTGAGTTAAATCCCAAATCTCTTTAGAGTGAATCTGAAATGAGGGCATATTATATTGTTGTTAGCAATTCCTATTTTTGATTGGGATGTTAAGCCTGGTCACTATCTTGGTAGTCCAGAATTGACTGTTATCATGTTCCACCCTCTCCCTTCCTTCTTATTTCATTCATTCAAAATGCATACTACACACTACACTCAACATAAATACATTACATTCAACAAAACAATAGTAACACTTATATAAACTTCTAACACTGGAGAAGGCAAGAGGAAACTACGCCAGTTAAATTTTCCATAATCTGTCTTGGATCAGTAACTCCCTCAATGGTGGCACTGACACCTGATTTGTTGGGCATGGCTATCATCATCCTAAATTCTGTGCTGTTTTCAGTTGTAGCACAGAACTTTACTAAATTACAGATAAAGCATTCTCGATATATATTAAAAAAAAAAAAAAAAAATATACTCATAGCAGTTTTCAACCACTTTTCACAGCTTCTCTCTTAAACAAAAAACTGATATAATACATTCTGATGTCCTGTTATTTCAGTTAACAATTTCTTCCAGTGTCTCAGTTATTGGATCAAAGACAACCCATAACCGTCACAGTTTCATTTCTCCCCACATAATCAGATAGAAAATTTTATTTTTCAATTTTTTCTTTCCAATTGGCTTTCTTAGTATTTCTGGAAAGAGCAAAGTTTAATTTCTGTGTTCTGAAAGATTTAAATTTTTACCGTATTGGTTCTAAGTTGTAAAGATGGGGCAAAACACTGAAAAAGTAACTATATTCAAACAGTGTAATAGGCACAGGGGTGGATCCAGGGAGGCAGGGGGGGCTAGGGGGCTCAAGCCCCGCCCCCCCACAAAAGTATGTGGGGGCCACCCCCGACATTGTAATTTTGGATACTTTTTTTTAGCTCTACAGATTCGAGGCTCGAGGAGGCTATAAAGATTACCCCATGGCCAACTCAAGCCCCCCCCCCAAAAACCAAAATCCACTGAAGGCAAGCCCTCCCAACCAAAATCCATTCAAGCCAAGCCCCCCCCCCCCCAAACCAAAGTCCTCTCAAGGCAAGAATCTTGAGAGTAGCTGCTGCAATCTTTAAGGATTTTGAGAGTAGCTTCTGAACGAATAATAACTATTTTAAATGCAGTTCTGAATCCATCATTTGTCTCAAACATGTTTCTATAATAGGAGTAAAATGTCATTTTTTCTACATTGGCAGTATCTATGTGTTTGTTAGCTAAAACTGACTTTCACTTTTCTCTCTTGTACCTCACTTACAATATTCGTTACAGTGGCATCATTAAAGACAGCAATTTCATTTTTTTAGTTTTGTCAAATTTATTTATTTATTTTGTAAAACTTAGTGTATCTTCTTCTCGGCCCTATCCATTCCGGAAATCGGCAATCTCTTGGCTGTCTTGTCTCAGCTGGTTGATTCTCAGATAGCTCCATAGTTGTCATGGAGGTCCATGTTCTCAGATTTTTTAGCCAGGAAGTTCTTCTTTTAGCAGCACTTCTCTTTCCTGGTATTTTGCCCTGGAGAATAGACTGCAGGAGTTTGTAATGGCAATTGTTTCTGATGATGTGGCCAAGGTACTGCATCTTCCGTGTTTTTATGGTGGTCATTATTTCCATAATGTTTTTCATTTTGTGGAGCACTCCAGCATTTGCGGTGTTGTCCGTCCATGGTATTCTCAACATTCTTCCATACAGCCACATTTCAATCGCTTCTAACCTTTTACTGGTAGTTTCCATTAATATCCACATTTCAAGGCCATTCAGGGGGACAGAGAACAAATTGCAACACAGGAGTCTCATGTTCGAGCTAGTTCCCATCTGCGGAGTTTAGAGGAGGTAGTGGCTTCAGGAAAGTCTTTGAAAGCTCTCACTATAAAACAGTTGTTTAAAGTGTTCAGATTGTGGGAACTGACATGGGCTGCTACTGGATGTTATACACCTGTGGTATAAATAGTTTGCCTGTGGTCATTCATTCTGATGGAAATTTGGTTAGTGGTGAGACCTGTTTATGAACTGATTTGATACATGAGGTGCATGTGGTATGTTGAGTGATGAAAAAAGTTTCCCCTGTGGTTGAATTGGAGTAGTTGGTGATAAGCAGCTATTTGCAACATGAGACCACAGGGGAAACTAAGGAACTTCACAGATGGCAACTAGTTTACAAATATATCCTGGATGCCAGACATCCTCCTGGCCTCAGTCTCTTATAAGACCCTTCCTGCACTTATTGTTTATTCACACACATTTAATTAATAAATCCCTAATTTAATATTTTCAATTAATATTAATTTTCTCTCAAATTCATTCCTTTGGTGACAATACCCCACTCCCCATGACAATATTTATTCAGAATTATTGATTCAATATTTCCTCGCTCCCCATTCACCCTGGCTTTGTTGCTTGGGCTCACCATTCACTGAGCATGTGTCAGAGTGACCACATCTGATCTC
Source organism: Vandiemenella viatica (assembly GCA_031002005.1). Classification (NCBI taxonomy): domain Eukaryota; kingdom Metazoa; phylum Arthropoda; class Insecta; order Orthoptera; family Morabidae; genus Vandiemenella; species Vandiemenella viatica. The sequence continues at coordinate 142,705,534 of JARYHS010013630.1, read as the reverse complement.
TCCATTAAGCGTCTCATTTGCTTACATTGTTCATGTTTACCACATTCACAATCCCAGCCACCATCAACCATGGTAAATGTTGCATTAATTTTTTTGTGCTTCCTTAGCTTCATCATTTTCAATCATTTTACTCCTCACTGTTAAATATTATATTTCTGACTTTATTATTGTTAAATATTAGTTTGATTACCCAGATCTATATAAATAATTTTGTGTCAAAATTATTTAAACGTTCTATTTACATCCTGAAATACTTTTTGTTTACACTCTCGTAAATTTCTCATATTTATGGTCCTTGATTTACCTACAACGATTAATCATTAACCGATTCATCTGTCTATACAGATCAACATAAGATATTTATCTATAACACAACATCTATTCAGTACTCATGCCAACATCCACTAAAATCTATTACCTCAGTACTCATATCCCATTCTAGGCAATCCAGTCCTATATGGAAATACTAGATCCTCTGAGTTATACAGATGTTAAGTGGCACAATGACATAGCCTTGCTCCTAGAATTTCTCATCACCAATCCCAAGAAATTAATTTCCTCCACTTCCAGGTTACCTGTTCACTATCGCCATAATCACCACCTCAACTCTTCCAAACCTCTCATGTAGGGACTTTCCAGAAGTGATATAACAAACATATATTTGTCCACTGTAACTGCCAGAATGACCAAAAGCTCAGTGTTACAAATTGAGTTTTGTTCTGTTGTCCTAAAGATATCCTTCCACCTATCTTCTGGCTTCCTTCACCTTTGGTTGTCATATCTTACTGTTCACATAATTAATTATTCTAAGATTCAGATCAATTTTTCAACTGTTCCTGTTGAAAAATGATTAATATCAGCATATTTGGGCATTAGTCGCAGAAAAATTATAACTGAAATGAAGTAATAAAATAAATAACAAATTAAAAGTTTTTTTCAGTAAATAATTTATTTTATATGAAATAAAGAAAAAGTCTTTAGTTACTTTTAATTATTTTTGGCATGATTAGGAATTACTTTTGAATATAATTTTTAACTTACAATCGATAAATTGTGGCTTTTAAAAAGATTATTTAATTTATTGAAGGTAGCCCTGGCTTTACCAATATGTGACTTTACTTCATTAGATGGATCCCATTGGATGTTTACTGTGGTGCCAAGATACATATACCTTGATACACATTCAATGGTCTTTTGGTTAATCATAATATGGAATTGGGAGTTGTTTTTGCCAATGACCATTACTTTTGTCCTATTTATATCAAGTCTGTATTCATGACTGCTTTATGACACCCTATCTGTAAGATCTTGTAAAGTTTCCTCATTGTCTGCAAAAATGACTATGTCGTCCACATAGTGAATGTTGTTTATCCAGTTTCCATCCAACTGCACTCCCATCTTCACATCACTCAATATCTCACTAAAGATTACTCTGAATAGATGTTAAATAATAAGGGGGAACAGTATACAACCTTGTCTTAGACCACGAAGAATTTTTACTTCATTCGTATTTTATCCCTTTGCTCTCACATGAGCAGACTGGTTTCAATACAGAGTAACAATAATTCTCAAATCTTTGTCATCCAAGCCAATACTTTTTAAAATTTCTATCATTTTCTGATGCTTCACCCTGTCAAAGATCTTCCGAAAATCATAAAACAAACTCTGCTCTGCTGAACAGAGCTTCTCATGTTCCAACTGCATTTCTGAATCCTAACTGTGTAGGTGATACATATTCTTCACAGAACTTATATATCCTTCAGTGAATAAACTTCAGAAAAAGTTTCAAAGTGTGGCTCATAAGGCTTATCGTTCTGTAGTCGCCACATGACTTACCTCCGGGTTTTTTTGGTAACGTAATAACCTCTGATTTCAGGAACCTCTCGAGGAATACTGCCAGAGAGGTAGTTTTGATTGAACACTGAGGTCAACCACTTCGTACTGTATTCATCAAGCAGTTTAAAAAACTCTGCATTTATCTTGTCAGGGCCTGGAGTTTTATCATCTTTCATTCCTCTTATTGCAGCTTGTACTTAAGTGAGTAAAATGCTTGGACCTGTTTCACATTGAAACTGTAGAGGTTCTGGATGCTATCTGAGAACATGTTGTTATTGTTGTTTTAGGGCGCGTCGACATCGAGGTCATTAGCGCCATCTGAGAACAGTTGTTTTACATGTCTCTTCCATGCATCTGTGATGTCTTGAGAATCAACAATGACGTTTCCCTCATTATCCACAAGTTTATTCACTGTATTAGGTCTACATTTGCCTGATACCTCTCTAACTTTCATAGAGCCTCTATTTCAGCCACTTTACCTGTATTTCCTTTTCTTTAGCTTCTCTTATCTTAATTCTGATCATCTTCTTGATGTTTTTATATTCATCAGGATTACTTTATACAGCCCTTCTTCTCTCTACCATGTCAAGAATCTCATCAGTCATTCATGTCTTCTTTTCGGCAAAATCTGATTTCAGGTGTTCTTTTTTAACAGATAATAACCATTAACATCACATGCTTCAAAATTACTGATCAGAATAATTTACAGAAGAATGGAAAGGGTAGAGAGATAGTAGGTGAAGATCAGTTTGGGTTTAGAAAAAACTGTGGTATAAAGGAAGCAATTCTGGCTTTAAGATTAGTATTTGAAGGGTGGATCAAGAAAAACAAAGATACTTTTATGGCATTTGTTGATTTAGAAAAAGCTTTTGATAATGTTAGGTGAGACAAGATATTCAAAATTTTAAAGAAGTCAGGTCTAAAATATTGAGATAGAAGAATACTTTATAAACTATATAGGAATCAAGAAGCTATAATAAAAGTAGGTAATCTTGAGAGACATGCATCAGTTAAAAAGAGTGTGAGACAAGGTTGTAGTCTACCCCCGTTGATATTCAACGTGTATGTAGAGGAAGCAGTGAAGGATGTAAAAGAAAAATTTTCATGTGGCATAAGTGTTCAGGAAAATAAAAATCAGCATACTACGATTTGCTGATGACATTGTCTTGTTAACAGAACAAGCTGAAGATATTTAGAAGTTGTTAAATGGCATGAACAAAATACTGACGGAAGATTTTTGACTGAATATAAATCAAAGCAAGACAGAAGTGATGACATGTATCAGAAATGACACCAATCACAGTATATTGAATATAAAAATAGGATCGGATGCAATTGGAGAAGTAAGTGAATTCTGTTACTTGTGAAGCAAAATTACAACCGATGGCTGAAGCAAGAATGATGTTAATAGCAGAATACCACTAGAAAAATGAGTCTTCATGAAAAAAAGAAATCTTTTAGTTTCAAATATTGATTTAGGACTTAGAAAGAACTTTTTAAAACTCTATGTGTGGACCACAGCACTTTATGGTAGCAAAGCTTGGTCTTTAGGAATACCAGAAAGAAAGAAAACTGAAGCATTTGAAATGTGGTGATACAGAAGAATGCTGTAAATTAAGGGGACAGACAAAGCATGAAATGAACAAGTTCTGGAAATGATGGGTGAGGAAAGAAGTTTGTGGAAGAAGCTTACAGAAAGAAGAGACAGGCTGGTAGCTCATACTTTGAGGCATGCTGGATTGTTTAATTTGTTAGTGGAGCAACAGTCGAAGGTAAGAACTGTAGATGAAGACAGAGATTAGGATATATGAAGCAGATAATTGGCGACATGGGTTGTGAGGGGTTTACAGAAATGAAGAGTTTAGCACAAGATAGGAAGGGATGGAGGATTGCATCAAATTAGTTGAAAGACTGATGACAGCAACAAATATACCGATTTAGTTTTTCAATTTTTTTCTTCCGTTTGTAAAGTACAAGACATGTTTTTCAGTTCATTATTGATATGTTCTTCAACCTGCCTTCTCGTGGAGGGCTCTTTTAATTTGTGAGTATCAGTATTTATGAGCATCTTTTTTGTAACTTTCTTCATCCTAATTATGAAGAGACAGACTATTGGTTTGTGATTGGAGTGAATATCATCACCGGGGTAAGTTTTCACTGAAACACAGCTGCTCCTGTATCTTTGTTTATTAGGATGTAATCAATCTGATTTCTGATGGTTTTCTGGGAGCCCTCCACATGTACAGGCGTCTAGGTCATAATTTGAAAAAGGTATTGGTTATTACAAATTCCTGTTCTCCTGGAAACGTACTAAGTTGTTCACCTCTTTTGTTCCTTATACCAAGTCCAAGGGCCTATAAAATCCCCCTCAGATCCTCTTCCAACTTTGGCGTTGACGTCTCTCGTTAATATAGTGAGATCTTTCCGTGGCAACTTTTTCAATACTTCTGTGATTTGGGTGTATAACTTTGCTGCTTCTTCTTCACTCTTATCTATGGCTGGGACATACACCTGGTGTTGGTCTGGAATTTATTTGTACTAACAAGAGTGTATCTGAAATTGGGACAAAATTAGTGACACACTCAGCAATCAGTTTACATATTATGAGTACCACGCCAAACTGAAACTGACCTTTGGGCATACCTGAATAGTACACTTGATGTTTACTGATGTCACAAAAACCTGAACCTGGCCATCGAATTTCACTCACTCCTAAGATCTTGATCTCTATTCTCTCAATTTCCTGAATTGTATTGTTAATTTTTCCCACCTGACATTCCATGTGCTTATCCTTATACCAGCATTCATTCAAAATTTCCTTCTCATAGCCATGTCCAAATAGGGGCTTGAAACTCCAGAACATTTAGTTTTGAACACAACCCTTAATTGTTACAAGAGAATCGAATGGATCTTTAATGCAGTAGTTTCTCATTGCCTTCTGCATCCTCATGCTGTTGGCCTACTCATGCCACTGGAGCGATTTCTCACTCCAAGGGTAAGAGAGTGGAAGGAATCTCCTTGCCCCGGGAGATATTCGGTCCCTTCATCCGTTGGCCGCTCGCCTGTGAAAATACATAGACAAGTGTTGCACCCCCCCCCCCCCCCTCTACCATGCAGAGGTGAATGTCGGGGTTTCCCCTTCCCTGAATCTAGGACCATAATGGCATTACCTAGATTCTTCAGTACTTAGTGTACAATTCTTCAATAGTTCTTCTCAGTGATCAAGTGAAAAATTCACAGTGTTTCTGAAATTTCATTTGAACATATGTTAGTACATTTCAGATATCCCTGTGTGTTTTCTTGGTGTTTCTTGTATTCACATAGGCATCATTGTGTTGAAAAATTGCTTTTAGAATACCCAAATTCTGTGAAATTTGCTTTTAGAATCCTTTCATTATTTATCAATTTTTTCCATAAACCTCAGGAATTCGCTGCTTTTGGAAATCTCTTCTCTGAAAAAAGGGTCTCGCATTGACTAAAATGTTCACCAGACCAGAGCAAGAACATTTCAAAAACATCTGACATTATCCTGATGAAGTCTATTCATTATTTAGTATATTCAATGGTAATTAAAAAGTTATAAATTTCCTTAAAATACCAACACAGTACAGTAGAGAGTAAATAATTTAAAACTAATTGGGACCGAGGGTGATTTGGGTTATTGATTTGTGCAGATTTTTTATAGCTTCAGTTTGCATAGTTTTTATTTTTTCTTTAAAACTATGCTAGGTACTTTATAATTTTGCATACCCCAAGCAAAAGAAGTCTCTTATTTTCTTCTGATTCATTTTGGAGACACTTATACTTCCTTTTATAAGATGGACATGATGCTGTTAAATGCCAAAGATGCTGGTACAAGTCAACAGAACTTGCTATCACAGCAAGTCAATAACAAAGGTGCGGGACAAAAACCGGTGGTTTCAGATGTCTAAGAAAATCATATTACTGGTACAACTGAAATAATTGTTGTTGTGTCATGGTTACAACAGACATTCAGCACCAAAGCCAGTGTGCAATTGGTCACCAGGATATTGCAGTGATAGTACAATAACAAAGCCAAGGTATAAAACTCTTTGTACCTAGTTCCTTGTTAGAGGAATTTTCGAACAAAACAAGTGCAAAGGTGTACTATACTGTAAATAGAAACAAAGCTGACACTTCCGTAAACCGGTGCATAATTTGTTAAAAAAAATATTTAAAAAGTTGTTCACATAATTGACGTTCGGATTATTGACACTCAACTGTAACAGCAAAAACAAAATTAGAAGCTTAGGAAAAATAAACCTACCACAGCTGGAGGAAGGAGGGCCATGATGACCACACAAATGTTAACACTACAATATTTCGGTATAAACTTTAATCGTGATTAGAGGAAGACATACGGTAAGTGTATCGGATGTGTAAACATTAAGATTCCCCACATTACTTTAGTGACAACAATGCCTAACAGCATTTTCATTGTCACTGCATTGAACATAACAAAAGCCATTGAGATAAACAAGCATGCTAATGCTGCTATTCATGTGCCATTTTGTGTCTATCTAAATTCTGTTACCAGTCTATTAAGATCGCAATAGATTTTTGTTCTACTATTTTATAGCACTATGACTGTAGAGCAGTGGTCATGTATACTTACTAACAATTAATTTTCTGCTTTAGTGCAAAGTGATTTAAAATTAGATAGCTTCAAAATTTGTTTAATGGTGACTTACTTTAACCGAAGATAGTAATCATGTTATAATTAAGAAATAGTAAAGTAATTAAAATATTAAGTTATATATAAAGCATAATCACTGAAAGTAGTAATTCCTATTTCAGAATAAATGGATATAATGATGTGGAAAACTCACTATCAAGTTTATGGGTTACTTAGAAAAAGTTTCAAACAGTTACAAGAAATCAGAAAATTCTTGAAAGTATCAGCGTGTCTAAATGTCAAACGTAAATATCCCATTAATGAGGAGGAAAATAAAAATCTTCCAGGTAATTACTATCAATTGTATCTTTGGTTTAATGGTTCACAAAATCTGCAATAATCTTACAGCAAAAATGAATTGAAGTGTTCCAGTACCCAGTCAGTTCTGCTGACAGAAAACGTGTGTATGTCTGGGGCTTAGCTGAACATGGTGCACTTGGAAATTACTTGGAGTATTCAAAGAGAAGGAAACATCCTCTCAAAGTCACTCGTCACCCAAATAGGCTCCATTTTGCAGAGCAACATAAGGTTTGTAAATTTACTGTCATAATTAAAATTGTAATTTTAGTTCTGTTATCTGTTGTTTGTCTGACCATATGTAATATTGATTATATTGTGTATGATAACTATTAACATTTGTTTTAAACTTTTTTTGAACAGCACTACTGTGTAGTGCATTTGGAAATGAGAACAGATACCATGATTCTCATAGTTTTTTATTTTGGCTATAGAGACATTTAAAGCAGTTGGTTTGGTAATATGTACAGGGGAGGTCATACCTGCAAACTTATGATTGAAATGATAATAATGGAGACTTTCTAGCAGTGGCAAGTGTGCATATCTGTGTTCACTAGTTCCTTATGACCTGCTTCTCTGGAGATTAATCAAGAAGTCCAAGGGTTTTTTTTTTTTTTTTTTTTTTTTTACATAAAAAATAAAAATTGGTAAAAACTGCATTTATTGAATTGAAGCAGACAATTTTATTTCCATAGTGACTCAAATTTATGAGGTAGAATGAAGCCTTTACTTTATGCTTAATCTCATGATGAGAATACTAGTTGTTAAAATTTTAATATTTTGGCTACACCTGTAAGCCTAAACATTATGACTCTGTCCACTGTCATCTGGTGACGTTGCAGACATGTTCTTGCAGTAAAGAAAGTGTATAAACAGAACGGGTGAATGAGGAGTCATTCTATTGATGTGTGTGGTAAATGATGAAATCCACAGACATAAGTGACTTTGGCAAAGAGCAGTTTGTTATGGCCTGGAACTAAGGAATGAGCATCTTACAATTGGTGTGGCTGTTCGTGTGTTATTGTAGTGAGCATCTATGGAACATGCTAGAGAAGTGGTCCGCAACAGGTGTGCCGCGACAAAGTGAAAGCTGTGCCACGAAATTTTACCAGTTATAAGGAATTAATTGTCAAATTTTTTATTATTTACATTTTAGTTTCATGTGCCGCGAATTGCTACGTATAATCATATTTTAAGAAATCAAATGTTATTTATTTATTCACACATGCTATAGTTTTGTTTATTAATTTTTTTAATATTTTTATTCCTCGCCTCTTCTGCTGCACTTTGAGGTTCCATTATATTTACCGCATGTTCTGTGTATGTGCTTTTCCCTAAGTCTAAACTGCTGGGATTAGCATAACTTTTCGAGCCTTATATTATTTTATTAAGTTGTTGGTGTTGGTGCTTCTCCAACAATACTACTTTGTTCCCGTACCATTGCACCGGCGCATTGTTAGACATCACTGTAAAAACAATTGTAACTTCTTTGAAGTGTATAAATCCTGTTTCTTACAATTACTTCAGTTCTATCAAAGCTGTGCTCAAAAGTGGTCTGAAAACAGTGTTAGTAGTTCGTCTTGATATTTTCTATTACAATTAGCAGACTTTTATTTCTTCAAGATGGACAAATTCTTTGAATGGAGTGTTCCGCCTATGAGTGCAACTGATGAAAGCGTTGAGTCAGAAAGAAAGAAACAAAAGTTAATGCAGCGGAAATATAGCGACAATTACTTATCCTATGGGTTTTCTTGGTGTGGTGAAAAAACGTGCCCAATCCCCAAGTGTATCGTTTGTGGTGAAAAACTCAGCTATGCTGCTATGGTTTCCAGTATATTGAAATGACATTTGTCGACAAAACATTCTTCTCTGTCAAACTAAGATGTCAATTATTTTCGTAGGTTGTTGGAAAATAAGAAAAAACAAAGAAATTTCATGACCGCTACAGTATGTGTTTCAGAAAAAGTACAGGATGCTAGTTATAAGGCAGCCAAACTTAACATAAAGGCCAATAAACCACATACAATAGGTGAAATGCTGTTAAAGCCTGTTTGTAAAGAGATGGTGAGAATAGCTCTGGGTTTAGAATCTGCTAGTGAAATTTCGGGTTTAGAATCTGCTAGTGAAATTTCAAAAATTCCTCTTTCTGCTGACACAATCAGTCACCGAGTTATTGATACATCCTGTGATATTTAAGACATTATGAGGAAGAAAATCAATGACAGTAAGAAGTTCTCACTTCAGATCGACGAGTCCATAGATATTAGTCGTCATGCGCAACTTCTGGCTTACATTCACTACATCGATGGAGATATAATTGTAAGTAATTTCTTCTTTTGCAAAGAACTTCCAGAGCATACTACGGGTGAAGAAATATTTCGTTTGCCTGATGAATATTTGTGCCTTAATGAGTTAACATGGAAGGATTGCGTTAGCGTTTGTACAGACGGAACAGCTGCTACGACAGGCCCAGTGAAAGGATTTGCAGCTAAAGTACACGAAGTAAATCCCAACATACAATGTGATCATTGTCTCATTCACCGCGAAGCCATTGTTACTAAGTCTCTGCCACCTTCCCTGAAAGATGTGCTGGACGAAGTAGTAAAAGTTGTGAACTTCATAAAATCGCGGCCCCTAAATTCGAGACTATTTTCCGTTTTATGTCAGGAAATGGGTGCAGAACACACTACACTCCTGCTACATACAGAAGTATGTTGGTTGTCATGAGGAAAGGTTTAACGCAAATATTTGTACTTGGAGAAGAGGTCCAAGCATTTTTGATTGTTGAAAGACACAAGTACGCAGATTTATTCGCAGATGGCGAATGAGTTTGTAAGTTGGCATATCTTTCCAACATTTACATACACTTGAATGAGCTGAACATCAAAATGCAAGGTAGGAATGGAAATATTCTTGTTATTATGGATAAGATTAAATTATTTGAGAACAAGCTGGATTTGTGGTTACAGAGGATTGAAAATAGGTCGTGTGAGATGTTCCCGACTGTATGGTCACTTGATGACGGTAATAAAATGGTGATGGACTTAATTAAAGAACATTTAGAAGGCTTGCAACAGAGATTCAAAAAGTACTTTGGAGAAAGTGTTGAAGATTTCGACTGGATTCGTGATCCATTCGTTGCAAATTTGGAACATCTTCCAATATTTATTCAAGAGGAACTCACAGATTTAAAAGCCAACAGAACTTTGAAATTAAAGCTTCTCAAAGTTCCTTTAGATACGTTTTGGCAAACAATGAATATCCGGCTATCTCTGACATGGCAGTTAATGTTTTATTGCCATTTTCAACTACATATTTATGTGAATTGGGCTTCTCAACGTTGACTGAGATTAAAGCATCCAAGAGGGAAAGACTCAAATCCATCAATGAAGAAATGAGGCTTGCATTGTCAACGATTTCTCCTTGAATTAGTCACCTGTGTGCAGTTAAGCAGGCACAGGTGTCACATTGAAGGTATGTGTACAAGTATTTACTTTAATAGTAATATAAAATGCCTGATTATTAATTTTATGCAACCACTGTTTGTAGCTATAATTTTTATGTATGAGGAAGCTGGCTACCTGTATATGCAAAAAAATTCGTAGTGTTCGAAGAACTTTTTTTTTTTGTAATCTTGGTTGTCCGGGTTGAACAGCGTCAATTTGTCGAAACCTAACGTTTCGGCCATCATTTTGTGGCCTTCTTCAGAGTACTCTGAAGAAGGAATATAACATTACTGAATGGAAATTTGAGGAGTACACCTGTTTTGTTAATTCTAGATCTGCTGTTAAAGAGAGAGTTCGTATTGCAAAGGTAGTACTACTTAACTTCTTCAGTAGTGAAGTGATATGTTCGTGTCAACTGAGTTCTCATCGATTTCAATACCAAGTAATTTTATACTCTTTGTTTCTAAGATTGTGTTATTTTAATAGCTTACTTTTAAATCCGACTGTGAATAATTTTTTTGTTTTAAACCTAATATAATGTGTTTTTTCAAAATTTAATTTTTATGAATTTGCCTTAAACCAATTTTCTACTCCACTAAGTACTACATCTACATTAAATTCTAGATTACTGTTTGGTGTTTTTCACACAGGTTAGTGTCATCTGCAAATAAAACACTCTTAACTTTGTCAGATAAATTTCCAGGAAGATTATTGATGTATAACAAAAAGAGGATGGGTCCTAGGACAAAGCATTGTGGAATTCCATGTTTTTTTTTTTCTCCCAGTCTGATGAGGCATCTTTACTTATTTTAGAATAAAAAATGGAAACTTTTTGCATTCGACTTTCCATGTATGATTTAAACTATTTACCTGCGGTTCCATAAATACCATAGTATTCCATTTTTTTCAAAAGTAATTCATTATTTACACAGTCAAATGCTTTTGCAAGATCACAAAATATTCCTATAGGGCTCATTTTATTATTCAGTTCCCCAAATATGTTATTTAAAAATGAATATATAGTCATTTCTATGGATGATCCTTTTTGGAACCCAAATTGTGAATTAGTGAGGATATTATATTATGTGACATGTTTTATTACTCTACAATACATGACTTTTTCAAAAATCTTTGAGAATGCGGAAAGTAATGAAATGGGACGATAGTTATTGACATATGTTGCTTCTCCTTTTTTAAACAACGGTTTTATAACTGCATATTTTAGTCTATTTGGAAACACACCTTGCATTAAGGATTCATTACAAATGTGGGCAAGTACATGACTGATACAATGTGTTTATTTATTTCTGAGACTGTTACTGGTGGCAATTGCATTTCTACAAATTTATTTGGGAAAGCAGTCTGAAGAAGCCTTAAGGTACTATGTGGGGATTGCTTTTCTATGCCTAATTTCTCTACAACTGAAGTAAAATGTTTGATAAATATTTCACAAACTTTCCTTACATCACTATGCACAGATGAATTTTGTTCTATTTTTATGTCTTTAGAGTGATTTAAAGATTTTCCTGTTTCAGTGTATATTATATTCAATATAGTTCTCATCTTATTGTCTGAATTCTCTATTTTCTCTGATATATACCTATTCTTGGCCTTTCTTATTACATTTCTTAGTATTTTAGAATAAAGTTTATAATGAGAATTCAATGTATATTTATCTGATTGTCTTACTTTTAAGTAAAGATCCCTTTTTGTTTTACTATATACTCTAATACCCATTGTTATCCATCCCTTACCCAATTCACTATATATGGAGTGTTGACAACTCTCCTTTTTTAGAAACTTCCTTCGAAAAGTGTTAGAAATATATTAAGAAAGGAATAAAATTTTGCATTAACACCTTGTGCAAGTACACTTCTGACCATTGTTCATTATTTAAGGAATCTATGAAATGTTTTATATTGTTTTCATTAATATTTATTCTATATTCCCAGTTTTTCTTTTCTGTTTAACTGTGTTTCTGTACTTGATACATAACAGCTGTGCATCATGATCTGAGATACCGTTTATTACTGGGAGTATGTTGTAATTGCTGCACTGAGAAATATCCATAAAAAAATTATCAATTGCAGTCCTGCTATTATTTTGTATTCTAGTAGGGAAATTTACAAGTGCCGTCAAGTTAAAAGACAACATCGAGGCTTCCATATCTAGCCTCTCATTGCTGTGATTGAGAAAATCAACATTAAAATCTCCACATAAAACTATTTATTTTTGAAACATAGTAGCAAAGACTCTAACTGAGATAAAAACAGTCTAAAATTTCCCAAGGAGGCCTCGCATTCGGGAGGATGGCGGTTCGAATCCCCGTCCGGGCATCCAGATTTGGGTTTTCCATCGTTTCCCCAAATCACTCCAGGCAAATGCCGGGATGCTTCCTTCAAAAAGGCCATGGCCAAATTGCTTCCCATTCCTTGCCCCCATCCTTTCCCGTCTCTAAAAGACCTCGATGTTAAAAAGAGACGTAAAGCAGTAAAAAAAAAAAAAAAACTGATTTGCAGGATGTAGATCACTACCAGTGGAATATAAAGCAAATACAAAATCATGGTTGACCTGTGAAATTTTCAGAAACTTGCACATAAAACTGACAAGAAAATGGCTAAATAAAAATTCTATTGTTAATATGGCACTTATTGGCATTCCACAAATGAAAACAGTTAAAATTCAATATATGCCCGCCAATACAACATCAAAATTGCAACCAATGGACCAAGGCATCATTAAAAACTTCAAGGTATTGCACTGACAGCATGTAGTGAAGGACATAATGGATAATATGGAAGAAAACATGATTATACTAGTGACATATTGCAATATATGAGAATGGCTGACAGAGCATGACAAAATGTATGTATGACTACCATGAAAAACTATTTTGTACACAGCAGATTTTCATTGTCAATTGAAAAAGGCAAAGTTGAAGAAATTTCTATTCAGCCTACTGCAGAATGGAGGACAGTGGTTCAAACCCTGCCCGGGCCTCCAGATTTGGGTTTTCCATGGTTTCCCCAGATCACTCCAGGCGTATGTTGGGATGCTTCCTTCAAAAGGGCTGTTAGGTGAAAAGGAATCTGGGGGTTTGCTAACACTTTCACCTAAACTGTGAACAATTAAGTTCCTGACCTGTGTAGCCTTCTGGTACCTTTAATATTTAATAAGTCGGCTGCCACATATTCGTATTATAACCCCAAATACGAAGGGTGTAATGAAATAAGTTCACTTAACACAGCTCTAACTCAAACAATACTTATATTCTTGGAAAAGTTCACTTTTACATTATCGGTACCAGACATCAGACGACAGTTCCATTGAAGATTAACAGGTTAAGCACATTCATACAAGAAGAAAAACTCACTAAGTCCCCCAACTTAAAGTGAGAACACGACTTGTTATGGCATGTTGGAACTTACCACCACTAACGCATGGAATGGTTCGCTCTGCTAACTAGCGCGAAGTTACGCATTTGGTTTCCAGCAAAAGAATGAGCAAATTCATGACTGCTGCATGGCCTTTTATAAGCTTGCTTCAGCCTATGACATCAGCAACCTTTTTCTTTAATTAATATCTCCCAACATACTAAATAGTTTAACTTGCAATTTATACAAGGGCTTCCTATGATCATACTCTATCTATTTTAATTTGTTTTAGCATTCAAAAGGATTTCTATAAAATCAAACTTGAATTCTCTTACATCACCATTTGGCGCAATTTTTCGTGCTACACAAACAATTAGCGACAATCTATCTTTAAAATCTTAATTATCCGGCAAATGCTTAGACTTTTTACTGAAACAATTATATATTCATGAGCCCCTTAATTTAGGCTATCTACTGATATAAATGTCTCAATTGCATTCCTTTTAGTTAAAAAGTTAATTTTTTTCTCTTAATTAAAACTGCTAATTAAACTTTGCCAAATTGTTTAATTTTACTATCAAAATATCCAGAACAGTGCTGGTGATAAAAGTTCAGCTGTAGCTTTACTCAATTCAAAGATATTTCAAATCTTAAACTTTTGCTTTCCTAATCGCGTGTTTCAAAACGTGAACAAACCGAATTATCACTTAAAATAAATTTTTACTGAAATAATTAAAACACTTTAAAATGATTCTTATGATGAGTTTTCACTGCAGAAATGAATGCAGGAAAATCCCTTCAAGTTGACAATTACCTTACACAAAATTTCTAAGTCCAACATAAGTGACTTCAAAATCGAACTATAGAATATGTTATTGCTGGGGATAGCTAGTGGGAGTGCTTTTGGTGAACTAAAGGGTGCCTTAAATTCCTTCCTGTTTCTTGTCCCCAGTCCCATCCTGCCTCTAATGAACTCGACGTCAATGAGGCGTAAGCCATAAGTTAAAAAAAAGGACAGTAGTATCTGACACGGAATGTCTTTTGAGGACTTTATTACTTGCGATGATGAAGTTATCATTGGTGGAACGCCAAAATTAATGATATAGATGATGAACAAGACTCAAATAAAGCACCATATGTTTCGCCAAAGACACAAGAGCAACATTAAATATCTTAACTTTATCCATAACAAAATGGATTAGTGAAAGTCTGCAACTGTTTCAAATTGAGGGTAAACAAATGAAAATCTGCGACACAGTTACTTTTGTTGCTTTAATTTATTTTGTGCATGACGCGTTTCGGGAATTTATTCCCATTTTCATTCCCATTTCCAGAAATCACATGAAAACTGTACAAACGTCCAGCAGAAACAAACACAACGACTCCTCATATTTCTATAACTAAAAACATGTAAACCTACTTATAGTGCGTTTGAAAATGGGAATAAATTCCCGAAACGCGTCATGCACAAAATAAATTAAAGCAACAAAAGTAACTGTGTCGCAGATTTTCATTTGTTTACCCTCAACATTAAATATGTTCCAGAATTTTGGAGAGAAATCCAGCCATGCATAAGAAAAAACATTTTCTGCTCTGTATGGGCCTACTATAGTTAATTCTATAGATATGATCAAATTATTTAAAGCAAAAACTGACATTTTTTTTATATAATCTATGTATGTTCCCTCAACTGTGATTTTTGTTTATGTTTATGTATACCTACAAATTTTTAAATTGAAAATAAATATTACCTCTGTAACATGAATTTTTATTTATTTCACCTCTGTGACTCAAAATTAAGTAGGATAGAATCTAAACGTCTGCAAGTTGAACATGTACCTACAAAAACCTCTCCAAGTATAAGTCAAGACCGCTATAACTTGAATTTTTTTGTGTCTCCCTTGAAGTTCGACTTACCAAGGTTCTGCTGTATTAAATTTAATGCGCCTGATCTTTGGACAAAATAGTAAATTTTCTGTGGAGATCTCATAATAGAAGACTAATTAGAGACTATAGAGACTATATTTCTTCACATAAAGTCTACTTTGTGAGTGTTTGATAATGTATAGATTGTGACTGTGATAGTATGTAATATTGTGATCACTTAATAAAGACATACAGATCGTGATTGGTGATTTCAACAGTCATAGCAATGTTTGGAGCTATGACCATGAAGATGAGAATGGGGCTGCAGTACAAGAATGGGCTGAAATAAATCACCTCTCTCTAATCCATGATGCAAAACTACCTGCATCATTCAACAGTGATCGGTGGAGGTGTGGTTTCAACCCTGACCTCATATTCAGTAGTAGCAGTATTAGCCACCAGTGCATTAAATCTGTCTGTTCCCCAATACCAAACTCACAGCATAGACCAATAATGTGTCAAATACATGCCGCAATTAGACTACAGGAAGTATCTTTCCGTAGAAGATACAACTTCAAAAAGGCAAATTGGTCTGAATTCTCAGAACTATTGGATTCTGAAGTTCTTTCAATAGAACCAACACCAGAATGCTATTACATCTTCACCACAGCTGTAAAGAAATGTTCCAGAATGTCTATCCCTCGTGGTTGTCAGACATCTTACATTCCTGGTCTCACATCAGATCAAGCTGCTCTACTTAAAGAATAGAGCAATTTATTCACAGAAGATCCTTTTGGTGAAGCAACAGTGGAAGCAGGAAACAAACTCATTTCCATTATTAAAGAGACAAAGTGGAATCAGTGGATTAAAACTGTTGAAGACTTAGATTTCGCAAGAGACAGCCATAAAGCACGGAGACTACTGAAACCTCTAAACAATGATCCAACTAAGACCAAAGTTCATTATAATGTTACTGCCAACCAAATAGCACACCAACTGCTGTTAAATGGGAAAGCTAATCACAAGTCCAAAATGCCCAAACTGCGGAAAGAAGGCCAAGAGGAGAATAATGACCTCACAATACCATTCAGCATATGGAAGAATTGGGTAAGGCTATAAGAAATTGCAAAAATGGAAAATCAGCAGGCCTGGATGACATTAGGACAGAACAAATTAAGCACTTTGGTCTAACAACAAAGAAGTGGATGCTTCTGCTCTGTAACAACTGTATGAGTAAATGTCAAATTCCAAAGATATGGTGGAAGAGCCGAGTGATCGCCTTGCTTAAACCTGGCAAAGAAGGAAATAGTCCAAAGAATTTTAGACCTGTTGCACTTTTATGTCACCTCTACAAACTGCTTGAAAGAATGATCTTAAACCGGCTGTTGCCTGTAGTTGATCCTTTGCTTATTCCTGAACAAGCTGGATTCCGCCCCGGACAACTACTAAATATCACGCAGTTTATTGAAGATGGATTTGAAGCTCGTAAGGTAACAGGGTGGTATTTGTCAGCAGCATATGACACCGTAAACCATCAGCTACTACTAGTCAAGTTCTACAATCTGACCAGGAATTTCAGTCTTAGTAAGTTCATTGCTACTTTTCTGCAGAACCGCAGATTCTTTGTTGACTTCCAAGGACAGCATAGCCGTTGGAGGTCACAGAAGAATGGTCTACCCCAAGGAAGCGTGCTAGCCCCATTATTGTTTAACATATATACAAATGATCAGCCTATACCACCCAAATGCAGGAGTTTCTTGTATGCTGATGATCTTGCTCTGGTCTCACTGAGCAAAGACTTTGAATCAGTGGAGAGCACCCTTACTAACGCTTTGGAAGATTTTTCAAGGTATTATAGCACGAACCAGCTTAAACCAAATCCTACGAAGACACAAGTATGTGCTTTTCATTTAAGGAATAAACAAGCAACTCGTAGGTTAAAGGTAACATGGTCGGGGGTCAAACTAGAACACTGTGACACTCCAAAATATCTAGGAGTGACCCTTGACAGATCACTTACATTCAGGAAACATTGCATGAGCTCCAAGCTGAAAGTTTCCAGTAGGAACAATCTCATAAGAAAACTGGCTGGATCGCAGTGGGGCAGCCAACCTGAAACAATTCGAACTTCTGCCTTAGCACTATGCTATTTGGCTGCAGAGTATGCCTGTCCTCTATGGCACAGTTCAACTCGTGCCAAACAAGTAGACATTGCACTTAATGACACCTGCAGAATCATAACAGGCTGCTTAAAATCAACTCCAGTCGAATGGCTACACCGTCTCGCAGGAATAGCACCACCTTCTGTTCCAAGGGAAATAGCAGTGAACAAGGAAAGGAGGAAAGTGAACCATCAAAAATCTCATCCACTATATGGGCATATCCCTCACAGGCAAAGACTGAAGTCCGGGAAAAGTTTCCTAAGAATATATCAGGAACTTACGACGACAACTGAAGAAGCCAGGTCACAACTATGGGAAGCTAAGGCTCCCCTTCCGCATGTCTGGGGAAGAGTGTCTGAATCTTACCACCTGGTTATGACAAGGGATGGTTGACGTGGAAGTCTTTGAATAGGGTGAGATCAGGAGTGGGCAGATGCTAAGTGAACTTAGCAAGATGGGGCTATGCTGAGATCAATGATATCAAGTGCGACTGTGGTGAAGACCAGACTGTCCAGCACATGCTCCAGTGTCGACTGTGTCCAGCATCCTACTCGGCAGCTAATCTGTATGAGGCCTCAGAAAATTCACTGGAAGTGGCCATGTTCTGGTCCAGCATAATTTGATGTTTGTGATTGTGTAACTGTATGCTTCTGATACGAAATAATAATTGTGATCACTACTCTGGTGAGCGGGAATTAGTATATAAGGAAAGAAAAGATACTTGATTTATTGTATAAACATCCTTAAAGGATGATTATGCGGTCACTGTATGTATCATCTTGGTTCTCCAGGTGGAGCTGCAGCGATTTATTAACCTAATGTTTCTGCAATCGTGCTGTGGCTGTCTTTAGAGGACTGCTTTGTCAGTTGCCACTATGGCCTTACATAGTAGCTGGAAGCTAGTGCGAGTGCTAATCGTCCACGGTGACATCACCGCTCCCAGTGGAGGTGGTAGGATGGGGTTGTTCATCTTGGGATTTCTTGAGCAGGTATGACCAAATATGGTCAAGTTGCTAACCACTCTCAGCATTGATGTTGTTCGGCCATTTTTGTATTACTAACGCTTCTCTTACACGCCTAGGCCACCATCTGCTCTTAATGGCTATAACGCTCGTCTTATCAAATAAAATTGAGTGACCACTATCGACTGAATGTAGAACTACAACGGACTTGCTTGCGTTGTTATTTTTAAAATGCCTGACGTGCTCATTGAGCCTCTCCTTAACGGTGAATCCTGTTCCCCCAATGTATTCCTTGCCGCAACTACAAGGAATGTCGTATACTTCTGGTGTTTGTAAATGTTCTCTTTGGTCTTTAATGCTGGTCAGGATGCTGGACAATTTCCTAGGGGCTTTGTATATGAGACAGATGTTCTTCTTTTTAAGCAGCCAACCATCTTATCTGTCACTCCTTGGATGTATGGCAGAAAGGCCACTGCCTTGTCAGGTGGTTTGTTGTTCTCCACCAATGATGCTGCAGTGTGAGACAAAATGGAGCGGTCAAGGCATGCCAACGTTTTATTACAAGCATCACGCTATAGCCATTGGCTAGAAATGTCTCCTTTAAATTTCTCTTTTCAGCGGCTATACTCGCTTCATCACATACCACGGATGCATGGAGAGTTAATGTTTTTAAAATTCCACTTTTGATCGCTGGATGATGGTGAGAGTCAGTGTGCAAGTACCAGTTAGTATGTGTTGGTTTTTGGTATACTCGGTGGCCCAAGGAGCCATCATCATTTCTTGTAATTAATACATCCAGGAATGGGAGCTGTTTGTCGATTTCAATATCCATTATAAACTTGATCTTATCATGGGCTATGTTTAAATGATTGAAGAAGAAGTGAAGCAACTCTATTCCATGGGGCCAGATGCCATATGTGTCATCCACAAATTTCAACCATAGTGAAAGTTTCAAGGAGGTGTTATGGATAACTTCAGCTTCAAGAGATTCCATAAATAAGTCGGCGACTACTGGGGACAGTGGGCTTCCCATGGCGGCTCCTTCTTTCTGTTGGTAGAAGTGATTCTTGTACAGGAAGAACTCGGTAAGTGAATCCCATTCCAGTGATACGTTGAGCGATTCTAATCATTCTCTGATTATATTAATGATCTCGTCTACTGGCACGTTGGTAAAAAGCGACGTGATGTCAAAGCTGATAAGAATTTCATTTTCTTCTAGTTGTCTGTTCCTGATGATTTCAATGAAGTGGTAGGAATTTTTGATGGTGGAGAAAGAGTTCCTCAAAATGTTCAACTTTTCTGCTAAATATCTGCCCAGTGGATGTGTAGGGGATTGAAGAGCACTGATGATAGGTCTCAGAGGTACACTGTCTTTGTGGATTTTTGGAAAGCTGTAAAATCTAGGAGGGAGATTGTTGAAAGTAGTTAATTTCCTCTTCACCTCAGGTTCAATTGAGATTGCTTCATGTATTTTGGTAGCTACGAGGTGTCTACTCTTCTGTGGAGGATTGATTTTTAACTTCTCATATGTCTCGTCTTGTAACAGCGTCTCCACCTTCCGAAGGTATTCGTCAGAATACATTACATCAGAAGCATTGTCTTTGTCAGCTAGGAAAATAACTATATCTTCCCTCGCTTTCAATTGACGCAGTGCAATACGTTCTTCTTGAGTGAGATTCAGTGCCGATGGCCTTGCACTTGATAAAATCTTTGCCGTGGCACTTTGGATTTCGTAAGCATCGTCATCTGTTAGGCACAAAAAAACAGAAGACTCCACTGCAGCAATCACCTCATCCGTCAGTATTTTGGCCGGTGTTGTAGTGAAGTTAAGTCTTTTAGCGAGAACTGAACTAGTAGCAGCGTCTAATGCTTCCTCAGTGAGGTTGACCATACACCACTCTGAAATATTTGCTTGCTGCTGGGGATGCTGCAGATCTGCTAATTTCGAAAACTTCATGATTTGCCTCTTCCTCATTTTTTCAAAGGCGTCGTAAACTTGATACCATGACAGTTGTTCCAGCTTGGTCCAGTTACTGGCACCTAAGATGTTTCTAAGGAATAAGTGCAGGTTGAGGATTCTTACTTCCAGTGCTGCTAATTCTCTTCGCATATGCTGGGTTTGTTCACAGAGCAGTGCCTGTGAGCTCCTCTTCAGGATGCGGTGGGCTGTCGGCGTCTGCACATGATGCTTGATCATGAGAAAACCTGGAAGGATGTCTTTATCACGGCACCTACAAAGAAAGGCTAGAACGCTAAGCCTCATGTTCCTCCTTTGTTGTAGTGATCCAAACTGTCTGGTTGATTTAAAAATATCCTCCCTATAGAGATTCATCAAATGATTATGATAGCTTCCGCGGTCAGTGTATGTGTTATCTTGGTTCTCCAGGTGGAGCTGCAGCGATTTATTAACCTAATGTTTCTGCAATCGTGCTGTGGCTGTCTTTAGAGGACTGCTTTGTCAGTTGCCACTATGGCCTTACATAGTAGCTGGAAGCTAGTGCGAGTGCTAATCGTCCACAGTGACATCACCGCGCCCAGTGGAGGTGGTAGGATGGGGTTGTTCATCTTGGGATTTCTTGAGCAGGTATGACCAAATATGGTCAAGTTGCTAACCACTCTCAGCATTGATGTTGTTCGGCCATTTTTGTATTACTAACGCTTCTCTTACACGCCTAGGCCACCATCTGCTCTTAATGGCTATAACGCTCGTCTTATCAAATAAAATTGAGTGACCACTATCGACTGAATGTAGAACTACAACGGACTTGCTTGCGTTGTTATTTTTAAAATGCCTGATGTGCTCATTGAGCCTCTCCTTAACACTGCGTCCTATTTCCCCAATGTATACTTTGCAGCAACTTCTGGTGTTTGCGAATGTTCTCTCTTGTCTTTAACGCTGGTCAGGATGCTTGACAATTTCCTAGGAGCCTTGTATATTGGACAGATGTCCTTCTCTGTAAGCAGCCGAACAATCTTGTCCGTCACTCCTTGGATGTATGGCAGGATGGCACTGCACATTGGATGGGCACCTTTGTTCTGATTGCAGATTTTAGGCAGATCATCTCAATCATCATGCTGGGATAGTCTCCACTTCATAAACTAAATATTTCACAAACAAAAAATACACTTATAGAGAACACTCAAAGCTACACATTTCACAGACAAATGGCAACACAAGACTTTCCCTCAGTAAACTAGGTATGACATACTTAACAGGCCCATTTAGAACTTTGATAGGAACACAGTTGCTTCCCCCTCCCCTCCCCTCTTTCTCTCATGACTCATATGTGGGCAATGTCTGCATGGTCCATAATGGCTGAATCAGAGAGAGAGAGAGAGAGAGAGAGGGAGGGAGGGGGAAAGGAAGTTAAGCAAGTTGAAATTTCTGTAATGAAAATTTTTATCTTTTTTTTTTTACCCTACATTTTAAATGTTGCATTATTAAATTTTTCTAACAACAACAGAGTAGAAGAAGTGCAATGAGGTTATATTTATACAGAAACAAAAAGTAAAATATACCCAACACTCACCAAAATTGAAGGGAGTAGCAATGAAAAACACTCCACAAACATTTTATCCATCTTTGCCATATAAGTATTTAAGTTGTATCCAGACTGACTAACTGGGACATATTTTTCTGTGGACATTCCATCTTGCATTTGAGAAATTTCCTCCTCAGGGGAGAGTTTCGTAACTCCCTAGCCACAGAAATTTCCTTCAAAACCCATAATGTCTCCCAACTGTATTATTTTTTAGTTCTTTTTCACTTTCTTGAAGTATTTGTGTTGTAAAAGTGATGTTTGTTTTTTAACCAATTGCTTTTGGAAATTTGCTGGCTCATTTCAATTAAAATATATGTTTGTTTATTTCTAGGTGGTGGATGTTGCATGTGGATATGGATTTACTGCTTTTGCTGTAGACTCCAAAGATGGATACAAAGTATTTGGAAGTGGTATAAATACTGATTCCCAAATAGGTAAATTAAATGTGAATATTATCCTTTTGTTTATTTTGCATCTATTCTTTTCTGAATACTTCAACATAGGGATTGTTAGCCCCAAAGCAATATTTTTTGGTTTCTCTGTTTATGTATACAATTTAGAAGGCTCCAAAGAGCAAAGTAAATTAGAAAAGGAACTATGTGTTACCATATTGGGAAATGGGATGGCAATGCGTGCACACTGTACATATAGGTACTCTCTTTTTTTTTGGGGGGGGGGGGGCATGTTAACAAGGTAATAATTTCTAATTATAATTTCATATTTCATTATATTGTTTTGAAATAGAAATGACTTCTGTTCTAAATTTGGTTCACATATGTTTATTTCTGATGCTGGGATGTTTTACATAACTTATATCAAGTCTCAAAATTTTTATATTAGTTAGTAATATAGGACAGGCCATGGCCTTAAATAGGCTACCATTCCTTAATTATTGTTATTATTACTTAAATTTCGGCAGTTAATAGCGTAGAACAGAAGCGTAATAAAATAAACTGTAAAGAACGCGTTATTGCGAACAGCAATTCTTTATTACACGTTCGCACGCCAATGCGCAATACAACGTACAACATAGACCAGCGAGATTACAGATGATGCAAAGAATAATTTAATGTCTGTGCATTTCCCTGATAATCTCTACAATCCCCCCCTCGGAAGATCATTGACCTGTGGATGATCATTCCGCACTTTGGAGATTATGCCACCTGGACTTGCTCCACCAGCTGACTGCGCTGCGACTCGTGTAGTCGGTGACACAGCGCCTTCGTGAAGATATCTGCAACATTTTGTTCACTTGGTACATATCAAAGTTCCACTGTCCCATCCATCACCTTTTCTCTTACAAAGTGCTTTGTCCTGGACTTGTCAACATAGTTTCTAGCATGTGCAATAGCTGCCTGACTATCACACCATATTGTGGTTGCACCGTTACTTATTTCTTGGAACTCCAAGGACATTAACAGTTCTTTTACCCAAAACACTTCTCTTGCACAAGCTGCCAAGGCCACATATTCTGCCTCCATTGTGCTAAGTGCAATCACAGTTTGTTTTGAACTTTTCCAGATGATTGGAGCACCTGCAAGTATAAGCACATATCCACTTATGCTCTTGCGAGTTTTTGTACAACTAGACCAATCTGCATCAGCATATGCTACAAGACTTTCATTAGTTGGATAATATGTAATCCCATAGTCTTGTGTCTCTTTTAAATACCTAAGTACTCTTTTAGCTGCATTCCAATGACACTTGTTGAATTGTGAACAATACTGAGCCAACTTGCCTACTGAAAAGGCAATATCAGGTCTAGTTCTCTGCGATAAATATAACAGACCACCAATGAGTTCTCTGTAAGGAAGGTTCTTGAGGTCATCTTCATTACACTCGTCGAGAAACTCTGGCCTTTGCTCCATTGGGGTTTTAATTCCTTTGGCGTCTTGCAGTGCAAATTCATTCAACAGTTTGTTGACATATCCTTCTTGTGAAAGGGTGATGCTACCATCCTCTTTCTTATTGAATTTTACTCCCAGTAGCTTGGAAATCGTTCCTAGATACTTAATATCGAAGCATCTCTCCAGAAGTTCTTTGACACTACTTCTCATTGATTCGGTTTCTGTCAATACAAGGATATCGTCCACATAAACAGCTAATATGACCTTTCCTTTTCCTTTCTTGAACAGATATACACACGGATCAACTTTATTACGAACGAATCCAAGACTTTCTGTTGTTGTTGTTATTTAGGTTTTAGGGCGCGTCAACGACGGGGTCATTAGCGCCCTAACAAAAACCAGGCGTGACAACGTGGCAAAATTGCCGTCTGTGTGGCCGACTGTAAAGGGGTCGGCCACAGAGACAGCACAATAAAATACTAACGTACTAACTAAAATACCGTCTGCGTGGCCGACTGTAAAGAGATCGGCCACACAGACGACAACGTAAAATATAAAATTCAGACTGTTGCTCTGAAAGTGCAATAAAATATGAAATACATACATTAACTGGTTGGAAGTAAAACGGCCAACCAGTTTAAAAAACGAATAATATGGCTGGCTGTAAAAGGGCCAGCGATTAAGGCATTGCCAGAAGTAAAAACAGTACTTGGATTGGTGGTTGTAAATGGCCACCAATCCAATCTAAAACCTAGGCCGATCTGCCCAAAATTTTTGGAACAAGACCGGCCAAGCTGCAAAACTTTAAAACCTTAGCCACGTTGTCACGGTCATCGCTTAAAATAAGGGACAGATCGTTGGCTAAGCCGACGTCCGCCCTTAAATCTAAAAGCAATACACATTCGGCTAAATGTGGCGTACCGTCAAAGGTACGCCACAAGCATCACACTCCGGAGGGTCCTCTCGGCGGAGAAGGAAACCATGTGTCAGAGGACAGTGCCCTATACGGAGGCGAGTGAGGAGAACCTCATCCCTCCTCGCCCGCTGGAAGGAGCTGCTCCACGGCTGAACGGTCGGTTTGACCAGCCGGAGCTTGTTATGCTCAACCTCCAGCCACTGCCTCTGCCAAACATCAAAAACCAAACTCTTCACCGCCGAGGCAAGGTCTGACTTTAGGACCGGTTCGAAGTCAGTTCTGACCTTGCGGCAGGCTAACTTGGCAGCTTCATCAGCTGCCTCGTTCCCCCTGATTCCCACATGGCCTGGTACCCAGCAGAATACAACCTCCTTCCCATAGGACTGGAGGGAAAGGAGGGCGTCCTGGATGTTCTGGACTATCCGGTCTGCTGGGTACATAGTTGCTAACGCCTGAATACAACTGAGGGAATCACAGCATATGAGATACTTCATGTCGCGGCGCGCCTTCATATGCTGGAGCAACTTTAGCAGGGCATAGCACTCCGCAGTGTAAACACTGCACCTGCTATCCAGCTTGTATTTGTAAGTCGCTCGAGGGAACACTACTGAACACCCTACACTGTTAGCCTGCTTAGACCCGTCCGTATACACCGGGGTAAACGTGTGATGCTGATTTAAAATGTCTCTAAAAATACTCTTAAAAACACTGTCAGCGGTACACAGTTTATTGTACCGAGACAGGTCTAAAATTATTCTGGGCCTCTTTAAAAGCCAGGGAGGAGATTTACTCCAACCCTGGTGATAAAAAGAAGGAAGCTCGAATCCGTATTGTTCTAAAATAGCCTTTGTACGGTAGCTGAAGGGTTTAGTGGCTCTATGCCAATTGGCATAGAGCCGCTCGTAGTTGGGATGTACAACTATGTCGTACACGGGACTGCCAGGTGTTATGGCAACCTGCACGTAGTGTCTCACCATGAGGAGTCGCCGGCGGATGGTAAGCGGCGGCTCGCCGGAGTCAGCACAAATGCTGTCAATAGGGCTGGTGCGATATGCACCCGTGGCGAGCCGAATACCAGCATGGTGGACACTATCCAATATACGCAGGTAACTGTCCCGTGCCGAACCATACACGATACAACCATATTCCAGCCGCGACCGTACAAAGGCTCTGTAAAATTGTAGCAGGCAGGAGCGGTCAGCGCCCCATGACCTGCCACACAGACATTTTAAAACATTGAGAGCTTTTGAGGCTCTGGCTTTCACATCTTTAGATGTGGCAGCCAGGTTAGCCTACTGTCTACTGAGGCCCAGAAACCGAACAGTATCAGTAAAACGTAAAACAGTGTTCCTCAAGGTGAGATGGGGCTCTGGTAAAAGAGTCCTACTACGACTAAAAAGTACACACTGGGTTTTCTCGGCAGAGAAACGAAATCCGGTGTGTACTGACCATTCATCCAGCCTGTTCAGCGTGAGTTGCAACTGCCGCTCAGCGCTTCTCAGGCTGGATGATGCAATGAAAATTAAAAAATCGTCCACATATAAGGAATACCCTATTGGACTCCTTATAACACTTAAAATGCTATTTATGGCAATAGCGAAGAGAGTCACGCTTAAATCTGACCCTTGAGGAACACCGTTTTCTTGAATAAAAAGATCAGACATTTCACTACCGACTCGGTACCGGAAGCAATGACCAGATAAAAATGATTTTAAAAAATGGGGCATGTTACCCTTAAAACCCCATTCGTGCAACTGCTTTAAAATAACATGCCGCCAGGTAGTATCGTAGGCCTTCTCGAGATCGAAAAAGACGCCCACAAGATGTTGGCTGCGAATGAACGCATCCTGTATTGCCGCCTCCAGGAGGATCAGGTTGTCCAAGGTGGAACGGAACTTCCTGAATCCACACTGAAAGCGGCTCAGCAGATTACGGGATTCAAGACACCAGACGAGGCGGCGGTTAACCATCCTCTCCAGTGTCTTCCCCACGCAGCTAGTCAGGGCAATACTACGATAACTACCTGGCAACAATTTGTCTTTGCCAGGTTTTAAATTGGAATTAGTGTTGCTTCTTTCCACGAGTCGGGGAAGTGTCCTCCGGTCCATATGTCATTAAAAGTATCCAGAAAGTACTCTTTAGCATCTTTACTAAGATGCCTCAGCATCTGGTACTGATCAGATCAGGCCCTGGAGCAGTGTCGTTAGCACTATTCAACGCTGACTCCAGTTCCCAAAGATGTAAATGGGCGGTTGTATGCCTCTGTATTCAACGAATCAAAGCACAGCGAGCGCCTCTCGGCAGCAACTCTTTGTCGCTGGAACCGAGGTTCAAAGTTGACCGATGAAGTGGACGGCAGCGAAGTTCTCCGCCATCAGCTGCACTATGCTTCGTTCGTCGGTAATAATACGTCCATGATCCAGTAATCCCAGATACTGGTGGGCAGGAGTACCTTCCGGATATACGGGCGGATAGACTCCCATACTTTGACGAAGGAGTGGAACGATTGATAGTGCTCACAAAGTTCTGCCATGACTTTTCTTGCTGTCTTTAACAACTCGACGCGCCTTAGCTCTAGCAATACGAACACTGCTAGGTTGTCAGTTGTTGGGCACAACCTAACACGCGTAGCGCCCGTCTACGACCCTGGATGGCGGAACAACAATCGTCGTTTCCACCAGGGGACGGGCGTCCTTCGCAGCATTCCGGAGCTTTTCGGCATGGAGACGTCAGCTGCACGGTGAATCACTTCTGGTGAAGTGATTCACCTTCTCCTGTATACTGCCACAGGGTTGCAGTAGTACAGAACGGCAGAAGAGCTGCCAATCTGCACCACTGACGTTCCATTTACGCCGGTTATTACCTCCTCCGCTCACACTCAACGTGCATCCAAACAGGGAAGTGGTCGCTTCCATGTAGGTCGCGATCCACCTCCCAATGCACGGAGTCCGCGATGGAGGGAGAACACAAAGAAAGGTCAATGGCAGAAGACGTACCGGTAGCAGTGGTGAAATGAGTCATTTGCCCTGTTTAGGATACAAATTTCCTCCTGCTCTATCAATCTACCAACCACTCGGCCCCGGGGCAATCGGTGGTGGAACCCCACAACGCACTGTGGGCGTTGAAATCTCCCAAAAGGAGAAAGGGCCGAGTGAGTTGTCGTATAATGCCAACCAGGTCGTCGTAGTCGACGGACAAACTGGGTGGCAGATAGATAGAGCATACGGTCAGTTGGATAGGACCGTGTATTTTCACCGCTACTGCTTGTAATGGGGAGGTGAGAGCAACGGGTTCGGAATGGACGGTATTTAAGACAAACACCGCCACTCCCCCTTTCGCTCGATCACCCTCGGTATCGTCTTTCCTGTACAGGTCGTAGCCTCTTAGCACAGGTTGGTGTGTCGGTCTAAAGTGTGTCTCTTGCAGACACAAACACAAGGGTTTAGACCGCGCTAAGAGTTCTACTTCCTCTTTGTGAGCCTGAAAACCATTCAGGTTCCACTGCAGTATGGGAGCCATCTCACCTATGCAGGACCACCCGCCCCGGGTCGGGTGGGTCAGAGTCCGGTGTCTCCTGAGGAACGGGACCAGGATCGTCCACCAGCATTATGTTGTCTTCAGGGTCCGAAGACGATTCTCGTTGGAAGGCCTCGGAGTCATGCGGATTTTCTTCCGCGAGGCCTTCCCCCCTTCTTCTCCCTGCCAGTTGGAGAACTGGGTGGGGAAGTAGAAGGGGACTTCAAGAACACAGTGGGGTCCGAGGTTTTCGGTCCCCGTTTAAAAAACTAAGAACACGACCCCCGAACCTTCTGCACAGTTTGCCATCCGCTACTAGCTGATGGCGTTGTTACAGCTTTATCTTTTGCGATTTTTGTAGCCAACGATACCACGGCTGTGGCTACTGTAGCGGAAGGCTGTGCCTCTGCTGGTGGGACTGCTGGACCTGCTGTCTGCTGGTCGAGGTTGCAGACGCGTTGCTACCGACGTCCGCGGTCTTAGGTGTTATGACCTTTGT
Organism: Vandiemenella viatica; assembly: GCA_031002005.1. NCBI lineage: Eukaryota > Metazoa > Arthropoda > Insecta > Orthoptera > Morabidae > Vandiemenella > Vandiemenella viatica. The sequence continues at coordinate 142,676,575 of JARYHS010013630.1, read as the reverse complement.
GGCTTTGGCGCCACAATTGCATTGACATGAGCACGTTGTACTTGTGCCCATGTCTGCAAAGGACGTCTGTGAGGCAACGCTTTCCTTCTTGACGGGAGTAGACAAGGTTTGGCGAAACTGGTAGCGAAGACGGGAGGCGCAAGGGCCTTAAACCTCTTTTCGCTTCGCCATAGGGTAGTCGTTCCTTGGTCTTTAACTCCTGTATCTTCTTTTCATCGAGATACAATCGACACTCCCTGCTCCAGGCTGGATGTGACCCGGAGCAGTTGATACACACCTGCGGGAGGGTACAACTACTACCTGGCTCGTGTGCAGCCTTTCCACATTTCCCACAGGGGGGTTGCCCTTACACGTCATTGTCGTATGCCCGAACTGTTGGCACTTAAAACAGCGCATAGGGTCCGGGACATACTGACGGATATTTAGATTTAAATAGCCGGCCTTTATGGCTTTGGGCAACGTTGGAGTGTCGAACGTCAAGACGAAGGTGGCAGTCTTCTCAAGATTGCCATTAACCCTTCGTTTGATCTGCCTTACCTCGACCACATGATCTGTTGACCACTCCTTAAGGAGTTCCTCGGTCTCAACATCGATAAGGTCGCGGCATGTGACCACGCCCTTACTCGAATTAAGAGTTTTATGGAGTTCGCACTTAACTGCGAACTCCCCGAGCTTCTCAGACTTAAGGAGAAGGACAGCCTGCTTATGGGTAGATGTTTCCAAAGCAGGGTCCCGTTCCTCAGCTTCTTGACTGATTTAAGGGTCCCGGCAAGACCCTTTAACCCTTTTTGAATATAAAAGTGGGACACCTTCTCGAAGGATCCCTCCTTCCTTGACATTATAATGAAGGCATTGTCTATTACAACGTCCTTCCTGTAACTGCATCCATTTTCTGGGGAGGGCTGTCAACCCTCGCCCGCTTGTTAGAACTGGGTGTATTTTTATTAGCCTGCGACACACCCGGGCCGCAGGGGTTTTTGTTTTGTTTGTGAGAAGGAATTTTTGATCCCACGAGCAAAACAGGTTTATAAAGAAATGCTGCTACAACAGGGTGCGCAGGTGCCCCTGAGGTTGCACGTTAGCGAGTGAATTTCCTCTCCACCCATTCACCTCCTCGGCACGTGGCTGACTTGAGGTTGGTTTTTTTATAGAGGTTTCTACCATCCTCGCGATCCGGGCGATGAAGCCAAGATCCCCGTTCTCCTAGGCACACAACGTTCCACCGCCACGCCCTACGGTGGTCGTTGAAGCATGGTAGGAGTTTACGGTGTTGGGAAACTTGCGGCGCTCACAAGTTTCCAGCTCGGGCACCGCGGGTTCGCCAAACCCGTACCTGGCACTTGCGTACCAGGCCCCTGCGGGGCAAGACTTTCTAATGTTTTGTTGAGATGTTCATTCCAGCACCTTCCACTTTGTTTCAAACCATATATCGATTTGTTCAACTTACAAACCAGTTTTTCTTTACCTCTTTGTGTAAACCCTTCAGGTTGTTCCATATATATAGTTTCTTTTAAATCACTGTGAAGATAAGCAGATTTAACATCATACTGGTCCATGAACCACTTTTTCCCAACACCAATAGCTACAAGTAACCTTAGAGTATCGAAGCCTGATACAGGTGCATACACTTCTTCATAATACACGCCCTTCTTTTGAGAGAAAACCCTTTGCAACCAAGCGTGCTTTGAAACGTTCTGTTTCACCTACTGTCTTCCGTTTAAACACCCATTTGCATTTAATAACATTTGCATTTGGAGGTTTTACAACCAATGACCAGGTGTTGTGCTTCTTCAATGATTCTATTTCTTCATTCATTGCTCCAAACCATTGCACTGCTTCAGCAGAATTGATAGCCTCGTTGAATGAAGATGGTTCCACTATATTATTAGTATGAACCATATGAGATTGTGGTTCTATGTTATCATCTTTCTTTGATTTTATAGAACACCTTTCTCGAAGAATCATACTGTGTTGCTTTTGCAGATTTGCATTATGTTTTATAGAATTTCCCTTTGGTTGTCCTCTCTTCTTAATTTGAACAGTTGAGTGTCCTTCACTCTGTTCACCTTTGTCTGAAGTTTCTTCTTCTTCACTTTCTGTGTCTGAAAATCCTTTGAAGTCTTCTTCTTCACTTGACAGATTTTCTTCAGGAATTGATCATCCACATTTTCTTCAGGATTACTGCCTGAAATTCCATCACTGGAGTCAAAAGTGATAGTTTCTTCTCTATCAAATTGTTTGAAGCTAGAATCTTCAGGTTTACTAATGTGTTCTGCTTCATCACTTGTACTCTCTTTGAATACACAGTCACGTGACTCCACAACTTGTTGAGTATCTGGCATCCAAATCCTATAACCACGTCCATATATTGCATATCCAACCAAAACTCCTTTCTTGGCCCTTGCTGAAAGTTTTGAGTGGCGTTTCTGTTTAGGAATATGCACAAACACTTCACATCCTATTGCCCGAAGGTGAGCGACACTTGGCTTCCTGCCAACCCATAATTCATATGGAGTTTTAATTTCGTTATGACTGTTTGTGACTCTGTTTCTGATATATGCTGCAGTATATATCAATTCTGCCCAAGCTGCCTTAGGTAACCTACTACTGCTGATTTCACTTCTCACTAAATCCATCAGAGTTCTGTTGAATCTCTCTGCGATTCCATTTTGCTGTGGTGTGTAAATCATTGTATTTTCATGTACAATGCCATTACTCTCACAGAAGATATCCCAATTCTTTGAACAAAATTCAAGTCCATTATCTGTTCGAACTCGCTTTAAAGATTTGCCAGTTTGTTTTTCAACCTGGATCTTCCATGATTTAAACTCGGCCAGTACACTTCCCTTTGTTTTAAGAAGTCTGATGAAAGCATATCTGCTAGCATCATCCACTATGCTAAGAACATATCTGTTGCCACCAAAGCTTTTCACATCTATTGGTCCCATGAGATCTGCATGAACAAGATTCAAAATCATTCCATCACTTTTAAAATTGTTTGATGGATGTGTCACAAATGGCAATCTTGTAGCTTTTCCTGCTAAACAGTCATTACATGGTGTAGGAGTTGTCAACTCACAGTTTAAACCATTTACAGACTGTGTTTTAACCATTTTTATAATCTGATTCTTGCTACGTGCATTCGTCTTTGATGCCACAAATCCAATATTTTTAACTTTCTATTTTCATAGTGTAATGAGCTTACTACACTTTTCTTTACATTAGGTTCTGTTCTCACCACATACAAGCAACCCATATTCTCTGCTTTCAACAGTAAATTCCCACTGTCATCGTAAATGCAACATCCATTTTTATTAAAAACAACTTTATTATTATTTTCAGTTAACTGTTTAACTGATAAAATTCCATGGCTAATGCCAGGCACAAAAAGAGTGTTTTTAATTTGTATGTCACTATTTGCGGAATTATTACCTATAATCTTTGCATTTACAGTACCTTTTCCAATTGTAGGTGTTGTTGTGCCATTTGCTGTCACAACATTTTCAGTAGTCACATTTTTACTAATCCAAGAAAAATACTTTTTCTCTGGAGACATGTGATGAGTAGCACCTGAGTCTATGACCCAAACATCGCTATTCAATATAGCCGATCCACATGTTGTCGATGCACTAAATGAGCGTTTACTGCTTGATTTATTTGGACATACATTTGCAAAATGACCGATTTCTTTACAGATAAAACACTTTCCTTTGCCATTTTTGCCTTTTCGTATTCCTTTCTTAAAGTGTTTTCCATCTTCGCTGCTAGGTTTGACATCTTTGCAATTAGATTTGACGTCCATAATTTTCGTGTTTACTTTCTTCAAGAATAATGCAGACTGTTTCGTGCTATTCGTTTTCTTGTCAGTCTTGAATCTTCGGCAAGAAGACGTCTTTTCACTGTAGCACATGTAAACTCGCTTTCTGGTAAGTTACACAAAGATGTTACAACAGAATCCCATTCCTCGGAAATTCCGCACAAAATCGTCATTGCTAAATCTGCATCTTCTGTGGCGTTGCCATCACTAGCAAGATCTGTAACAGTTCTGTTTATCTGCCCCAAATACAATTCCATTGAATTATAATCACTCAGTTTCAACGAATACAATTTTCGCCTGAGTTGCACAATACGAAATTTGCAGTCACGCGGTGCATACAACCGTTCCAGCTCGTTCCATGCTTCCTTAGCATTCGTTAAGTGCTGAATATGCATCTGCTGTTCGTCGCACACAGAAAGTGCGATCTTTGCATAAGCTTTATTTTGTCTCGATGCGTAATTACGTTTTACAGTTGTATCTGCGTCGGCAGCCGGTTCTTCTTCACCTGGATCAACAACTGTCCATAAAGCACTTTCCATCATTACCATTTTCATTTGGTAACTCCATGATGCGTAATTTATACCATTCAATTTGGTTATAGTCGTAGACCGGTGATCAGACATTTTGAACTGATTCACGCAAATTTGTCTGTCGTAACCTTCATGCTAAAAATCCTTAGCCAACATTTTTCGAATCGACGCTACAACTTAACGATTGCGCAATCAATTTTTCAGTTTATAACACTTCTGCGCCGTAACTGGGCCCATAACCAATGTTATTATTACTTAAATTTCGGCAGTTAATAGCGTAGAACAGAAGCGTAATAAAATAAACTGTAAAGAACGCGTTATTGCGAACAGCAATTCTTTATTACACATTCGCACGCCAATGCGCAATACAACGTACAACATAGACCAGCGAGATTACAGATGATGCAAAGAATAATTTAATGTCTGTGCATTTCCCTGATAATCTCTACAATTATTTTTTTTTTCTTTTTGCAGTTTTATATATGCTGTCTTATAAAGAAGGTTGCAATGTGTGCCAACATTTTGTCTCTTAATAGAAATTAGAAAGATATTTGAACTTCTAACTTTTAACATGTAATCATCATCATCTTTTTTTTATGGACTATTTCCACTTTTGGAGGTCATACCTGACACCCTCTTTCCAGAGGTTTGTGCTTATTTTGAAAGCATATTAATCAATCAGACTACTGCCTATTTAGGCCTGTTGTAGTCTTATGGTGAAGTGGATATATTGCCATATGTCTGAAAAATTTGTTGTGTGTGTAGTAAGTGTAATTTTGGCTGTGGGATGTGTAGTTTATTTGGATTTTTATTTCGTATCAAAAACGCTGCTTACAAATTGTTAGAAACAATAATAACAATAACATAAGTAAAATAATATCATTCAACAACAAAAAATTCATATGGTGGAGAATGTCCCTGCATTTGTCTCAGTGATTGCAGAAAGCTGTCTATACACTGTAATCAGGACGGCCAGTACGAATCTGGGTCCATTGTACCTCCCCAATCCAGTGTGGTGGCACGTTAATGCACTCTGGTGGGTTATTATCATGTATGCTTTACAAAATATTTCATATTTGTCTTTCAATGATGGTGTACAGACAGAGTTATTAAGAATGCGTCCACTGAGTATATATATTTCAAAGTGTGTTTTTCATGGGGAGGTAATTAAAATGCAAAAGGTAACTAAGAACATTAATTTTCACTGTAACTTTCAAAATTAAAATTGAGTCACTCAAAGGATTGGAGTGTTACATATGTGAGAGAAGTGACTTCTTAATATTTGTTTCTGTCATCAAAATCATTGCAAATTTAAAATAATTATGATTCACAATTTATTACCACTTATTATCAAACTGAAAAGGATGTAGTAAAAACTGGGTTTACAATGTGATTGAATTATTTAACTATGGAATTGGATATTATTTAAAAAGAACAAGAATTGGTTGTTTTTTTCTCATTTTCTGGTTGACTCCCCTCACGAAAAATAAGTTTAATAGTTTATATCATTTTTAATAACTGCACTGATTCAACTGAATCCTGCTGTGATAACCGTTCACATGTCATTTCCCTGGAAATCACACAAGGCACATTTTTATTATGCCGCTGCCCCATCTTTCACAAGAAATGACAGGTCCAATGAGGTCCCCATTAGTCTTGCCAATGTGCCAAATTTTTTAGCGTTTTAGATAACTTTTACTATGGGCAGTAAATTCTTCGTCCAAACAATCAGTAGGAGCTCTCACTTTTATCAGTGGCTGTTGGCTTTTTTTAAACACATGGACAATGCCACAGGGTCTACTGCTGCAGCCTGAGAGAGGTAAAAAATTATGCTAACTTGCACAGTACAAGCTGTACCTGATAATACATTACAGTCTTAAACGATAGTATGTGAAATTATAGTAACACCTTTGCATCTTGTTAACCGATTCTTTTGGCATTGTTGTATTTGACTTGCTACATAGACATTTGCGGAACATTGGTGCTACTTTATAACAATTTTAAGTGAAGTGTTGTTGAACTTTGTAATGTATTCAAGGCATTATTGTTATACATCATTTGGAAGATTTTTACATGGATATTGTGATATAGAAAATTTAGGGATGTTGCACCATGAGACATTGTGGTGTAACATGTGGTCAACGGAAAGCTCATTGTTTGAAGGAGCTAAGGAGCAGCATTTATTCAAAGTGTTACAAGATGAGTATATATTGGAAAGGATTTATATAGACCATGAAATACTGAGATTAAGGTGTGTAAGACCCAATGCTGACACCGGGGTTGTAGTATCGCCTTGGTGACTTAACTAACAGATCACGTGGGTGGAAAGTTCTGTGGAATTTTCATAAAACAATTTGAATTTGACCATGTAGCCTACTAGAAACTCAACTTAAATGCTTGAAGGTCGCCACGAGATCTGTTTCTAAACAACAAATCTAGAAAAGGTTCTCAGTCTACGAAATTACAACAGTTCGCTTCAGGAGAATTTAAAGTTTTATTTTCAAAGTCACATTTACTAAAATGCAATAAACAGTTGAGTAGGCAAATCGAACACTCATTTCCAAAATATTGCTGACTGTGGAGAGAAATTACTGACCAAAACCCCTATAGTGAATTTACAAAGTTCTAACTTGACATCATACTCGCAGGCTATCACACCAATGTCTTAACATGGCCGACTCGGTAGCGCCAAATTTCAACCGACTTCCTCCCGCTCCGATACAAGACTGACGCAGGCTCACTCACATAATGCTCCCAGGATACAGACAAAGCATGATGGCGGCAGGGTCTTTTCATAGGAATCACCAAAATCAGTGACGTAAGCAACTGTATCACATCTTTTCGCTTCCGCGAGATCAAAAGTGTGTGTAATTTATTAGACTATCCAGATTATTTAAAGTGTTTAAACTTTGACAAGGTCTATATTTATCTACTAGAAGTTTTATTTAATTTCAGCGTGGTGATACATATCTCTGACGTAGGGGATTAGCCCAACCATTTGAATTTATTTGGTTTTTCTCTTAATTTCATGGAACTGCAAGTTAGCTGAATAAAATTAGTGTCAAATTGTTATACAAAAATTAACAAGTTCAATGGTGTAACTTACGTAAAAATCGGTGACCGGATAATGAAATTACAGCTTGGACAAGATTTGGTAAATTAACGGTTTAGAAGTGATATGGTTTTTTATTAATAACTTTTTAGGTATTGTTTTTATTGAAAAAGTAAAATTACCGGAATTTTCTCTGAATTAAATTACGTATTCTGAAAGTTGTTTTATCTCTGTGGCTAACTTCTATTGGTTGTAATAAATTCCTAAGTGAAGCACATGGTTTGAGTGACGAAATAATCTCTAAAATCTTTATAAAATCTGTTCTACTGCATGAAATGATCTGAAATTAAAATATGTAAAATTAGGTTTTTGGTTCTTTCAAGAAATCTACTTTTTAGTTCGAAAGCTTACTAGGATTCTGTGATAAAAATTCTTAAAAGTGAAGTACATCCACCGAAGTGTTTAGAAATTTATTTAAGTTATTTACACACCCAGAAACTACGGAATTTTTGTGAATTTAACTTTCTTTCAAATTATTGTTCCTTTAAGATTACTTTACCTTGTTTGAAAGTATCCAGAAATAGTGAAATGTTTACGTAACAAAAATCTACTATTTGGAAGTTGAATTATTATGGATTACCCTTCTTCAGGTTAGTAAAAGGTTTCTATACTCTTATAAAAAGTTGGTTTAGTGTTTTTATTAAATGTTGAGTGACTTTATCCGGCCACAATTGAACTATGCTGTGAGGCGGGTTAATGTGGAAACGGAAGTGCTACTTAGGAAAGGCATTAGTTCTGTGTTGGGGGTTGTGCCTGTGAACACCATTGGTAGGTGGGGTTACACTAGGCATGGCCTACACCTTAATAGAAGGGGGAAGGGAGTACTTTCTGAGTTCTTAGCTAAAGCAGTTAGGGAGCCCGTTTCCAGTGATGTCGGGGTCAGGACTGTGCCTTTTTTAGGTTAGGGGCTGCTGGTGAAGGGACAGAAATAGATTATCAAAGTGATACTGATTGCAGATTCGCGATGGGGAAAGAAATAGATGAAATGGCTGAAACAATAACTGACTGTGGTAAAAGTGTGAAAGAGGAGATAAATTCTGAAAATGTAAAGCCAGTAGTAAGGGTGTTATTGGTAAACTGTAGAAGTATAATGAACAAAGTAATCGAATTTGCAAACTTAATAGAGATGCATGAACCACAAGTAATAATTGGGGTAGAGAGTTGGTTAAAAGAAGAAGTACTAGACAGTGAGGTTTTTCCTGATGGTTACAGAGTGTACCGCAGAGATAGAGGAGCAATTGGTGGAGGAGTCTTCATACTAGTTAGCAAAAACTACCACAGTTCACTGGCGTTCATAGATCAAGACCATGAGTTACTTGGGGTAGATTTCTGGGGTAATAAAAAAGAAAAAATCAGAGTGTTGGCTGTTTACCGCAGTGGAAAAATGACAGAAGAGGATGAGGCTCTTGGGGAGAAATTAAATTCATACTCAGATTTCAGAGGTGAGAATAGAATGATCATCATCGGCGGGGATTTAAATTTACCATGTGTAAACTGGGAAGGGAATAAGATAAATAACACAAGGGAACAAAGATTTGCAAATTTCTTAATAAGGGAAGGAGGATTTACACAAGTGGTTGAGCAAAACACTAGGGGACAAAATATTTTGGATATATTTCTAATTAAGCCCGATGAAAACCTTTTGAGGTATCAAGTAACTGAAGGAATAAGTGATCATGAAGCAGTTCTGATGGATATTAGAGGATTTAGTAAACCAGCAGCTAAAATTGAAGGGGGAAATAGGTACAATTATAAAAAGGCACAGGTTTCAAATTTGAGGAGATATTTCAGAGAACAATTCAGCAAATGGAAGGAAGGCTCAGGTACAGTAGAGTCAAGGTGGGAAGAGTTCAAGGAGATAATAAGAAAGGGGGAAGAAAAATTTATTCCAAAGCAAAAAATAAAGAGAAGTAGAGAACCTATGTACTATAATAGGGAAGTGAGGAGGTTAAAGAGGTTGGTAAGAAAAGAACATAACAGAGTTAAGAGACAGCAGGGTAGTAGGGAATATTTAAAACAACTAAACAAGGACTTAATAACAGCAAAGAAAATGGCTAAAGATGGGTTTATGAAGAGTATTGTCAGTTCAGGGGGACCATTGACTGATGCATCTAGAAATTTCTATGGCTATATCAGGAAACTGAGGGGTAGGGAGGATGTAGAGACACTTATAGATAAGGATGGAGAAGAAGTTACTGACGATTTGAAAAAGGCAGAGATTTTAAGTAACGGGTTCAGTGAAAGCATTAGGGACAATGAATCAGAAAGGGGAGGGTCTAATTCGGAGAACGAGGTTAACAACACAATTAGAAATGACGATAGTAAAAAATTTGATATCCATCCTGAGAAAATCATGAAGGAAATAAGAAAGCTGAAAAAACATAAAGGGGCTGGTGAAGATAATATTACTACAGATATCTTAAAGATAGCCGGATGTGACATTGTACCTTATCTTGAAATATTATTTAAATTGAGTCTAGACACTTGCTGCTTACCACAGGACTGGAAAAGTGCAATAGTAGTACCGGTACATAAGGGAGGGGTGAGAAATAGAGTTGAGAATTACAGGCCAATCAGTTTGACATCAGTGGTAGGTAAATTAATGGAAAGATTGATATGCAACCACATCAGAAATATATGTGAGGAACGTAATTGGTTTTCAAGCAGGCAACATGGTTTCAGGCAAGGATATTCATGCGAATCTCAGTTTGTGGGATATATGCAAGATATTTCAGATGAAATGGACAAGGGAGGCCAAATTGATAGTGTAGCACTAGATCTGTCTAAGGCGTTTGACAGAGTAAGCCATAAAATGGTAGTAAATAAGGTAAAAACCATTGGAGTAGATAAGAAAGTCATTTGCTGGGTAGAAGAATTTTTAAAAGGTAGAAAACAGAAAGTTAGGGTAGGAAATGTAGTATCAAAAGAAGTTGAAGTAAAAATGGGTGTGCCACAGGGTAGCGTATTGGGACCATTGCTATTCATTATTCTAATGAATAATTGTGTTGATTGTTTACTATCTGAAATTAGATTGTTTGCAGATGACATAATGCTGTATAAAAGAATCAAAACGATAGAGGATTGTAAACAGTTGCAGGGTGATCTGGACAGGATATCTAATTGGGTTGGTAAACATGGAATGAAGATAAATGCAAAGAAGAGTCAGCTTATTAGATACACAAATAAAAAACAAAAGGTTAATTATGAATATAAGGTGGGGAAAGAATTGCTTGCTGAAGACTTGAAATGCAAATATCTTGGAATTACTTTTGATAACAAACTTAACTGGGCAGGACACATAGGACAGGTGGTAGGAAAAGGTTTCAAAGTTCTGCACTTGTTGGAGAGAGTTATGAAGGGATGTACGAGAGAAGTCAAGGAATTGGGTTACAAAACTTTGGTCAGACCATTGCTCGAATATGGTAGTGTAGTATGGGACCCTCATTTTACGTATCAAATACAGGAGTTGGAGAGGGTGCAAAGAAGGGCTGCTAGATTTGTTTCTGGAAATTATCGCAGAATGCAATCAGTGACGGATATGATAAAGGAGCTGGAATGGGATTCATTGCAAGACAGGAGGAGGATGAGGAGGGTCATGGGAGTGTACATGGCATATACTGGTGATGAGGCATGGAAAGATATTGCAATAGGTATGAAAAGTAGTGCATGGAAGGGTAAAGATGACCACGACCACAAGCTGGCACTCGATTTCAGGCACAAGAGTGTGGGAAGATTCTCTTTTTTAGGTAAGGGTGTCAGGGATTGGAATGAGTTACCAAGAGAAATGATGAATAATTTACCGAAAACTTTGAAGGAATTTAAAGATAAAATTTGTAGAGGGCAAATGTAGGTGGGTGCAGGATAGGGTGAAGATGGGTGTGTAGGGAAATTGCCACCGGAGCCTGTGTTCCATTGCAATTAAATTAAATTAAATTTATTGCTTTTAAAATGGTTTAGAAATGATAAAATGCTCATATAGTAGAAGTCCACAAGTTGAACTATTATTGATTATTCTATTTCACATTAATGTAGAGTTTCTCTACTGTTATAAAAAGTTTGTTTAGTGCTTCTATTAAATACTGAAAGTTTTTACTGCGTTTAAAACTGTTTAGAAATAGTGAAATTATCATATGGCAGAAATTTATTGTTTGAAAACTGATTTAATAGGAATTATCCTATTTCTTTTCAAAATAACGTTCTCTTACAACTATAAAAAGTTTATATAGGTCTTTTATTAACTATTGTATGTCTTTACTGCTTCTAAAAAGGTTTATTTTGTCAGTTAAGTTACGGTATCAGCTTGCTACATAAACCGTCCCTCTCCTAACCTATGTATGCAACAAAAACTATCTGTTGACTAAGAATTTACTTCCTCCCTTATACCTAAGCTAATGAGCTAGAATTTACCCAAATTCTAAGGTGCTTACAGGTGCTGAGTGGTAACAATTAGCCTCGCATATGGGAGGACGTGGGTTCGAATCCCAGTCTGGTCATCCAGATTTTGGTTTGCCATGGTTTCCCCAAATCACTCCAAGCAAATGCCAGGATTGTTCCTTCCGAAGGCCATGGCCGAATTCTTTTCTGTACCTTGTCCTTAGTCCTTTCCGGACTCTAATAACCTTGGCATCATCAAAGTGTATAACCATAAGGAAAAGAAAGCAAAATTGAGAGAGACTGTTATTTAATTTCATTACACAAGGAATTATTCTGTTTACAAGGGTGGCTTGTGTAACAGTTTTCTTACATAAATTTAGATTATGTTGCTGGTTTCAGCAAGTTTAACTAGTTATTGAATGTTGATGTATCATGTGTTGAAGATTAATAAAGAAAGATTTAGACAACATAAGTCAAAGTTAAATTCAATGTATGTTAAGGGAAGGTTATGGCCAGCATTTAAATGATAATGGGGGTAACATTAGTTTTCTGTGAGTCAAACCTAGGAACTGTTCTACTGTTGCAAAGGATATGATTTATTTTAATGAAGTTGATGACAGTTTTCACGGAAATCATATGGTATTTTTAAATAACAAATGATACATATTATTTAATATGTTAGTCCTTGGACATTCTTTTGGTTGAACTGAATAACCTGAACTTGTCATATGACTGGGATAGTGTCCATTGTTACACCAAAACCACAAATATCTCTTCTCATTCCCTAACTTCTACTGGTTTGAAGCAATCCTCCATCTCTTCCTATCTTGCACCAATCTCTTCATCTCAACATACCCCTTACAACCTACATCATCAATTATCTGCTTCATATATTCTAAGGAACAAAATTGTGAAGGAAGACTTTGGACTGAATATAAATCAAAGCAAGACCAAAGTGATGAAATGTAGCAGAAATAACACCAATCACAGTAGATTAAATATAAAAATATAATCGAATACAAAAGGAGAAGTAAGTGAATTCTGTTACTTAAAAGACAAAATTACAACCGATGGCTGAAGCAGGAATGATGTTAATAGCAGAATACCACTAGAAAATGAGCCTTCATGAAAAAAAGAAATCTTTTAGTTTCAAATATTGATTTAGGACTTAGAAAGAACTTTTTAAAACTCTATGTGTGGACCACAGCACTTTATATTAACAATGCTTGGTCTTTAGGAATACCAGAAAGAAAGAAAACTGAAGCATTTGAAATGTGGTGTTACAGAAGAATGCTGAAAATTAAGTGGACAGACAAAGCATGAAATGAACAAGTTTTGGAAATGGGTGGGGAAAGAAGTTTGTGGAAAAAGCTTACAGAAAGAAGAGACAGGCTGGTAGGTCATATTTTGAGACATGCTAGATTGGTTAATTTTCTGGTGGAGGTAAGAACTGTAGAAGAATTCAGAGATTAGAATATATGAAGCAGATAATTGAGGATGCGGGTTGTAAGGGGTATGTAGAAATGAAGAGGTTAGCACAAGATAGGAAGGGATGGAGGGTTGCATCAAACCAGTCGAAAGACTGACGACAGCAAAAAAAGAAAAGAAAAACATTCATGTAATTTTTAGCTTCCTTCTGTAGCACCATGTTTCAAATGCTTCAATTGCTATTCTGCTTTCAATACCATTCCTGCTTCAGCCAAGTAGCAGAATTCACTTACTTCTCCTATTGCATCCGATTCTGTTTTTATATTTAATCTACTATTATTGGTATCATTTCTGCTACTTTTCATCACTTTTGTCTTCCTTTGGTTTATGGTTAGTCCAAAATCTTCCTTCAATTTGTTTATGCCATTCAGTAACTTCTCAAGATCCTCAGCCTGACAATGTCACCAGCAAATCATAGCACTCTGATTTTTCTCCTTGAGTACTTGTGCCACTTTCAAATTTTTCTCTCCCTTCCTTTACTGTTTTCTCTACATAAAAGTTGAATATTAATAGGGATAGACTACAACCTTGTCTCAGCCCTTTTTGACTGATGCATGTATCTTATGATTCTCTACTTGTTTCTTATGTATTTTATAAAGTATTCTTCTATCTCGATAGTTTAGACCTGACTTCTTTAAAACCTTGAAAATCTTGTTCCACGTAACATTATCAAAAGCTTTTACTGAATCAACAAACTCCATAAAAGTATCTTTGTTTTTCTTGGTCTGCACTTCAAGGGTTAGTCAGAATTGCTTTCCTTGTACCGCAGTTTAGTTAAACCCAAACTGATCCTCACCTACCATCTCTTCTACTATCTTTTCTATTCTTCTGTATATTATACTGGTCAGTAATTTTGAAGAACTTGATGTTAGACTTATGGTGCAATAATTCTCACATTTGTTGGCTTGTGCTTTCTTCGGAAGGGTTAAGATTTTATTTATTTATTTGTCGTATGGCAAGCAACTAATACAATAATAAATATATACAATGACAAGAACGTTGGTAGCGTTCACAAGCTGATGTCCAGTTCTTCCAGCCATTCTACGAAGGAACTTGTAGCTCCAAAAACATCTTTAAATGGTCCATCATACTTCCGTAGAGGGCATTCCCTGATAATATGCTCCACACTCTGGGAAGGAGCACGACAGTCACACTCAGGAGAATCCTGAAGACCCAACTTATACATCATGGCGTTGCATTTCGCATGGCCTGTTCTTAGGCGATTTAGTTTGACCCACTGGTCTCTATTTAGATGGAATCCTGGAAGTCCAGTTGTGGGATCTTTAGTATAATGTTTTACAGATGTGGAGTTCCAGCTTTGTCGCCATTTTTCCATGACATCAAAGTCAAGTACATCTTGTCATACCAGATTTCTGGATTTAAGACAAGTGGGTGGCAAGTTATTTAGAACCTCATGGATTGGGAGATCCTGTGGATGATCAGGATGGTGTAGTTTTATCCACTCACGTGCCGTTGCTTCTTGGAGTCTTATCTCTGGAGGTGGTATTTTGCTGATCAGGTGCAACCAGGGGACTGGGGTCGATTTTAGGGTGCCAGTTATTACTCTCATACACTCATTCAGGTGGACGTCGATTTTTCTAGTATGAGTATTACGTTGCCACACTGGAGCGCAGTACTCAGCAACAGGGTAAACTATGGTGAGAGCGGTTGTTCGTAGTGTGTCCGCATCAGCTCCCCACAAAGTACCAGCTAGCTTCTTCATGATGTTGTTTCGTGTTTCCAGTTTCTGACTTGTGTTTTCGAGGTGTTTTTTTAATGTTAAGGAGTGGTCTAAGGTGATGCCAAGATACTTAGGATAGAAATTATGTTTCACCCTCTGGTGGCAGAAGTTCACTTTGAGCTACTGATGTGCTATTCTATTGCTCAAGTGGAATGCACATACTTCTGTTTTCATTGGATTCAGACAAAGTCTCCACTTCCTATAATATGTATTCAAGGTTTCTAAGTCGTTAGAGAGAGTGCTCCCACCTTCCTCTAATGTGGCAGTTTGGACGGCGATAGCTAAGTCATCAGCGTAGCAGAATTTATTGCTCGTTGTTTCTGGCATGTCACTGGTGTACAAGTTGTAGAGCAATGGAGCTAGTACTGACCCTTGGCGTAATCCATTTTTTATTGTAAAGACGATACTTTTATTAAAATCAGTTGGAATTTCTCATGATTCAAAATTTTTTGATATGAGGTTGAATAATCTTTGGATTCATTCTCCTCCTAGGGATTTCAGAAGTTCTGCAGGAATCTCATCAATTCCACCAGCCTTATTTTATTTCAAGTCATTCAAAGCTCTAATAAATTCTGTTCTCAAAAAAGGATCACATAAGACATTAATATCAACATTGCTTTCATTTTCCATGACATTGTTGTTCAAGTCATTTCCATCATGCAGTTTCTCTAAGTATTCCTTCCACCAGTTAGCTCTATCTCCTAAGATTAAAAGAGGTTTCCCAATGGCAGCTTTAATGTATATACATCTTCCTGTCACCAAAAATTTGTTTGATCTTCCAATATGCCACATCTACTTTACCTAGAACCATTTCCTTTTATACTTCTTCACACTTTTATTGTAGCCATTATTCTTTTGCTTATTTGCTTTTCCTATTTATTTGACTTCTAAACTGTCTGTATTGTCCTCTTTTTGCCTCATCCAGAGCATTTTTGTGTCTTCTTCTCTTATCTGTCAGTTCCAAAATTTCTTCTGTGATCCAAGGTTTTCGGGTTGCTTGTTCCCTATATCCTAATGTTTCTTTACCAGCTTTCATTATTTCTGTCTTCAGTGCATTCCATTCGTCCTCAGTTGAGCTCAGTTCAGAATTACTTCTTAGACCCATGTCTACCATTTATGCAAATTTATCTCTTGTGTTAGATTCTTTGAGTTTAATCACTTCCATTCTGTTATGCTTGTTTTGCTTCGTTATTCTCTTCAATTTCAGCCTGCACTTCATAACTATCAGATTGAAGCATTTGAAATGTTGTGCTATAGAAGGGTGCTAAAAATTAAGTGGACATATAAAATGTGAAATGAATGTGTTTTTGTAATGATTGGTGAGGAAAGAAGTTTGTAGAAATATTTTACAGACTGAAGATTCAGGATGGTAGGTTATTTTTTGAGACATGCAGAATTAAATAATTTGTTAGTGGATTGAATATTTGAAGGTAAGAACTGTAGACAAAGACAGAGATTAGAATGTATGAAGCAGATAATGGATGATGTGGGTTATAAGAGAAATGCTTAGATGAAAAGGTTAGTGCAAGATAGGAAGGGATGGAGGATTGGATCGAACCAGTTAAGAGACCGAAGGAGAGTTTTTAGGCAACATCTTCTAAGAACTAAAGTTTCACTGCGGTTTGTGCAAAACCTTCAGTCTCAACTGTAATCGTGATTCTGCTTTGCAATGTTAACCTGGCCACCATCTAATTTAATTAAAGCCCAAATTAGGAAAGGTAAGAGTCAATAAAAGTCACTGATAAATGCTGATAAGTGTTCACTATATTCTTCAATTTTAAACAAAGTCACAAAACTAAATTGGCATCAGACAATGTCTCAAAGAAATGTAAATGCAGGACCAATTAACATGATCGATCCAGACCAAACCTCATTCTTCAATATAAAGCTTACTAATGCATGGAAGATGATAAAACTTCATCACATCCCCTGGAAATTCAATGTTTCTGCCAATGTCCTTTAATTAAGTTACACTGCTGTGCCACATGGCATAAAATTCTGCTCAGAGCGGTATTGTGCTTGCTCGAAAGACTGGCCGGTGGCTACACAAGGTATCATAGGCACACTCTAACTAATCTGCAAGATTGGCATGCGTCTATCCACGCCTTACATTATAGACTCGTGCCAAACTGACACACCATGGACTGTGGTTTCCCTCAGATTACTTCAAGCAGACTGGCCACGAGGAAAGCTCAGGACTGATATAGATAGAAATTCCTGTGGAAACACTTTGTCTTCCGGTTTGCCACGAAAGTAGTCTCACAATCTGATCAAATGTCGACCTTAAAGCTTGAAGATTTCATCATGCATTTGACCTTGATGAGTTAAAATATTCCTATTGCTCTGAAAAATTGGCAGTAGTTAGGTTGATTAAAAAGTGTTAATTTTGATCATTATTAAAAAAAAAAAAAACTTGTAGCTTCAATAGCTTGGCTGTAAAAAAACTATTATCTGAAATTCCAAAACTTGTTAATAACTTCTACAATTTTGCAGCTACGAAGCTGAAATAACTTTTATTTTACTTCTAATTGAATTATCTTTCAATTTATACCAAATACTCCCTGTTTACTATTTTCATAAGGGTGAAATAAAACTCGTCACAAAAATAGAATTTAACTAATTAATATTTCAAAAGCTATTAAAGCTATCAATCTGAAAGTGGCTAAAACAATACTATGTATTTCAAAATGACTATTGAGTGATTTTGAAGTCGCTACCTGTTTCCTTCGATTTGCTATGAATTTTTAAAGTAGACGCTGCTTCAAGATGATGCAACAGCAAATACTAGATTGTTCAGATACTTTCTCAAAAATGTAAAAATCTGATTTATAGCCTGAATTAACTTAGTAACTGACTTTAAAAATGATATGCAATGCTATTCAATTTAACTCGTGGTTCTGAGAACAAATTTTGTAACACTGTTACAAAATTTTTAGATTACCTTACAATCTACACATCTACATTCTTTTTTGCTTCTCTGTCATATTTAGTATTAGATTACAAAGGGTATTTCTAGACACACTCCTATTTCTATGTACATGAATGCTACTTGTTTATTAAGTGCTTCAATCTTTATATAAAAAGAATTCTGACATAGTGCTGCTGTCTTTGTGTTTGGTGTACTATACTATACTCCTGTGGCAGGTTACCAAGCACCACGTCGAGACCATCCACTGGGCTTGGTTCTATCTCCTTCACCTATTGAGCTTCCTCGATGCAGTAAAGTGAAGCAGGTTGCAGCAGGACGAGCACATCTAATTGTTCTCACAGAACATGATGGTGTTTTCACTCTGGGAAATAATGCATATGGACAGTGTGGCAGAAGAATTGTTGAAGATGAAAAATATTCTGGAAGCCAAACAGTAAACCACATAAGTTTGGTGGATGGTTTTAAAATAAGGAGTGTTGTGTGTGGACAGGATCACAGGTGAAAACTATGTTTTATTTCTTATAATCTTTCTCCTGCATGAAGTGATTATTCAAACATTTGAATTGATTCTGATATTACTTTTGTTTGATATTTGTTGCTTCCTTGTTCTAATTTTATTCTTAACTGTTGTAGTGTTTTTATATCAGAACATGGAGATGTGTTTTCCTGTGGTTGGGGTGCAGATGGACAGACTGGACTGGGAACGTTTGAAACAGTATGGAGACCAACTAAACTCAGAGGGGATATCTCAGGAGAAAATATAGTAAAGGTTTCTTGTGCTGCTGATTGTGTCCTTGCACTAAATGGTGAGACTGGTAATCTTTGAGCAGAAAGCTGAAATTGAGAATTTTTTAATACACTTTTTCATTGTTACAGTATACTTTTAATATCATCAGGTATTTATTTGTGTCCTTATTCTTTCTTTTCTAGATAAAGGTGAGGTTTTTGGCTGGGGAAACACTGAATATGGTCAGCTGTTACTAGCTTCTGCTGCCCAACAGCAAAATGAACCAAGACATATCAACTTAGGTAAAATAGGAAAAATCACTGATGTAGCATCTGGAGGATCATTTTGCTTGGTTGTAAATGGTTTGTAACAGAGTTTTATATTTTGTTTAGAGCACTGTATCAAAATTTAAATAAGTTGTTTTGATAATAGTGACAATGAAAATACTGTTAGTCAATGAAAATATGTAAGGATATTGAAAGTATAACCCATCACTCACCACAGATAAAGGCAGGAGGGCTCAGATAAATACATTATTTGGGTATAATAATATTTCTGTGTGGTCGTAATGTCCTGGTGACAGGGTTTCTATTGGCTGCTCATTCTGCCTCTGTCGTAGTCACCTTAACCTAACCTGGTAGTCTGACTGGGTACAGGAGACCTGCAGTTTAACGTGTAATCGAAACCACGGAAGTGTTCTGGTGTACTTCACATATACAGCAAGCTGTGCCAGAGGTGAAGGTTGGGTTAAGTGCCTATGAAAATCACCACCAAGAAAGGGATTCGAACCGGGGATCTCTCGATCTCCAGTCAGACACCATAATCACTGAGCCACAAGAGTACTCAATATTTGGGTACAAACTTCTATCACATTTAGAGGTGAGACATATAAGCAAGGGGATCAGTGATGAGGGGATGTACAAGAGAAGTAAAGGCACTGGGTTACAAAACTTTGGTCAGACCATTACTTGAATGTGGTGCTGTAATATGGGACCATCATTCTGGGTATCAAGTACAGGAGTTGGGGAGGGGGGGGGGATCTATAAAGGACTGCTAGATTTGTTTCTGGAAATTACCATACAACACAATCAGTAATCAATATGATAAAAGAGCTGGAATGGAATTCTTTAGAAGATAGGAGGAGGGTGAAGAGAATCATGGGAGTGTACAAGGGATATATTAGTGATGACGACTGGAAAGATATTGGTGTAAGAATTTAAACTTATGCAGGCAAGATAAAAGATTACCACAACCACAAACTGGCATTCAATTTCAGGTACAAGGGTGTGCAATTTTCTTGCATAGGTAAGGAGATCAGGGACTGGAATAAGTTACCAAGAGAACTGATGAATAATTTACCAAAAACGTTGAAACAATTTAAAGTTGAAATTTGTTGAGGGAAAAAGTAGACTGGTACAGGAAAGGAGGAAATGGGTGTGTAGGGAAATTGCCACTGGAGTGTGCGCTCCATCGCAATTGAATTAAATGAAATATGCTTTTACCGTAACACATAACACTACACGATACATCAAAAGAAAAAAAAGAAAATTTTTGAAAGTCATTTGATATATTCTTCAAAGTTACTGGCTCTAAGCTAGTATCAGACAATATGTCACAAGTCCTACTAATGGAATCAGACTGTTTGAAATCCTATCTGAACACTGCAAGTAAATACCAAACATGACTTCACATTCATTCTTTCAGACTTTAATGAACTCTCCAAATTTCTGCAAAAGACATTGTAAAAGTTCAGCTCATTTCTAAAATAAATCAAAAGTTTATCAGTGAAACTACATTGGTGAATTTTCTAAGTTGGATTCAAGTGGAATATTTTTAGAGCAGAAAAGCTGCGTTCATGCAGGAAAATTTCTAAGTTCAAAATTTATGAAACTAAGGATAAAGGAAGCGACTTCTAGGTGATATAAATAATAAAGGAAAGGGACCAGTCATGGGGTGACATTCTGTCTGAACACACGTCCAGTACCAAATGGCTTGTTCTCTATTGAGTGAAAAACTTTAATACCAAAATATTGTATTTGTGCGTTCACCTTACGTGTTTTCTCTCGTCGCAGCCATCAACTTTGGTATGTGACGGGTTAATTTCCCTTTCCTTTATTATTTAAGTTTAAAATTACGTATTTCAAAATTTTATAAGTTCAGGCCCAGTTCAATGCATGGGAACAAAACCAATTTTATTTTGATTAGAAGGGTCTTTTAATATGAATTTTATGCCTATTTTATTGATTTACTATGTTAGAGGCTTTCAATTTGTTCACCATTTTCGATTCTTGGAAGCTTATACACTCATAACAATTACATTATATCACAGAAACTCAACTCTTTTGATTATATTATTTCTTTAGTATTCTGAGATGTATTATTATTTAATTAAATTGGAATGCAGCGCATGCTCCGTTGGCAATTTCCCTACAGACCCATCCTCCCCCTTTCCTGCACCCACCTACGTTTGCCCTTTACAAATTTTAATTTTAAATTCTTTCAATGTTTTTGGTAAATTATTCATAATTTCCCTTGGTAACTTGTTACAATCCCTGACACCCTTACCTAAAAAAAAAAGAATCTTCCCACACCCTTGTGCCTGTAATTGAGTGTCTGAAAGAACCCCGCAAGTTATATGTTGTTAAAATATAATATAACAATCACTCACTTTATGGTCTGTGCAGTTACCAAAAAATAAAGTATCTTGTTCTTGTGGCGTTTACTTGTGCCTACCTGGAAAGCATCAAGTAAATAACAACATACAATGTTCTTCTCTTCGGCGGTGGTCACTTCAAACCTTCTCTGAAATATATAAAAGGTTAGAAGGGTATCTCAAAACTACTAAATCATAAATTAAATGATTTTCTTTCAAGTCTTTAATGCACAGCTTTCCTTAAATTTTGTTAGACCCACCGACCGGTATATTATTTAAATTTCTACCAGAAGATTCCTTACACAACAGATTTTTCACCAGGTAAATAATTTCTTCTTCTCCAAAAAAATCAGAAGACAGTACTGCTACGACCGCAAATAATCCCTTGAATTTCTTAATACTTTCCGCTAACAATCCCTAACCATTTCTTTGAACATCACACAAATTGCACAACATTGGAAATTTACGATTTCAAATTTCTAAAGTTCCTATCAATTTCTTGCACACTTGTTGCACAATTATGAATTATAAAATCAATACTTGATGGCTGATATACAACTTCTAAACTGGAACGGAATTTAAAACAGTGGAATAGACGTTGCAAATTTAAACAATTGCGCAACCGCTGAGTGTCGACTAATAAGAAATTTCGCTGGTATTATTATTGCTTCCCTAACCTGACACACTTTATGTAAACTTAGCTCTTGCTAGTTTCGACGAAAAAAACCTAATTTGAGTGATTATACTAAAATCCTCACTTTCGATGAATAACAAAAATAAAATACCAGACGACTCACTTACTCCCCGAACAAAGACAAAAGACCAACTCAGACGGTTACCGCAAACACCTAGAAGTCACCCACTGCCACACAAATTTAAACTCTGCTCTGGACCGAAGGTCCGACTGCGATGAAGACTGGTGACGAAAAAGCCACGCTAGGTGGCGTCTCGTCTTTTTATACTGACGCTGGTTCTTGATGCAACACTTACCAAGACGCCAGGATTGTATCGCAATACCTGTAGCTAAGCGTGGATCCTAATATTACACCACGCTCGCAATTCATAATTTTTATAATAAAACTCAGACAAATGTCTTAGAATACACTCTGTAAAGACCTAGAACCGTCACAGCCCCCTCCAATTTTTTACTAAATTGACCTTGGTGAGTTAGTTAAAAATTAAGTTTAGAAAAAAAATTAAAGAAAATATTTTTTTTTCAATATTCTGAAAAAAAAAATTCGGTGGTGGTCTTACATAAACAATCTTAATGTATAAATGTATCTTTTCAATTAACTGATAAATTCAAGAAATTCTGGTAATAATACCATCACTTACCAAAAAAATTCAAAATTTAAATTTGGGTTCGCAGACCCTCAATAAACCTAAAACGCATGCTCAAACAATGTTGCTAAGCGTTTATGAAACCATGATATTAGGTTATGCTTTAAATAACCTTCCAAACATTTTAAATTTTTTCATTAACTGTACATAGTATTTCAAGACTTACTACCACTTGAAAATTTTCAAATACCAAAGGTATCATCTAAATATGCTACAAAGTCTTATTAATTTATGCTTTCAAGACTTGGAATTATTTATAGACAAAAAAAATCTTTCAGCCTTCTTCTCAATACTTTATTAATGAAAAGAACCAAATAATTCATAATAATCCTGGGATACATATCCCCTGAACTGAAAATATTTCACTGGCCATACCATTTGGTCAAATGAGAAGTAATCTAAAACCATTACAATATCCTATCAAAAATTTCAAATTACATTTTTGTTGGAAAATTCAAAATCATCAGTCATTCGACGTCATAGGGAATTCTCCTTTTTACCAAAAAAAAATCCTAATTACATCCTATTTTTACCTCATCCATTCATCACGACGTCCACACTTCCAGAAACATTTTTCTATTTACGTCTCTGAGGATCATCTGAAAACCTTAGCGTTTGACATCTGCAAACAAGATCTTCAAACGATTACAAGTGTCCTCAATCAATCCTATAATAACCAATTATCTCTCACATTCACCAAAAAAAAAACGACAATTCTTATTGATAATTTAAAAAAAAAAATATGTTATACATTTTTTCATAAAGAACATTACTAAATTTCCTCGGCGAACTGGTAGAATTATGAACCAATTCCCGGTAGTCATCATGCTAAACCAAGATGAAAGACTTTGGAGTAACAGATAGACATATCTGTGGCTTTCCATTTCACCTTTACCCGAAATGCAGAAAGCTTTACAATGATTGTGACCTCCAAGTGGTCACACAATGAACTGTGATGTTCTGAGGCATTCAGCTGCAAAGCTCGTATATTCAGCATGACATTTTTACAGTCATCTAAACCCTTACAATATTTCATTGTTTCAAAACCAAATGAATTTAAATACTCAAATCCCATTTCAAATACTACGCGGGACATTTCCTCCGCGGAGCAATTGACGCAGCGGCCGACTGGTCGACTTCCGTCAACAATCGATTTTACCCACTGTACCTTCTCGCTTCCTCCGTCACAATACGAGCAACAAAAAGTCGGTCCGTCCTCTCCTAACCTGGCAAAACACCGATCACAATACATCTGATTAGGTGTACACAAGTAGTAACACTTTGTCCCTTTCCCCATAATTAATTTACATGTATTCAACCCCCCGAAAACAAGTTTCAAATTCTGTCTACTCCCTTCACTACTGGCTGGAGAATTGAACTGACTTGAATTTATATTATCCCCTACAATTTCAAAATTCGACTCTGAATCTATCCCGGTAATCTTTTCAACACTCTCCTCGTCAGAAATCTCCCTTTCAATTTCAGAATTTATCCCTGATAGTGCTTCAGTAGTCTTTTCAGTATTCTGACCAAGAACTACACTACCTTCAACTATTTCAGTTACAGAAGTTACTTTTGACTCTACTGCAACACCATGTATTTCAGCTCCAATGTTCTTATCAGAAACTACATCAACTCTAACCCCTTCTGATTCACTTTCAGAGTACTGTGCCTCTGTTTCAATTCTCTTATCTGTTTCAACAGGATTCTTTATGTTCCTCCTTACATCAGCCAAATCATCACTTACTTGGTTAACATTAATGGCAGTCTGTACCAAATCTTTCCCCAATTCCTTATACTCTTTATTTAGAATCTTAATATCCTCAGTTACCGTTTTCCTTGTAAGTGCCAAATTCCCCTTTAGCTTTTCAATTTCCTGTCCCATATGATTATGATTGGTTCCTACAGAAGTCAAATCCTGCCTTATTTCTTGCATCCCTTGTTTACACTCGTCAATCTCTTGGGCAAGACTCTCATTATCGTTATTATAACTTTCTTTTACCTCCAAAATCCTTTCTTGAATTTCATCTTGTAACTCTGATTTAGTAACTCCCAATTTCTTTTCCAAAACATCCTCCACTTCTATCATAATTGCCCCGATCTTAGTATCCAAACTAGAAACTAACCTTGTTTGGTTGTTCTCTATCCTTTCAACATGGTCCCTGAGTTTAGTTTCAAAATTTTCCGTAGCCTTCACCAGAGATATAGTTTGACTATTTTTGAATTCCTCAAATTTACCACAAAAATCGTCTTCAAATTCAGAAAGCTTCTGTCTAATATCTGCTTTCCATTCACCCTGTTCTGACCGGAATTCCCCAAAATTTAATTTCAATTCTTCAAACCTGTTCTCACAGTCAATTTGACTCTGTTTCAACTCCCCTCCTTGATTATCTATCTTTTGACTCAAATTTACGGTGGCTTCTGCCTGACTGTCAATCTTTTGACTCAAATTTTCCATTCTGTGGTTTAAATTCTCGGTGGCTTTTATCTGACTATCTTTTAGCTCCTCACCTTGGTTATTTATTTTCTGACTCAAATCTGCCTGACTTTCCAACAATTTCTCGAACATCTCTTGCATACTCAAACCTTCCATCATGAATTATATTTTAGGTAACAAACAAACAAAAACAATACACAAATTAATTTCCCCCAAAAGAAGCACTTTTCCCCGCCACGAGGCGGCACTGATTTTTTTAACGTACCTTTAGAGTCCTCTTCAATATTTTATTTTTGTTTTCGAAGCACTATTACCTGCATATTTTCCCAGTTTTACTTTTGTAGCACAAATACGGAACCTGCTTATTTGTTTGTTTTGAAATTCCTTGGCGTGTGGAAGAAGGTCACAAGACCCCCTTGTGTTTGTACAGCCACTCGTCAGTTCACACCCTCCAGTGACATCCGCCCAATTTTTTCTGCCACCTCTCCAGGTCGGTGAACCCTTATCGCTCAGCTGGAGCCTTTCGCGTCGTAAGAATTCTTACTGCAGAATCTTAAAATATTCTGTTGTGTAGTTCGATCAATGGATTCTAAAACTCAATGTAAATAATTAGTTACATATATTGTTAAATAATCCTGGCAGGGTCGCCATCTGAAAGAACCCCGCAAGTTATATGTTGTTAAAATATAATATAACAATCACTCACTTTATGGTCTGTGCAGTTACCAAAAAATAAAGTATCTTGTTCTTGTGGCGTTTACTTGTGCCTACCTGGAAAGCATCAAGTAAATAACAACATACAATGTTCTTTCTCTTCGGCGGTGGTCACTTCAAACCTTCTCTGAAATATATAAAAGATTAGAAGGGTATCTCAAAACTACTAAATCATAAATTAAATGATTTTCTTTCAAGTCTTTAATGCACAGCTTTCCTTAAATTTTGTTAGACCCACCGACCGGTATATTATTTAAATTTCTATCAGAAGATTCCTTACACAACAGATTTTTCACCAGGTAAATAATTTCTTCTTCTCCAAAAAAATCAGAAGACAGTTCTGCTACGACCGCAAATAATCCCTTGAATTTCTTAATACTTTCCGCTAACAATCCCTAACCATTTCTTTGAACATCACACAAATTGCACAACATTGGAAATTTACGATTTCAAATTTCTAAAGTTCCTATCAATTTCTTGCACACTTGTTGCACAAT
The DNA here is from genome assembly GCA_031002005.1 of Vandiemenella viatica. Lineage (NCBI taxonomy): Eukaryota > Metazoa > Arthropoda > Insecta > Orthoptera > Morabidae > Vandiemenella > Vandiemenella viatica. Next base: position 142,650,215 of record JARYHS010013630.1, on the reverse strand, counting down.
TATGAATTATAAAATCAATACTTGATGGCTGATATACAACTTCTAAACTGGAACGGAATTTAAAACAGTGGAATAGACGTTGCAAATTTAAACAATTGCGCAACCGCTGAGTGTCGACTAATAAGAAATTTCGCTGGTATTATTATTGCTTCCCTAACCTGACACACTTTATGTAAACTTAGCTCTTGCTAGTTTCGACGAAAAAAACCTAATTTGAGTGATTATACTAAAATCCTCACTTTCGATGAATAACAAAAATAAAATACCAGACGACTCACTTACTCCCCGAACAAAGACAAAAGACCAACTCAGACGGTTACCGCAAACACCTAGAAGTCACCCACTGCCACACAAATTTAAACTCTGCTCTGGACCGAAGGTCCGACTGCGATGAAGACTGGTGACGAAAAAGCCACGCTAGGTGGCGTCTCGTCTTTTTATACTGACGCTGGTTCTTGATGCAACACTTACCAAGACGCCAGGATTGTATCGCAATACCTGTAGCTAAGCGTGGATCCTAATATTACACCACGCTCGCAATTCATAATTTTTATAATAAAACTCAGACAAATGTCTTAGAATACACTCTGTAAAGCCCTAGAACCGTCACAAGTGCCAGCTTGTGGTTATGGTTTTCTTTTCCCTTCCATGCACTATTTTTCATACCTACACCAATATCTTTCACATGCTCCATCACCAATATACGCCTTGTACAGTCCCATGACCCTCTTTACCCTCCTCCTGTCTTGCAATGAATCCCATTCCAGCTCTTTTATCATATCTGTTACTGATTGCATTCTGTGATAATTTCCAGAAACAAATCTAACAGCCCTTTTTGCACCCTATCCAAGTCCGGTATTTTATACTCAAAATGTGAGTCCCATACTATACTACCATATTCATGCAATGGCCCGACCAAAGTATTGTAACCCAATTCCTTTACTTCTTTCGTACATCCCCTCATCACTCTCTCCAACAAGTGCATAATTTGAAACCTTTTCCTACCACCTATCTAATGTGTCTTCCCCAATAAAGCTTGTCATCAAATGTTATGCCAAGATATTTACATTTCAAGTCTTCAACAAGCAATTCTTTCCCCACCTTATAATCATAATCAACCTTTAGTTTTTTGATTTGTGTATCTAATAAGCTGACTGTTCTTTCATATATCTTCATCCCATGTTTGCTAAGCCAAGTAGATATCCTGTCCAGATCACCCTGCAACTGTTTACAGACCTCTACCGTTTTGATCCTTTTATATAGAATTATTTCACCTACAAACAATTTAATTTCTATTAGTAAACAATCAACACAATTATTCATTAGAATAATGAATAGCAATGGTCCCAGTACACTACCCTGTGGCACTTCCATTTTTACTTTCCACTTCTTTTGACACTTCCTTTCCTACCCTAACTTCCTGTTTTACCTTTTAAAAACTCTTCTACCCAGCAAATCACTTCCTCATCCACCCCAATAGTTTTTACCTTATTTACTACCATTTTATGGCTCACTATCTAGTGCTCTCTAGTGCTACACTATCAATTTGGCCTCCCTTGTCCATTTCATCTGAAATATCTTGCATATTTCCCACCAACTGAGATTCGCATGAATATCCTTACCTAAAGCCATGTTGCCTACTTGAAAATCACTTACGTTCTTCACATATATTTTACCTACCACTGATGTCAAACTGATTGGCCTATAATTTTCAACTCTATTTCTAACCCCTCCTTTATGTACCGCACTACTATCGCACTTTTCCAGTCCTGTGGTAAGCAGCAAGTATCCAGACTCAATTTAAATAACATTTCCAGATAAGGTACCCTGTCACATCTTTAAGATATCTGTAGTAATATTATTTACACCAGCCACTTTAAGTGTTTTCGTTTTTTTTATTTCCTTCATGATTTCCTCAGGATGAATATCAAATTTTTTGTTCTCTTCATTTCTAATTGTGTTGTTAAGCTCGTTCTATACGAATTAGACCCTACCGTTTCTGATTTATTGTCCCTAATGCTCTGCCTTTTACAAATCCTCAGTATCTTCTACTCTATCCTTATCTAAACGCATCTCACCCTCCCTTCCTCTCAGTTTTCTAACATAGCCATATACATTTCTAGATGCATCAATCAATGGTCCTCCTGCACTGACAATACAATTCATAAAGTCATATTTAGCCACTTTCTTTGCTATTATTAACTCCTTGTTTAGTTTTTTTTTTTTATATTCCCTGCTACCCTGCTGTCTCTTAACTCTGTTATGTTCTCTTCTTACCAACCTCTTTAACCTCCTCACTTCCTTATTATAGTACACAGGTTCTCTACTTCTCTTTATTTCTGCTTTGGAATAAATTTTTCTTCTCCCTTTCTTATTATCTCCTTGAATTATTCCCACATTGCTGGACTTATGCCTTCCTTCCATTTGCTGAAAAATTCTCTGTAATATCACTTCAGATTTGTAATCTGTGCCTTCTTATAATTGTACCTATATCCCCCTTCAATTTAGCTGCTGGTTCACTGAATCCTCTAATATCCATCAGAACTGCTTTCTGATCACTTATTCCTTCAGTTGCATGACACCCGAAAAGGTTATCATCAGGCTTTATTAGGAATATATCCAAAATATTTTGTCCCCTAGTGTTTTGCTCTACCACTTGTGTATATCCTCCTTCAATTATTAAGGTATTTGCAAATCTCTGTTCCCTTGTGTTATTAATCTTATTTCCTACCCAGTTTACACCTGGTTAATTTAAATCCCCACCAATAATGACCATTCTATTGTCACCTCTGAAATATGAGTATGAATTTAATTTCTCCCCAATAGCCTCATCTGTCATTCTTCCACTGCTGTAAGCAACCAACACCCTGATTTTTCTTTTTTATTACCCCAGAAATCTACCCCATGCAACTCATGGTCATGATCTATAAACACCAGTGGTAGTTTTTGTTAACTAGTATGAAAACGCCCCTATCTCTCCGATACACTCTGTTACAATCAGCAAAACCTCACTGTCTAGTACTTCTTCTTTTAACCAACTCTCTACCCCTTGTGGTTCATGTATCTCTATTAAGTTTGCAAATTCAATTACTTTTTTCATTATACTTCTACAGTTCACCATTAACACCCTTATTACTGGCTTTATATTTTCAGCATTTACTTCCTTTTTCCCAGTTTTACCACAGTCAGTTATTGTTTCAGCAACTTCATCTATTTCTTTAACATCTTTGATTTTTCCCATCGTAAATCTGCAATCAGTATCACTTTGATCATCTATTTTTCTCCCTTCTCCAGCAGCGCCTAACCTAAAAAAGGCACAGTCCTGACCCCATCATCACTGGAAATGGGCTCCCTTGCTGCTTTAGCTAACAACTTAGTAAGTACCCCCCCCCCCCTACACTATTTAGGTGTAGGCCATGCCTAGTGAAACCCCACCTACCAATGGTGTTCACAGGCACAACTCCCAACACAGAACTAATGCCTTTCCCAAGTAGCACTTCCATTTCCACATTTACCCGCCTCACAGCATAGTTCAATTGTGGCCTGTCATGGCGACTTAGGACCTGCTCGAGCTCTACCATGGTATGCTATGCCTCCTTCACCACTTTCCTCAGGTTACTCTCTATATTATAACTCGCATTTCTATCAATACTATTCCCCGCACCTCCCACTGTCACTATTTTATCATTCTTAGTGAAACTCCTACAAAGCGAACCTATATCCTCTATTACCTGACCTAATGTTGCTCTAGGTTAGAAAAAACTTGTTACCTGGTAACCTGTACCTAACTGATTCTGCAGCAGAGGGCCTGCACCTCTCCCATGGCTACGACCTAGCAGCACAACCCCTTTTTTCCCTATTCTTGCCTTGCACGCTCTTATTCCTATAGGCTTGCTGTGTCTTACATACTCCTACATCCACATGAGGCTCTTCTCCTGGAAAGTGTAAACCAAACTACTACACTAGAGATTTAGACCCTAATAAATTGTAATACTAACTTTACTGTAAAGGTTACGATGATTAGGAATCTCGAGTAGAGTCTCAATCAAAGTTTCTGCTTTATATCTATACAAAAACTTGATTGCATTTATGTAGAATATTTCCTCTTTGTTTTAAAATTCCTAATTTTCACGTAGCTTTTAATTTCTTGGTTTTACTAAATTGCATTATGTTTTCTATGAGTTGGTATAATATTTATATAAAATACTAGCTGGTACCCACGACTTCGTTCGTGATTGTAAAGAATTCATATTAACAGCTATAGACATCTAACCACCCTAGTGCACAATGTGAGACTAATACTATTACCACACACAAGTACCAGTCTTCTGCGCTATGTAGTTCCGGCAGCAAGGTAAAATTTACGGATACACACAAGTCTTTGGATGAAACACGAAAATATTCATGATCGACCAATTTCAAACACCATATCTCACACACTCCCACAGTTACCGAATTTCGGCCAACGTTGTGATCGATGGGAGACTTGTGTTACTACCACACACAAACTGCCAGTGATCTGCGATTGATAGTTTTCACTTAAAAGTGATACACCGTGACACATGCGTCTTTGGCAGAAATATGAAATTGCCGCAGGTCGACCATTTTCATCCCCCATATTTTCCACACCCCCATAGCTACAGACATCTAACAACCATAGTGCACGACAACAGACACGATTCTACTACCACACATAAACACCAATGCTCTATGCTATGTAGTCGTGGTAGAAAGTGAAATCTGCGGAGACACATGCCTTTCGTCGAAATACAAAAATATCCTTGGTCGGCCATTTACAACCACCATATCTACCGTAGTATCACAGTTTCTGAAATTCGGCCGCTGTTGTGATCGAAAGGAGACTCTGTGCTACTACTACACACAAACTCCAGTTATCTGTGATCTATAGTTTTCGCTGAAAAGTGATACCGCCATGACACACTTTTGTCTTTGGCAGAAGTATGAAATTGCCACAGATCGGATCATTCTCAACCCCCATATCTCACACACCCCCATAGCTACCGACATCTAACAACCGTAGTGCACTACATGAGATACGATTCTACTACCAAACACAAACACCAATGCTCTATGCTATGTAGTTGTGGCAGAAAAAGTGTGACATATGCGGAGGAAAGCGAAATGCGAAAATATCCTTGGTTGGCCACTTACAACCACCATATCTTACCACAGTACCACAGTTTCTGAAATTCGGCCGCTGTTGTGATCGAAAGGTGACTCTGTGCTACTACTACACACAAACGCCAGTTATCTGTGATCTATAGTTTTCGCTGAAAGTGATACACCATGACACTTTTGTCTTTGGCAGAAGTATGAAATTGCCACAGGTCGATCCACTTTCAACCCCATATCTCCCACACCCCCATAGCTACCGACATCTAACAACCATAGTGCACTACATGAGATACGATTCTACTACCAAACACAAACACCAATGCTCTATGCTATGTAGTTGTGGCAGAAAAGTGACATATGCGGAGGACAGTCGAAATACGAAAATATCCTTGGTCGGCCACTTACAACCACATATCTACCACAGTACCACCGTTTCTGAAATTCGGCCGCTGTTGTGATCGAAAGGTGACTCTGTGCTACTACTACACACAAACGCCAGTTATCTGTGATCTATAGTTTTCGCTGAAAAGTGATACACCATGGACACTTTTGTCTTTGGCAGAAGTATGAAATTGCCACAGGTCGACCACTTTCAACCCCCATTTCTCCCACCACCCCATAGCTACCGACATCTAACAACCATAGTGCACTACATGAGATACGATTCTACTACCAAACACAAACACCAATGCTCTATGCTATGTAGTTGTGGCAGAAAAGTGGACATATGCGGAGACAGTCGAAATACGAAAATATCCTTGGTCGGCCACTTACAACCACCATATTCTACCACAGTACCACAGTTTCTGAAATTCGGCCGCTGTTGTGATCGAAGGTGACTCTGTGCTACTACTACCACACAAACGCCAGTATCTGTGATCTATAGTTTTCGCTGAAAAGTGATACACCATGACACTTTTGTCTTTGGCAGAAAGTATGAAATTGCCCACAGGTACGATCACTTTTCAACCCCCATATCTCCCACACCCCCATAGCTACCGACATCTAACAACCATAGCTGCACTACATGAGATACGATTCTACTACCAAACACAAACACCAATGCTCTATGCTATGTAGTTGTGGCAGAAAAGTGACATATGCGGAGACAGTCGAAATACGGAAAATATCCTTGGTCGGCCACTACAACCACCATATCTACCACAGTACCACAGTTTCTGAAATTCGGCCGCTGTTGTGATCGAAAGGTGACTCTGTGCTACTACTACACACAAACGCCAGTTATCTGTGATCTATAGTTTTCGCTGAAAAGTGATACACCAGACACTTTTGTCTTTGGCAGAAGTATGAAATTGCCACAGGTCGATCACTTTCAACCCCCATATCTCCCACACCCCCATAAGCTACCGACATCTAACAACCATAGTGCACTACATGAGATACGATTCTACTACCAAACACAAAACACAATGCTCTATGCTATGTAGTTGTGGCAGAAAAGTGACATATAGCGGAGGACAGTCGAAATACGAAATATCCTTGGTCGGCCACTTACAACCACCATATCTACCACAGTACCACAGTTTCTGAAATTCGGCCGCTGTTGTGATCGAAAGGTGACTCTGTGCTACTACTACAACACAAACGCCAGTTATCTGTGATCTATAGTTTTCGCTGAAAAGTGATACACCATGACACTTTGTCTTTGGCAGAAGTATGAAACTTGCCACAGGTCGACCATTTTCAACCCCATTTCTCCCACACCCCCATAGCTACCGACATCTAACAACCATAGTGCACTACATGAGATACGATTTCTACTACCAAACACAAACACCAATGCTCTATGCTATGTAGTTGTGGCAGAAAAGTGACATATGCGGAGACAGTCGAAATAGCGAAAATATCCTTGGTCGGCCACTTACAACCACCATATCTACCACAGTACCACAGTTTCTGAAATTCGGCCGCTGTTGTGATCGAAAGGTGACTCTGTGCTACTACTACACACAAACGCCAGTTATCTGTGATCTATAGTTTTCGCTGAAAAGTGATACACCATGACACTTTTGTCTTTGGCAGAAGTATGAAATCTGCCACAGGTCGATCACTTTCAACCCCCATATCTCCCACACCCCCATAGCTACCGACATCTAACAACCATAGTGCACTACATGAGATACGATTCTACTACCAAACACAAACACCAATGCTCTATGCTATGTAGTTGTGGCAGAAAAGTGACATATGCGGAGACAGTCGAAATACGAAAATATCCTTGGTCGGCCACTTACAACCACCATATCTACCACAGTACCACAGTTTCTGAAATTCGGCCGCTGTTGTGATTCGAAAGGTGACTCTGTGCTACTACTACACACAAACGCCAGTTATCTGTGATCTATAGTTTTCGCTGAAAAGTGATACACCATGACACTTTTGTCTTGGCAGAAGTATGAAATTGCCTACAGGTCGACCACTTTCAACCCCCATTTCTCCCCACACCCCCATAGCTACCGACATCTAACAACCATAGTGCACTACATGAGATACGATTCTACTACCAAACACAAACACCAATGCTCTATGCTATGTAGTTGTGGCAGAAAAGTGACATATGCGGAGACAGTCGAAATGACGGAAAATATCCTTGGTCGGCCACTTACAACCACCATATCTACCACAGTACCACAGTTTCTGAAATTCGGCCGCTGTTGTGATCGAAAGGTGACTCTAGTGCTACTACTACACACAAACGCCAGTTATCTGTGATCTATAGTTTTCGCTGAAAAGTGATACACCATGACACTTTTGTCTTTGGCAGAAGTATGAAATTGCCACAGGTCGATCACTTTCAACCCGCCATATCTCCCACACCCCCATAGCTACCGACATTAACAACCATAGTGCACTACATGAGATACGATTCTACTACCAAACACAAACACCAATGCTCTATGCTATGTAGTTGTGGCAGAAAAGTGACATATGCGAAGACAGTCGAAATACGAAAATATCCTTGGTCGGCCACTTACAACCACCATATCTACCACAGTACCACAGTTTCTGAAATTCGGCCGACTGTTGTGATCGAAAGGTGACTCTGTGCTACTACTACACACAAACGCCAGTTATCTGTGATCTATAGTTTTCGCTGAAAAGTGATACACCATGACACTTTTGTCTTTGGCAGAAGTATGAAACTGCCACAGGTCGACCACTTTCAACCCTCATTTCTCCCACACCCCCATAGCTACCGACATATAACAACATAGTGCACTACATGAGATACGAATTCTACTACCTAAACACAAACACCAATGCTCTATGCTATGTAGTTGTGGCAGAAAAGTGACATATGCGGAGACAGTCGAAATGCGAAAATATCCTTGGTGGCCACTTACAACCACCATATCTACCACAGTACCACCGTTTCTGAAATTCGGCCGCTGTTGTGATCGAAAGGTGACTCTGTGCTACTACTACACACAAACGCCAGTTATCTGTGATCTATAGTTTTCGCTGAAAAGTGATACACCATGACACTTTTGTCTTTGGCAGAAGTATGAAAATCTGCCACTAGGTCGACCACTTTCAACCCCCATTATCTCCCACACCCCCATAGTTACCGACATCTAACAACCATAGTGCACTACATGAGATACGATTCTACTACCAAACACAAACACCAAATGCTCCATGCTAAGTAGTTTGTGGCAGAAAGTGACATATGCGGAGACAGTCGGAAATACGAAAATATACTTGGTCGGCCACTAACAACCACCATATCTACCACAGTACCACAGTTTCTGAAATTCGGCCGCTGTTGTGTTCGAAAGGTGACTCTGTGCTACTACTACACATAAACGCCAGTTATCTGTGATCTATAGTTTTCGCTGAAAAAGTGATACACCATGACACTTTTGTCTCTGGCAGAAGTATGAAATTGCCACAGGTCAACCACTTTCAACCCTCATTTCTCCCACACCCCCATAGCTACCGACATCTAACAACCATAGTACACTACATGAGATACGATTCTACTACCAAACACAAACACCAATGCTCTATGCTATGTAGTTGTGGCAGAAAAGTGACATATGCGGAGACAGTCGAAATGCGGAAAATATCCTTGGTCGGCCACTTACAACCACCATATCTACCACAGTACCACAGTTTCTGAAATTCGGCCGCTGTTGTGATCGAAAGGTGACTCTATGCTACTACTACACACAAACGCCAGTTATCTGTGATCTATAGTTTTCGCTGAAAAGTGATACACCATGACACTTTTGTCTTTGGCAGAAGTATGAAATTGCCACAGGTCGATCACTTTCAACCGCCATATCTCCCACACCCCCATAGCTACCGACATGTAACAACCATAGTGCACTACATGAGATACGATTCTACTACCAAACACAAACACCAATGCTCTATGCTATGTAGTTGTGGCAGAAAAGTGACATATGCGAAGACAGTCGAAATACGAAAATATCCTTGGTCGGCCACTTACAACCACCATATCTACCACAGTACCACAGTTTCTGAAATTCGGCCACTGTTGTGATCGAAAGGTGACTCTGTGCTACTACTACACACAAACGCCAGTTATCTGTGATCTATAGTTTTCGCTGAAAAGTGATACACCATGACACTTTTGTCTTTGACAGAAGTCGAAATTGCCACAGGTCGACCACTTTCAACCCCCATATCTCCCACATCCCCATAGCTACCGACATCTAACAACCATAGTGCACGAGAGGAGAGACGATTCTACTACCACACACAAACACCATAAGTCTATGTTATGTAGTTGTGGCAGGAAAGAGAAGTATACGGATATACGAATTTTTGGTCGAAAACGCCCTGCACTGACCAACTTTAATGATTATATCTCCCACATCCCCACAGCTATCGGCATTCAGCCAACGTTGTGCATGACAGGAAACTCCATGCTACTTCCACCCACAACCATCAGTGATCTGTGCTAGGTAGTGGTGGCTGAAAAGTGAAATATAGGAAAAAACACATCTATTTTTATATATATATAAGATTTCCTGTTGTACTTAAATGCCTAATTTTCACGTAACTTTATGAATGATGGATTAGTTAATTTCTTAATTTTTCTATAATGAATTAAGTTAAAATACACAGAAAATGAAAATTAAAACTTCCTCATAGCTGGAGGATCATCAGAAATAGGAATTAGCTCACAGAAATTAAACTTCTTACATGACAGCTACTTATTTCCTCTCTCTGGGTTAATAATTGCTACTTGCAAATAATAAATAGAAACACATTTCTCCAAGCATGCATTTGTGTGAAGCAGTAGGAAAATGTTAGTGCTTACCAGCACATTCTGAAGATTAGTCATCTCCCGCGTCTCAATCTCAGATAATTCCTGTATCTTTCAGCCTGTTGTACCAACCGCTTGCCAGTATAATTAATTTATACAGATAGACCTTATTTCTTTTTCTGTTTAGTTATTATTTTTTGCCACTATCAATAAAAAAATTACTCCTTTTTCAAAGATCCCATTTCTTTTTTCTTACCGAGCGGGGCGGTGTAACGGTTAGCGTTCTCGCCTCGCATTCGGGAGGACGGCGGTTCGAATCCCTGTCCGGGCATCCAGATTTGGGTTTTCCATGGTTTCCCAAATCACTCCAGGCAAATGCCGGGATGCTTCCTTCAAAAGGCCATGGCCGAATTCCTTCCCATTCCTTGCCCCCATCCTTGCCCCCCATCCTTTCCCGTAAAGCAGTTACCAAAAAAATCTATTTTCTTTTTTTTTTATTTATTTATTTTCTATTTTTGATTAAAGGACACATTGGACAGATAGTATGAAAATGGTTTAAAATTCACCACCTATTGGAAAGAGTGATGAAAGGATATACCAGAGAAGTATGGGAATTGGGATATAAAACTTTGTTCATTGCTTGAATATGGTAGTGTAGTACAGGACCCACATTTTTGGTTTCAAATGCAGGAGTTGGAAGAGGTGCAGTTACTGCAGCACACAATCAGTAACTAATGTTATAATGGAGCTGGACTGGGATTCATTGGAAGACAGCAGGAGGGCGAAGAGAGTCATGGGAGTATGCATGTATTTGTAATGAGCCATGCTAAGATATTGTTGGAAGAATTAAGAGAGGTGCATGGATGGATAAAGATGACCATGACCACAAGTTGGCACTTGATAAGGGTGCAGGAAAATTTTCATTCAGAGGGAAGGGTGTGAAGGATTGGAATAAATCACCAAGAGAAATGATGAATAATTTATCAAAAATACTGAAAGAATTTAAAGTTCAAATTAGTAGAGGGCAAAAGTAGTTGGGTTGAGGAAAGGAGAAAAATGGGTGTGTAGGGAAATTGCCACTAGAGTGTGCACTCCATCACGATCATTTCCCACAGTAATATTTCTGATGATATTACCCTATCATTGCTCACCCTACTACCTCCAACAGTCAATTCAGTCCTATGTGTGGCTGTGTTAACCATAGGCACTTGGTCAAACTCAGTAACTTGTTTATATTTTTTATTTATTTATTTATTATTATTTTTTTTTTTTTTTTGTTAACGTGCATGGCCTAAAATATTGTGTTTCTTTGTTAATATTTTTTTTTTTTTATTGCTGCTGCCCTCCTCCCTTCAACTTTGCTAAATGTTGAGTATAATTGATCTTTACTTTCCTTACATATAAGAATAATAATCATGTGCAGGAAAATGCTTTAAGCCAGTGAAACTAATGAAGGATAGGGAAATAAAAACAGTGTTGCCTGCTTGTTGAAAGGGGAACTCAGGCAGCAGAGCCAGGGAATCAGGGATGGCGATGAAGGGGGGCAAACCAGTGCTGAACCTTAATCAATAATTCTGGAGATAGATTATCTCTGGAATTGGGGGAACTTTTCCAAACTAATTAATGTGGAAAGAGTTAAATATAATAATAACTAGCCTCAAAGATCATCAAAAATGGCAGGTGTAATGGAATGTTCTGGCAATTAATTTCTTTGCAGTTGCTTAACTAAACAGAATTGTTATAAAATAAAACACAATGTAATTTCTCGTCCCTTGTGCTGTAGCAAAAAGTTTCAGTTGTCAACTTGGTCCAAGTAGCATTTCAGCCTAACCACAATCTCCACTAATATTGCTACTAGAAAATCAAAGCTTCAGTCATACGCGAATTATTGCATTCCCTATATCGCACGTCAATGTCATCATGCATTGCGATGTAAACTTGATCCAAAATCTTCACAGTGAAAATAAAGGATGCTAAAACTAAATCTTAACAACTTATGTTATGCCGTATAATATTAGTGTTGTTTAGGCCACATAGATTGCAATCAATTATGAACTTCTTTCATTCAAACCAAGTAATGATTTCAGTATAAAAAAGCAACTGATAATTAATATAGCAATTTAAATGAAATACATACTTTCCTTTCAGCGCTCTGCCAATTCATTTCTTAGCAATTACTTAACTAAATAGAATTGTTATTCCTGGTGCCTTGCACTGTAGCAAAAGGTTTCCGTTGCCATCCTGGTCCTGGTTGTATTTCAACCTAATCACATACTATGCTAAACTTGCTGCCAGAAAAACGACATACGAGGGTGAGTCAAATGAAAACCTTAAATATTTTTTAAATATAATTTATTGTGCAGAAGTGGTACAAAGCTGTATCACTTTTCAACATTATCTCCCCCACACTCAATGCAAGTCCTCCAGCACTTACAAAGTGCATAAATTCCTTTAGAAAAAAATTCTTTTGGTAGTCCGCGCAACCACTCATGCACCGCGTGGCGTACCTCTTCATCAAAACCAAACTTCTTTCCTCCCATTGCTTCTTTGAGTGGTACAAACGTATGGAAATCACTTGGGGCAAGGTCTGGTGAGTATGGCGGATGAGGAAGACACTCAAAATGCAGGTCTGTGATTGTTGCAACTGTTGTACGGGCAGTGTGGGGCCTTGCATTGTCATGTTGCATAAGGACACCTGATGACAGCAATCCACGTCGCTTTGATTTGATTGCAGGCCGAAGATGATTTTTTAGGAGATCTTTGTATGAAGCACTGGTGACAGTGGTCCCTCTAGGCATGTAATGTTCCAAAATGACGCCTTTTTCATCTCAAAAGAGACTCAGCATAACCTTCCCTGCTGATGGTTCTGTTCGAAACTTCTTTGGTTTTGGTGATGAGGAATGGCGCCATTCCTTGCTCGCTCTCTTCGTTTCCGGTTGGTGGAAGTGAACCCAGGTTTCGTCCCCAGTAACGATTCTTGCAAGGAAGCCATCACCTTCTCGTTCAAAGCGCCGAAGAAGTTCTTCACAAGCATCAACACGTCGTTCTCTCATTTCAAGAGTCAGCTGCCGTGGCACCCATCTTGCAGACACTTTGTGAAACTGGAGCACATCATGCACAATGTGGTGTGCTGAACATGACTAATCTTTAAACATGCTGCAATGTCATTCAGTGTCACTCGGCGGTTTTCCATCACTATGGCTTCAACTGCTGCAATGTTCTGTGGAGTCACAACTCGTTGTGCCTGACCTGGACGAGGAGCATCTTCCACTGAAGTCACACCATTTGCGAATTTCCTACTCCATTCGTAGACTTGCATCACCGTACTAAACCTTCATTCTTCAATGAATTTCAATAGGTTTCACACCTTCACTATTCAAAAACCGAATAACAGAACTCTGTTCTTCCCTGGTGCAAGCCCCAAGTGGGGCAGCCATCTTTATACTGATACTGCGACAGTATTTGTGCATCTGCACTATGCTACCACCTACAGACCATTCTGAACGCTGCTTGTAGCACGCTTACCAACTTACAAAACTTTTCATTAACGTTGGTAATTGAAAATTAAAGCTTTTTTCATACATATCTATGGCCAAAGATTTTAACAAATACTTTTACATCTAACAAGTATTAAATATAAGCAACTAATATTTATTATGTCAATTTAAGCAAAATACGTACTTTTCTTTCAGTGTTCTAACAATTAATTTATTCGCAGACAGAATAGAACTGTTATTAAATAATGTACATAACCTAGAACAACATCTCTGGTCATAAGTTGGGCAATGAAGACAAAAAGTGTGATGTCATAGTACGACATCATAATGTGACGTCATGGCATGACGGCTACAACATGACCAAGACTTGCATTTTATAGGTATAGACAATAATAATAATGAAACATTTAAGTACAAATATTCAATATGAAAAAAATAATAATCAAAAATGTTGGGTTTTTGAGGCCAGGAGGATGTCTGGTGTCAAGGATATGTTGGTAAGTTAGTTCCCATCTGAGGAATTCAGAGTAGTTTTTAGCATCAGGGAAAACTCTGATATCTCTTACTGTAAATATTTTTCAGTTTGTGGGTACTGGCATGTTTGACCACTGGATGGGAAAAGTTGTTGGTATACACTGTTTGCTTGTAGCCATTCATTATGATGGCAAATGAGTTAATAACTAGGCCTGTATATGAACGTGTACAGTGGAGACATGGGGGTTGACTATATGAGATATGTAGTGGTACAAGTGATATGTTCCATTATGGGAAAGATTTCCCTTGTACTCGGATTGGAGTAAGTGATGGTAGCCAGGTGCATTCATATTCTGCAGTGAGGTCTGTTGTATGGGAATGGTCCCTGTGGTGATTTGGGGAAATTGCAAGTAGAGTTGAGGCATCTGTGTGTGACAGTAGGCAGTATTTTGTGAAGAAGGAGGCACATGATGCCCGTGATGAAGGATTAAGCTATTGTACTCAAGGCCAGGAAAGAACGGGGTTCATTAGTTTTAAGAAGTGCAGCTTTGGAATCATTCTCTGGAGGAAGGGTTATAGCATGAGAGGTTTGTTTCTATACCAGATCAGTGAGTAGCAATGCCCAGGTAAATTTTATGATATTGCTATTGTTTAGGGAGTAAAGGAAGTGTAGTAGGCAATTATCATTGTGGCTCCTAATCATAAAATATTGTCTATGTATCTGAACCATACAAAAAGTTTGATTGAGATTTTGTTTAGGAATTGTTGTTACGGAAGCCCCAGGAATAGGTTTACATAGGATGATGTTATGCGGATACCCATGGTGTTTCAACATATACGGTGGTAAACATGAGTTTTGAAGGAAAAGAAGTTTTTAAAAAAATATGTGCCAAGGAGAAGAGGAAGGATGTGCTTGGGATGCTGTGAGGTGATCACATTTCGACAAAGTGTTCCATGGCACTTAGGTCCTGACAGTGGGGAGTGTTACTGCACATGGTCGTGACATCTATGAAGATAAGGATGGAGTCTGGTCGTGAGGATTGTGGAAAATCATTTAAGAAAGTGTGGGGTATCTTTTATGATTTAGGGGAGGTTTTGTACAAGGGGTTGAAGTTGCTGATCCACAAGAGCCTAGATGCACAAGACTGGTGACTTCGACTTATAGCTTTGGCATATGGATTGCACACTGATGGGCTTTAAGATCCAACAATCCATATACTGAAACTGTAGGTCGTCCAGAGTCTTCCAAAGAACCACAAGAGTGTGTACTTATAACCATTTGATCACCTACTGACTGGATTTCAGCTCTTGTGGACTAGCAAATTCAATCTCTTGTACAGAACCTTTCCTTCATTCAAAACGGATACCTCACACTTCTTTGAATGTATTTCCACAATCCGCTACCACCAGACTCCATCCATCTCTCCATAGATGTTATGTTCTTGTACACTAACAATTTCCACTGTCATGACCTCGATGCCATGGAACACTTCTTGGAAATGGGACACCATGACAGCATCCCCAGCACATCCTTTCTCATCTCCTTAAGATACCTTATTTTTCAAAAAAATTTATTTCCCTTCAACTCTCAATTTTACCAACAGATACGCAATACTGCCATAGGTATCCTCTTGGCCCCATACTATGGAAACCTATTCCTGGGCTGTGTGTAACAATAATTTCTACAAACCTCTTGTGTGGTTCAGATATCTAAACTATATTATTATGATCTGGACTCTCAGTGGAAATCACCTACTATACTTCCTCCACTCCATAGCTACAGCAAATTTAACTAGACTCACTCTCACATCCATATCACCTTTCTGAATCTGATATTTTCTTACAGCATGGGACACTTCCTACCTCTATTCTTATTAAACTCACAAATCTACAACAGTGCCTTTACTTCAACAGCTGTTATCCTTCCCATGCCAAATGTTCCCTTCCTTACAGTCCGACATCTGTGGCAGATGCATCTGTTCCGATGAAGATTCTCTCTCCAGATACACCCAAAACCTGTTCCAAGATCTCACCTCCCACGGCTATCCTCTCATTTGGTACAAAAACAAATCTCTCATGCTACAACACTTCCTCCACACCTCTTAAAACTAACTGCAGCTCCAGTTTCAACATCCTTTTCTTCCCTGGTTGTGAGTCCATTATCTTAATCCTATTTCATGGGTATAGATTCCTAAGGTCCCTTCCCCAAGATATGCACCTTTCTCCACAAAGTTCTGTCCATTGACCAATACCATGCTTCAGCAGACCACACAACCTAAAAAAATATCTTGGTTAACTCATCTTGCAATTCCTCAAAATCATCACCCCGATCATTCTTTTGCAACAGGACCCACATTCAGCATGCAACTGGCTACCACCATTTTACTCAAATCCAATTACAGGGAAAACCTTTTCCTTCATGGAACATACCACATTCACCACAACACACCTCATATATCAACCCCCTTGTCTCCACTGTACCAGTTCATATATTAGAGCTGTAAAAGTAACGAGAAATTCTGTACCCATATGTATTCGCTACTAAACCAATCAGTACCCATTACTTTCAAATCGTTACTTGTTACTTTTGATACAGTCTAACACTAGCATGATGTATCACATCGAGTAGCGTCACATACGGTATAACTTCGTTACTATCGTATCGTTTCATTACTATTGATACAATACAAAATAGTATGAAGCATCGCATTCACATCGAGTCAGGTTGCATACGGTACAACTTCGTTCATACTTAGTAAAGTTTAAGTAAATTGTTTATTTAGTAAAATAAGTTTACTTAAGTTGTTCATTTGGATAAAACTTAAAGACAAGTAATTAGCACATGGAACCTCTGAATGTACACTTCATTTACTGTAATGAATATTGTATATGAAAGAATAATTTAAATTAAAAACAAACACCTGTTTGCATAAAAAAAAAGACCTGACGTTTCACCTGGCAATAACTGATGATGGTTATTTTTTAAAGTAGCTTACTCAAAACCCTGCATAGAAGCCTGATATGACAATGGGACATGTATTTAACAAATTATATAATCTTATCAAAGTATTTCATTTTTAAATAGGAGGTTTCACCACTGTGTTCCTTTACTGTTGTCATTTATTTTCATAAATTCTTCATCTTTTTGTGATAGATCTGTTAAAATAAATGTGGACATACCATATAATCGGGCCTGCAGGCAGATTATAAAGACTCCTGCTTTAATTGTTTCATTTTAAAAACATCAATATTCAAAACCTTTAAATCAATAACAAAGGTACAGGACAAACATGCAATTAGACTCGTAATTGTTGTTGCATCACAGTCACAAGCATTCAACATCAAAGCCAGTACCGCATTGATCACATGGATCCTGTGGTAATAATACAATAACTAACACCATTGTACCTTATTCATTGTCTATGGAATTCTGGAAATACAAAAAAGGGCTAATAGATTTGTTTCTAGAAATTATCACAGAACGCAATCAGTAACAGATATGATAAAAGAGCTGAAACAGAATTCATTGGAAGACAGGAGAGGGTGAATAGGGTCATGGGAATGTACTAGCTGTATATTGGTAAGTAGGCATGGAAAGATATTGGTGTAAGAATTAAAGGTAATGCTTGGAAGGGAAAAGATGACAATGACCACAAGCTGGCACTCGATTTCAGACACAAGGGTGTAGGAGGATTCTCTTTTTTAGGTAAGGGTGTCAGGGACTGGAAAAAAGTTATCAAGAGAAATTATGACTAAATTACCAAAAATGTTGAAAGAATTTAAAGTTCAAATTTGCAGACAGCAAATATGGGGGAAAGGGAGGAAGATGAATGAGTGTGTAGGGAAATTGCCACTGGAGTGTGCACTCCATTGCAATTTAATTAAATATTATTAGAGCATAACAAGTGCAGAGATGTATATCACTAATTATTAAACAACTCTTTTATATTGTAAATTACACTATGAAATAAAATGGAAGGTATCAAATCTTAAAATAAACAAATTTCATAAATGTTTGAAATAATAAACCTCACTAATGAACGATCAATGAAAAAACAGTAACTATCTCAAATTAGCCATACAAATTTTCTATTTACAAATTATGCACTGTAAATTTTAATGTTGAACAAAATAAAAACTACAAAATTAGTCTTTACGTTGTCAAAATTAGTTACCTCATTAAAAATATCAAAACTTAACAGTAAATAATATTAATTACATTAAAATAATGTTTGCACAATGTGTTTGGACACAAACATTTTTATGTGTAATGAAACGAATTAAAAATTCCCACAAATACTCGTGTATGTATATGACGAATGATGTTCAAACTTCATTCTTTCGTTCACATTCAAAATAAATTTGTTAATTGCTATAGAGCACATGCACCTGTTGTAATTTCCCGAATCATCCACATTTCTGATTAATTTCTTAAAATTCATTGATTGCTATGTCACATTATTTCTGATACAATTGAGCACTAGCATGAAGCATCGCATGAATGACTTCATTAGTACTTTGTAAAGTTCAAGTAAATTGTTCATTGAGTAGAGTAAATTTAGGTAAATTGTTCTTACATTTGATTTGCTGCACTGAATATTGCATACTTCAGAATAATACCTAATATCACAATCGCAGCACACTTAAATCAACTAATTTCAAAACAAACATCTGTTAATTCAATTGCTGGGCAAACTGTTCCAACTCCTGCATGACACATGATACGTCGTGTTCGTACATTTATCGAATCAAACTGCCATCAATACGACAAATGTGAGTAATGAAATGAATTTGTGAGTAGTGATTCGGTACTTCGAGTCAGGCGACAAACCCGTTACTCAGTAACGAATACATTGTTACTTTTACAGCTCTATCATATATAGGCCTCACCACCTACTCACTGGCCATCAGAATGAATGGCTACAGGAAAACAGTGAATACCAACAACATTTCCTATCCAATGGCCAAACATGTTGGTACCCACAAACTGAACAATTTTGCGATAAGAACTGTCTGAACTTATACCACAACCTACCCTGAGTTCTGCAGATGGGAACTAGCTTACCATCATGTGTTTGAAACCAGACATCCTCTTGGGCTCGATCTCCAATAAGACCCTTCCAGTAAACCAAACGCTTATTTTTTTCATGTTTTATATATATTATATCCAATATTCTTACTTAAATGTTTTATTATTATTATATTTATATCCTCTCTCAGCAATTAGTTTGGTCTCAATTTCAAATATACTCTATCGCTCTACTTGTTTATTACTGACTTGCTCCCCTCCATCACCTCCCCTGACACCCAGGCTAAGCTGGCTGAGTTCCCTTTCACCAAGCAGGTGACAATGTGATCACATCTGACCCTGCCAGTTTCTCATATATTTACAAGAATAAGATTCAGCCCAAAAATATTATGTTACTTGTGTTCATTTTTTTGTGTTTGTCATTCCTAGATTTCAATATCTTTTTAAGTGTTGGGTTTTATTTCCTTATTGTTCCTTTTTATATATATATATGAAATAAATAGGGAAATGAGCCACCACTTACCTTTAGATGATGGATATGGGGCGCGAACACACAGAAAAGACAAAAACACAACTGATAAAGAAATTTTCGGACAAGCCCTTTATCAACAGGAGAACATTATGCGAGGTGGGTGATGGAGACTGTCTCCCAGATAGACTGTTTGTAGAATAACAGATTACTCAGAGAATGATAATTACTCTGAGGAAAAAATCGGTAGCTGTAAAGACCAGATGTTAGCAAGAGAGCAAGACGATCGGGTGAGCGATAGAAAAAGTTAAGTTTAGTTCGCGTTTTTGAGGTGGTGATATCAAGTTACTGATAGCAAAGGACCCCTGTAATTCTTTGGATGTTTATGAATGAACTAAAATGAGAATAAATGCCAAATAAATCATAAGAAAGATGATTATTATTATTCAAATATGAGAAGTTAATAAGTTTGAACATTAAAGTTTTGCCACAAGACTTTAAAACGATTTTGTCCTCGTGCCGACTGAAAATCATATTAAATACAATATATATATATATTTTTAAAGTGGTCGTTCGATATAGGTAG
This sequence comes from Vandiemenella viatica, assembly GCA_031002005.1. Lineage (NCBI taxonomy): Eukaryota > Metazoa > Arthropoda > Insecta > Orthoptera > Morabidae > Vandiemenella > Vandiemenella viatica. The sequence goes on along the minus strand of JARYHS010013630.1, from coordinate 142,629,764 downwards.
TTGGGATGGAGGCAAAGGGAGGATTAAAAAATGGTAAACATAAGTAAAAATATTAATAATAAGTTTAGACCAGGTGGTTGCCTTGTGCTCAGTTTGTACTGGTAGACAAGTTCCCACCTTCCGAGTTCTGAGCAGCTGCTGCTATTAGGGAGGACTCTGATAGCTCAGACCATGTAACAAGAGTTGAAATTATTCGAGTCATGGGTAATGGCAGGGGCAGCAACTGGGTGCTTTGGATTCAGTGCGAATACCGTCTGTCGGTGGCCATTTATTCTTATGGAAAGTGGATTTGTGGTCTGCGCATGTTGTTATGATATTTATAGTGTCTGTTCCTCATCATAGAAAAAACTGATTTTTGTATCTATATGACATCTAAGGGTGAAGTATCAGCATATTAACCTTTTTTTAATGTACAATGTTGAGTGAACAGAGACATATTGCTTAATTATCTACCAGAGACAATATACATCTACAATGTTAATATTCTAATGTATTTCTTTTGATAGTCTATCTGTTACGATGGCAAGTCAATGTTTATTATTTTTCATTAATGTATTCTGTTTAATTTAATATACTTCATTTCAGAAAACTGCATAGTTAAATAATTGAAGTCCGTTATTATTAGTCAGCATTGTGCATAAAGAAATAATAATTAGCATTAACATATAAGATCTGTATATGATTATATAACTCAGAGAAGGCTTTTGATGTAAGAGATTAGTCCATAGTGAAATCCTCCAAAGAAGCTGACATTTGGTGAATGTTGGTTGACCAGACTTACTAATTAAACTGTGCGATCCAAAAGTAAGGTAGTTTTTTTGTTGGATTTCCGAGCATTCAGCAGTCATTGTTCTAAATCTACCCTAGAACAAATGAATCAGAATTGCTCCAGTAATTCCAGGGAACCAATAAGCCCATTATAAACATCGTACAAGAAGGATAAGTCTGTCAAACGTCTCCGACTATGTAGGCTGCTGTTATAAATTTATGTCTTATTACAAAGAAGAAATTTTTTAATTTTCAAATTATTGTGGACAATAATGTCACTTATAATGATTATTTTTATACCTCCCATTATTTTATAAATCTAAAATCTCACACAATTATTAACAGTTTTATCACTGAAATTGCTGTAAGGTATCATGTCCATCTTCTGAATTTCCTTATTTTCACAAATATTTATTTTCAACTGCTGTATTTAGCTTGGATCTAGCTGACACAATAAAATGAACTCTTGAGATAGTCCTTGTTCTATATTGGCTTCATTTTCCATTTTGCTGATAAAGTAGTTTCAAGATACACAAAAAAAACTTCTTTGACTCTTTATTTGGTTTCTTTTTTTGATAGTTGTTGTGCTTCTTTTATGACTTTGACTTCAAAGCATGTCTGATGTTACTGCCTCTAGCATCTCACACTTTTTTTTTTTTTTTAATCTCCTCTTGCTTTTCTAACCTTCTATAATATATCTTCCATTAGTTCTTAATAAACTGCGCTGATCTCACACAACATATAAGAGAAATATAATATTGATACATCGTTAATTTTTTATATACTTTGAGCTAAATTCATGTTTGATTGTTTTGGTGTGTGTGTGTGTGTGTGTGTGGTTTTTGCTGAAATAGCAGTTGTAAGGTTCTCACTGCAAGAAGGATGACAGCTGAAATGAGTTTTCTAGAGGAATAGAAAATGTAATACGATACAGAGTCAGAAACAAAAACATCGGGGAGTAATAAAGGTTGAACTATTAGAACAGATGCTTAGAAAGAAAAGATTTCAATGGCTAGATATTGTCATGAGAATGGAGGAGGGATGAATACCAAAATTAACATCCTTGAACTAAGGGAAGAGGACCTGTTGGAAGACCACTGATAGGTGGATGGCCCAGATCCATAAAGACATGGAGGCTAAAGTGAGTTGATTTTATACAATTAGTGTAAGAAGAATATTGTAAACATTAACAGAAATAAAACAGAGTGTGGTGGTTGAGCAGTTAATGCTCTAGCCTCGCATTCGGGAAGACACCGGTTCGAATTCCCTTCCGGGCATCCAGATTTGGGTTTTCCAGTTTCCACAAATCACTCCAGGCTAATGCCGGGATGCTTCCTTCAAAAGGCTATTGCCGAATTCTGTCCCGTTCCTTATCCCCAGTCCCATTCCTACCTCTAATGACTTATGTCAATAAAGTGTCAAACCATAAAAAATACAGAAATAAAAGAGGATGTGCCAGATGACTTACAAAATCAGACACACTAAAATGAAGATTATAACTATTAAGTATAGTATTTGTCAAATGATCAGATGGAATGTGAAGACCTCCTCATATTTGTCATGTTTGCTGCTCCTATACTCCCTTCATCCAAAAGGTCTAGAAACAAGTATTAGTTATATATCACTCGTAACAAATTCTTGTCTGCATTACTTAAAACCAACAACAGATTTTACATATTACTTACTTCTCTCCTTGTCTTGAAACTATAAACTAGATAAATCATCATTGGGCATGACTTCCTTGGTTCCTTCCTTCAAAGGCTGTATTTATCCAAAAACTTATCCATCATCTCTTCCTCCTATACAAATATTTGAGCAAAACTAGCAACCTGTTTCATACCTATCACTGCTGAAATATATACATTTCTTTGCCAAGCCCTCCTTCCTGATATACCACATCTTCTGCTTTCTTAGTCTTACCTCATACTAACCACACCAGCCATTTACCTTTCAGGATTACTGATCACAGACGGACATTTATTTATACTCAGAAGATTGAGCCCCTATTTGCTACCAATGCCAGTTCTAACAGTTTTATGGACAGTTTCACAGTTGGAGCTGTCATACACTTTCTGGGACCACATTAATTCTGGATGACGGAATTTGACTTCCAACATATAATACACATCAAACAGCTTTATGGTCTTATTTTCAATTATACCCTTCATTTCCACGTCCTCTTCTCTGGAAACCCTATCACATTATTTATTTATTTGGAATTTCATGTTTTTTAAAAACTTTTATTTCATGCTTCTTACCACCCAAGGTGTAGCGGTTACTTTTGCCAGTTCATATTGCCTAGTACTACTTTATCCTGTTCAATTGTTATGGTCTGTTATAACGTTGCTGATTTATATCTTGAAATGTGTAGGACTAAAGTGTAGTAAATTCATTTTAAATATTGCCATAAATTATACTGAACTACAGCAGGATTTTCATTCTAATCATCAAGATATTATTGTTGTGACTAATTAATACTATTTTTCATGCTATTATCAGTTGAGACTGACCATTAGATTATTCACATCACAGTTTGCATCTCAGATTTTCTACTATCATTGGAATTATGACACTGATGATGAAAAAGGTGATAGATGCAGACTTCAGAAAATACAATAAAACTTGAATTTTTGGGTTACGTTACAATTTTTTTTTTTTTTAGAGATTTTCATGATCCTTTTTGTAGGAGTTCCTATCCACATCACAATTATGGAGCTTTGTTCTTTTATTCTATTAATTTTGTTTCACTTTTGCAGATGAAGGTGATGTATTTGTTTGGGGATATGGAATTCTCGGTGTAGGTCCATTAGTTGACAGAGCACTGCATCCAGTAGTCATTCCTTCTACATTGTTTGGGAGAAATGAGTTTAATACACAATCGAAAGTAGTCAGTGTCACTGCAGGAATGAGTCATCTAGGTGCCATTACAAATAATGGAGATCTTTATATGTGGGGCCGTAACAAAGGAGGTTGCCTAGGGCTTGGACATGAGAAGGATCAGTTCTTCCCACTAAGAGTAAGTTATTAATAACATACTGTACATTTTTGAATTATTTAAATGAAATAAAATGTAAAAAGCTTGATTGACTTAATTTTATGTAAAGTAAGTTTCAAAAGGTAGATTGATAGGAAATAAGTGTTATGGTTAACATTGTACAGTGTGACCAGTGAAGTAAACCATGATATGTATTGTATTAGGTGGGATCATTAAATTCTGACACTGTGATTGATGTGATTTACTTGTGTGCACAGCAGTGCTGTATAACAACACTAAAACACCTGCCACAAAATCTCAATTTGCCATCTTTATTGAGTCCTGCATTACTCATTTTTATGATAGCACCTGTGCAGTTGCAAAACATAAACTGGAGCTGAGAACAAGTTTTGCATGAAACTAAAGAAATCAGCAACCGCAATCCATGAAATGTTGATGCAAACATATAGGAGGGTGTGGATGTGAGTGAAGTTTTTGAGTGGAATTCATGTTTAAAAAATGGTGGAATATTTCTAAAGGAAGATGAGATGCTAAGGTGACTTCACATGTGGAGTACTCCCAAAAATGTTGAAAAAAATAGATAAATTTTACATGATTGACAATGCCTCACCATCAGAGAAGTTGAACTTGTAATTTTTTTTGAAAATGATCACAACTCTGGGCAGGGTACAACTAGATGCTGTATGATGACCATGCACCATCCCACAAGGCTCTCACAATATGCAAGTTTTTCACCTGTAACAACATAGGTCGTCCCCCTATCTCCCTTGTATTCACCAGACTTGCTCCCTGTTACTATTTTGTTTCTAAAGATAAAACTGAAGATAAAGGGTTGTCATTGTACCAAGATAGAGAAGATCCAATGCGAATAGTAGAAGGTGCTTGACAGTCTTAGAGAACACAATTTCTAGCAGGCATGCCAAAAATGGCAAAAGTAACTGGGATCGGTTTATAGCTTCCTAATTGGACTACTTTGAAAGCAGTGGCAGCCAAATTTAAATCAGTTAATGTTGTTTCCATTTATCAGACTAGCTTCAGAATTTAATGATCACACTTCTTATAATGAATGATTCCAACAAAGTTAAAATCCAAACTCCTAAACTAACATTGGCTGGGAATTGTACAAAGAAAAAAATTAAGTTTGAATCTTTCGTACCATGAGGTAAAGGGAGATTAAACCTGCTAATAGTGAGTGATTGTTGCTGCTTATGAAAGTAAATAATTTCAGGAATGCTATGTTAAAGATATTTGAACTTACTGTGACTTAAGTTTAACACAGGTTTTCTCAGGCTTGCAAATTGAGCCACAGAGTATATGTAAATGAAATAAAATTCGAAATTATTATAAGCTGAAAATCACTCTTTGATGGGTTGTTTTGACAATAATTTAACACCATTTTAATTTTTATACAGAAGCATCTTGGCATCCTATTTCTCAACTTTTGTAATAGAATTATAAAAAAAAAAGAAAATGTGTTTTATCTCTTGTGTCTAATGATAAGTGTAATTTGTGACATCAAGAACAATACTATTAACCAGGTGAAAGGTACTGTACCTACTCATGGGACAAAGCTGTGATTTCACTGCTCTTAGGAGCTATTATAAGCTGGACATGAGGAGACGTGAACAGAATGGGTTTTAAATACTACAACTTGAATATAATCAATCCTGGCTTTAGGTAGTTTTCCACTATCATCTATGCATATGGTTTGATTATCCTCAATTTCCAATCAAATTATCACATTTTGCAAACAGAAAAACATAAACCAATTTGAGTACAGAACTTACTCTGCTTGACAGACACATGTTGACACCACTTCACTCCTTTAGAATAGATTTGATAATAGTGACAATGAAAATGTTGCTGGGCAGTGAAAATTAAGATAGGCAGGGTAAGTAAATCCATCAAGCACAGCAGACTAGACAGGAGGGTGTGTACACATCTGATCCCCATGCCATATGTCTTCTATTACGGAAGTTTATACTGAAACATTGTAAAGTGTGTTCTTGTCTATGTGTTCACTGGGGCCATCTTGCCTTCATCTGTGGTGAGTGTTGGATTTACTTTTCCTATCTATTCCCTTCTTTAGAATAGATTGTCTCCCTAGGATGCTGACAGTGCTTGGAGGCCTTTTTCCTTTAACCAAAAAAAAAAAAAATAAAAAATTTCATAAATCTTTTGCGATGTCTGCTGTTAAAATGTAAATTAATCGGTATAACAGTTGTCTGGGAATAAAAATAAAATACTTTTCAATAAATTGAGAAATGTAAATTATCTTACAAGAAGTGTCTGGTCACTTTAATTTAAAACACAAATCCCTCTACCTAGAACATTCTAAACTTATATGCCACACCTTACACTATTAATGAATACTCAAGGGTGTCTCCAAATTGGTCCTCCCGACATCTACTCTGCAAATTCCACTTCTACATAAATATTGTGAAGATTCTTTCCCATTAATACTGTTTAAGCTGTATTAACTTCAAATATGCAATTACCAAAGAGTATCCTATTGACTTCTTTCCATTTTCCACCCAACAGCATCCATTACTTATGAGTTTCTTTTTTTTTTTTTTTGTATTAGTCTTATTAACAAGTAAAATTATGTAACAGGCAAAGCATCACTTTTTATGTATTCAAATAAGTTCATTTTCTTTTCTAAATTTCTTTTCCTGGAACACTGTGGACAGTTTGATAGCAGTTAGTATTTCAATAATTTATCAATATTTTCATTTTAAAATGATGTTGTCAATATGTATTATTCACATAGAGGATTAATGGAAAATGGTTAATGGCCAAAATCTTCAAATGTAAATAGTTAAATAAATAAACACTTTTTTTTTTACTATTGTAAATGTGGACTAAATTATTTTAGAAGCTTTTCATGATGGCTTATATGCAAAACACAAATATAGTCTCCATTCATGTATATAGACTCTAATTTACATATTTTTAAAAAAAACTTATTGCAGTTTTTTAATAAGTAATGAAATATGTCATCCAAGAGTACAGGGTAAGCCACGTGATTTATTTATTTTTAATAGAAATTAATTTGTGATACAACTGCAGTAGTAATGTTTTGATTTAATTTAAATGCAAAGGAGTGCATGCTACATACCCATCTTCCCCCCCCCCCTTTCTGCACCCTCCTACATTTGCCCTCTACAAATTTCAACTTTAAATTCTTTCAACATTTTTGGTAAATTATTCATCATTTCTCTCAGTAGCTTACACCCTTACCTAAAAAAGATAATCTTCCTACACCCTTGTGCCTGAAATTGAGTGCCAGCTTGTGGTCATGGTCATCTTTTCTCTTCCATGCATTACGTTTAATTCTTACACCAATATCTTTCCATGCCTCATCACCAATATATGCCTTCTACACTCCCATGACCCTCTTCGCCCTCCTCCTGTCTTCAATCCCATTCTAGCTCTTTTATCATATCTGTTACTGATTGCATTCTGTGGTAATTCCTCTCCAACTCCTGTATTTGGTACTCAAAATGTGGGTACCATACTACACTACCATATTCAAGCAATAGTCTGACAAATGTTTTGTAAACCAGTTCTTTTACTTCTCTCATACATTCCCCCCCCCCCCCCAAAAAAAAAATCACTCTCTCCAACAAGTGCAGAATTTTGAAATATTTTTCTTACTACCTGTACAATGTGTTCTGCCCATGTGTCCTGCCCAGTTAAGCTTGTTATCAAGTGTAATGCCAAGATATTTACGTTTCGAGTCTTCAACAAGTAATTCTTTCCTCACCTTATAACCATAATCAACTTTTAGTGTTTTTATCTGTGTATCTAATAATTTGACTCTTCCTTGAATTTATGTTCATCCCATGTTTACCAACTCAACTAGAAATTCTGTCCAGATCACCCCACCAGCTCTTTACGGTCCCCTACCGGTTTGATCCTTTTATATAGCATTATGTCATCTGCAAACAATCTAATTTCTGATAGTAAACGATAAACACATGTTGCCATTAATTCATGTTTATATTACATGTCATACATAAAATGATTTATTTCTATGACTTATTCGTTGTTCAGAACATTTTTTTTTTTGTAATTTAAATTATTTTGAAAAGGTGATAGAGTGTTAACAGTAGGTTGGAATGAGCTGTCTGATGGCTTAGTGGTAAAAATAAATGCATATGGCCAGCAGATGAAAAAGGTAGTTCTATCACCTAAGTGTCAGAGTTTCTATTTTCTATACAATCTGCCTAACCCAGTTGTCATATTAAGTAATAGAAACCTATACTCATGTGTGGAGTTTGAACTATATATCAGAACAGTGAGGAATTGCTTGCCCAAACTAGCCCGTTATTGTGGTGCCAATGATATCATTTGGAGATGTATAATTTCTAAGTTCAAATGTTTTGAAATTGGAAAATAATTCTTCAACAAACAATGCAGATTATTTTTTGATTATGTTTACTGTCTTTGTATTGAAGAAAAATATGTTTAAAATGTCAGAAAGTCAATAAGGGAAACTAAAGCATCTACAATGATGAAACTAAGTTTATGTGTATTGAATCAACTTCAGACAATGAAAGGTACATTTCTACAAACACAACCATTAATACAGTAATTTTATTTTGTTAATAGATTTAATATTGGATGTTCATCTCCAGAGTTTACAAGGTCTAAAGTGATCTAGTCACTCTTCACATACTGAATGAACATGGCAACATACGTATAGTAGATCCATAAAATTTGTTAAACTAGAAAAATATTTGTAAATGAAAAATTAAATCCCAGAATATACATTTTAACACTTTTCACTAAATACAGTGTTCTTTCCTGGTTTTTGAAATTGACTTCTTCACTGTTACTGTTTAAAAAGTAAGGAAGTACCAGAAAACATGTCAAAAAACATGCACATACTTTACAATATTTTGGTGAACAACTTTACTCATGTTGGAGGCAAGACATATGGCAATGGGAAAGATGTGTACGCATCCACATGAATGTGGTAGGTCTGGATGTGTATATATCCTTCCCCTTGCCATACATCACTTCCAACATGAATATAGTTATTGTTCATGTTTTTGTGTTTGTTTGGCTCTTCTACCTTCATATGTGGCAAGTGTTTGGTTATTTTCCATATACTTCTTTATTTTCATTGTCAAACAGCAGTTTCATTGTCACTTACTATATTCACTCCAGTTTTAAACTTACTGCCCCCAAATTCACTAAATCGAGTGTAAACATACCGAATTTAATCCTGAAATATTGTGTGTAAGACTGAGAAATATATAATTCCCTAAATGTGCTGCTTTGTCACAACCATTAATTTTTTTCTGCATGAATAAGGCAAAGCTTTGCCAGAAGTGTAGGTCAGATTAAGAGCACACAAAAATTCTAGCTGACATTGGGTTTTGAACTGAAGACCTCTCAGTCCCCTGTCAGACACCTTAATTACTAAGCCACCAGACCAATTAGCTTATTGGATAAGGTGTCCAACTGAAGGTTGAGAGGTCTGCAGTTTGAATCCCTGTTTCATTCATAATATATTGTGAGCTCTTAAATGGATCTTCACCTCTGGCAAAGCTTTGCTTTGTGCACTTAAATTGTGCCAGTATGTTCTGTGTTTTGGATCTTGTGTAAAATAAGAGGTCATCTTCATTACTAGGATACTTTAACATAGTAATAACAGAGATGGATCATGTGGTAGATTAGGTGACATAATTATCTTCTGTGCCGTTCTGCCAAATAATGATTTGGGAATTTACTATTTAGTAGGAATGTGTTTTAGGTACAAATATCTGCCTTGTTCTGGAGAACTTATATTTGTTCAGAACTACATTTTTTCCTATTGAAAAACTTGATTCAGAAATTCCATTTTACTAAAAAAAAATCTGCAGCTCATACTGGGAAGAGTGTAATATTTATTTACATTTTTCAGGTGAAATCTTTTGTAGCCACTATTCACAATACTGTTCTAAAACTCATCTTTCTGCAAACTTTTATCATCTTATAAAAGTGTATAATAAAATATATTAATTTTTGTTTATTTAGGTCGCAATTGGTGCTCAAGTGAAGAAGGTCAGCTGTGGTGTTGATCATACTGTTGCATTATGCCAGCCATTTGTATAGGAGTTTGAAAGTTATACTGTAAAGTAATTGTGACTCCGTCAGCAGTGATGTACATATATTTATTAAAAAACAAATACTTTTTGGTATAAAGAGCTGTTTTAATTACTTACACAGAACAATCATGATATATAATCTTCGCGGATTTACTGCTGGATGATATTGAGGGAAGACAAGCTTTTGACAGAATTCTTTGCCATCATCTTCATATCGTATGTGCAAGCTATAGCAACAAAAACTGCAATGTTGTACCGGTACTTGGCATTGATGCAGCTGTATAGGATTTGACTTCTCTGTCTCCCCTCCACTTCGCTGCCTTTATCGATCTGACTGTGGCTTAGTATCACATCCATCACACACGCCACGATGATTATGGCTCACTATTGCTCTAGCTACAGATTTCTCTCCTTAACATTCCAGTTGCTTGCTGTGAGCCAGTTGCTAGGGTTTATTTACTGGCGAAGTCTCACTATCCCTTTGTTTGTTACGTGTTATTTAAGAATAGGCAATATGACTATTTTTTAAAATTGTTTAAAACTTATTTATGGATACACGTTATTCAGCCAGTACCATTTATTTTTCGACAAAAGTGCTTATTTTATGTAAAATTTAGTGTTAAAAAAGTGCTCAAAAGCCCATCACAATACTCCTTTGCTACCTGGTGCAGACCAACGATGCGCATGACGTCATGCGACTGTAAGTGCTCTGTCTTGGTAAGTAATGACTTACTTGTTTCTCTGAATTTGTGAATAAATTGTTGGCAATATGGTTTATAAACAGTGTGTAGTACACCAGTGTACAACCACAACAATAAAAACTCCCCAAAAAACTAACTGTTCCCACAATAGATCAAATACAAATACGTGCTTACAGAAATCCAGACGATATTTTAACTAATTCACATATTATTTTCTGTGATGATCATTTACACTGTAATTTCAGCGACTTAATTGTAGTACTAAAATAAAGTAGTGAGTAGTTTATTGCACTTCTTATAATTCATCCTACCAACAGCCACATGTTTTAAGGTGAGTAACAGTAAGGTTAGGGTCCTGAGGTTCAATCCTTGCTTCAAAATATTATTTGTTTTCTGTGTGCATTTTGTTTCGATACTAGTTGCAGTTGGTAGCATTGCATGTATTTTTTTTTTAAATCCACCAAAATATTTTTTTTTTTTTTTTTTTAAGATTTCACAAATTTTTTTTGCTGTAAGTGTACCATAAGCATTTGAAGCATAACTAGAGAAAACTTCAAAAATGGAACTGGACATTACTTGCACAAAAAAAAATAAGTTCTTTTGGAAGTTGAATATTACTTGCACATTAAAAGTATGTCAGAAAGGAAAAATGCAATTGTATTGTCATGTAAAAATTCCATCAGAAGATCCCAGAATTATTGCAAAATTAGCATGAAATTCCACAAGCGATGTTAAAATAAATTCCATTATTCACCACCATGTAGCTGAATTTTTTGCCACGATAAAGTATCTCTGGTATGTTTCAAAATAAAAAATGTAAAAAAGATAATTTAGAAATGTAAATGAAATAAGCATTTCCACATCGAAAAAAGAAGTTTTTATGGTCATCGAAGGATATCTTCTCATGATAACAATTTATGAATCCTTTGAATAAAAACATTTTATTATTTTGATGATTTTTTAAAATGTTTTTGTAATACAACAAACAGAAATGAAGAAAAATGCAGACAGGAAAAAAAAAAAAAAATTGTCGCAACCAAAGCCCGAATATATGACCTTCTAAATTCCAAAAGCACTCTTTATCAATGCACCTGCCCGGTCACTTTGACTTAGTTGATTATCTATACTTATGCCTACCTGACACCTACATTGTAGCTTGAATTTTTCTTATCAATATACCCAGACCAACTATTCTAATTTATAGTTTTGGTGATTCTTGTATACAATTTCTGTTAATCACTATTTTTCAATTTAAATACTAATGATTCTTAAATTGAAGTTGTGATATTTTTAAGCTCCACAGAATAAAGGTCAGCGGTTGTTTCTACAGCAAGCCCAATTAATAAGATGTATATTTTCGGTATTTTTTCATTGTAGGCTTCAACAAAATTGTTCTCCATTTTGTATTCAAAATGAAAATTCATTAATAATGGAAAATAGCCAGCTATAAACAATATAAATTGCTGTAAACTTGGATAAAAGGCAACATATTCTTCACAGTGTAACACTTTGTGACGCTTGTCGTTGATTTGATGGACTGATTATAATTATGAATAACTCAGTTCTTTCGATCCAAACATTTATCGTTTATTATATATTATTGAATCTACTAGGGATTACAATGAAATTGGTTACTCTCAGAAGATGCAGGTTCGCTTTTTGGTCATGATTATCTTGAGCATTCAATCTACTCATCTACTCTGATAACTAACATCTCTCGAGTCCTCATCTCCATAGCAACTTATAACTTATTGCTTTTCTCTCTAAGAGTATGTATATTATTAACTTCTATCTACTCTCAGAAATCAAAAATATAATTTTCTTATGAAAATATTTCTGTTCTGCCACAGCGTTTTAAGGCATTTGATGTCACTAAAGAAACTACCATTCATAGAGTGTTTTCTGTCATGTAACCAAAGGTAAGAAATAAACGAATTTCATTTTATGTTATTATTATTATTTGTGGATAAGCCCATTAGGACTACGTAAAGTACTCAGAAGCATTATGTTTTTGTTATAAATAATCTATATTTCCTATTTAAGAAAATAGCTTCCGTAAGCAGCAATCTTTGCACTATCAAAATTTTGTAATATATTTTCAGTACAGACAAATAGCCTATAGGTAGCATCAGTTTACAGTCATGGGTCTATGTTGATCATGCAATTAATTATTCAATCATATTTCTAAGGCTCCCCATAATGACTGATTCCCAGAAGCATGAACTCTGAGCCAACATTTTCACACTTATGATATACATTTTATGCCCATTTTTGATTATGCATTTGTTGACAACAGACTTCTAACTGAAAGAGCCAGATGTTGTATCCATGTTCTACAATGCAAGCCTAGATTATGTAGATAGTCGGACCAATATAAATGTGACCTCATTTCTGTGATATAATTTAGATTCCTGGCATCTTTAATTCCAGAAATTGTTCTTTCACTGGGTGTAGCCAGTCATGAATTTTGGCAGGTGGGTGGAATATGCTCTTTATTGTGTTGCATCAGTATCCTTCCTATTTTTGCTGAGATGGCTCGAATGTTTTGTTGATATTCTGGCTATACTGAATGTTTTGGTGTCTTTCCCCTAAGGGCTTGCTCCATCAGGATATCAATTCTTCTTTAAGATATGGTGAAAGTGTTCAATTTCTGTTGACAGGCTGTAAGTGTCAAAAATTTCCCTTTCTATATGCACCAACATATTCAACATGGTGTTCTTCTGTGCGGCATAGTGGAAATTGCTGGCACGTAAGTAGCAGTCAGTGTGTGTGGATTTTTGGTACACACTGTGTAGTGTTCCAAATTGTCACCATCAAGGAAGGCAAGCTGCCTTTCTCCTGTAATTCAATCATGAATCAGATGTATGGGTGAATTCTGTAGAGATGATCCAAGAATTTGTAAAGACTATGGATACCATGTGGCCAAAGCATTAACATGTCATCCACGTAATTGTAGAAATATGTTGGATATTAGAATAGAGCCTTCAATTGTTTTCCCCTTGCAATCCTCCATGAATAAATTGTCAACCACAGGCAGCAACAGTGATTATTGCAATAGTAACCGTCTATTCTTGTCTGAAAGATGAGGTATTTGATGTTAGGTTAAGAAAGACAGCAAAGTACCAGTAGTGTATCCCTTAAAAGAACCATACTGAACAATGTCAAGAGATCTTAACTGATCCTGATGTCAGTGTTTAACAGCTGCATTGCCTGGAGCATGTCAACAAATTGAACAGTTCACAACAAATGGACTAAGCATTAGCTGAGGTACTTAGCAACTCTGTAGGTGGAACCACCTATGATAATCTTAACTGGGCACAAGAGTAAGCCTTTCTCATGAATCTTGGGTGGCTTTGCAGCATAAAGTTAAAGCTCTTGTTGATGTCAGAAGGAAATCTGGTCTTCTTTAAAAGAGCCAACATCTTATTCTCAGTCCTCAAAGTTGGATCACCAATAAAATTTATTTATTTATCAATCTTGTTTCATGGATCCCTGCTGAGGAAGGACCTCTGGGATGTGAAACATGTCATGGTTAATACACATATATACAATATGAATCATAATCATAGTAAAAACAATTATACATTCCAAAGACAAATTAAGAAAATAACAATAAATATACATTTTTACAATTGAATTTTGCAAAGGCAAATTGAATACATTTAATTAATTTGTTCAAATTCTTGAATGGAGTAGGAGTTGCCAATAAGATAATCTCTCAGTTTTTCTTTAAGATATATCTTTATTATCTGCAAACTGTTTTATACTCTTGGGAAGTTTATTAAACAGATGTATCCCAGAATAATTAACTCCTCTTTGTACTAATGACAGAGATGTTTTTGTTTTGTGCAAGTTATTTCTGTTTCTTGTATTGAAATTGTGTACCTGTGAATTAGAAGTAAACATGTTAAAATGATCTGTGACAAGCACATGAGAGAATATATATACTAAGAAGTCATTGTAAGAATATTGAGTTTTTTAAAAAGTTGTCTGCAAGAAGTTCTTGGTTTTACCATACACAACATCCTAATAGCCCTTTTCAGTGCTACGAAAACTTTTTTACTTTGTGAAGAATTTGGCCAAAATATTATGCCATATGACATCACTGAATGAAAATATGAGGAGTACACCTGTTTTGTTAATTCTAGATCTGCTGTTACAGAAAGTGTTCGTATTGCAAAGGTAGTACTACTTAACTTCTTCAGTAGTGAAGTGATATGTTCGTGTCAACTGAGTTTCTCATCTATTTTAATACCAAGGAATTTTATACTCTTTGTTTCTAATATTGTGTTATTTTTATAGCTTACTTGTAAATTTGGCTGTGCATAATATAATCCTACTATTATTGATATAATTTCTATTTCATTTCATCATTTCTGTCTTGCTATGGATTATTTTGAGTCTGAAACTTCCCCCTGGTATGTTGTTCAGTTCATGCCATTCAGTAACTTCTCAATATCCTCGGCCTGTTCTGATAACAGGACAATGTCATCAGCAAATAGTAGCAAACGGATTTTTTCTCCTTGAACACTTATATCAAATTTATTTTTTACTTCCTTCATTGCTTCCACAACATAAAATATTGAATATTAATGGACATACACACTCATTTTTTACTGATGCATCTCTCTCATTTTTCTCTACTTTGATTGTAGACACTTGATTCTTAGATAGAGTATAAAGTATTAGACTTCTTCAAAATTTTGAACATCTTGTCCCACCCTAACATTTCTTTCTTTATTTATTTTCAAATAGCCTATGGCTAATATATACAATTATAATTTATACATCACATTAAAATAAAAGAGAAAAAATCAAAAACAAGCAAGGTGTTAATTTCATTGAATCATTTACAAGAAAATATTACAATCTCTCTCCTCTAGCTATTTACCCAGCTCTTCTCTAAAACTTGCAACAGTTCTTGTCCTTTTTATTTCTTCAGGTAATTTTTAAAATATTTTTAAACCTTTGTGCAACAGTGTTTTCTGTGCTTTACTACTTCTATTATAAGTTGAATGTAAATGATTTGCCTGCCTTGTCTTATAATTATATACATCATTATTCTTTTGTATTAATCTAGACACATATCGTGTTAATAATCCATTTTCCAACCTAAATACAAAAGTCAGTACATCTCTAATTATTTCCTTTTCAATATACAAATATCCTAAGTCCTTAAGCATCTTACTGACATTTTCAGTTCGTCTTTTATTTAAAACAGCCCAAATCATTTTTTTATCTCATCTACTATCCTTTCTATTCTTCTGTATATTATCCTGCTCAATAATTTTAAAGTATGCTATGTTAGACTCATGGTGTGATAATTCTCACATTTGTCAGCTTGTGCTTTCTTCGAAAGTTTGAGGATGATAATTTTTTTAAGATCGATTCGAATCTCTCCTGTTTGATATTTATTTGAATAATCTTTGGATTCCTTCTTCTCCGAAGGATTTCAGAGGTTCTGTAAAAATCTCAACAATTCCGCTTTATTTGATTTCAAATCTTTCAATACATTATCTAAGGCTGTCTTTAAAATAGGATCTCCTAAGTCATCAGTGTTGACATCCTCCTCTTTCTCCAGACCGAGCATGGTGGGTGAATGGTTAACGCTCGGGCCTCGCATTCGGGAGGATACCAGTTCGAATCCCGTCTGGGCATTCAGTTTGGGTTTTCCATGGTTTCCCCAAATCACTTCAGGCGAACGCCAGGATACTTCCTTCAAAAGGCCATGGCCGAATTCCTTCCTGTTCCTTGTCCTCAGTCCCATCCTGCCTCTAATGACCATGATGATGCGTAAAGCCATTAGTGAAAAAAATCTTTCTCCAGTGCACTATTGTTCAAATCATCCCCATCAAATAGTTTATCTATGTATTCCTTCCATCAATTGGCTCTATCTTCTGTGATTAGAAGAGGCTTCCGATCAGCAACTTTAATGTTTACAATACATCTTTCTCTCTCCTCTTCAAAATTTTGTTTGATCCTCCCATAGGCCACATCTTGCCGATGACATTTCCTTTTCTACTTTCTCATACTTTTCTTGCATCCACTTTTGTTTTTCTTTCTTGCATTTCCTATTTATTTGATTTTCAAAATGTCTTTACTGCTCTTTTCTTGCTTCATTCTGAGCATTTTTGTGCCTTCTCTTCTGATCCATCAACTCCAATATTTTTTTTTATGATCTGAGGTTTTCAGCTGGCTTTCTAAAGTCTATTTTATTATTATTATTTACCAGCTTCAATTATGTCTTTTGAGTGCATTCCATTTACCCTCAGTTGAACTCCTTTCAGAATTATCTCTTATACCCACGTTTACCCTATCTACAAATTTTTCTCTCATGTTTGATTGTTTCAATTTCTTCATTTTCAGTCTCTTCTGCCTGTGTTTATTCTTTACTCTCTTGAATTTCAGCCTGCATTTCATTACTATCAGATTATAATTATACATTTGCAAACATCTACACATCTTTGAAACATTTAAAGAATGAAGGAAAGTCATTTTTGGATAAGATAACGAAAGGGAATGAGAACTGGGTTTACTGTTTCTTGCCAGAATAAAAGAGAAGTTCATGTAAATTGACACACTTGTCTTCCCCATTTGCAGAAAAAGGTTGAAGTTGTTTCATGTACAAGTACAGTGATTTTCAATATATTTTTCAAGAGTCAGGGCATCTTGCATTCACAATATGCCTAAGGGTTCAACAGTCAACACAGCTGCATTCTGTGAAAGGAAGACAGTCTAGTTTCAACAATACAGGAAGTTAAGGAAAGGCATTGGGCTTCTCAGTGACAATGCAACACCACATTCAGCAAATGTCACTATAGACCTCCTCAAAAAAACCTAGTGCAAAGTGTGGCAACAACACCTCTGTTATCTGTCTTCATGTGTTACCATGAAAAGTAATATTGACACTCAGATGATGAAAATAAGCGAAACGTACTGCGATTCAAAATATAATGATTCTGCCTACACACCGCATGAAACTTCTCACTGTCAAGCGGATGTGTGACTTTGCTTCCAGAAAACAGATGAATACAGCGAAACAGCTTAGCAAGATGTTCAGCAAGCAATGACTTTTATTTACAGTACGGTACATACATTGTATCAATGTACAGCACTTGTAACTATGCTTAACATGTAAAAGTGTAGCCTTTTCATTTAATAAATTAAAAGCTCTTTTCCTTTAAATATAGTTTCTTCTCCCATTTTCAACATTTATACAGCAATTAATTAAAATAGACACTTTTCCGAAAAAAAATCCAATTATCCGAATTTTTGATTTTCCGA
This sequence comes from Vandiemenella viatica, assembly GCA_031002005.1. Lineage (NCBI taxonomy): Eukaryota > Metazoa > Arthropoda > Insecta > Orthoptera > Morabidae > Vandiemenella > Vandiemenella viatica. Next base: position 142,611,918 of record JARYHS010013630.1, on the reverse strand, counting down.
ATGGGGTTCAGTCCCAATTCATTCAAATAATTGGAGTTCTACTGTACTTGTGAACACCTGCCTTATGTCTGCCATTGTCTACTGCTGAGGAAGGGACCTATGACCAATAATTAAAATGTTTCATGTGTGTTCGCCTTATTTTCCTGTACAATTGCTATCCTACCGTCATCTATGGTAACCATTGGTTTATTTTCACATCCTTTCTATCTCTGTCTCTATATATATATATATGGATTGTTAGGAAATAATGGCACTAAAAAGCAGATACATTAAATATTTGGATCATAGAGGAAGATTGCTGCTGCGTCGAGACTTGGAAAAAAAACACACACACACACACAAAGAGCATGAAATTTTCAGGCTTATAGCCCTTCATCAGCAAAAGAATGAAATGAATCACGGTGGAAGCTAGGGGCTGCTAGCCTGCATCATGCTGCCACCTCATCATTTAGGCCTACGCCAAAAACGGCAGAAATAAATATTACGGTAAGAAAATCATTTAGTGTTCTTCAAGAGGTTCAAGATGATTTTAACAAGGTACCTGTGAAAGTAAACCCCATACAGGTGAAAAGAAATTTGAGGCAAAAATTAAATACAACTAAATCGGGGAAATTTTTTATATATTTAACCAGCCATGGTCGTGGATTATCATCGTGTATACTTACTTTATCACAACAAATACATGGAAGTGTCTTCAGTAGTGAAACTGGGAGCTACATTTTCAGCAGGCATCAGTAGAGCAAAGGAAGAATCATGAGCACCTGACAATTTTGTTACAATTGTTGGTGGTGTGAGTAATATTTACAAGAATGAAGCAAAAAAAATGTCTGAAGGTTTGAAACTAACATTGCCATCAATAACCCGCACCAATGTAGGATTTATGACACCATCCGGCTGGGCACCCGTGAAACTTTCATTGAATCAATACCCCGGGAAAGTCTCCATTTGCATATTTGTGATGTTGTTTATATAAAACTAACCTATCTTTGAAATATATATAATATTAGAGAGAGAGACACCATATTCTGCACAACAAGAATCACCGTAAATACTTACCAAACTATTGACCATATTGCTACCAATCTGAATGATAAATATATTTCTGACTAATGTAATAAATAGCTATTTGTCAGACTATCAGGTTCAGTACACTGAAGTGTTAAATTTTACAACTAGAAGCAAGATACATGAAATAAGGAATTCAGATTAATAATGGATGAAAACACCACAGAACTTAAGAAACGCTTTGCAAATGAGTCTTGGATGGGTATATTTAGTGCTGATAGTGTAGATAGTAAATCGGATGCTTTTTACAAAATGTGTAATAAATCATTTAATCACTTTTGTCCTACTGTAATGAAGAAAATAAAGATAAACTGTAAAATTAAAATTAGATTACCATCAAATGTTATAGCAATACATGAAAAAAATGAAAGGTATATATCATTTGTACCCGTCATCAGGTTCTACCTACCACAAACATAATTCAATGTGAATGACAGAATCTGAAAGCTGGAATTTGTAAAGAAAATATAATTGATTCAAATAACATTGGAAAAACAACTTGGGGTCTGATAAATGATGTAAGAAAGGAAGGACAAGCAGAAGATGGTGAACATTAAACTATATACAAATGGAAAAATAGAAAAAGATTCCAGTAACATTAGTCATATGTTTAATGTAGGAGAAGCTATGAGTAGCAACAGAGTAAATATAGATAATAGAACCAATTACTCCATTAATAAATCAATATTTTTTTATGAAATGACAGAAGAAGAATTAGTATTTTAAATTATTTAAGAAATAAAAATTCCAGTCGATGGGATGGTATAACTACATTTGTAATGAAACAATGTAAAAAAGTCCTTGCAAAGCAACTGACATTTTTATAAATTAATCCATAGCAAATGGAGAGTTTCCAAATTGTCGGAAAATCAGCATAGGTAGGCCTGTCTATAAGAAAGGCAACTAGAGATTTGTTGGTAGCTGCAGACCTATTACTATTCTCCTCAGGGGCAGAGCCAGGATTTTGGTTTGGGGGAGTTTGAACGGATTTTGGTTATGGGGTGTGGGGGCAGGCAATGGTAGTCTTTAAGGCCCAGGCACACAGAACATGGCAAGCGACAGCGACACGTGATATTAAGTCGCGGCGCGATGACGCTATTGTTGTAATTCGCAGTTTTGAATTAGGACGGTCACACACAATGCGATCCATCGCCGGGCCGCAGTCTTTGCTGCGGCGACGAGCGACAGTTGTACAAAATTACAGAATTGTCGCGCGACACAGCGACATGGCCGAAAAAGTAAAATTGATTTCCACCGCATCCGACGGCCAGTACTTCGCGTGTAATAAGAGATGCATATGAAAAGTTTTCCAGCTTATAAAAAATAATTTTTCGCATTCAGATTTGTATTTTTTTCTTGTTAGTTTCTCACTTTTAGTTTGTTTGTTTACACTGTAATTATTTAAAATATATAATATTTGTATTTGAGCCTATCTTCATTTCTTTTGATTGTGAAATAAATTGTCAATAATAAATTGTATTTTTATTGTGACTATTTCACTTTGTGATGCTACGTCTGATTTTGGGGTATTTCCTAATATTGACCACCATGCAAATGACACAGCTGCCTCCATGGGGGAAGCGTCCGGAAGTGATCACATTGAGAATCGCTTACAGGTCAGGGGTTTGGACAGTGTCATTGTTTTGTTTTTAAGAATGTATATTAAATGAACAGAACATACCTCATACAAATGGCTAATCTTTCTCTTTTACTAATTGCTTTTCCCCAATTCGTGGTGCACTTCAATGTAGTTGATTTTAACAGATTGTGTAATTTCTCGAAGCACCCTCGAGACATACAAATATGTATAAAATCTATCTTGATGTGACTCCAGTTCCCAACAAAGCCGGAGGTATTAACCAAGGCAATATCTATTTTTATTGATGTTGTCAACCCAGAACCTTCTTTTCTTTCTGCTTAGTGCAAACAAAATAAGTAGTCTCCTCATCACTTGACATGTTTTATAAGAATTTACTATCCCGAGAAAATTTATTGAGAAAGTAATAAAGAAGTACAGATCTCTTCATGAGAGGGGGTCTCGATATACTGGCATTTGTCGCTATAGAGTTGTCGCGTCCTGTGTGACATACCAAAATCGCATGTCACCGCCACAAGAGAGCGACAAGTTGCTACTGTTGCTTGTCGTGTTCTGTGTGTATCTGGGCCTTTATAGTCTCCTCAGATTGCTGTCCCCTTAAAAAATCAGGAGAACTAAAAAAAAATCTATGTTGGGGTGGACCTAGATACTTTGGGGGGAGGGGAAGGGGGGCTTTAGCAAATTATTTGAAAAAGTTAAATTAGTGAGATTAAATAACTTTACATCTCAAAATAGCATTATTTGGTCCCGGCATAAGTGGGTGTACACCGCACACGGGCGGCACATCCTGGGGGGTGGCAAATCCAGTGCTGGACTGTTGCCACCGAGACAGTAGCAGGGCTGAAAAAAATATTGGATATAGGGGGCAGCGGCAATTCACCCCCCCCCCTTTATTTTTTTAGCTCAACTGCTGCTTAAGGCAGTGACCCTTGGGGTGGTAACAATGGAGATGGCAAAATAATGTTTGAAGGGAGCGGCAATCTCTCAGTTTTTTGATCCGGCTCGGAAAATTCATAGATCCTCCACTGGCTGTTGTTAAGACAGGGGGCGGCATAACTGGTTTTGCACAAAGGTATTCAAACAATTGCGGGCCTGGCATTATTGACCCATTCCAATATGGTTTTCAGAAAAGGCTATCCACTACCACCACCACCACCACTACTACTACTACTACTACTACTACTACTACTGAAAAACAAAACGTTGGTTTGTTTCTAGATATCTCAAAAGCATTTGACTGTGTTGATAGCCACCCATTACTTTGGAAATTAGAAAATTATGGAATCAGAGGAATAGCTAATAAACTATTGTCATCTTACTTCAGTATACAGAAATTTATTTTAGAAATGGCGAATCAGTAACATAAAATCAAAAATGGGCTTAGTTAGATGTGGTGTTCCCCAGAGATCTATACTTGGTCCTTTGCTATTTGTTCTATATCTAAATGATATTGTTATACCACATAAAAGTAGGATTATAACATAAACACATGACACTACAGCAATTTGATGGGTTAACAATGATTCTTCATTAGAGACAACTGCTACTAAGACCTCAAATGAGTTATCACATTATTTGGATATAAATAGATTAATTTGTAGTAAAAGTAGAATATGTATAGTAAAATTTGAATTAAAAAATCATGACACGGATAATAAATTAAGACTAACGATTAATGAAGGAAGCATTGATGAAATATCTTAACATAAGTTCCTATAACACAAGTTAAGAAATTCCTAACTTGGAAGATACATGTGGATTCTGTTTGTAAAAAAGTGAGTGAGGGAATTTTTCTGATCAACCAGTTATCTAAAACTTTGGATAGCAGTGCATACTGTTGAATAATTTTTCCACATATCCTGCATGGTATTGAAATTTGTGGATCCTGTTGCCATACATATATAAATCGATTGTTACCGTTGCAGAAAGGCTGTATTAGAATAATATACAAGTTGGATAAAGAGCATCATGTAGAGAAATATTTAGACAGGAAAATATTCTTTGCAGCAGGATCTGTTACATTGAAAAGATCCTTGGAGCCGTCTTACTGAATTGGAAAGCCCATGTTTGTGGACTAAGAGTTAGCCGAGGTTGGGAGGTCAACTGCAGCATATTCTGTGAGGGTTTTGGGGAGTAGGGCTCAAATATCTGGGAAAGCCTGAGGAAACCATAACCTTGCTGAATGACTCTGTTAAGAGATTCCAGGCTTGGATACTGATTGACCAGATTGACTTTAGTTGGTTTTTAAGGGTTCTGGATGATTGGGAGTTTTAGCAGGTTGGGATTTGACACGTGATAATTGTTTCTGGATTAAATTTGGTGGTTAGTTGCAGGATAGTAGAACTTGGGAAATGTTTTTGGAATACTGTGTTTGGTTAAAGGACATACCATTTCCATGAATGCCAAGGCTGTAGGGGAGAGAGCATTTAGTGTGATAAAAATTGGTTGTCAGAAAGAAGGTACTATTGCAGGCTGTTTGGTTTTGTGTGGATAGATAAGCTAAGGTGGTCATTAAGGAGAAATCCACATTTAGGAAAGTGGCTTGGGTATAAGTGAGAGTAGCCTTTGTGAAATTCGGGATGTTAAAGGTATTGAGACTGTTAAGGAAACTGAGAAGTTTGTTTTTTCCATGGTTCCAGATCATGATTTTTTTTTTAACCTGAGCCACAGGAGGGGGTTCACAGTGAATCTTAGCCAGAAACAATTGTTACTGGTGGCCCAGGAAGAGGTTTACATAAAAGGAGGCGGATAATTGCCCATGGCAGTACCACAAACGTACCAAGCATGGTAGGTGAGCCGGAACGCTCTGTCCCGATATTCAGGAGGAAGCAGTTTTGAATCCCTACCCAATCATCCAGATTTTAGTTTCCCAAATTACTCCAGACAACAGGAAAATGCTGTGATGGTTATATGGAAAAGGCCATGATCGAATTTATACCGATTCTTTCCCACCTGTTAATGGCCTCTAATTTGACGAGGCATAAACCAGAAGCAAAAAAAGCCACAAACCTGATGGTAAATATTACCCTCAAAGGAGAAAAAGTTGTTAAGCATATATTGGTAGGAATCAATGTCTGCCTACACCATACAGCTACCTCACTCTGTTGTTGAATGGGGGAAAAAATGGCCCAAAAACTTCAGTTCTCTATGTGTATCTATCTATACATGTTTCACAATGATAAGCAGTGACCAATATGTATATAAAATCACTCAAGTTTAAGTGAGAATGCCTGCAGTGACAAAAACTATTACACACACACAAACAAAATATTTATTTCAACAACATGAAAGTGGCCCAGTAGCCTAGAAATCTTATAAGCAAAATGTTTTCTTGTTTATGGATGGGGGAGGTAGAGATGTTTTAAGAGCCTTGACACCACAAAGTATTCTAAGTGAACCCTTAAATAGTTCCTTCTGAGCTACACTACAAGAACGGTGGGTAAAATGCCGAAACCTTTGACTGATATGCAGCAAATTGTAAAGAATGGAGGGCTTTAATGGTGATGAGAAACTACTGTCCAAGATGCAAGAACTGTAGACTAATGCACGAATTAACCTGCAAAGATTTCAGCTTCCATTTATATTGAAATTTTCTTCTTTCTTTAACCATACGTTAAACCTGTCACTTGCCATCTCTCATTTCATTTTACAGTCTGTTATTTATTATGTATATATATATATATTTAAATTCTTCTATCTCCCTTTATTTTCAATTTTAACTTTTTGAACTAAGCTACACAGAGATTATATTGATTTGTTTCACTTTTATCGCTGGTCAAGCCTATTCCCCCCTCCCGGCAATTCTTCCACTACCACGCGTTTTCCGCCTGTGCTTCATTCATGTGGCGGGCTCGGATGTGACCACATCTTTCCCCCTGCCATATGTCTCGCCTCCTACATGAGTAAGACTAAAGTCGAAATATTGTGTAATTCTTTTGTTTTGGTGTTTTTACTTGTCTCGCCCTCCTGCCTTCATCAGTGGTAAGTGACGAGTAACTGTTTATTTTCCCTATCCTATCTTATTTTCAGTGCCTCGCGGCAGTTTCTTTGTTTCCCTTATCCAATTGTAACCATATATTTTGTTTGAAATTCTTGTATTTACACAAAATGTCCTTGAAAAAGTAATAAAGGATAAATAAACTAATCCAAGAGCTGCAAAGAGATTTATTACCGGGTTGTAAATGAACTGCCAGTCACGTACTCAAGATTTTGTAGTAAGCGCAAGTTACGTGATTTTGCTCATTTTCTGCTTTATTTTTCAGTTCACATGATGCTATCTCAGTAAATCAGTTATGATTACTGCTAAATGATGAAATTGAGTCTTTTGTAAATAAACCAAAGTAACTACCAAGATAATGTTTTATCAACTCTCCATTTTAACTGATCTTCAGAAGTAAGCCCTTTACTTGATTACAACTACAAGTAAACAAGAATTTGAGAATATGAAGTTCATGAAACTGACTTAACTGGTGTAGTCATGTGTCTAAATTCTTGTTAACTGATATTTTCATACATTTTTTTAAACAAATTTACACTACATTGTCAATAGCTTTAATAGCAAAACAAACGCCTGTAATAGCTTTTAGTGGTTCCACAAGCTGAAACTTCTTTTAAGAAATCCACCATTTTTTGTATTTATTACGATGGAACTAAGCAAAAGAGCTAGAAATATTTTAAAACTAAACCTTGTTCCTATGCTACAAAATTCTGGTAATCAAATTTACATACCAAATTTGACTTGTTTACATACTGTTGCTGCTGGAATTCACCAATCCATTCCAACTGATATTTGACCCATTTAAATTTCATACTAAACATATTCAATGACGACGCTGCACTAATTATGCTTCCTTGGAATAAAACTTTGCACAAAGAAGCTCTTAACCTTCAATTTTGAACTGTCTCGTTATACTGACATGTATTGTAAACTAAGAGTAAAAAATATACTTAAACTCTTGTCTCTGTATACTGCATTCCTGCTACATCTTTAACTTAATTGTGATGGAGTACATGCTCTGGTGGCAATTTCCCTATAGACCCATTTTTCTCACTTTCCTACACCCACCTACTTTTGTACTCTACAAATTTCAACCTAATTTTTTCACAGTTTTTGTAAATTATTCTTTAATTTTCTTGGTAACTTATTCCAATCTCTGACCCCCCCCCCCTTCCCACACCCCTGTCATCTGATCCCTTCCATGTATTACTTTTAATTCTTACACCAATATCGTTTCACACCTCACACCAATATTCATCTTGTACCCTCCCGTGACTTCACCCTCCAGTCTTCCAATAACTCTCACTCCAGCTTGTATCATCTTTTACCAATTGCATTCTATGGTAATTTCCAGAGACAAATCTAGCAGCCCTTCATTGCACCCTCTCCAACTCCTGTATTTGATACCCAAAATTTGGGTCCCATACCACACCATATTCAAGCAATGGTCTAACCAAAGTTTTGTAACCCAATTCCTCGTTTTCTCGTACAGGTGAAGAATTTTGAAACCTTTTGATCCATGAACTTATGCAGTTAGCCGAGACTTCTCTTCAAATGTAATAAAGATGCAATTATTTAATGAAGTTAGAAAAGAGGGTTTTATTAACACAAAATATGTAGCAACATTTTTTTATTCTTTTCTTCATTTTAACAGTTGAATCATGCCAGCTGTCTTGTTCAGGAATGGTACATTTTGTGCAAACACTGATGTCATTACATTGTTGTATGAATGGCAAAAATATATTATAACTTCCATAAGGGCTAGAAGCATTACACTCATCTGAATTCTTTAAAGAAGCCTTTAATATTTAAAATATACCAATTTGGTGAAGAGGGAGTAAAACCTTTTATAGTAAAGGATGTTTCATCCCAAGTAAACTAGTTATTACATGTACTGTATTAAATTTCCATTGTTACAATGACTAATCCATAATATTGTGGTTAAATGTCTTGAGCAGCTACTCCCTTTAGCTACTTCTGTAAGCTGTATCCTTTATCTAGAACTTTTCTACAGAGCTAGTAAAGTTCAATTACAATGGCTTTTAGCAACTTGTTACAAAATCATTTATTGCTGTTACAAGAGAAAAAATTCACAGAATAACCACTGGAGTGCTCATTCCTAATGTGCGTTCATTCATTGCAAACAAAAATGCTGCACAAAAACCTTAGGTTGCCAGTATAACATTATACAAGAAAATCAAATCTAACAGCAGCAGATATAAATTATAATACCTCACAACAATTTACAAAATACTGATGACCAACATTTCTACTTCCCATACCAGTCTTTTACATTTTTATTGAGTATGGGAAGATGTGTTTCTTAGCACGAAGGTAATGTAAATGTATTGACAATGAAAAGGTGTATTTTTCCATTGTTTAATGGGGACATATGGGAAGCAGACTGTATGTTAAAACATGATTTCTCCAAAGAATCGTTGGTCCACATTTCTGTTTAAAGCGTACTCTCAATCTTGATCAGTTCAAGGATGCCATCATTCATCTCCTTAACAGCATCGTACTCAGTCAGGCCCATGCGCCTCTTGTTTGAAATGTCATAAACTCCGCCTTCTGCCTCAGTATGTTCACCCCGGGTACCACGTACCTACGATCAGAAATACCAGATAATTACTGTATGTTCATTTAAGACATACTAGCTGATTGGACAAATATGGAAATTTGAATGTTATATATACTGACAACCATTCCAATACACTATATACCAGTGCTGTAGATACTTTATACCCCAGTCAAGATAGATTTAAGATTTATTCTAAATATGTTTATGGTGAGAATAGTTATACTCAAATTTACAAAAACAAATCAACCCTGATGTTTCACATCCAACAGAACACTTACTTCTATGATACTGAACGTGGAAATTTATTTCAACAGTCAGATCTATATTTGGAAATATATATATATATATATATATATATATATATATATATATATATATATATAAATAAGATAGGATAGGGAAAATAAACAGTTACCCGTCACTTACCACAGATGAAGGCAGGAGGGCGAAACACGTAAAAACACAAAAACAAAAGAATTACACAATATTTCGACTTTTCAGTCTTACTCGTGTAGGAGGCGAGACATATGGCAGGGGGAAAGATGTGGTCACATCCGAGCCCGCCACATGAATGAAGCACAGGCGGAAAAAACGCGTGGTAGTGGAAGAATTGCCGGGAGGGGGGGGGGGGGGGGGAATAGGCCTGACCAGCGATAAAAGTGAAACAAATAAATATAATGTCTGTGTAGCTTAGTTAAAAAAGTTATAATTGAAAATATATACAAAAAATAAAAAAAAAAAAAAATAAAGAAGGAAAAAAAAATTATATAGAATATATAAAAAAAAAAATAATATAAAAATAACCGACTGTAAAATGAAATGAGAGATGGCAAGTGACAGGTTTAACGTAGGTTTAGGCCAGGGGTGTGTGGTGTCAAGGATATGTTGATAGGCTAGTTCCCATCTGCGGAGTTTTGAAGGGGTGGTGGTATTTGGAAAAACTCTAATAGCTCTGACTGTGAAACAGGTGTTGAGGTTGTTTGAATTATGGAAGTTCGCATGAATTGCCACGGGATGGTCTGGGTTGGAAGTATAAACTGTTTGCCTGTGGCCATTCATTCTGTAGGAAAGTTGTTGAGTGGTGAGACCAATGTAAGAGGCAGTGCAGTGGATGCAGGTGAGTTGGTAAATAAGGTGAGTGGTAGCACATGTGGCATGTCCAATTATTGGGAAAGATTCGCCTGTGACAGGATTAGAGTAAGTAGTGGTGGCAGGGTGCATGCTGCAAGTTTTACAGCGGGGTCTGTTACACGGGAAAGATCCCTGTGGAGATTATATATATATATAATAACAATGAGCAGGAAAAAGCTTTAAGGCAATAAAATTAAGGAAGGATAGGGAAATATGACCCAGCACTTACCACAGATGAAGGCGGCTGGGACGACGAACAAAAAACAAACACAAGAGAAGTGCAATATTTCGGCCTACAGCAGCCTTAAACGTGCAGAAGGTGAAGCCCCAGGCGGCGTCACATGTGTACACATAGACAGCCGACTGGTGAATATATATATATATGCATAATCTTCCCAACTATCAACTTACCTGCAGATTAAATTTTGCAGCAACTTCTTCCAACTTGGCCTTGTTAGCAGCAAGCTTTGGAACTTTAATATGAACAGAAGCACGAATAGTAGTTCCCAGGTTGGTTGGGCAGAAAGTGAGGAAGCCAAGACGGTCATCATGGGAAAATGGAATACGTTTCTCAATCTCATTCACAGCATGAACCAAACGGCGGTAGACCTGTAAAGTTATATTTGTAACCGTTAGGTTCCATAAGAATCCATAAAATTGTAGAATACTCAATTTATGGTCAGAAGAAAAAACAGTACTATTTTTACATAAGAACAAAGTTTTTCTCGGCGTTGAGAATTGATATATTTTTCTCGGGAGACTAGTCGAGTAATCAACACTTCACCAGAAGATGGCGATGGAGTTTTAGATCGCTGAAATATCGTGTGGAAACACCTTGATTTCTCGGCTAGTCTCCTGAGAAGACTATATCAGTACTATTTTTACTACTTAAGATTATGATACTGAAAGAGTGGCAACAATTTGTAACTATTCTAAACTAATGTGCAGCATCACATGAAAATTAGGACAGCAATGCAAGCAAAGCAATTAACAATAATGAAGTCACTTTATTCCAGAATGAAACTGTCTGCAGCACCAACATTACAAAGTTGCAGCTGATCTTTATTCTTTACCTCCCAAATTTAAAACTGTATACAATTTTAATTTACCTGTCCCAGGTCACCACCAGGCTGCATGGAGATGATTCGGAGGTGATCCTCTTCATTGCACCATACCAAGAATGTTTTGTTATCGTTGTGGTAAATACCACGCCCAGTGGGCCAGAATCTGCATGCATTTGCAGCCTGAAAAGTAATGTTGAAAAGGTTTGACATTATAACCAAAATTAAATAATTTAATCCTATTGTCGAGTTACTATGTTATTGTGTGTGATGGGTGTTTGAAAGGCAAACTTTTTATTTCAATAATATCACAGCCACTTAATATCTCTACCTAAACGTAAACAAATGACACTCACCTGCAGAAACCTATCACCCTCCTTAAAGAGGAAGTGGTCATCGATGAGTTTCTGCTGCACCTCCTTTGTCATGCCAGTCAGCGGGTAGAAGTTGCCCTTCAATTCTCCCTCCAGGCTGGACAACGTCTTCGACACCTTCTCCTCCATTTCTTTGTACTGGGCTTCAGTCAGGCAGGGGTTAAATGGGTAGCCCTGCATAGAGCGACCGCAGCGCACCCTAGTGGAGATAACGTATTCGCCCGTGGGGTCAACATTGGCCAGCGAGTCGACATCGCCGAAGTTCTTTGGCGGGTGCTTGTCAGTCTTCTTGAAGCCACCGTGGTAGTCCTCGATTATTGGGTCAAACAAATCTGCGAACACCGTGTACGCCTCTGCGTCGGGAGCGTAGATACCTACTCCCGAGTCGTGGTTCTCCAAACCTGAAACATCGGAACAACACGAATTGATAAATAACGTTCAGTGACGAAAATTTTGCTATTAATTATTAGTATTTTACATAGAATTCCAGACAAACTAATATAACCAACTGTTAACCGCAATAATTCTTCATACAAAATTTTACCATAAAGCAAAGAGTGAAGTTGAAAATGTAAGTATTTATGAAAATTCTGCAGTTTTGATTTTCCGGGTATTCTGCCTCTTTCGTGACTGGACTTAGGCCTACAGTTTAACGTGGAATCCGAACCACAGAATGTCCTGGCATACTCCTATGGTTACAGCAAATCCCGTAAAAATTCTTGGCCCCGTTGGGATTTGAACCCGGGACCTCGAATTTTGTAGGCGAGTGCTTTAACCACTGACCTGCGACTGGAACACTGAGCGCAACTTTGGAGTGATTTGCAGATCTGAATCTGTAGTTCAACTGATTTTTGTTTCTGCAGATCAAATTTGCGTTGAGACACAAGCTGCATCCTGCTATTTTTATATAAATGTTTCGCAAAATGCGTGTTTTCTAGCAGAGTTGCTTGTATGTAGGAAGATACTACTCCAGGGAAACAAAAAGCAACGTTACATTCAGTTGGGATCTCCAGCTCAACTTCCGAGAAAGGGGGACTGTGACTCACTCCAAAAAAAACGCTGGTTCACGCTGTAGCTAACAAAATTCGATACGATTCGCTTCAGCAAACAATAAGGCCAGAGTTGGGACTCTGGACAGCGAAGGCTGAACACCACGCAATAGATGTTCGAATAACATTGTAACATCGATGATTATCGCTAAATGTATTTTAGATATTCAAAAATATTAAGTCCAGCAAATAACACAGGACTTAAAAGTTAAATGTACAATGAGACGGAACACCCTTTCCCAAGAAACGATATCTCGCTAATGGTATTTGAAAAGCAAGACTCCTTGGAATTATGTCATCTAAAAAACATGGAACTCAGTGGTGTACCACGACAAAATAGTAAACTAATTAGACAGGAAGCTGACGACATAACATTCTAATAACAGTTCTCACCTGACTGGATTACATCAAGCAGTGTTGACCCAAAAGAGGTTTTCTTCGTCTTCAGCTTGTCGAAGATTTCCCTCGTAAGGTACTTCTTGAGCAGCGACTTGCTGTTGGAGGCTTCCAGCTTCTTGAAGCCGGTCTCCAGCTTCTCTAGCACTGCAGCGTCCACCATTGTGTTTGAACTGCAACAAAAATGGTAAAATATGCTATTTACCTCTTGACAAAGCTATATCGAGATTTGACACGTATGTTTCGCGCCTAAGATTAAAATTATTAATGCAAGCGATTAAATAACAGCTCACAAAACCTAAGCAACGAAAACAGTGCCTTCACTTGGTAAATAAACCGATGATAGACATTTTTCATACTCCCGTGAGCATATGCATTACATTTCCCTAGAGGGTTGTATTTACAAAAGTATTTTCAACTACCTTTATCGATATTTGAGCCCAAAACAGAGCACCACAAAGCGGGCCCACAAGACTTAAGATCGTGATACAGCTGTAAGTAGGTACTTAAATGCTGCTAACTTAATGACGTTAGAAATATGGTGGCAATTAAAGCAAAGAGAAAACATAAATTTAGTGAGCCAAACACCTTATGATGAACGAACCTGGTAGAGGGAGCCTGGCAATCGAGAGGTAATGGGTTCGAATCCCCTACCGGCAATCCAGTTTTGGGTTTACATGGTTTTCCGAAACCAGTCCAGGCAAATGTAGGAGTGATTCTTCCATAAAGGTCATGAACGAAATCCTTCCCCTCCTTTGTCCCCAATCATCTCCCGCCTCAAATAAAAAATCCCTTATCTTGCAAAGCGCTTTTTGATATATAATTCTGATCCAGGGCACATAGATCACTGTAAAAATAAAACTACTTCAATTCGCAAGAAGTAATGTCAGCAGCACGGTGCTCATTAAAACTAAATTACTCTTGGCTTATGTCAATGGTAATTCTGGTCCAGGCTGTAATTCAACCAAACCACAAGCATCGTTAATACTGTTCGAAAATCAAATCCATTACCACAAGAGCATTTATTCATTCATTCACTGTGTTGCGATCTTATGTTGACCTAGACAGTAGGCTACATTATACCTGCCTAAAGCAGGGCCGCGTTAGGTGTGTGTGTGTGTGTGGGGGGGGGGGGGGGTAAGCGGGTCAAATGTACCCGGGCCCGCCGGCTGATGGGGGGCCCCGATTACCGCCTGCAGGGGCCCCCAGGCCTCGAAGCCAAGAATCCGCCTATTGTCGCCCGGCTAGTTTGTCGAGCTAAAAAAAAAAAAAAAAAAAAAGTCAACCATTTTACCCGGGGCCCGAAATTCCTAGCGCTGGCTCTGGCCTAAAGATGTGTTTTCTACACGGCTTTACAGCTCGTCGAGGTCATTAGAAGCACGATAGGCCTGGGTGCAAGGATCGAGAAGGAATTCGGCCATGCCTTTTAAAAGAACCATTTCCGCATTCGTCAGGAGTGATTTCGGTAAACTATGGAAAACCGAAATCTTGATAGCCGGACCGAAATTAGAAACTGCGTACTCCTGAATGGGATGCCTCCTATAAATGTATTATTGATCTAAACAAATTTATATTATTTATTTTCGCTTGGATATTGCAGTTTTTCTTGTGATAAAGCCTCTACTTTTACTTCAGCATATCTTTAGAAAAATGGCAAATCTTTCATTCTCCTTAAGTCAGAATACACATAAATAATACTTCAGTATGATCGAAATTACTGCTATTATGTGAAATGATTTTGTTCTACATTTAAGACTTTCCCGTTGCTCGTGTAAGCGTTTAGTTGTAAGGATCCCAAATTTAATAAATTACCGCAGTAATTCTGAAAGGCTTTCAAATAGGATTAGAATCCAGTTTAACGACCAAGAGGATAGAAAAGTGGTTACTTCTGGTTTTTCTCAAGACTTGGTGTTTTAGGAAACGAGAAGATCCATCTGTATCGGATTCCTTTTTATGAAGTATTTTTTGTAACATAACTAGAACAGAAACTGTACGGCTAGACGAATACGTAACAAGCGACAGCACCTTTCGATTTGGAACTGTCTTCCTCTCGTCGTCGGCAGTTTAGCGTGGAACTGCATCGCTGATGTGTAAACAAAGTAAACTAGTAATGTTGCCACATATAAGTGTCTTAATGTCTACAGTAGTCCTGCCCTTGGTTATTAGAGGTCAATAAGACGGAACCTTCAAGAAATGTCCTGTCGATCTGAAATTTAATACACGCGTTCTTTAGACTGTATGCTTTGAGAAAAAGTGTAGGAGGACGCCACAAAGTATATAGAAATGAGTTTCGTAGATGCATGCAAGAAATATACCTTATCACTTATTGATATTTATTTAATGTTAATTCTTGGTTCAGAATGTATTTCAAACTACTCACAACAGCTGACAGCAAAAATCGAACCACTTAATTGCTACATACCGCAGGTTCCCAAACTCGGGGTGGTGGAGGGTGCGTCGCTCGTGTGGACGATACGCGACACGCCAGCATATTAGTATGTCACGAAATATACCGGTTACACACAGAGAAATCGGAAATGTTGCCGATTTTCAACTTCTTAAGAACTTGTAATTTCAATGTAGAAAGCAGTTTTTTCCCCCAACAAAGAGGACCAAGAATTTAAATAAACATCAACAGCTAATAACGTGTATTTGTTGCGTAATAATTTGTGTACATTTTACTTCATTCCAATAAAATTGGTGGCTCTCTCCTACACTTTTTCTAAAATATTACCGACTAAGGTATGTGTGTACCAATTGCAGACCGATAGGACATTTCTTGAAGATTACAGCTAATTGATTACTTGCCGTGCCCTTTATTAAAATTAGTGAAAAGGGCCTTCTAAAGAACTCACTTTCTGGAATGCTTGGCAAACTAAGTATATATAGTATCCAAATGGTACGTATTATACATTAAAAAAAATTCCATTCGCCTAAAACTTGGAGGGATGTGTTTAACTCCTTCCATTTTTATAAGTTTTTTCTGTTCTACGCTATTTCAACGGATCCTAAGAATGTCACCTTTATCGTATAGTAAGTTTCAAGCAAATTTCCAGAACATAGCTATTAAGCGCATGAACTGACAATGAAAAATTGAAAGAAATCTGGGCTATCACTGTTCCAGGACTTTAAATGCAGTTCAAAACCCGGTGAAAATTTAACCTTCTTTAATGACCTTACGGCTTGTGGAAGACGAACTGGGAGAGACTATTAGAATTTGTACGAAATATATGAGGTACGAACATTCAAAAGAAGCTTAATTTCATTTCACTTACCATATATCTGAACTGATTGTTGGTAGATAAATCACCAATCGCAATTATTATCTAGACTATCCGTAAAGATTTATCAGCTTTCAACTGAGCATTCTCAAAAACAAGTGTTGCTGAATAAGTTAAAGTATATCTGAATCAATGACACTAATATTGTAATCTTGATCTAGAATTTTTAAGAGGACATTATAACGAAGCAGTTAAAACAAATTTCAAAAGGTTAGTATCAGTTTTGGTCAGGTGGAGAATATGGTTCAAATTTACGTCGCGATACACGACATCACTAACTTAAGATACAATGATTGTATCAATGCGCGTGTGATTAAGGCTTTGATTTTGTAGCGATAATATTAATGGAGATTGTGGTTAGGTTGAAATTCGGCCTGGACCAGAATGAAAAAACCTTGTCACAGCAAAAGGAACGAGGAATTTAGTTATTTAAACAACTTTCATAAGCACTATGTCACGTTGTGACTTCATGTATCGCGACGTAAACTACTCCCGAGAATATCCCCTTCCACCCTAGATCTCATTTCTGCAATATAATAGTTCCAAGAGTATCTGTTAAGTATTCACAAAAATCCCTAACAACTGAAAATTCTAAATCGGCTATCCGAACCTCAAATTGTTAAGTTCTAGTACATTTTATAGGATCGATATTGTAGCATATTACACTGAGGAAAATTTCCCGGCAACCATGAGAGTACTTGAAGCTAGGACATCCTACAACTTGACGACTATTCCTAATGCATAAATATCACTTTTGAAATACGCAAATTAAGCCTTCCAGTGTATAGGGCCTAGATTAAATATCGCTTTCAACAATTAATATTTTACCTGCGTACGGGACAAGAGAAAAAGATTTCGTTGAAATATTTCGACATCAAATCAATAACACAATACTATGACTCAACTTATGCAGTCAAAATTACCTCTCCAAGTAATCAGCCATGTTTCTGCTTTTACCGTCTAAACAATTCTCGAAACGAGTTACTGTTGTTCTTCCACTGTTCTACTCACAAATGATCGTTGAACCTAAACAATGTTTCCAAAGTACATATTGCAGCCTTCAGAGTGTTTACTCTTCATGTCAAAGAATGAAAAACTGCTGCAAACAAAGTTATAAAACTTGAGGTTGAAGATTAAGGGCGTGTAGCTCTCGCTTCAAAGAACCATTGTTTTAGAAGCGCTGCTGGAGTGCCCCTTCTTCCGAGGGTCTCCGAGTTAGCAGCTCATTTAGACTGCCTTTTGGAAGCTCATATTCTGATGAGGGCACTTTCGAAATGGACATATCGCCAACAGAGTTTGAAATACCCGGCAAATCATTTTGTACAAATGCCATTCACCGAAAACAGTTCAAAAAAACTATACGCTTCTGCAGGGTAATTTCAACACTAAGCTCTATTTAGACTTATCTGTTCATCTGAAGACATTTACAGGATCTCTGTATTTAAATCAAAACCATTTAGCCTTCCTACAATCGATTGCGAGTAGAAGTTCCATTAATTTACATAATACTAATTTGATAATTACGAAATTATTATTATTTTTTATCCTGGTGCATACACACATTCTGCCATTAAAAAAGATTGCTTGATCAGTTTTCTGTTGTATGTGAAGTAGCTGCGGACAAAGTCTTGATGGAAATTATCTCTATACAACTTCCTAATTTTATCAAACAATGAATTTTAGACACGACGAGCGCCGAAAAAATTCCAGTTTGAATCTCCTTCAGAATGAAAAATGAAAGTTCTCCAGTTATTTCACAATGCTAAACTCATAATGCTCTGGATTTTTTAAAAAAATATATTAACTCTCCCCTACCTCCCCTTTTGTAGAAATCAGAAAGGACACAAAAGGGTATTGCAAAGTTAATTACAAATACTGAACGGGTTTGAAGTGAATTACACATAGTTAAAGTCTCAAAAAAATTGAAAGGCAACTGCAAAAAATATTCTATGCAAAAGTGTTCAGGAAAATCATACCCATGCGGCCACACCCCTGGCGCGCCCAAAGATGGCCACCGCAACCCTTTGAAGCCTCCATGGAACCACGAACACGTGACCACTTTCAAGGGAGGGAAAAAAAGTCTAGGGACACCGAATTTTGCGGAATAATTTAAAATTCTCTGTGCAGTCTTGCAGCACCAGCTCATTCCGTATTTTAAGAATTTACTTATTTTCCGATACTGTAAACACGTGACACTGTTGGACGCAGATACAGCCACGCCCCTGAGGATCCAGTTAACTTTGAGCAGTGGTGCATTAAAAACTTGCTAGGGGTGGCCACACCCCAATCGATAGGCGAGCGCGTGCCTACCTTTCAGCGTCTGCGGGCGGCACACTGTCTGCAGGAGTGGCGGTGGCCGCCGTCGCCGTATCCTCTGCCTTGGGCGCGTCTCCGCCGCCAGCCGCCGCCCCGTCAGTCTTTTTGTCTTTCGAAGCACAGCCTCCCATCTTCGCTTTCTACTCTCGGCGCGTTTTTTTCGTTTTGTTTATTTTCTTACAAAATGTTCTACTACTGTACAAACTTTTTCGTTACGCGACGTATAAAAACTAGAAGTGTGTGCGTATTTGCGTGTGTGTGTGTTTATATATGTGTGAGTATGAAACGAGCTAAAGTGGCACTACAAACTACTAGTCTAGGGGACTATGCTCCCTCACTCACATCCCCACGGCCCACCAGCCCATAGCACAATGAGGCGCGGTGCGAGCGCTGTCTGGAGGGGTGGCTCTGCGATCGATAGCGCGTCGGCCCGACCAATCGCAGCCCACCACCGCGCGCGTCCTTATCACTTTATCACATCGAGATATCGACTTCAGACTCGAGGCGCGCGCGGGTCCGATAGTGCGCTCTGTGTAATTAACTAGGCTAGCGACTCGCTTGGAAAATTACCACTCGGCCAGACTTTGAACAATTTAGGGCTTATGCTCTGGGATTCCGTTATCAGCTGTAACTTAAGTGCCAGATGATATAACCGTGGTAATCACGTTACCTATGAAATGCACCGGTTAGCAAAAAACATTCTCTGGTTTCAGATTCACGTGGAAAGTATGTGAGCATAAACACTCATTAAAGAAAGTCACGAATACAATGCTGTTATTCGTTTCTACATCAACCTTAGAAAAAAAAAAATGAAGAAAAAAAGTATTATAGATCTGTACAAAAAAAAGTTATTTTCTGTTTAATTAGGGGAAGTAAAACGTCAAAATTATTTGCTGATGATGCATTCTGTGTGAAAGAAACTATTTCTGCTGATTGTTTGAAGAATCAGTATGATCTTCAAGTTATTTCGGTGCGTTAAGTTAAAGTCAAATTCCAAAAAGTGCCAGTTAAATTGCATAATTAACAGAAGTTGGTCACCAAGAGAGAAAATTTAATAGTTAAGTCATTGGTGGGAGGTTTCCTGAAGCATATAGATATAAAAGTACAAAGACAACCGAACTTTAGCCAGTACATAAGCTCGACGGTAGATGAAACCAATAGATATGTGCAGTTGGTATATCGAATACAAGAGACAATTTGAATTCTGAACAATTGTGGCGTAGATAAATAAAAATAAAATAGCATGCAAAATTCTTGTAGGTCCTCTTTTAGAATATTGTTGTGTTGTATGAAATTTGAAACGCAAGGGATTGAACGATAATTTCGAGAAAGTATAAAGAAACTTACTACGGTTTTCTTAGCGGCCTGGTGGCTCGGTGGTTAATGCGTCTGACCGGAGATCGAAAGATCCTGGTTCGAATCCCTGTCTCAGCGTAGATTTTTGAAGGCCCTTAACCCCTACGTTCACCACTGGAACAGCTTGCTGTGTAATGTGAAGTATGCCAGAATCCTTCCGTGGTACGTATTCAATGTTAAATTGTAGTTCACCTTTACCTGGGTAGTATTGCCATGTTAAAGTAGCGTGCGCGGCAAATCAGAACCCATTAACTCGGCAGCCGAACCCTCCGGGGATTACTGGGTTGGGTTAGGAGGAAAGGAACTGGCCGTCCTAGCTCTGAAACCATACCTAGTATGCCTCTTGCGGGAGAATACAAGTAACCTTCGGGTTGACGACGCTAAGGTTTTAACCACAGCCATAACAGCCTGTACATGTCTATTGGCTTCATCTTCCGTCGAGCTTATGTACTGGCTAAAGTTCGGTTTTCTTTGTACTTTTATACCTATATACTTCAGGAAACCTCCCACCAATGACTTAAGTATTAAATTTTCTCTCGTGGTGACCAACTTCTGTTGATTATGCAATTTACCTGGCACTTTTTGGATAATTGTTGCAGCGTGAATTCACTGAATTACATGTCAAGTTCCAAATTAATTCATCAAAACGTATTTCGTTTTCATTGAAAGTATGAACAAGAGCGTAGATGTAGAAATTTGTGCGAGACTCCAAAATCAATATGTTGATCGAAAAACAGGATTTTGGTAACCGGTTATCTGAGGATGAAATTTGCTTTGCGCCGTCGTCGTTGGTGGAGTGTCGATTAAACTATATATGCCCGTGGCTTTATTTCCCGGGATTTCCCCAAAGGACTCGGTTGCCGAGTAACAGTTCTGTACTGTCGCGCATGCGCCTCTGTCATTTCTTCCCTAAGCTGGCAATTCTACCGGGTAAAGGGGAACTACAGCTTTACGTAGAATCTGAGCCACGGAGCGTCCTAGCGTATTTCGCATGAAAAAGCAAAGCTTTGCTAGAGGCGAAATTCAATTTTGAAACCCGTAAAAATTCCAGCCGAGACCTAGATTCGAACCCGAGACATTCTGTTCTCCAGCCCATCACCAGAGCGCTCATACAGTTCCACTGAAGAGAATACATGCTATATTCGTCGCATTGGAACCTATTGTGAGGCCTTTCTCTATAACTTGCCACTGTGGGGATTGTTTGTATATGTGGTAGTAATGCTAACTCAAGAGGTTTTAAGCAACAAACTCGAAAAATTAGAAGAAAACAATTTTGTATCTTTGTCAAATATTAATAGGTAATTGATACTTAATAATAAATTGAGAAAAACAAAGAGCTTCAGATTGCAATCTTGACCTGAAAAATATTGCCTGTATAATGGCTGCATTAAACAGCAAATTAATTTATTTATAAACGTTTCTCGGGAAACAAACCAAGTAATATTCATTTATAGCAAATTATTTGCTCTTAACTTATAATCGTTGAAGTTTTAATCTGATCAAACCGGCTATCTCGTACCATAATTGTATCGACCATGATGTGAAGTGTTTCCACGAAAGAACAGTTAGATATAAAATTGTTCACTGCCCGTGGTACTTCAAGTTAGGAGGCAAGAAACTTATCAGCAAATAGATATGAAAATATCGAGGCAGAGGTAGAAAGAAAAGGGATTAGTTTTACATACTCAGTATGACTGGTAAAAATCTGATCTATCATATGAAAAGTGGTATAAACTATCACTAGGCAGCCATTCGATAAATTTATCTTTGCGTATGAAGACATCTTGAAGGTAAAGTGAGATAAAATACGAAGCGATATTAGTCTTGAATGCAAGCAGTAGTAGAATTTAAATTGCAACGAAAATCCTCGTAAAACAAGAACACAGAAGCAATTCATCTTCAGAGTTTCGCGAATGATCACATGCCCACTTGAATCTATCTCAAAATTCGACTTCTGTAAAGAAAATTATCCCAAAATTGTTGCAATTGAATGTTGAGGTAACTGCTTCATAGCTACTAAGACCAAGAGAGTGATAAGTACGTGGTACACGTAATAAGGATGTTGACAGATCAAAGTCTTCCGCAAGCAAACAATCCAAGCGGGATAGCTAACACAAGAGTTCGAAGTCTTATGTAAGCCCCGTGTTTGGAAATTTCGTATTGTATTACGTAGCTTGATATGCAGCAGAGTTGGAAGTCGAAGGGAAGCAGTTGGGGGTCAGGGAGGGAATGAAAGCCGAGAGAATCAATGAGAGCTGGTAGCCGCCATAGGCGGAAACCGTAGCCAATCAGAGTCGAGGGTCGCCGTTCGACCTTCGGGCCCGTGTTTCAGCGGGACGGTTTCGTCAGACTGCTGTCACCCGGCATAAAATACGACCTTAAGATACATGACCCTCTTCCCTGATAACAATGAACAGACCCACCTTGTTACTAAGTGGTGTGTAACAAACATTCGTAAACTACGTAAGATAAACTTAATTTTTATTCTACAAATCTACAAAATTCACATTGTTTTGGTTGAAAGCAATATTTGTAATAATTTTAAAGAAATATTTAGTAGATTTAAATGAACATGCCTAAATGTTTTAGAATCTTTAAATAAAACTTTAATAAAGACCACATTGTATAAATGCTAAATTAATGGACACAGTATAATACAGCATTAAAGCTTCAAAACATTTTACTGGCCTCAAACGAATTTATGAATTTATAATTTAATTCCATCATTTAGGGATGATACTGGACAGCGTTACTGATATTTTTATCGCATCAGTAATTGATTTCAAAAGAATCTCGAACTTTTTAAAACACGTTTTACCATTCAGGATTTTAGTTATCTTATGAAAAAGGGTTTGTCGATAAAAAGTTATAAAGGTCTGAATAGTTTTGATGAAAAATAGTTTTAATAACAATCCTAGCCATGCTAATTTCTTTTATGACACTGTGCTACTTGAGCGACATAGCTTAACATTCATGCAATTGGTATGAAATATCAGTGACATATTTATCGAAAACGGAATTACTATAGTTAATGTTGAATGACTAATTTGAATGCTTTACTACCAACGACCTATTATAATGGTCAACTGCTGACTGCATTTAGCGGCTGAAGCTCGATTTACTCTTGGCTGGGCCGCAATTTCTTTGTTTTATGGATGAATTACAGCGTACCGAAGTATGACAATCAGATATGTTTCTAAGAATGAAAAAAAATTCAGCATATCACCAGTAACATACTTCAATGTTCTATAAAGCTTGCGGAATCAGTAGTGTTTAATAGCAGGGTTGGAACACTTGGTACCCTATGTGAATAGACACAAGCAGCTAAAGTAGTTACATGATTGGAGAATGTAGTGTCATTTGTTTTATAGACTTCAAATTTATAAAGGAGAAGTAATTTTTTTAGGTTGTATCATTCGCTCTTGATTATAGGATTATTAGGAGTCGTGGTGGAGCCAGGTCTTTATTATAAAAATATTGTGCTAAGGAGGAAACATCCTGAGGGGTTGATTAGAGAAGATTTAGCTTCACCGTATGTTTAGCTTTTCAGGTTGAAACATGAATCAAATTTTATGTCGATCGGTTCATTTGTTAAACGATCCACACCCTCTCCCAACCCCTCCAGAGGGTAGGGGGGTGGCTTGGGATTAATTTAGCCGTACAGTATTTTTATATGTATATTAAATTTATATAAATCACCCTAGTCTTTTGGAAGTAACGCTGGAACAAACATATACATACGCACACATATGTGATTTTTATATAAACGTATAGATTGTATTACTATAGATTAAAATTGCTTCTTATTCACCTCAGCCAACATGGACACGGAGAAGTTATTAAGTATTGTTGAATTTTGGAGGAGAACAGATGGTTTTAAATTCTCACTTTAAAATATATATATATATATATATATATATATATATATATATAAAAACTGGTCTATGGGAAACCAGTACAGGATTTCAGGAAAGAAGTGAAGGAAATTAGCCATGACCATGAAGGAATAATACCAGTATTCGTCTGAAGAGACTGCGGGGAACAGAAATTAGAATGGCTGAACTAGAGATTCAATCTACATCTTTCAGAATGCGAGGGCAACAAGCTCGGCTCAGTTAAAAAATTTAGTCTTCATGACACATAAAAACAATAAGGTGACAGATCGTGAATATTCAACTTGCTTTTAAATTGGCTCGTATGGTATAATGTTTAGGTAAACTCTGATGTTGGTTATACTGTACCCGGTGACGCAGGTTTGATGACAGGCCTGCAGATATTCCTCCTTCGTGTCAGCTTTCTTGCGAAATTATTCCCGAAGAAGTGACGTAAGTGCTGCTGCTTTGTGTGGACGACTGACGTGTGTACGGTAAGGGTAGTGGGTTGTTGCATTGTGAATGAAAGAAAGATGGAGGAAGACACCCAGAGGCACAAACAATGTCGTATGCCCTTGCTACAAACGCGGAATTTTTGTGTACAGCCTGGTAAGCAGGAATAGTGCATCACCATTTTGCTACCTCAAAGGCAAAGTCCTGATGAAAATGTCTCGCACCGCCTGGATTATAACCAGCTAACCCTGTATCAGCGCTAGACACCATCACTGTGCAATTACCACCTGGGCCAACGAGCGGGCAATTGTGCACTCGGGATTATGAACGAACCAGTATTTCTTTATTTGTAAACTGTAATGGTATGTTCCCGAAAATAATTTTCAGTAGACGTTTTTCTCGTAGAATCAGTTTATTTTGCAAAACATATGTAGTTTACATTTATTGATTCTTTGTTGAGAAATAATGTCATCACTCGTGTGGAGGTATTTGTTCATTGCTCACACTCTTCAGGTACCGTAGACGTGAGACACTTAAGACTTCAGTCGTTGAACACTACACTCAATTATTGGCATTGCGTAATGAGAATGCCAACGTGATTCAAGATAGCCAACACGCTTTACGAGAAATGCTGTAGTTGTCGAATGCGCGAGTCAGATAACGCAGACCCTCACATGGCAACAGCCAGTTTTGTCAGCAACTTGACGTACTGCGAAAAGCGGTTGATCGAAAACTGAAGTACCTGGGATCGATCTTGTTGCTGCCGGACGTGGCTGCAGGTGTTTGGCGGGTTGCGTGCACCGCGCGCTCAAGTGTCGGACACCCGACACCATGTGACGGCTCGAGTGACGGCGAGCGGGCATTACTCCACGCCGCCTTACCCTACATTTCCACCTGTGTTCGCGGCTCCTCTCGTCAATGTCTTCACTTCAACTACAGCTACGAAAAATCATAAAAAATTGAGCCTTGTTGGAAATTACGATACGCGGTCGCATTCACCTGAAATTGTCTCCGGAAATTCTTGACCTGCATCACCCCATCAAGTTCCTTCTCGGTGTTCTCGTTTTTAGCGCTAAGGTAGTTATATCTTTCTAAGAATCCTGAAACGACAAGAATTCCTATAGCTGATTCGCGTTCAGTCTTACGTTATGAAAGTAGTCTCCGAAACATTTTTGTATGTCATATATTAATATTGCAAATTATAGTTTCACCTCCTTTGTCTATATTATGAGTCCTTACAATGTAAGATTGTAATTTCAGTCAATAGCTACGTAAATACTTTGTCGTAGTAGTATATGAGATAAAAGATATAACAACATTGCCAGACTATTTTTCTCCTTATCCAACTATATTTCAAATCCAGCACCGGAAATAGGTGTTTTACTATTCGTTTGTGTGAAGGTGACCTCAATCGTTCTATGCGGCAGCAACCTTAGATTATCATATAAAATTAATTTTTAGTTCTAATAAATATATTTTGCAAAATGTAATAAAATTGCATTTCTATTACTGAGCGATGATCAACTTTTTACTTTCAGAAAGCTTCCCGAACTGTAATTAGTGGTATTGGAGGATGAAATATGTCCGGTGATAAAGATTTTTCTTTTTTGCCTTTCCACGTGAACATACTTCTTTCTGGTATATTGATTTTTAATCTATGAAGTTCTTTTACCAAGAAATCGAGAGATAATCGGAAATTATTAAACAATCTCAGTTAATTGTCAATTATTCAACTATAACAAACCTGAAAAACTAAATTTATTTCTGGCTTCGTCGATACTGAGAATACAGGAATTACTTTTAGTAAATTGAGCCACTGATGTTCACAGGAATTTCGTTCCCTGACGGCGATTTGAAATCTCAACAAGTTGATAATGCTCTGATAAGACTTGTCTCTTCCACGAATTCCAACAGCTTTACCATAAAAGGTCACCGACATGATTATCTACCCAGCTGTTTCGAAGTAATCATTTTGGCTTGTGAACAGTTATCAGAGAGATTACGTCATGAAGGAGATATAGTAGCAAGATTATCAGTACTTAGCGAGTCTATGTAACTGTCCATCTGCCGACGAAGATATTCCACCCTAGCTTATTGCTTCAGATTAACGTTGTATTGGCAAAAATAGTATCATAACTAGTACGTTATAACTAACGCTCAACGAAGCAAGCAGCTGTAAATTAAGAGCGATTCATTATATGCATTTGAAACAGCTAACAGCTTAATAACACCGTACAAATCAAGCCCAACCTTGTAGTTTTCAAAAATAAGATTGATTTCCACCCCTCATGAATGCAGCAAATATTGCAGGTAAATGGAGAATAGAAAACTGAACCGGCAATTTGAATAAGTGCGCTTTGTTGTTTCTCCTTCGTAAAGTTTGATGTTCGCTAAGACGGCCTGAAAAAATTGAAACTGAGGCTACGATTTGGCAACTGCGTTTGACATTCACAGAGGACGACTGGCTAGCACAGTTAACACTGTATTCGTAACGGCGCCACCTCGAACTAGTCTACTAGAATCAGCTGCACGGAAAAAACATTCGCAGTAATTACTACGGAGAATACATTCTTCCCAAAATTGTTCCTGAGATGAAAAAGAAATTCTCTATGAATGTATTAGTTCTCTCGCCAAACCCTATAGTAAAATATTTACTTCTCTTACTGATTCGGGAAAAATGAAGGCGGCCTGCAAAACGTTCGCACAAATCACTTTTTTGCTTAGGCTTTACGCCTCATCGACATAGAGGTCGTTAGAGACTGGAGGGGATTGGGGGCAAGACCTATTATTTTGAAGGCACCATCCCGGCATTTATCTAGAGTGATTTCTGGAAACGATGGAAAGTCGAAATTTGGATGCACGGACGGGGGTATGAACCCGCGTTCTCCCGAATACCGCTGTCGAGCGTTACCGGTGAACACATTCTGTGCTACAGTAATATTTATTTCTCCCCTCCGTTGAGAGTTTGTAAATCAATGATCTATGTGAGTTTACTTAGTGTCTTTAATATGAGCGATGTTTGATTTCTCACTATTACTTCTCGTAATCCGTTTGAAGCAGTTTCTCCAGTTCTGATTGTCGTGTTGTAACAGATCACTGTACAGCGACACGTCGACCGAGTCTGCAGTCGTTCGTCTTCTGAGAGAGGTTATGACGCATTTTACGACCTACACTGGCGCTCCTAGAATGCAGCTCAAGCACTGTTCGCGGTAATGCTCGCATGTTACGAAACAGGCACTTTGTTCTGCAGGATGATGCCAACTGGAGGCGCGGGCAGAAACCTGTGAAATCATTTTCTTATAATTGCCAACCGTACCAGAAGCGTCAAAATCTGACTTTCCTTGTATCTAGTACTATGGAAATGTCTTGATGTGCTTTACGAAGCTTACATGGAAACACTCTTTCATGTGATATAAGAGAAGCATTGCAGTCTAGATATATTATATAAAAGAAAGGCTGCGAAACCTAAATTATAAATGAGACATTGTTCACGAAGTCATGCACGTACGTTGGGTGATCTTTCTGCTGCATATTTGCTTTGAGTACCGTTCTACATTATACTTCTAGGACTGCCCGGAACTTAGTATATTTGCATCTGGTTGATTCTACCGGTTTTTAGCAGCATCTACGAGAAAATTAATTACATTTACCCACTTCTTACATTTAATGTGATTTTTTTGTTTGAAAAGTCCTTAAAAATTAATACTACCCAGTGAAAATTATTTAATTTCGGACTTAAATTTCAAGAAAATCCCTATCAGTAAAATATAAATTTCATTAAAATAAAAAGAAACTGATAATGTTCCAAATATGGAAGCCATTTTCTGATTTTTAAGAGCAAAACTATTTGAAGTGCACGAAATAGATGGACAATTCCAAGAAGTGGTTTTGATTTTTCCACAGACTGTTTACGCATGTTGATGACAAGAAAGAACAGTATAGAAATAGAACTCACTTGGAATAATAAATTATTTGCGACGGATCGATAGCCCCGGTGCAATTTCACTACTCACCTAGTTTTTTCTTTCAGTGTTTTGTAGTAAATTATTCAACACGGCCGCGATAGTTATTCACGTACCTAACTCCATCTGTAAAGATAAATTTTCCACTTCTTTATGTCTGAAACTAAGTATGGCAACTTACGATAACTGTCTCGTCGTCCCTTTTATGTACTACTCCTAGTTAATCTAGACATCTCCCTGAATTCACTTCATCTGCCTCCTGTGTTCAAAGACTCCATATCCAGCTGCCTCCCCCCACCCCCTCTCCTCTTTCTCACTTACCGTCTCCGTTCCGTATTTTTTTTTTTTTTTTTTTTTTTTTTTTTTTTTTACATATGGGTTCCACTCTAAACCAGTGTACTCAAACATTGGTCTTAGCATCCCAATTCATCTTCCCCCCCCCCTCCCACTTTTCCTGATACAGATCATCTTTCTCCTCAGTAAATGCAGGATTTTGAAACCTCTGCCAACACCTTGCCAAATGCGTGCAGCATAACCCAATTAAATGTAATGCCAAATATCAAACTTTATTGTCTTCAACAAACAACAACTCCGCCTTCTAATCACAATAAGACTTTATTGCGTGATAAGAGATTAATAAGAATTAGATGGCCTAGCATTGTTGTGGGCCACCGGTTCGAGTGCTACCCCGGGCTGTATTGTTGTTGTTATTGTGGCTTCAGGGCGCGTCGACAGCCAGGTCATTAGCGCTTAACTGCCCTAGGCCTGGCATTAAAGTGTTATTTCCGTTCTGTGTTGTTTTACTTAGTTGAAAGAATCCACAACAGTAAATCATTGAATTGAAGAATCGCAATAACATTACAGCTAGCAACCAAATGCTTTTTTTGTGTATCTTATGAAATGATTATTTTTGGCAGGATATCCCTTCCTTCAGTATATTACTTTTGTATGGAATACTTATCAGGGCAATCAGATTATGTAATTAGAAGGGTGCAAAAGATGGTTGCTAGATTTTTGAATGGAAATTATCGCTGCATACACCCGACAGCGGATACAACAAAGCAGCTGAGATGAAAGCAGTGTGGAGGGATGTTTAAGGCATACGTTAATGGATACTGGGAAAAGAATTTAAAGCAAAAATATGTCCTAAGTAGAAGTGTAAGAAAATACAGGTGATGTGGCGTGGAAACATTTGTGTAAGCATTAAAAGTAATGCATGCAAGAGAGAAGATCAACATGACCACTAACTGGCCCTCGGTTTCAGGGGGTGGGAAGATTTTCTTTCGAAGGCAAACAGGTCAGGTATTGGAATAAGTTACCAAAATGTTTAAAGTTGAAATTTGTATAGGGAAAAAGTAGGTGGGTAAAGGAAAGGTGGAAAAAATTGGTGTGTAGGGAAATTGCCGCCGGACCGTTCGCTCCATTTCAATTAAACTGCAACAGGGGCGAAAGTTTAATCAAACTAATCGTAATATTGTTGCTAGTTATTTGGTAATCTCTGAAATATATTCACTCATTCAACATAGGTCGGTGTATGTTGTTGTGAAATAACAGACTGCGCTGCTAATAAGTCTAAACGAATTGCATGCGTGCCGCGTTTGTTTTACTGCCTGGAAGGCTGGCTGAGTCAAGGATTTTCCGGCAAAGGCGTCGCTACTGTTGCAACAGCTGTCACCCGAAGAGTACACACAACTACCCAGATAGGCTCACAACGCGGTATAGCAGCTATCAATTCAAAAATATAGGGAGGAAAAAAGTGAATGTTGTATCTATCTAACTTCTCTTTATGCGCTTTCATTCAACACACTGTTGCTTTGATTTGAAAGTGAACAGGTTTCATGAAAAGTTTTGCATATGCATCGTTAATTCTGGACTATCTTTGTCTTTGAAATTAACTGCGTGATGGTTTGTTACATATTTGATTTAGCAGAATTCGAGGGAGTCTTCAAAGATTTCCAAAGCAGTTTTTACCCTAGTAATATTGTGATTATCTACAAGATTCACTATTTACATATCATATACTAAAGTTATTTATATATACAAAACTGT
This sequence comes from Vandiemenella viatica, assembly GCA_031002005.1. Lineage (NCBI taxonomy): Eukaryota > Metazoa > Arthropoda > Insecta > Orthoptera > Morabidae > Vandiemenella > Vandiemenella viatica. The sequence goes on along the minus strand of JARYHS010013630.1, from coordinate 142,581,378 downwards.
ATTTAGAACTATGCGAGGCCTGCGTAGGAAGTTATTAGCAACCCTCTGAACAAGCTTCTCTTGAAGGAAACCGAAATCCTACAGTTAAACAAACGGCGTTTGGAGGATTGTGAGCTGTGAATTCCAGCATCGGACAGAGGCGGCTCTAACCAGATCTCTCAATTGAGTGCAATTGGTGAGTTGTATGCGGGCTGGCACGTTATCGCGTCGCCATCTGCCTAACACGTGACTGTAGATCACATTCTCGGCGATAACGGACCATCGGAAATGACTCACACCAAGTCGCACCTTTCAGCAGCACAACTTTATTGGCAAATTGCTAGCTTCTCCAAGCTTCCGATTTAGTTTGTAATTCGTACATCACATTGTATGTTTTACTATTGTGTGTTTATGTTATTACTGATTACTGGTTGAGCTACGGGTTGGGTTAAGATGACATTAACGAGAATGGTAAAATAACCAAAGTAACTATCAAATTTTCCTTGTTGTTGGGAAACATACGCTAAAGCGGTATTGTAGTGGAAAATTATGCAAAGGTTCAGATTTTAACGCGTTAGATTTATCTCGCGTTCAGTACATGAATTCCAACCTAACGTTCGTAATATTCGACGACTTGAATCGCTAATACAGAGTCAGATATGATAACTGCAATTCTTGAACGAGCGATTGTTTTCCCTACCAATTACAGTATGGTACATGGTATCAAATCATTTTTGTTTGCTAGGTTGACTATTTTGGGGAAAAACATTTTTTAAATCTTTATCTCAATACTACCTGTAGCGATAATGCTTTCTCGAATAGATTCCGGATTTTTAAGTATTATTATTATTATTATTTTTTGTTAACTTTCATAGGTAGAAAATATGACATACGTACTAAGTACCAATTCAGGTTAAAAAAAAAAAAAGAGAAAAAAAGAGAGAGATCGATTTCTAGAGGTATGGTCTACGCAGCGTTCAGTGGTATCAACATTTCCCTCCCTTCTATTCTAACTTAGCTGAAGCGAACATAATTCCTTTCAAAATCACGAACAGGAAGACATTCAATTCATCGATTCCACCGTTTCATATATAACCTATTAGCTGAAACTAACGGGAAATGGGCCAGACAGAGCGTCGAGATCTGTATGGAAGGCGGCTCTTTGTTTCCGTCCAGGTGTGGCCCTACCGGCTCCCGGCGGATGCCATACAAATGCACGGCATAAAGCGAGCCCAGGTGTCGACACAGCCATCTCTACGGCTTCTATTCATAGCGGTGTCCCGTCGCTCTAGAAGCAACACAGAATATCACTCTACCATATAACACTTTATCTCATGTTTTAGTAGAAGATGTCGCAATTTTTCTAAACAATCAAAGTGAAGTAAGCTGTTTACTTAGAAATCTGACATAGCACGTCGAAACAAAAATCTTTAGAAATATGTCACGGCAAAAATGAAAAAAAGAACAAGTACTTTCAGAGAGGAAATTCTCACTTGCGGTAAGCTGACCAATTTCCCAGTAGGAGGACTGTAACGTTCTTCGCGCCTCTGATAACAGTTAATACTTGTTATCTTCTTTTGTTCTACGCGTTTTATTGAACATTAACACTTCATAGCGTACAGGTGTGTAGGTGCTCTCGGCCACATATATCCAGTGAAAGGTTTAATTCGCTTAAATTATTGGAGCATATAATGTGAATCGAAATTTCGTTAATGTTGTTCATCTTATTTAGCATCGAACAAATATGTTTCCATACTCAAAGAATATTACAGTTTGCAGCATTTTCTTTTCGATTGAAAGGAGTTTAGTACGAACAGAAAATGTTTGAATATTCAATGTATGCAAATAATTGCAGATACAAAGACTGTTGAAGCATCAATATTTTCTTTGCATAGTTGATTGAATTTAAGCCTTTACTGGACAAAAATTTTTTAAAATCAGATTAGAAAAATAATGAAAATTCAAGTATACTTCTTGAAATTCTCATTTAGAAATCTGCAAGTCGAAACACATGATCTACGCTGCGGCACTTAAAACCATTCATCTCACTGCAAATCCTCAATAATTATCTGTACATTTTATCACTATTAAGAGGCGTGTATTCGAATGATTGCGGCTGCTTAGTGTGCTTAAAAGGGAACTAATCAAGTAACATTGACACCTTGTATAATGATACCGGAAACGTCTTCCAGTGAGCGTTTTGAAAGCTATAACACTGCGTCTCGCCAGAGCGTCGTCAGAGCACAGACACACCTCCGCCTTATCACTCACCTTGAGAGTCTCGTACGTCAGTGCAGGCGTCGCGGCGGCACCAGTGTTGTCCCGTCGAGTGAGCACTGCCGGGGAGGTCGCCGCGGGATAGTTCTAACCCCGCCGTGACGTAACACGCCCGCCGACCAATCGCGACGCGCCGCCGGCTGGCACCGTGCAACAAGCGCTCAAGCGCCCGCCCTAAAACTGGGCCGCTTGCTGGCCCGGCCACCGAGACAACCTCCCAATTGCCAATTAAAACAATTGGGATGGACCGTCAACGGGAGAGTTGACGACCGTCCAGAGCTCGGCGGGAAGGCACGCGACACTTTTACAAAATGTTAGGTCGGGGTGAAGCCTTTTCTCTGAAGAGTGAATCGTAGTAATTTCTTTTGTGAGTAACTTTATTTCGCGAGTTCCAAAAGCTTCGTTGTCGACCAGCGTCAGTGCAGTGGAGGTGTGCACAATCGACAAAACAAATCAGTTAAAGGTATAGAGGAGACCCGGTTCACATAGTTTCCTTTACAAGATACTATTGATGCACCTATCACCCCGAAATGAAGGCGGAGAGTGTGATCAGCAAAATTTTGGATCACGTTTGTTTGCAACCAAATCATTGAAAGAAATTTGCTAAATAGACCTTAAAAATAACTGATTGATTCTACAAAATCATGATAGGTTTAAAAAAAATTGTTAATGTGAAACCCAACTATGTTTCTCTATCATATTTGTCATTATGCGGGCTATCTGTATTCATAAATTTTCGGGAAACATTCAGCATCTTATCAGCTTATTATACTTTTATGAAGATTGATTTGATCGCTGGGTCCAATCACATAATGTAACATTACGTCTGGGATCCTGCATATAAGACCATCAATATTTATTGACGATCACAGGAAGGATTAAGTTTTTCTTTTTAACGGAATGAAGGAACAAAATGATAGTCTATCTTTATTTAATTCATGTGAGAATAACCAATTCAGTTCGGACGTAAAATATGAAACGCCAAATGGAATACAAATAAAGCAAAAAGGTGGTAGAAACACGGAGATAAATAAAAGACTGAGTGGTGAGATTGTGTTGTGCAATGCGGATCGAGTGTATCCTCTGTTCTATTACACATTTCGTATTCAGAGAAAATTTTTTCACTTGCTCTCACTCAAACACAAATACAGGCTACACATTGATTATATCCTTGTTTCATGAGGCATGTAGTAAGCTACAGCTCCAGCAAGTTTTGGTAGAAATATTGGTATTGTCACAGAAGTGTGTCTTAATGTACGGCGTACGAACGTAGACAATCTAATGCCTGTGTACTTTACAAAAACAATTGATTTTACTTATTCTTATAGCAACTATAGAAAAACAATACTAATCATTTATGTATTCATATTTAGTTTTAAAATCTGCTGTTTGGATATTCGATTCTACAAACTTTATTATGAAATATGGTAAAATGTTACAGATTTACATCAGTGGGCATAAATAACAGCGGCAAGTAACTCTCGTGCTTGCTGTTTTGAAGACGCCGTTCGAATTCTCGTCGGGCCGTCTGATTTTGGTTCTCCATGGTTTCCCTAAATCATTCTAGGCAAATACCTGGATGGTTCCTCATAAAGGCTTCCCCTTCCTTGCTCTCAGTCATTTCCAGCATCTAATGACTTTGACGTAAAGGCTTGAAGTCCTAAAAAAGGGAATGAAAAATAATGATCAGTATTAAAACACTTGGCAAAGTAGAAATCATGCTTTGGTACTTTGTCACTACACTTATTTATTTTCAATGTAATTCTGGTTCTCGTTTCAGAGCTATAACCTTTTCAGTTGTCAGACAATTGAACAATGACGCTTTGCTAGCTGCAACCTTGAGTTTTACAACATAAAAGTTTTTCATGAAATCGAAGAAATAAGATCTGTTCTAAAAAATAAGATCAAATTATTTTTGTTTCATGATCTCCCCATTTACTTCTGAAATTTGTTAGGCAATAACGAAGAGCACCTTTAGTATGATATCGCCACCGTAGGGATAAATTGTTATCAAAGCTACACAATCAGCAGAGAGGTACGTCATATATTCTTCGTATTACCACCACCCTCTACATACTTGAAGGAAAGAGAAGTTATTTAACTAGTTATTGCGATCTCCTGAGATACAGTCTAATTAGTGCTCGGATAACACGAAAAACAATAGGACTAGTAGAGGTGTACAACATTTTAGCGGATACTATAATTTAAAAATGGTATTGTGTTTACTTTTGTAGGTTTTATCTAAAGTAACCAGTATCGGAGATTCCTTGCGAGATAATTAACTATAGAGCCGAGTGTGCCAGGCGTTGTGAAACCCGCGGTTTGGCTGTTATTCAGCCGTGTGGTCTGAAATAGCGTCCGCAGCTGGGCTTAGAGGCAGTCGTCACCTCTCACTACACCACAACTCCACTGGATGAAGGTTACGCCGAGTACGATCCCAATAAACTCACCCCCTCATGGGCCGACAGTCGCCAGTTCACTTAGTCTTTGAGTATCCTCTATTTTAATATGAATGCATTAATATGACGAGAGAGTTTTCTGATGAAGTACACAAAAGTATTCGTAATGAAAAGAAATGTAAGCAGCACTATGGCTACCTAGGACCACACGCACTTGATCTTGAATGAAATAAGAAAAACTGATCGAGTGTGGTAGGCGAGTGGTAACGCTCTGGCCTCGCATTAGGGAGGACGCAGGTCTGAACTCCCGTCCGGCCATTCAGATTTCAATTTTTAATAGTTTCCCGAAATTACTCCAGAGAAATGCCGGGAAGGTTCCTTCAAGAATGCCTTGGCAGAATTCCTTCCAGTTGTGTGCATCCTAGTCCTTTCGTAAAAAATAGGTCAATAAACAACTAAATAGCATTACGAATAGCTCTGAAATATACTGTTAATACTTTCTGTTGGTTTCACGGCAGTCAGTAAGGAAGCTATGCGCCAGACAGAGGAATCACTCCAGGTGGAGCAGGCGACACTTTAACGACCGCCAGATAACGGTCAATACGGCCAAGGTCAAACCATCCCCGAGCACGACCAAACTTACTTGCCGCGTTCATTCCGATACATTCACCAGTAAGTTTCAGTTATGAAGCAGTTTGCAATAAGACTTTTGTCCACAATAAATGCTGTAAATATTTCATTTGCTTGTAAGCAGCGGCAAGATAGCTGTCCATTTCACACAAGCCCCTTTGTTCAAAAACATATATATATATATATATTGTATGATTACTACAATTTCTATTATTTAGTATTTTTACTTAGATATTTAAGAGGAACTCCCTTTGACATAAATTACTGCTCTATAAAATGTTACAGAATAATTTCTAACTTCCAAGGTATGAGAAATCAAACAATATTTAAGTATAAAAGTTTATTCATTTCAAGAAGACATTCGCGGAATGTTTGCGATGTAATTTTAATAAGATCAGTCAGCCTCGTATTTACGTGATCGTTCATAATGGATCTGGTTATTGAAGTAATCTGTCCATAGGTACTTATCTGTTTACAGCTAGCAAAACATTCGCTGCGCCAAAAGAAAAGAATTTTATTGAAAATAAATTCTTTCAAATCAATGATTCATGGTCCATAGCAACGAAGTTAAACCACAAAGAAATATGGGAACGACAATAATCTTAATAATAGGTCAGCAATGTAACATATCAAAAGTTACATTCATAAGCGTTTAAATTTGATCTGACAATGTTGCCTGCATGGGACGCTTCGAAGTTCGTTCGGTGAAGTTAATCTATCAGCGGAAGTAGTCGAGTTGAACAGTGAAGGCGTGTTGATTGGTTTACAGTCAGTGAGCGTTAATTTTAGCGCCCGAGACGAGCAGCAAGACAAAATGTTTGTCAGTCGGCGGGCTGAGACGCCGGTAGCCTAACGCGCAGGAGACACGCTGACGGCAGGGACCTGCGCTTCGTATTTGAGCCGCAGGGTAACCTCTTAGTTATCATATCACTGCTCCGGAAGACTTCTTACCACCCACAATATATTTAATTCTGTTGTTTTCTTTCCGTCGGTGACTTCCTTCGAAACGAGCCTGTGATAAACTTCTCATACACTCAAACATCGGTAAATTACTAAAAATGAACGCAAAATTTGAACCACCTAAATGCTATGTAAGATGTTAACAATATATATGATAATGTGATAGCTATAAATTTGAAATTTAACGAAAATTGAGTTATTTCTAAACTTTCAAATTCTACCACTGACACCAAGAGACAACGTCAATAATTATCATCACACTTGTATTTCCTGAAGATAGCTCAGATTAGAGCAATAGATTTCACGAGAATGAATCGCACATTGCTGACTCAGACCATTCTCGCATCACACACTGATAGAGAGCGAGAATATTTTATCTGAAGTGTTACTGTCTAAATTTCTTGTCCAGAGATCTAAAATTCAGTTATTCCACGAGTTGGTACCACCGTATTTTCGTGACCCAAAGAAACCTAAAAAAAACTTGTCAACTGGAGAGTTGTTAGTAATGGGAGGTGGTTTAAAAATGTTTCTCGTATGAAAAATATTTTCTTAGCTGTTCCTCATTTTTTTCCATAAATGGCCTTCGCAAAAAGCAAAAAATGTTAGAAGCAACATCCATCGTTGCTGCAATACAATGTGACACACGTGCGACTTTTCCAAATCAAAAAACTACAACGCAGTAGAAACGTCAATTGCAATGTTAATCAAATAAATTAATTTTAATTAATTTTTTACAGTTCATATTTCATTAAATCACATTAGAATAATTTTTTCCTGGATAAAATACAAATCTGTATTTCAAATAGATCCTTACTGTCGAATGCAATTTATAATGCAATCCTCGAGATTGGCATTAAAAAAAACGAACGATCAATTTCATATTTGGAAAAAGATTTACAAAAATATAATAACCTATTGACGTTTTTCAATCGTTAAGTTAAGGATAGCAGATAAAGAACGGTCAAAAACGATGTAATTGACAGCCTAGTTGAAGAACTGCTAAAATATTAAAATCGTAAGTAGCTCGGTAGTTAAAACTGTAATGCATTAGGATAGTTACTTCGTACACATACACACACACACACACATATATATATATATATATATATATATATATATATATATATATATATATAAAATTCATTAGCTGAATATGAAATGGTAAGAACTTCTATCGAAGAATAAAGGTGTTATTTCGCATATATAAGAGTGTTTAAGGTTTAATTCTTGTTGTCTTTGTAAATAGATTCGTAACTTTCAAATGCAACTTACAATGCATTCCTCGAGACTGGATTTTTTTTTTTTTTTTTTAATGAACTATCAGTTTCATGCATCTGAAAAATATTTACAAAAATATAATACCTTTTCATATCTTGAACTAAAGTTCGATCTCGACATGTCGATTACAACCAATGTACTCAGTTATCTGCTTCACATATTCTAATCTGAGTCTTCATTTACAATTTCTTCTCTCGACTGTTTCCTACAGTAACAAATTAACCAATGGTGCATGACTTCATATGTGATCCATTATCCTGTGTCTTCTTTTTGTGAGCCTTTTTTACAAACTTCTTTCCTTTCACATCATTTCCAAAGCAGATTCATTTCGCACCTTATCCATCCATGATATTTTTAGCATCTTTCTCTAGCAGCACATTTCAAATGATTCAGTCTTCCATTATTCTGGTATTCTCCAAGTTTAAGCTTCACTACATAAAGTTCTTTGCTCTATTAATTAATTGTTAGAGACTTTTATCTCACCAATATTTTAAACTAATAGATTTTTATTTTTCGAGTATGATCTCTTCACTAGTGATGTTCTGCTTTTGACATTGTTCGTATTTTAGCTATCAGTTGTAATTTTATTTCCTAAATAAGAAAATTCTTTTAATATATCTGATTATATTTTTATGTTTAATCTACTCTTATTACTATCATTTTTGCTAAACTCAATGACTTTTGTATTGTTCGTGCCGTTCAGAAATTTGTTAGTATCCTTACTTTTGCACACATTCAAATCTTTATTTTGATTCCTCGATTGCTTCCTCTACATAGATTACATTCTGTGTCACGCCATTTTCAAAAATTTATTTGTCTCTTTTGAGTCTCTACTTTTACTATAGCCATCTGGCTCATATGTAGATTATAAAAAATTCTTCTATTCTAATTTTTGCGAAGTGTCGTCTTTAAAAAATTTCTACATCTTGTGCCAACTAAGTCAACAGAACACCATAAAATAGCTTTATTTTTCTTAATATTCCCCTCCATATTACTGTTAAAGACAGAATTGATACTCTCTTACTCAAATTTATTCTAAACCCAAACTGATCTTATGGCATGCATACCCCTATTCATTTGGATATTATCCTAGTAAGTATTATTGTAGCATTTCCTGTTTGTATTTTTGTGCAATAATTTTCTTCGCGAGTGTGAAAATAGATTTTTTTATTTAAATTTGTTGGAACCTCTACTGTTTCAAAAATTTTCGAATTGAAAGAATCTGTGGGTTCCTCCCCCTAGAGGTTTAAGACTTTTTTCAGGAATTTCATCAATTCTTACTGCCTTATTAGAGCTCAAACCTTTAAAAGCGCTGGCGTTTTCTGTCTCCAGTAAGTATTAGGTATTCAATGTCTCTTTCCAGCACACTGCTATTCAGACAATCCCCATCATACAGTTTCTCTATGAGTCCCTCCAATCAGTTACTTCTATCTTCTGAAGTTACAATAGGTTTCTCATTAGCATCTTTAAAGTTTGTACATTTTATAAATTTTGTTTGATTCTCCTATAAGCCACATAGCTTTACCTCCAACTAATTCTTTCTCTACTTCTTTACACTTGTCTTGTATCCCGTTTCTTAGGCCCACATTTACCGTCACTGCAAATTTCAGTTTGCTTATTTCAAGCCTGTTTTTCCTGTGTTATTTCCTTAATCTCTTGAATTTCAGCCTGTTTCATAATTATCAGACTATATCTGATACTGGGTGTATCTTACAGTCTAGAACTTTATTTCTGAGTCTCTGTTTTACCATCATATGAGTACAATCTAGCTATTACCTGTCTATATACCCTGGAATTTCCAGGTGTATATCCTTCTAGTATGATTCTTAAAAAATGTATTTGGTTTGAGCAGTTTCTTTTTTTTACAAAATTCTAACTGCCTGTTTCTTCGTACTTTTCTTTCACCTAGGTAGAAATTCTCTGTAATATTCCCTTTTTTTCTATTTTCATACTTCCTCATTAATTAGATTTTCCTTCCCTTTGAATCAGTTCTTCAATTTAGTAATATATTTACTCTCATGGTCCTCTTGTGACGCTAACATATACACCGAAGAGGCAAAGAAACTGGTATAGGCAAGCGTATGCAATCACTCAGAGTACGGCGCTGCGGTCGGCAACGCCTATATAAGACAACAGGTGTCTGGTGCAGGCGTTAGATCGGTTACTGCTGCTACAATGACAGGTTATCACGATTTAAGTGAGTTAGAACGTAGTGTTATAGTCGGCGCACGAGAGGTAGCGATGAGGTGGGGATTTTCCCGTAAGACCATTTCAGGAGTGCACCGTGAATATCAGGAATCCGGTAAAACATCAAATCACCGACATCGCAGCGGCCGGAAAAAGATCCTGCAAGAACGGGACCATAGACGACTGAAGAGAATCGTTCAACTTGACAAAAGTGCAACCCTTCCGCAAATTGCTGCGGATTTCAATGCTGGGCCGTCAACAAGTGTCAGCTTGCTAACCATTCAACGAAACATCATCGATATGGGCTTTCGAAGTCAAAGACCCACTCGTGTACCCTTGCTGAGTGCACGACAGAAAGCTTTACGCCTCGCCTGAGCCCGTTAACACCGACATTAGAATGTTGGTGATTGGAAACATATTGCCTGGTCTGACGAGTCTCGTTTCCAATTGTATAGAGTGGATTGACGTGTACGGGTATGAATACAATCCCATAAATTCATGGACCCTGAGTGCCAGCAGGGGACTGTTCAAGCTGGTGGAGGCTCTGTAAAGGTGTGGGACGTGTGTAGTTGGAGTGACATGGGACACCTGATACGTCTAGATACGACTCTGACAGGTGACACGTAAGTACGCATCCTGGCTGATCACCTGCATCCATTCATGTCCATTTTGCATTCCGACGGACTTGGGCAATTCCAGCAGGACAATGCGACACCCCACACTACTAGAATTGCTACAGAGTGGCTCCAGGAACACTCTTTCGAATTTAAACACCTTCGTTGGCCACTAAACTCGCCAGACATGAATATTATTGAGCATATCTGGGATGCCTTGCAACGTGCCATCCAGAAGAGATCTCGAACCCCTCATACTCTTACGGATTTATGGACAGCCGGCATGGTGTCAATTCCCTCCAGCACTACTTCAGACATTAGTCGAGTCCACACCACGTCGTGTTGCGGCACTTCTGCGTGCTCGCGGGGGGCCCTACGCGATATTAGGCAGGTGTACCAGTTTCTTTGGCACTTCAGTGTATATACTTATGTAAATCTGGTTAACGCAGGATTAGTTTCTGTCGTTATCAAAATAATCCTTTTAATAAACTGTTCGTAATAATTCATCCGTTTTCCTACACTCTTGTTCATTATAAACCAGACACCCATAACTCTACTGACAGCGTTTGTGCTAATTATTATGTATTCCCCATACCAGAAATCCTATACATTCTTCCACTTAATTTAACTAATCCCAACAACATATCAACTAAGTCGTTCTATCTCCCTTTTTGAGTTTTATGACATACCTGTTCTTTTAAGACTCGCAGACTGCCTTGAACAGCTTCCAGGAGACCACTGTCTTTATTTTCTTATATCAGGAATCATTCAGTCGCCAGAGTTGAATCCTTCCAAATAGGATGCACAATATGAGTTGGAAATTAATTGGGATTAGGATAATATAGTCTCTCCAAAACCCTTAAATTATCTTTTTAAAAATCTATATTTAATTAAATTTAGTACATAATTAAAAACAATCTATTATATTTAAACGAAGTCACAACCTAAATATTTTAGATCATCTTTAGGTATGCAAGACTTTCTAAAGACCGTGAAGAAGAAGTAAACTGTTGATCTTATTAACTTGAATCGTCCACCAGCTCGCTGTCTTTGCTCGTGGTCTTCTTTTCAAACTTTTTGCCTTCAATGATCAATGTCTCTCCTCATTATATGCTCAGAGAACGACTGACACGGTAAGAAAGAATTTTGGAGACGTGAGGTTGGTGCATAATGGCAACAATAGTCCTCCTTTCAGTTCAAGATACGCACAGCGTTCTACTCCTGCACCACATTTCAAAGAAGTCGATGCGGTAATAATCTCCAGCCTTCCGGCTTGGAAGAGAAAGAAGAACATGAATATTTCAACCAGGCAGTTATTTCAGCCATTTGTTATGGCCTATTTTCGCCACATCTTGGTTAGTTTATTAATGACAGATTTCCCTAACGTGATCCGTATTCTTAGACACAATTTGAGCATAACCTTTGCTGCAATCAGTTTGCTTAATCGATCTGTGAGATGGACTATGGTTGCTTGATCTCCAGTCCATAGAGCTAACTTTGTTTTTTAGTGTTCTGATGACGATATTGTGGGATTATATAGCGTTAGTATTGTCTGACTGATCGTTACCCTGTCTCAGTTAACCACTATGTGAGGTAGTAATTTTTTATTGTTGTTAATATCAGACCGTGAGTTGTATCACTCAATATTTCTCTAACCATCACTTTATTTGAATTATTCACGATGCTCGCAAAGTTCAGTAGACAGTGTCACTCCACTGATGCTGAAGTCCTTATCACCAAAAGTGAGAAATAAATGTCGGTTTATCTGTGTACAGACGTTTAATAGTCTTTATGTTCTGATTGACCCAGGAACAATTATGGGTAGCTCTTACCCCACATAGATCACTCTTCTTGGAGATCAGAAACTGCTTATTTTCTCATGCAATCCAAACGACGCCGTTTTTTTTTCAGAAATCCTTGTTCTTTTGTCTACATAAACTTTGCAAATTTGAATAGCCTATTCTACAAAACCAAATTTATTTTAACTTTTTACCGTTCATTAATAAATACGAACATGAACTTTGCTTCTCTGCGTCACTTACTAAAAACATTATTCCATCTATCATCCAAACAAAACAAAACAATGTCACTATTGCCTCTTATTTTTTGCTTTTACTGTTCCTTATTTATTGGTTACAAGTCACGGAGGGTTTTATACGCGTCATCCAGGTGAATACGCCACCTTTTATTGTTAACATTAAATAATTATACAATTCTCATCTAAAAGCATCTGTATACATAACTGGGATCTCCTGCCCGGTCTATCTTTTCCTTACAACGTGTAGTAAGCAAAACTTAGAAAGTGAATAACACCACCTTGTCAAAAATTTGAAAGTGACAATATCTAAAAAGGAAAATAAGGTGGAATATATTTCAAAACTACAAAGCAGTGAAAACATGGCGCGTTATTTTTGTATTATAAGTCAATGAGCCAAAATGCACAAAAACACGAAAGAAAACGTGCAGGTTGCTTAAAGAAAGTAAACAGAATCTTAATTTTAGAAACGAATGATAAAGTTAGTTAATTACTAGAAATAAAAAAGGTTGGTAGTGCAACGGGAACATGAACATTGTAGCTAGGTAGTAAAACGTGCAGTTCGAGTCGCCGTGCCGTGGCCAGACGGTTGTGTTTACTTTAAGCTTGTTGACGCAGCGCTGTCTGCTTAGACCCCGACCGCCAAGTGACTGTCAACAAGACGACGCTCCGTACATTTCCTTTGCTTTTCATTCTACGGATAAAATATTAGAATCTTCAAAGGTAACTCCTCGTTAAATTATGCTTTACCGTGCGAGTGTTAAGATGGTGTCTTGATGTAACTATTTCCCATGAATTATATTATAAATGCGAAAGTATTTCAGTCTGTCTGTTTGTTACGTTTCTTGGGCTAAACGGCTAATCCGATCGTAATGAAATTTGACAAGGAGATGCTATTTGCCTTTAGGAAGGACATAAGATACTATTTTCTATATATATGATAGATATTGTCATGGAATTATGAAAAACTAACTGAACTCTGATAGAAAGACGCGTAGTATTTATTCATATCTGTAATACTTACGAGTAGAGTGGGCTGGTAGCGCAGTGAATAAGAAATGTTTGCTTTCTAAAGTTCCCAGTATGGTTTTCTATTCAAATCCCACTGGGAACAAAAAATTTTAAGAATTGTTTTTCACTTTATAAGTCAAGCCTGGTAGTTCCATCGTAAGGATTCGATGTTAAAATGTAGGTCCCATAAATTGAGGAGTGGAATGCGTGGCAAATAGTAGGCGACCCACCAGTGCCGTAAGCATATAATTTACGTTATATTGGTCCCCCAGCCTTTTTTTCTCTTGCAGGCAGCTTGTGTGTGATCTACACTAATAATGTTATAAATGCGAAATTAAGGATCTGTATTTTTGTTACATTTTGATGCCTATACAGATATTGATGGAATTTGACAAGGGAATAATTTGTATCTTTAGGAAGGATACAGGATACATTTTTGCGGTATGAATAACAGTTTTAGTCATCACGTTTTGCGTGTGTAAGTCTGTAATTTTAAATCGGTTGCTCAGGCTTTGCTTCTGCCGCAATCAGTTTGTGTATGATCTGTTAATAAATTTCATTTACATACAAAACTCATTAATTAGTACAGATGTTGATTTACGCTGCACTGTACTATTACTTTCTGTCTGCCTAATAGTTTCTGGCGTCAGTTTATTTTGTCTTCTTCTTTGATAAGCCTCGCACGCCAGACCAAAGGTGTAGCTCTCGTAGAGCACAAGCAGTTAAAATAATTAGAACCCAAGAATCTGATGCTCATGCTGAAGAAAGAAGAAAAGACAAAGCTGAAATTGAGCTGCCCTCAGTTAACTTCCCCCCCCCCCCCAATCCTTTCCCACCTCTCAGCACCTTCGTATTTTTTCTATTTTTAAACATGTTGGAAATTGATTCTCTTCATGAGACATGTTCGACAATAGAATGGTATTGTGATGGCTTTCCCGTAATATTATGTCGTTTCAGACATATGTTACGTAACTTTCAGCTTTGTATATCCAATTCTAGCGTACGAAGTCGCGGGTAACAGCTAGTACCCTACATTCCTGGCTCCAATTTCCAAAAGTAGTTCAGAACAATTTCAAATCCCGTCTACAGGACCTTACCTAAGGACAGATAAATATTCTGTAAGGATAGTCCACTAGTAACATAAAAATTTATATATTAAGAATGTTTTCTAAGATAGGGGACGTCTGAATATTTATTTATTAATTTTCAAATATCCAACCGTACGTGACAAGTGTGCATTTTCTGAGTCTACCGAAACGCATTTTTGTATACTATTATGAAATGATTGTCTGTTACTTGCTGCAAGAAGCATTCATAGATTAAAATTACACAAAACTACAGATTTTAGATTGATGCAATACAAAAATATTGAAAGAATGAATGGAGAGACGGTACGATAACACGAATAAGAAGAACTAACGAGAAGATTATTTAACTTGTTATTTTTTGGGACATTCTTCCTTAATTGCTATGATAACTACTTTTGATGTAGTTCCTCTATTTTGCAACAAAACAAAATGCTTTTTTTGGCATACCTGTTTGGTATCCTAGGTGAAATAATTACATAAATGAGAAAACATTGATGTGTGTTAACGTAATATTTACACAAATAAAAATCAGTGATATGCATATGTATATCACCAAAAATAAACGAAACGTGTATGTCATAAAAGTATTTTATTTAATTTACACACAGGTAAATGAAAGTAAATAGGATTAGCAATAAATATAATCCTTTCTGCCATCTAATATTAAGTTGAAAGGTAACTGAAGGTATTGCGGGAATTTTTATTTGAGTTGGGAAGACTGTATTGAGGGCTTATCGACGTTGAGTCATTAGATCAAGGGGAAGCGTGAGCGCAAAGAGAGAGGATTGGAAGCAGGGAACAAAAAGGAATTGGGCCATGGCCTTCTCAAGTAACCATTCCACCATCCATCAGGAGTGATTTCGGGATCCACGGAAAACCAAAATCTGGATGGCGGGAACGAGAATCGAATCCTCTTTTCCCAGAATGGCAGACTTATTCGAAGGAGAGGTTGGAACCTCTCCTTCGAATAAGTCTGCCATTCTGGGAAACTATTCGAAGTACAAACTTTAAGGTTATTCGTATCAGTGCAATGTTTATCACTATTATTCAGATTTTAAATGAGTGTATAGTTTTGAGGCTCGTCGAGGCAGAGATAATTAAAACCGGGAGAGGATTTGGAGAAGGAAGGAATTCGGCCATGGATGGCTACCGAACTCCCAAATGAGTAACCAGATTTCTTATTTCAGATATTAAAATATAAAAATCGCAGCAAAATTTTCGACAACAATATAAACATTTTGCTGTCGCAAGACTTGATTGGTGACTGTTCTGCATTGACTTTTAATTTTTATTTTCTCGGCACATCGACTGTCATGGAAGTAACGCTTGAGGTATGTTTTTATTATTAATACGAAATTCACATAATATTTAAAACCTAAAAATGCATCCACCAGTTGTTGAATTCAAATGGTCCACTGAGAATCACAATATAATCATGCAATAGATAAAAACTTACTGATGTGGTACTATGTTCTGTAACAGTTTATCTAGTTATTAAAATATAACTTTCATCGGGTCTGTTCTTACTGAACTTACCAATTTTGTTGTAAGAACGGAGACTATCCCGGTTTGTGGTTGCGAGGAGGTTCTTACGGGTGTAACGCATGATATTTCGATGGTTAGCTCCGCCATCTTCTAAGTTTCTACATTTCTGCGAATCTTTGAACTGGGAAACCAAAACTTGTTATCTAATCTGAGTTTAAAACAACAACATAATCGCTCGAGTTATCGCACTCATAAGAACTCCTGTCACAAGCAAACATGCCAGTAGCCAACACCAAAAACAAAATTTAGTGCGACTGCAGTACTTGTCCCTTAATGTCTCTTAATATACACGTTGTCGTATGGAAATTTTACTCTCATATTCTAGCGTATGTAAGGAATGCGATCGAAACTAAACTGAATAAGCTAAAATCATGGCCATAGAAAAGTGTAATACTCATCGACAGAACAGCAGTTGGTCAGAATGCAGTTATCACGTCCTCAATACACATTATGACATTTCATATTCCGAATGTATTTTTCTGTATCACATTATTCTCCTTTTTCTCTTAGTAATCAATCTGAAGATTGGTTTGCAGCAATTCTCTACGTATGCCGCTTCTCTGCCTTTCCTTTTAATCCTATGTAGCTTCTGCATTTCTTATCGTTCATAATTTGGCTCATATAGCTTCCTCTATGATTGGTTCCTTCTATCTTTCATTACCTTAAGAAAACTATTGTGATGCAAAATATGGTCTATCCTCTATCTTTTCTTTTTGTAAGTCCTTCCAGAATCTTCGTTCTTCAGAAACTCTTCTGAATATTTCATCATTAGTGGCATAATCCATCCTGCTTGTATACAGCATTCGTCTGTAACACCAGACCTCAAATGCTTGCAGTCATTTCCCTTCCGCCATCCCTTTGGTAGTCCATGATTCACTTCCATATGCGGTTATGCTCCAGACTTATGTTTTTAGAATATTCTTACTCGTTGACAGCCTGATTTTGTTAGAAGTGATAAATTTCTTTCGCTTATTAAGAGCATGTTTAGCTTGGTTGATTCCCGATGATATATCTTTTCTGCTTTCTCTTCTATGACTTTACTTCCCAGTTATCTGGATTCTTTAACTTGTTGAGTTAATTGTTCGTCTAATTTTAACCGTATTGGTTTTTGAACGTCCATGCCAAAAATTATTTTTCTTGTTTACTAGCTGGTACCCACAACTTCATTCGTGTGTGTAAAGAATTTGGATTGACAGCTACCGACATCTAACCACCATAGTGCACGATGGGAGACTCGATGTTGTTACCACAAGCAAACGCCAGACATCTGCGCTATGTTGCTCAGGCAGCAAAGTAAAATATACGGAGACACATGTCTTTGGTCGAAATGCGAAACTAACCTTGATCGACCAATTTCAACCACCATATCTCCCACACTACCACAGTTCCCAAAATTCGGCCAACGTTGTGATCGAGGGGTGACTCTGTGCTACTACAACACATAAACACCAGTGATCTGCGCTAGATAGTTTTGGCTGAAAAGTGATACACTATGACACATACGTTTTTGGTAGACATATGAACCACTTTCAACCACCATATCTCCCACACCCCTATAGCTACCGACATCTAACCACCATAGTACATGATAGGAGACACGATACCACTACCACACACAAACACCATTGGTCTATGCTATGTAGTTGTGGCAGCAGAGTAACATATACGGAGACACATGTCTTTGGTCAAAATATGAAAATGCCCTGCATCGACCAGTTTTAACCACCATATCTCCCACATCCCCACAGCTATCCACATTCGGCCAACGTTGTGAACGACAGGAAACTCCATGCTATTTCCACACATAAACACTACTGAACTGTGTTAGGTAGTGGTTGTTGAACAGTGAAATATAGGGAAACACACGTCTAGATTGTCAGATTATAATGATCAGTAAGGACTTCTTCTATTTTAGCAAGTGTTTCACCCAAATCACTTTCACTTTCTGAAACGTCTGTAATGCAACATGCAAGTCTCATCATATGTCTTGGCCGTGAAATTCCTGCTTTTACTTGATCTCTCACAGCTTCCAATGCTTCTTGTACGTACGCACTGAATAGAAAAGGGGAAAAATGCAAGACTGCTTTAGTACCTTCTTAAATTTTAATTCCGCCTTGCAAAGTCCAAATTGGATTACCGTAGTTTCATTCTCATAGAGTTTCCATATGATTCTTCGATCTTTGTACTTTATTCCCATTCTTTTCAGGATTGAGAACATCTTGTTCCAATTGACATTATCAAAAGCCTTCTATGAAGGCTACATAGATATCCTGGTCTTTCCTTATACACTTCTCGGTAAGGACTCTAGGAGCCAAGATTGCTTCTCCTGTGCCTCTTCCCTTTCTGAAATCAAACTGGTCACTGGTTAACTCTAGATTAATCATCTGTATCAATCTGACGGTTGCTATGGATGTTAATATTTTAGATGAACGAGAAACCAAACTTAAGTGTTCGGAAGTCTTTACATTTATTTGCAGATGCTCTCTTTGGTATAGGGACTGCAATACTATTCTCAAAATATTTGGGTATTTTTACTGTTTCGTATGTGTCACAAATAAGTCTGCACAATTAGTCCTTTGTTTTACTCCCTGATGCCTTTGTAAGTTAAAAAGAAATTTGATTTATCGCTGGAGCTTTCCTCTCTTCCAGCAGTTATAGATAGATAGATAGATAGATATGTTCACTTTGATCCCATGTGAGAATAATCTCGGGGATGTGGAACAGTACATACACTTATTAGTAATGTCAATATTACTTAATAATTGATAATATTATTATATATTGACAACAAGTTAACTACAACCCATTAGTATTTTCAATATCTCCTGTAATCTACAAATACAATCCCGAGTTAATTAATACTTATTATGCGGAACGGTGTGTACACTTGTTACCAGCATCTAATAACCAGTTATTTTCTTACCATCCAGTTACCATGATAAGTTTCACTGTAATTTGCGACTACATATTATATCATCTTAGTTGCTATTTATGTGGAACAGTACACACACCTATTAACAATATAAATTATATTACCCACAACTCATAAGCAGTCAATTACTTAAAAACCTGTTAGTATGATAATTTTTCACAGCAGTCCCATGTTAGTTACTATATATGAGTGAAAATTTGTAAACAGTGTAATTACTTAATTTGTCAAAAGTTTCAACAGAAAGTAAAACCATATATCATTTTATTAATTTTGGACAACTTTGTCACCTTCCCCTTCTATACACCATATATACTATTTTATCAGCCATTCTTCGCTACCAAATTCCAAGAAGAAAATTCTTTCACAGAGTAAAATGGGTTCTGAAGCAGAAACTCTTTCAGTTTGGACTTAAAGTAGTTAGGTTTTTGTATATAACATTTAATTTCTGTTGGTAAGACATTGAATAAGAAAGTCCCAGTAAATGTTATCCCTTTCTGTAATATTGACAGTGATTTGTAGGCTAATCCTTGTGAATATTATATTTATTCCTAGTATTATGGCTATGTATGTCAGCATTATGATTGAAGTGTTCAGGGTTTTCCACTACAAATGATAGTACGGAGTATACATACTGTGCTGGCATTGTTAGTACACCAAGGTTTTTAAATAGATTTCTGCACGACGTCTGTGGGCTTGCTCCACAAATAGTTCTTATAGCACGCTTTTGCAAGTTAAATACCCTCTGTGCTTGTGACGAGTTTCCCCAGAATGAGATGCCATAAGTGAGCAGGGAATGAAAATATGCAAAATATACCAACTTTCTGGTTTCTGTATTAGCTATTCTAGGTATTACCCTCAGTGAAAATGTTGCAGAATTCAGTTTTTTAAGAAGTTGTTGAATACGTTGTTTCCAGTTCAATTTGTTATTTATATATACACCCAGGAATTTTGTGAAACTGCTTTCATTGATTGCTTTTCCTTTTGATATCACATTATAGCTGTCCTTTGTTTTATTTTTTGTAACAAACTGAAGTAAATGTGTCTTTTCTACATTAAGTATTAGTTTGTTGGCATTAAACCACCTGTTAATTTTCTTTATAGCATCATTTGCTGTGTTTTGGAGGTTTTGTGCTGATGGGTCTTTCAACGATATGTTAGTATCATCTGCAAAGAGCACCATGTGTTCATTATCACCTACTATATGTGGGAGATCATTTATATTTATTAAGAACAGCAAGGCCCAAGAATTGAACCCTGAGGCACACCACATTTAACTATACCCCATTCTGAGTTTATAACATCTCCTGTATTAGCTACTTTCAGTGATACACATTTCCAGGTATGATTTAAACCAAAGTCCTGGCTTACCACTAACTCCATAGTGGTCTAATTTACCTAATAGAATCTCATGATAAACACAGTCAAAAGCCTTAGCAAGATCACATAATATACCTAGCGAATTTAATTTTTTATGCATTGATTCCAGTATGCTGTTTACAAAAGCAAAAATTGCTGAATCTGTTGAAACGCCTTGTCTAAAACCAAACTGTACTTTACTGAGTGGGTCATTTTTTTGTATATGTGCATACACCCTTCTGTACATTGTTTTTTCAAAGATTTTTGAAAATGCTAGGAGAAGCGATATGGGTCTGTAATTCTCAATCTTTGAGGTATCACCCTTTTTATAAAGCGGCTAATGCTTTGTCAAATTCGATCCTCAAAGTTCGGTCTCATAAATCATTTTCATCCACATCTATTTCCCTTTCCAGTATTGATGGATTAAGTTCTTCGTCATCATATAAAAACGAAAGGTATTCTCCCCATGTTTCGGCAATATCTTTTTCGTCATACACAATTTTTCCCTTTGAATTCCTTATTCCATCACTTTTATTTCCAGCGTCACTAAAAACAATAACTGACACATGAAGTGAAAAAACTAACAAAACTTAATATGTAACAGTAAATATCATTCATAAGAAATGTAGTAATCTTACGAATTTTTAAATGTGATGAATATTTCAGCTAAGTTGCAGAAGTATGACACCATTACTATCCAAGAGAGGTTTTAATAGTCCAATTCTGCGCTCTTGTCAACATTGCTGTCGGAAACCATGATTCAGCTTCTTCCTCATTTATGAAATCATGTAATGTTCTCAGAGATCATACGTCCAGAGGCATGGGTATAGAGGAAGAAATCAGGAAATGCATTTCCGAGGATAATTGGACACGCACCATGACTAACTTGTCGCGGGGAGGATATCAGAAACTTCGAGGCTGAATTCAATGACTCAAGTTGTTGACTCTATCGAAGTCGTCCCTTGTAGTTTGATAGTCGGCTGGCAGGAGAGGAAATTTTTTTCCCCTCAAATATTGACTATCCTGTCGCGCCATGATAACACCAAACTGTAGAAACCAAATGTTTCAAGTCCCGTTACAGTAACCACGCATTATTTTGCCCTCTAATATAATGCATCGTGCCAGAAAATCTTATTTTTCTTCTTCAACACCTTTTACCAATATTACGAATGACGTTTACTCATCATTGGCATGCTCATATTTGGAGATATGCTTTTCGGCCGCATATCCTGCATTTTATACGTGGTGCCAGATCGTACTACGTACTTATGAAGGAAGTTAACTGTTGCCTCCTTTCTGCGAAATGTGTGATAAGTGTATATTTTGTTTTTGAAAAGTCCAGTTTAAGATGCGGAGATTGGGGACTGTTCCGGCATTAACTTTGTCGGCTGCGGAACATCGCCTAAAAACAGCAATTCAGGCGGCCGTTTACGCGTGGACACCGAATATGCCACACAATTTTTTTTTTTTTTTTTGCTTTCGTTAGTGTCTCGACTGGTTTGATGCAACACTCCATCTCTTCCTGTCTTGCGTCAACTTCTTTTTTAATTTTGTTTAATTGCATGGAGCGCACCCTCCGCTGGCAATTTCCCTACACACCGTCTTTTTCCTTTCCTGTGTCTGCCTAGTTTTGCCCTCTACAAACTTCAATTTTAAATCCTTTCAGCATTTTTGGTAAATTATTCATCATTTCTGTTGGTAACTTATTTCAATCCCTGATCTTCTTACCTACCAAAGAAAATCTTCCGACACCCTTGTCCCTGAAATCGAGTTTTTAATTAAATTTTTTAATTTAATTTAATTGCAATGGAGCACAGGCTCCGGTGGCAATTTCCCTACACACCCATCTTCCCCCTATCCTGCACCTACCTACATTTGCCCTCTACAAATTTTATCTTTAAATTCCTTCAAAGTTTTCGGTAAATTATTCATCATTTCTCTTGGTAACTCATTCCAATCCCTGACACCCTTACCTAAAAAAGAGAATCTTCCTACACCCTTGTGCCTGAAATCGAGTGCCAGCTTGTGGTCATGGTCATCTTTTCCCTTCCATGCACTACTTTTCATACCTATTGCAATATCTTTCCATGCCTCATCGCCAGTATATGCCCTGTACACTCCCATGACCCTCCTCATTCCTCCTCCTGTCTTGCAATGAATCCATTCCAGCTCCTTTATCATATCCGTCACTGATTGCATTCTGCGATAATTTCCAGAAACAAATCTAGCAGCCCTTTTTGCACCCTCTCCAACTCCTGTATTTGATACGTAAAATGAGGGTCCCATACTACACTACCATATTCGAGCAATGGTCTGACCAAAGTTTTGTAACCCAATTCCTTGACTTCTCTCGTACATCCCCTCATCACTCTCTCCAACAAGTGCAGAACTTTGAAACCTTTTCCTACCACCTGTCCTAATGTGTCCTGCCCAGTTAAGTTTGTTATCAAAAGTAATTCCAAGATATTTACATTTCAAGTCTTCAGCAAGCAATTCTTTCCCCACCTTATATTCATAATTAACCTTTTGTTTTTTATTTGTGTATCTAATAAGCTGACTCTTCTTTGCATTTATCTTCATTCCATGTTTACCAACCCAATTAGATATCCTGTCCAGATCACCCTGCAACTGTTTACAATCCTCTATCGTTTTGATTCTTTTATACAGCATTATGTCATCTGCAAACAATCTAATTTCAGATAGTAAACAATCAACACAATTATTCATTAGAATAATGAATAGCAATGGTCCCAATACGCTACCCTGTGGCACACCCATTTTTACTTCAACTTCTTTTGATACTACATTTCCTACCCTAACTTTCTGTTTTCTACCTTTTAAAAATTCTTCTACCCAGCAAATGACTTTCTTATCCTACTCCAATGGTTTTTACCTTATTTACTACCATTTTATGGCTTACTCTGTCAAACGCCTTAGACAGATCTAGTGCTACACTATCAATTTGGCCTCCCTTGTCCATTTCATCTGAAATATCTTGCATATATCCCACAAACTGAGATTCGCATGAATATCCTTGCCTGAAACCATGTTGCCTGCTTGAAAACCACTTACGTTCCTCACATATATTTCTGATGTGGTTGCATATCAATCTTTCCATTAATTTACCTACCACTGATGTCAAACTGATTGGCCTGTAATTCTCAACTCTATTTCTCATCCCTCCCTTATGTACCGGTACTACTATTGCACTTTTCCAGTCCTGTGGTATGCAGCAAGTGTCTAGACTCAATTTAAATAATATTTCAAGATAAGGTAGCAATGTCACATCCGGCTATCTTTAAGATATCTGTAGTAATATTATCTTCACCAGCCCCTTTATTTTTTTTCAGCTTTCTTATTTCCTTCATGATTTCCTCAGGATGGATATCAAATTTTTTACTATCGTCATTTCTAATTGTGTTGTTGAGCTCGTTCTCCGAATTAGACCCTCCGCTTTCTGATTCATTGTCCCTAATGCTTTCACTGAACCAGTTACTTAAAATCTCTGTCTTTTTCAAATCGTGCAGTAACTTCTTCTCCATCCTTATCTACAAGTGTCTCTACACCCTCCCTTCCCCTCAGTTTCCTGATATAGCCATAGAAATTTCTAGATGCATCAGTCAATGGTCCTCCTGCACTGACAATACTCTTCATAAACCCATCTTTAGCCATTTTCTTTGCTGTTATTAGTCCTTGTTTAGTTGTTTTAAATATTCCCTACTACCCTGCTGTCTCTTAACTCTGTTATGTTCTTTTCTTACCAACCTCTTTAACCTCCTCACTTCCCTATTATAGTACATAGGTTCTCTACTTCTCTTTATTTTTTGCTTTGGAATAAATTTTTCTTCCCCCTTTCTTATTATCTCCTTGAACTCTTCCCACCTTGACTCTACTGTACCTGAGCCTTCCTTCCATTTGCTGAATTGTTCTCTGAAATATCTCTTCAAATTTGAAATCTGTGCCTTTTTATAATTGTACCTATTTCCCCCTTCAATTTTGGCTGCTGGTTTACTGAATCCTCTAAGATCCATCAGAACTGCTTCATGATCACTTATTCCTTCAGTTACTTGATACCTCAAAAGGTTTTCATCGGGCTTAATTAGAAATATATCCAAAATATTTTGTCCCCTAGTGTTTTGCTCAACCACTTGTGTAAATCCTCCTTCCCTTATTAAGAAATTTGCAAATCTTTGTTCCCTTGTGTTATTTATCTTATTCCCTTCCCAGTTTACACATGGTAAATTTAAATCCCCGCCGATGATGATCATTCTATTCTCACCTCTGAAATCTGAGTATGAATCTAATTTCTCCCCAAGAGCCTCATCCTCTTCTGTCATTCATCCGCTGCGGTAAACAGCCAACACTCTGATTTTTTCTTTTTTATTACCCCAGAAATCTACCCCAAGTGCCAGCTTTTTGACATGGTCATATTTTCCTTTCATGCACTACTGCCTATTCTTACATCAATATCATTACATGCCTCATAATCAACATACGCCCAGAACAGTACACTGCCATGACTCTCTTTAACCTCCTCTTGTCTTTATCATATCGATTACTGATTGCGTTCTGTGGTAATTTCTAGAGACAAATCTAGCAGCACTTCTTTGCACCCCCTATAACTCCTGCATTTCATACCTAAAATTTGTGTCCCATACTACACCACCATATTCAAGCAATGCTTTGTAACCCATTTCATTTACGTCTCTGGTATACATCCCCTCATGACTCTTTCCAACAGGTGAAGGATTCTGAAACCTTTTCTTACTAGCTGCTTAATGTGTCCTACCCAGTTGAGTTTGGTATCAGATGCTAAGCCAAGGTATTCATCTCAACATACTCCTTACAACGTACGTGTTTGATATTCTAATCTCTGTCTTCCTTTACAGTTCTTACCTTCGACTGTTACCTCCACTAACAAATTAACCAATCACGCATCTTTTGAAATATGACCCACCATCCTGTCTCTTCTTTCTGGAAGACTCTTCCACTCATTCCTCACCAATCATTTCCAAAACAATTCCATTTCGTACTTTATCTGTCCATTTAATTTTCAGCATCCTTCTATAGCACCACATTTCAAAAGCTTCTTTTTTCCTTCTCTCTGGTATCCCCAAAGTCCACGCTTCACTACCGTACAGTGCTGTACCTTACACATAGAGTTTTAAATAGCTCTTTCATTGTCCTTGATCAATACCGAGCGTGGTGGTGTAACGGATAGCGTTCTGGCCTCGCATTCGGGAGAACGGCGGTTCGAATCTCCGTCCGGGCATCCAGATTTGGGTTTTCCATGGTTTCCCAAATCACTCCAGGCAAATGCCGGGATACTTCCTTCAAAAGGCCATGGCCGAACTCCTTCCCATTCCTTGCCCCCCATCCTTTCCCGTCTCTAAAGACCTCGCTGTTGAGAGACGTAAAGCAAATACTACAAAAATACCTTGATCAATATATTAAACTAAAAGATTTCTCTTTTTCAAGAAGGTTCTTTTCGCTAATTCGGCCATCAGTTATAATTTTACTTCCTAAGAAACAAAATTTAATTACATCTCCCGCTGCATCCTACCCTATTTTTATATTTAATCTACTTTTACACTAATCTACTTAATTTACTTTTTTTTTATTTCTTTCATTTTCTATTTGATTTCTGAAGTGCCTGTACTGCTCTCTTACCGCTTCATCCTGAGCATTTTTTCACCTTCTCCTCTGATCCGGCAATTCAAAAATTTCTTCTTCCGTCAAAGGTTTTAGGGCAGATTTTTCTTTATTCCTGTTCCTTTACCAGCTTCTATTATTTCTCTCTTCATTGTATTCCATTCGTCCTCAGTTGAACTCCTTTCAGAGCTATTTCTGCAAATTTTTCTCTCATGTTATATTGTTGAAATTTATTCATTTGTAGTCTGTCAAGAGTGGGTTCTTTTTAAATACATCCAACTCTTCATATGTATTAGAGTGTGTTCAGAATCTGTTCCAGGATATGTTTTACAGCCTAGAAGATTCTTGAGTCTCTGTTTGACCTTGATATGATCTATCTGATAACTACTTTTATCCACTGGATGTTTCCTGGTGTATATCCATTGTGCATGATTCTTGGATGTATTCCCCTCGACTAGTTTATATTTTTCACTATATTCTAACAACCTGTTTCCTTGCTCATTTCTGCCTCCTAGACCAAAACTTTCTACATTATTTCCATCTTTTCCTCCTCCCACTACCAGATTCCAATCACCCATTATAGTCGATTTTCATCCCCTTTCACACATTGGATTATTTCTTCAACTTCATCATATATTTTCTCCATTTCTTCATAAACTTCCTATGACGTTCGCATATATACTTGTACTAACGTGACTGGAGTAGGCTTGGTTTCTAACCTGGTCCAAATAATACTGTCACTAAACTTTTCGTAATAATTCATCTGTTTCCCTGCTCTCTTGTTCATTACAAATCCTACACGAGTAACTCCACTAACAGCATGTGTGAATTTTGTGCGTCCTTCTATTTAATATAACTGATCCCAAAGACATCTAACTTGAGTTGTTCCATTTCTTTTTTTAAGTTTTCTAATCTACTCAGGCTTCTAACATTCCACGCTCTGACACATAAATTGTTTCTATCTATTCTGATGAATCCTCCCTGAGTAGGTCCCATCCGGAGATCCGATTGGGGGACTATTTTACCTCCGGAATATTTTAATTAGGAAGAATCCATCATTCTAAGTGTAATTTGAGATACCATTTGGGTCTTTAACGCAATGGCTTCCCGTCGCCTTCTGCATTCCCATGCCGTTAATCATTTCTGAAGCTTTAGGGGACGTTTCCAATCCCAAGGGCAAGATGGTGCCCAGAACCACAGCCTGCTCTTCCGCCCTGCTTTCATGAAATCTTTGGCAATCAGCGAATGACTTCTTATACCAGAAATCATTCGCACTTTATACACACACATTTGAACCACTGGCCTACATCTTTGCAGGCTGTTTGTATTCCTGCCGTTAAATTTTGGTTTAGAATTTTCTTGTTTAAAAGCAGTCAAAGTAAAGTATTATACAGCAATGCGAACTACAAGCGAATATTGGAATGACGTCGCATGGGCATTTATCGCGCTTAATGTGCTCGAAAGAAACGTGAGTAATGTTCAGCAATGCGCTTCATCACGTTTTTAAGTTGAAGACATATTTACACAAATATTGGTGCGGATTATTTACTGTGAACCAGTGAATGAATTTTAGATGCATATACCCGACCACGACGCCAGGAATTTAATCAGAGTACGAAGACATGTGAATCTTGTAGGTAAGGTAAGGGTCACGGGGTTCCGTCTTCTCCTGCCGCATCCCGTAGGATTCACGGAGGTAGAGCTCCGCACTCCCTGTACAGCCTTCGGCACTAGAATGGGTGTGACAGGGTCAACGCCGCGCTCAGGCCGTTCTTTACCTTCCCGCGGAGTTTCCTCCGCGCTACTCACTGGATAGCAGGCTGAGTGGGCCTGGGGAGTTGTTCAGCTTCGAGGAGAGATCCTCGGCTTCCTCGGGGATCGAACCCCGGTCGTCCGTGTCGCAGTCAGGCGCTCTACCTCCTGAGCTACGCAGCCGCCTATGTTGTAGGTACCAAAACCATAAAATTAAAAATAAAGAAACTAGTATTTATCGCAAACTGAATATTTTTCATACTTAAATCGAGAAAATACAGTACAACTCACCAAATGCCGCCATCGAAAACAAACACCCTAAATTATGGCGATGCCCTAAGTCAGTCAGTAACCAGTTCACCAATGACCTGTATGTATTCCCTCACTTGAGAGATAACGTCAGTTGTCAGCCCCATTATCAAAAGAAGAGCATTAAAAAGCAGCTGGATTTTGCATATGATTCACCAGCACAGCGTGGCCTACTGCTAACAGTTCCTGACAACTTTCTGCGTGGACGAAAGCTGGATATTACCAGTGAACTTGAAACACACAACTTACAACGAAAAAAATTTCGACGTTGTTTACTATGGATTATTAGCCGCATCGTGCAAACATTAGGTTTAAGTACAAAGTATACAAAAAAGATAAAAAAAAAAGAATAAAACCGGGAGAAATTTTTATACTGGCGAAATTCAGCAGTTTAACTAGAATTTTTATGTTGTGACTAACGTAAATCAGAGAGTCATCAAAGTAAATATGAAATTCAACTACAGTCATAACAATTAAATTAGTGATAAATAAATAAATCACTTAATTTAATTTACCGAACTTAAATCTTGTTACGGTACTACTGTTTTATGCTTCTAGGGAGGAAAAAAAAAATGTAATGTATAGCCAATATATCATCATGATCTGGAATCGCCGGTACGTTCAAACTAAAGGCTGTAGAGTAAGCAACCTCTGCAGAGGAAAATAAGCTAAGTTTGCGGTAAATTTCAGCCAGCCACTTAAAACGATTTCATCAAGGTTTGTGTTTTAACAACCCAAAAGTTCGGTCATGTAAGTTTTACAAACAATTAACTTCTATGTTATCGTTGTGCTAATTGCCTGGTGTGATTGTTTCTTGTTTGCCCTTAGCAGAGTTTCAAAAGACAACTGTAAAATATATAATACCGAGTAAGTATAGGTAATACTATCTCAAATGTTATCCACTTTTTTTAGTGATTTTATTTATAGGATTTTGCATTTGAATCTGCACCATAAATAAAAAGTAAAATGAAAAAATGGCTTACAAGTGTCAAGCCCATCCTGTGTGATAATATCTCATTCATGTGCCAAGAAGCTTGTCTGCAGAGTGCACAATACATACTGGAGCGTCCACACTTCCAGCCGACACGCACAGTACAACCTCGACACTTGATATCACTGACGTAAACAGCATCCATCTTGTTTTGCGTATGTAAGAAGTGTTTAAGTGAGACAGCTTTAGCCTTCTAACACCGAATTTGGCAAATGACGTTCAGTCATCAGACACCTTTTTTTATTAGGTATTAACTCGTCAAGAAGTAAACTTTAAACTGGCTGCAATAGTAAACAGTTGAGAAGTTGTGGTTACTTTATGCTAAGTGTTGAAATGAATTTGGCTCTGTTGTTTGAACGAAGCCTGTTTTTCATATTTCTAGATCTAATCTCAGAAGTTGCGGCAATTAATTGCCTCGGAAAGCAGTGTAATGGTATGTAATAATTTGGCTACAACTACTGAATTGCGACATATTAACACAAGTAGCTTTTTCTAACGAACTTGTATGACTTTCTTGTCGACATATCCCAATTAATGTTTTAGTGCCCAAGTTAACAAAGCAACACCAAACCCAAATCAACACGCGAAATTGTCAGCTGCGCAGTTTTTGAAATTACGCAATCAACCAATTTGATTAGAGTCTTTACAATTTTTAGTAACTGCTGGACTCTCAGAGATTTCAATGATTAACAACAGAGTTCAGTTCTTCCTCTTTGGATAATGAGGCTCACATTAAGATGAGATAATGGTTCTAAGGATTGCTGTGTTGAATTTATCAATGAATTAAAAAGTTTCGCGAAAAGTGGAGACAAATGTGACAGAGAGTGGATAGTAACGAACTGGAATAAAGAAAATTGTGTCAGTTCGATTTACCTCAAATTTTATTATTTACCAGTGCCATTTCGGAGGCAGATTAGAATATATGTGAGGTAGTAATAAATTGGAAATGGGTTAATACCAGATGATGAGATTTTGTGAACGCTCTAAAGCGAATAAACAATGTCTTAGTGAAATCACATATTCAATAGTTTAATCCCGAATTCATATGTCATTGATGTACGTCCACCAAAACTCCTAAGTAATAGCATTTTTCTTGTATCTTGCTGACAAATTTAAATTTAATCCAACACTTCAAGGTACAGAAGCTGCGCACTCACAAAGGTGAGTATGCTACTGCGGAAAGTCGTTAATAAACAATTTAGAAGTTATCAGTGATGTCTGGCGGGAAGTGTTGTGACACGGCGCCAGGCGGGGAATGCACTGACGCGTCGCGTCGGGCGCGGGATGTGCGGTTTCTCTCGGAAGGCTGAGTAACGATTGGAACGTTACTGCCGCAAGGAACACGCTAACCCGATTACACTGATACGTTGCAATAGCAGTGCATAATTGTTTCCCGGTGATTTTTGTAAGGTAACTTACCGGTTACTTGCTAATTTCCCTCATATGACACAAGCATTCCTATACCTCATTTTTAAGCACCAACAAACATATTCACTTGTAATCAGATGCAATGATGTCGATCCAAGAACCTTTAAAATAAATGACAGAAAGGAGTCGAATTAGGAACCGAACAACAATGGAATAAATGCCAGTAAATTTATTTTTGATACAAGATTTTTTTAAAAAAATATGGTTCTAAAAAAATTCGTTATAAATCACGTAATTAGATACCATTCCTGACTATGAAGATATATTACCAACTTAGTAAATATTTATAAAGTTTATGAGTACTTATTCAGCGACATTAGTGGAAATTTAAGATCGGTTTTCCAAAGTATACATGAGATAAATCGTGGTGACTTGCAGGTCCAAACGATTTTCTAATTATGAGACAGACACAATATAAAAGCAGTCGTTCCATCAGTCCATACATGTCATGCATGAACTAAGGAACGAAAGGAAATGCTGACGATACGGAAGATGTACGACTGTCATACATCATCTGTACTATGAAATTACAAACTTATTGTCTCACGTGCAGAGAAATGTAATTTCACAGCGTGTCTAGTCTCCATGAAATGAACTTACTCATTTTCCAACTCAAGCGCAACATGTTATTCCCCTCTACATATCACCACACCCAGCCAAGGATTTATCTGTGGAACCACGCTGTTCGCTGGAAGGAAATAAAACGCATCACTTCATTCGCTGAATTCCAACAAACTCTGAATTTCTCTCTCTCTCATTAGCAACACTACGACTCTAATACCGAAATAAGGCGACGTTTTTGATCTCCCGGAAGTAGACTCTTACCAGTTGTTCAACGTTATGGAATAACACCAAGTGACGCATATGCTTTTTCCATCCAGTTTGGGAGAAAATTTATTGCTATCAAAAAAAGAACTGGAGAAGAATAATACCTGCATCGTATTTCGGATTATTGCCAAAATATATGGCAAAATATATTTGTAAGGTATGTTGCTTATAATTTTAAAAATTGTGAAGTGCGTCTCTGACAAAGGATTTCGTAGCTAACAACATTTTTGTTTGTACTTCGTCATAAAATTAATAACCTGTGAACATATTTTGGCAGAAGTGAATTTCCAATTACGTCCCCATAAACATTTCTGGGCAGACCAATATTCGAATCGATAATGTTGAACATTCAAGGTGAGCGCATTACCCTCTCTAAGCTGCACGATTGCTAAGGAAAGTAAATAACCCTAACTGGTTACAAGCAAGGCTGGTTTCATGGACTGTTGAAAGAATTATATGAACATCTAAAAAAAACTAGTCAACTTATCTTATCCAAAATTATTTTGATTGAATGTCCTTATTAAGTAATGCAATCCAGTTTTTTCCCTTTTTCAATCATGTAGTTATAAAATCAGGTGGTGCAGGCACATTATTGACTGATACTGGAGCTCATATTTCTGGGAATGCACTGCTAAATGAAAATATCCCCAAAACAATACTGATTACATTTTTTGAGTACCTATCAAATGACAGCAAACGCGATAGCATACTTGAACATTTTTTTTCGTGACTAGTTTCTTGGTGCGAAGAACCCTAATTTTTTCTCTTACTATCTCTCAACTGCTCTATTTTTCGACCAACGGAATACCTCCTGTCATCACAGTGGAATATAGACGGCGAAGCTGCGAGACTCTCTCATACCGGCGTAACGACATGAAGAAATTAAAGGGATTCAGTTTTTTGCCATTTTGGTTAGGGAATCCCAAAAAATAATACGCTTATACAGAATCCAGACAGAAAATACTAAATACAATATAAGATTGGCCACTGATTCTGGTAATATATGTAAGGTGAGCTGTGAAGTTAGATGGAAAGCAAATTAAAAAGTATGTGGTTACTGTAGACCATTTCTTCTGCAGTTGCTTATTAAATATTAAAAATTATTTTAACAAGTACGCCAATGCAATAGTTTTAGGGTTTTATTTATTTACGGACGCGTTTTGCCTCTCGTCAAGATATCTTCAGCGATACAGTCTTAGTTAATGTCTTTTCAGCTTTGGTAGCTGCTGATTCGCGACTTCAACCAACATGCCACTCTTTATGTTACGCATCAATCACAAATTACTTCGCTGTACTGTTTATGTCATACACTCAGCGTGATCGAAAGCAAATAAGCAATGTTGGAATTATATAATAGAATCACTCAAAATAAATTATGTATTTATCAGTTTAAAAGAGAAGTTCACTTAAATTCTTATGGGTGACGGATCCAAAATTTTGGGTTTTTTTGGGGGGCGGGGGGGAAGAGGGGGCTCGAATCGGGTGACTTTATAGTCTCTTTATAGTCTCCTCGGAAAATGTGAGTCGAAATAGTAGGGGGTAGGGTCGACGACAGAAATACCAACACTTTATTTCAGATTGCCGCCTTGAAAAGAACAGTAAAAAAAAAAGAAAGGTCTCTTACATTATGAGGCCGGGGATAGACCTAGATGCTGGGGGGGGGGGGGGTTGCTTGAGCATTCTGGATCCGCCACTGGGTTAGTTTATAAAAATAAAACAATAATCCGAATATGGTAAATCATGATTATAAATACTGTAACAGTCTGAATGTATGAAGTACACAAAATGGAGGACGTCTTAAATCCAAGAACAATCCAAATATTTTAAGAATTCTGAGAATATATGAAGTCAAAGAAACTGAGGAGATGGAAATGTGGAGAACAATGTTTCAGATGACGACAAAACCCATAACGCTGCGGAGCATGGTAAAATTTTAATGTTATACAATCACGTAGGTGGCATAAATGCGACGGTAGTGTGTAATTTACTGGCAAATGAGCCTACAAGTAGTGTAAATATCCATTTAAAGTGTAGGTTATCAAATATGAAAGCCGGGAATCTGACGTGCCCGTCAGAAATCTTAGAAGTCTTATAGACAATATTAATTCGTTATTTCGAATTTCTCGTAACTTATTTGGAGATCGAACTCGGTTAGTCTACTTGCAACAGTTCATATCGAAATAGCAAACGAAATAATGCGATCATTGTGACTCTTGAGCGTGAAGCCAAATGCTTTGATCATTACATTTATTGTTTGCGATGTTAGCTTTTCACAAAATTGGCGATAAAAATAATCTCTAATCCGTCCAGTATCATCTATTACAGCATTTTCAAAGGTATAAGAAACAACGAATCTAACAACTATTCTACAGATTTCCCTAAAAAGAGGGTTACATGTAAATTGTATAAAAAAATATGTTCTAGCAATAGTCTGTTTTAGTTTGTGTGTGTGTGTGTCGCGAGCACAATGCGACGGGCCGGAGCGGCGCGGCTGTTGCGAAACCCTCCTATTGAGCGGTGCACAGGCGCCAGGCCTCGTCCCGCACTGCGTATCTACCACTCTCCACAGTTAATAAAACATAGGAATATCCGTAATATTCAATACAAGCAAAATACTTCCTCTGGGGCTTATGCGACCTAAAGCAGTTTCGAAGCATCATCATAATGACATACCAGTAACACCCACCGATGATTACTACGCATATATTGATACCAACATTCTCTCCTAAGAAATTAAATTACTCTAACGACTCCTCAAACTATCGGTCTTACGACCAGTGCTACACGCCACTGACAAACCTTAGTGCAGCGGAAGTAGGAGGAACCATGTATCCACTAAAAAGCCGCGATATACGTTACACACAATATACAGAAAAGGAGAAATATACGGTGTTATAGTGCAGTTGTCGAAGAATGACGTCGAAGGAACTTATGAGACCAGAACTCGACAACTTCTGTATGAAAAATATGGTCAAATGTTTAAACTCTCGGTAAGATTGACAAGAAAGTAAATATGAAGATGCCACATATATCTCCCGAAGTTGTGACGTATCTAGGACTTTATTTTAGACGAATATGAACATTTTAGAATTTTTTGAACATTTTTAGCTGTATTTAGGATAAGTCATAACTCCAAAAGCTTGTCGAGAGGTAAAAGTTATACCACAAGGGTTTACAACAAGAAGGAACTGTTAAAAGGTTGCACAAGACGAAGAAATTAGAGAGCAAGTTTAAATAATAATAATAATTCCTTGTGATCTTAAGGGCCTGGTGACAGGGTTTCTATTGGCTGCGCATTCCGCCCCTGTCGTAGCTGACTTAACCTAACCCGGTTTTCCTACCAGTGATAGAGGATCCACAGTTTAACGTGGAATCCGAACCACAGAACCGTTCTGGCGTACTTCACAGCAAGCGGTACCAGAGGAGAAGGTCGCGTTAAGAGCCAATGAAAATCCCCGTCGAGGCAGGGATTCGAACCGGGAGAAAGTTTAAGAGGGAGTAGTATGTTAAGGTGACTAAACGGAGGTGTCTGTGTAAGCGCGATGTATAGGAGCGGAACCGAAGAGGTCTGGCATTCGAAGCCAAGGTGTTATAGTTACATTCGTGCTCGTAGTTTGTTATATTTTGTGCAGACTTGCTTTATTTCAAGAATCAGGACTAGAATACAGAGGTGGATCGTAAATTGAGTTAGCTCGAGAAAACCTTACGTAGATTCAATTTGCCAGGATTATTCCGAAAGTAATGCAGTTTTTATTTAAGACACCAGTTACAAAAGAAGAACATTACGCAAATTAAGGCGGAAAGTGGAACAGTAAATAAGAACATACGTTAAGATTAGGGAACATTATTTAAACGGGCAACAATTACAGCAGCTGTTTAATATAACTATTATATATATATCCAAATTCGTGTTTACATCAAGCGTTTCTAATTACAAACGTTTTACTGCACGTAAATCAGATCAGGATATATTATAATATACAAAATTTTCAATTTATATCATTCATTATTGTCTTACATAAGCCTTCCAAAAAACAAAAAAAGTGAAATATCAGATTATAAATTATATTCTCTGTCGAAAATACTGTAGTAGTATGGAATGGTCCCATACAACCAAGCCGGTGTAGCTCCACAAGTTGGCCAGTTCCTTTCTTCTCCTCTGACAGCCTGGCATCAGGTGGTTACTATCTTCTTCCTATCCACATTCGCAACGTAACAAACATATCATCCCGTAGAGGTGTTTTTCTGAAGGCATCACGATTAAATTTCTGATAATTGTGCAGAAGTTCCTTGATGCTCACTGTTTCTGGTACCAGTATTATGTCGGTATATGGATGTGAACTTCCCTGCGTCTGATTTTGCTGTAGAACTCTTCTTACCATTTAGATTTAATCGATTTTTCGAGTACACGTAGGTAGTCTGACGCTGGTATTTTGTGAGGACATCTCAACCATTATTCTATGATGAATTGCAGCAGTATCGTCGAACGCATTTTTGTAGTGGCATGCGTCGTAACCTCTGATCTCACATTCGGTAGGAATCCCCATCCACTCATAGAGATTTTGGTTTCTTGATAATACTCCAGACGAATGCCGGGTTATCGAACGGTTAATTATAATTAGCACTAATTGCCTGATACCTTTGGCTTAACCTAACCACGGACAATCGGTGATATATGGGTAAACCGAGCAGGTGTTTTATGAAGGGAAAAATGAAAAATCATCAGAGCAAGCACTAATATCTTGAAATTTAAGTTTTGAGTAAAAAAACTGATAAACAATTGAATTAATGATACCAGGTATCGAACGAGAGAATATTTCATGGCGAGTTAGGTGCAAACGATTTTTTTTTTTTCTTTTTTTAGAAAGAAAAAGTGTGGCATTTAATTAAAATGATATTGCACTGTAGCTTTCATCTGCTTGTTGTCACAGATCTGTTTCTCTACATATCTACGTCTCTGACATCTTATCATGTTTATTGACGCTTCGCTGTTTGTCTCCCCGTTCTTTAATACCTCCACTACTCCCCCCCCCCCCCCACACTTCTCCCTTCCTCCGTGTATCACTAAATGCCGAACGGCGCGGCCCTTGGACCTCTCGTGAAAACACTGTGCTTTTCAGACCCCGTATTGACACTACTAAGTTTGTTTGCAACAATAAAATAGAAACACAAGGATTAATAATGTAGATTTCAAGCACATTATAGAAGTACATCTTTAGAATTATTTTGTGGAAAACATTATCTGGTACCAATGGTTACGAGTGAAGATCTTTTTCAGAGCGGCTGAATACAAAATGGTTTGGGTTTGCTCAAAGATGAAATGCTGAGCTTCCTTCAATTTTTTTTCTTTCTTCCAGTACCAGGAAAATATTACTGGGCTGCGATGAGAAAAATAAAGACGGATTGGTACTGTGGAATAAAAATACACGCACAGAATTACTTTCATAATAACTGATAAGTTAATTTACACAGAATGGAGGATGGCAGCGCTTGTAAAGCTATTAGACTAAAACTAAACTGTTCTGTTAATCTTATCTGCTTCCTTCGATTCCCATGAGCCCTTCTAATGTTGTGCTTTCTGTCATTGCACTCAGCTTTACCGCTTGCGTATTTTAATACGTGAAACCAAAAATTATGCCAAATTGACATATTTTTCATTTTTCTGTAAAGCAACATAACAATGTATTTTATAATGGTAATTACTTGAAGTTCTACCTGGACTTACGAATCTAGGAGCCACGCCATTTCATGACAATTGGCTGACTTACTGTTGAATCACTTTTTAACAGAGATAGAAAATGCCTCAGACGTAAGGCTTTTTATACAATCATAAATTGACATTTTTTTTTATTATTTTTTTTTAGTAAATACTGTTTTAAACAAAATTCCTCCAACAATATTGCACTGCTGTCTTCTAAATCAGATTATCTTTACTAAAGATCTAATGAACAATATTCAAATTTTATAGAGAGTGTTGAGAAAGGATTAACGAAATTCTTCTGTTTATTACTGAATTGCATTAGCTTTATTTTAGAAAAAAATATTTATTTATTTTCATTCAAATTTCGCAGACTGGAAACAATTGTCGCTCCTACGCTTGTCACGTCATTAGTATCCACTAATTGTATCAACAATAAAAACTTATTTCTGTTTTGTAACTGATATATAACCAATGTCTAGCACAATCACAGCGATGCTTCCAGAATGTAGTTGTTTCATAACAAACTTTTAAAAACACGTCGTTAACTACACACGGTAATTCAAATAGTAGTACCGTAACAATTTTTCCAAAATTTCCTTAAGATTGCATTTCAGACGATTTCACAAAGTTAAGAAGCAAAACAAGAATACGAAATTTCCGATGTAAATTTCGTCATGTAAGGAAGCTATACATTGCCAATAAATTGTTTTTCCAACCAGAGGACCAGTAAATCAATACCTATGTGTATAGTAATATTAATATCTGGGACATACTGTATTGTATAATTATAACGTAATAAATCTAAAAGCATGTTTTGAATTCCTACAGAAACACAGTTATGAAACTGGAAGAGAACTATTTAAAGTTAGTGATGAATGGAGCAGTCGGTTATTAAATATTAATCTTTCTGCAGGCTGGATGCTACACTCGTATACTACCGACCTACATACACAACAAGAAACAAGACCAGACACTTTTATTTTTGTTTGCTTTACCACTCCTAACCTCACCATATTCCGTGGTGCTGTAACGGGACGTCATTTAGTTTATTATTTTAGCATGAAAATCGTGTAAGTTTGTTAAGTTTCACAGCGGCACAGACGTTGAGCTAGCGCGTCCTCTTCGTTCGACGGAGAATCTGCTGATCGACAGTCCAAGTGACAAGCTATGCCTGCACTGCTGAGCATGCAAGTGAATACTTCACTACGATACGTGGGTCGCTCTCACTTCTTCACTGTGGGGTGACAAGTAACCATCTAGACCTCGGAATAGTTAGTCGTTACACCAACCTTACCATTCTCTGTTAGTTGCATTCAGTAGGGCCAAGTCTCATTCCTCTGTTTAGTAGCGCGAGTTACGGAATACCTTAAGTTTATTGTAAATCATCAATTGTAGTAGGGGTACGGTTTTAGTGCAGATTAAACTAGGTTTCCTGAATTGATTGATTAATAGCAGTAACCCTTAGCTGTCCACTCCCTCTCCTACTAGTCTCCAAGATGCAAGTTCAACCCTCGATGCTCGTATTTATTCAATAGTTAGGTAGCAGTTACAAGAGAAGAAGAGGATCGGTCAGAAGAGCATAAGAGCAGAAGATACATGAAGATAGTCTACGCAAGTAGTTGGACATCGTAAGGGAAAACCATAGAACTCACTTGTCAGCCCTTATACACGAAGTATAGTTTCAGTCCCCCACTCCTACCACGAGACCCTCAGGAAAGGGCCATTAACGTAATCCATAAGGTTCGTTCCCACGACGCGTGGTTGTGGACGCCTTTCATCTTTTCCGCATATGCTAGCGAGGACGGCGCGCCACGACCCACCGCCAGGCGGTAAAAGATGAAAGGCGCGTACTGCCACATCACGCGCCGTGGGAATGTGGCTTTAAACGAACGGCTCTCTCTTTGATGCCGTCTTGAAACGTATTTATTGAATAAGATATTGTAGGAACATTTCTGTCCTACCCTCATATCCTGGAAATTCCAGATTTTGGCTTGGTAGCTGAAATATTTATGGATTGTACCCTTATATAGTACGAGCTTGTTATCTAAGCTTTTAATATTCTATCTGCGGACCACCTGTAACATCTTTATGGATCACTAGATTCATTGTCTGTACGCTACTACAATAGCTAACTTCTAGTCGTGATACGAGTGTTAAAGTACCGATCAACAGCTCCATTTGCGATGTGGACCAGAAAATAAACTTTCCGTTCGATGATAAAATATAGTGGTGGTTTCATTTCCACCTATTGATTAATTTATATAGCTTCCTCTATATACATACGTATTTCGCTTTGGATATCAAAATACTACAAAGTATATTACAATTTTAAACTTAACCAATATTAGAAAATCCGAATATAAATATATATGTTACAGTGAAGTATGAGTCGATCGAGAGCAGGAATGAGAAAGTTTTTTCACTGATTCGTTTCTCCCTTGCCGGTCTTCTAGGCATCTTCTTCTGCAGCCGCTTCCTCCTCTCCCTCTTCTGCAGCCGCTTCCTCCTCTCCCCTTTCTGCAGCCGCTTCCTCCTCTCCCCCTTCGGCAGCCGCTTCCTCCTCTCCCCCTTCCGCAGCTACTTCCTCCTCTCCCCCTTCGGCAGCCGCTTCCTCCTGTCCCTCTTCCGCCTCCGCGGCCTTCACTGCTCTCCCTTCCACCTCTTCCTCTCCGGCTTTATCATCCTCACTGAAATAAGTACCCAGACATTCGGCTCAAATCAAAGAGTGGAACAAAATCTTATATCAGAATGTGTTCATTCCGGACAAAATAGATTAGCTTTTCGAAGAGAAATTACATAATAGAAAATAAATCACATAATACTTGAAGACAGTTAAAGTTAGTTTCGTTAAATAATTATTAGCTTCCTTTAGTTGTCGTCTAAGATTCTGTAGGCGAGGTAAGTGAAATCACAAATATAATAAATGTTTTACACTGATCAGCCAGAACATTATGTCTACCTACCTAATAGCCGGTATGTCCGCCCTTGACAGGGATAACAGCGGCCGCGGCGACGCGTCTTGGCATGGAAGCAATGAGGCCTTGGTAGGTCGCTGGAGGGAGTTGGCACCACATCCTGCACACACAAGTCACCTAATTTCCGTAAATTCCTGGGGCCGATGAGCTTTGAAGCCACTTTCAACCACATCCCAGATGTGTTCGATCGGGCTCAGATCTGGCGAGCACATCAATTACAACTCGTCACTGTGTTCCTCACCACTCCATCACACTCCTGGCATTCTGTCATGGCGCTTTATCTTTTTGAAAAATACAGCTGCCATTGAGAAACATGGTCGTCCTGAAGGGGTGTACTTGGTCTGCAACCAGAGTACGATATTTATTGGCCATCATGGTGCCTTGTACGAGTTCTACTGGACCCATAGATGAACACGTGAATGTTCCCGAGAGCATAATTGAGTCGCCGCCAGCCAGCTTGTCTCCTTCCCGCAGTACAGGTGTCAAGAAGCTGTTCACCTGGAAAACGATGGATTAGCACCCACCCATCAGCATGATGAAGAAGGTATCGGGATTTATCAGACCATGCAACGCTCTGCCACTGCGCCAACATCCAGTGACGATCGTCACTTGCCCATTTCAGGCATTGTTGCCGATGTCATGGTGTTAATATTGGCACATCCATGGGTCGTCGGCTGTGGGGTTTTAGGAGTGTTCAGTGCACTGTGCGTTCAGACAGCTTGAACTCTCCCCGGCATTAAAGTCTGATGTTAGTTCTGCCACAGTTCGCCGCCTGTCCTGCTTTACAGTCTGCCCAGCCCACGACATCCGATATCTGTAATGAGGGGTGGCCACCCAGCCCCACGACGTTTGGACGTGGTTTTCACCTTAATTTCACCAGTTGAAGACACTCACCACACCACTCCTCAACACCCGACAAGTCATGCAGTTTACGAAATGCTCGTGCTGAGCCTCCGGGCCATCACAATCTGCCATCGGTCAAACTCGGATACATCGCGCACCTTCCCCATTCTAAACACGCTCACAGATATTACATTCACCATGCGTGTGTCTAACTAGCAGTCATTCCTCGTCAGGTGACACTGCTATCGCCTGGACGGGTTTATAATATTCTGGCTGATCAGTGTACTTCTAAATCAAGGAAATGTTGACCTCACCTGTGTAGGATATAGAAGGAACGGTAAATGTTCCATAAATGACAGGACTGTTATGGCCAAGCCATATCCTAAGACTAGAATTAATACTTTATACGGTCATGGATGCATCATCAGGTGGAGAGCCCACTCCAAACCATTTAAGGGTTAGTTGACTGACACGTCGCCTTTTAAGGTAACACTTGAAGCTCGTTACTATGTGGGGTCATGCTCAGAGGTACCCGACAAGTACAGAAGCCATCAGAGAGTCATAATTCAATCATTCAGTCAGGTTAGTTGGAGTTCGATTTCAGCTCGAGCGCATTTGAAGAGTCGTCTCGACCCGGCCGGGGGCCTCCGCACCCTCTGCCGTCGTCAGTGTAAGCACACCATGAAGTTCTAATGGCTGTAGTCTATTCTAAGGAACTATCAGGTAACATTTTAGTTCATGTACGATTATTCTCCGTGAGAGTATATTATAAATAAACTACCTCATTACGTTAATACCCTGTCTCATTACTAGTTCTAGCACATAGGGTAGGATCAAAAAGTAGGACTGAATTAATAATCGGCACAAATCCTTAGTTGTCCTCGAAATAACACCCTTGTGCTTCGAAACAACGCTTATAACGCGATTCCCATTGCGCGTACACCTTCTGGAACTCGCTTTCCGGGATCCCCTTCAGAGATTCTGTCACGCCCCCTTGGAAGTCTTCTGTATCGCTTACCCTTGAGGTCCAGCTTGAGCCGAAGAAAGAGGAAGAAGTCCGGCAGAGCCAGATCTGGACTGTAGGGGGAGGGGGGGGGGTGAGGCGACGTGGTAACCCTGTGCTTGGCCAAAAACTCCCTCACGAGCAGAGCAGCGCGGTGTGGCACGGCGTGTTGCCGTGGTGAAGTTTCAAAGAATC
Organism: Vandiemenella viatica; assembly: GCA_031002005.1. Lineage (NCBI taxonomy): Eukaryota > Metazoa > Arthropoda > Insecta > Orthoptera > Morabidae > Vandiemenella > Vandiemenella viatica. The sequence goes on along the minus strand of JARYHS010013630.1, from coordinate 142,539,410 downwards.
GGCGATGTCTGGCCTCACGCGGAGGACGCGTTTGCGCAACCTGTGAAGCACGTCCACATAAAAACTGGCATTCACAATCTGTCGAGGAAGAACGAACTTCTCGTGAACCATACCACGACGGACAAAGAAAGCAAATGAGCATGGATTTGCCCCTTGACTTGCTCGTTCTGGCTTTCTTCGGACGCGGGAACTTGTTGGTGTGCCACTCGGCGCTCTGGCGTTTGGTCTCCGGGTCGAACTGAAAACACCAAGTTTCGTCACCGGTAATCACGTTGTCAAGAAAATTTGGGTTTTCTTGGACCCAGTTCCGGATTTCCTGGGAAATTTGCAGACGATTTACTTTTTGTTCATCACTCAGGACATTTGGCAAAAATATGGCGCACATCTTTCGCATAGCCAAATCCTCGATAATAATTTTTGGACTCTACTATTAAATCCCTAACTGATCAACAATCAGATGAATTATGTACGTTTTCGCGGCGGCAATGCTTGATAAAAACTTCTCGGGTTTCAAGCCGCGTCAGAATTGAGCCGTCTGGCGACGTTTCGGAAGCTTGCACTGCTTCCATTGTCAAGCCCCCGCTTAACATTACTGTTAAGCGGGGGCTTGACAATGGAAGCAGTGCAAGCTTCCGAAACGTCGCCAGACGGCTCAATTCTGACGCGGCTTGAAACCCGAGAAGTTTTTATCAATCAGATGAATGTTTGTGCATCGGTCGGAGTCCAGGATCACCTTCACTTTGGCCACATTTTGATTAATCAATTTTTGATGTTGGCGGGCGACCGACGCGCTGGTCGCCTTCGACAAGCTCCCGCCACTCCAGAAACAGCTTATGCCACTCCAACACTGTTGAGCGACTCATGTCAGCATCCCCGTAGGCGCCTTAATGATTCTGAGGGTCGCGGTTTTTCCCGAGTTTGACGCAGAATTTGATGGCGTAGCACTGCTCCAAATTTTTCTATATCTTGGATCGCGACGACACTTCTTAACAGTGGTTCTCAGAAATCGATGTGCTTTCTCTCCGCTTACCCGCAGGCGACTAAAAGAAAAATGAGCCTCTTTGGTAGGCTCCCCGCTACCATGCCCAGGTGGTCCGACCCCCCTCCAGCGCTTCGTTCGCGCTACAGAAATTCAGTCCTACTACTTTCTGATCCTACCCTATAAGCTATCATATAAGCGCTAACACTTCTCTGGGTGTTACCGCTATCAGACGGCCAATTTGTTCTATCCACTCATTATCCCATTTGCTCTTGGTTGAGGATCTCTGGTAACCGTTTAGCTCCTGACCTCTGGCGTGGCCTTGCGTGGTTAGATTGCTATGGTTAACCTACCACCAGTGGATGTTTGACAATGCAAATCCGTTGGCTATAGTATGTCAATGTGACCTGAGCACTTCCATTGGAACAGTACCATAACAGTACCTAAACATTCATAAATAATGTTCCCTGAGATAGGAGCAACAGACAGAAACGGAGGACTTAATTGATATCTCTGCTAGTGTTGAATTTAATGAGTCGGTAACGCATAAGTATTACTATGCACATCAGCTATATGTAACAGCTACTTATAATAACAATGACGAGATCCGGGTACCTATACAGAACAAAAAAAATTACACGCTGCCATCTGAAAGCTTCCTGCAAATTGAAGAAAGGTGCATCAAATCGGACCCAAAAATTCGCACCTTATAACATATGAATTCGAATTTTTATTTGATACAATTTGGCAGAACTTAATGGACACTGGACATGACCAGAAACACGATATCACAAGCACAATGAAGACATATTTATTTCAAATGATCCTCATCGACTTGCAGTGTCGCACAATGCAGGATTGGATGGATGTGAGCTTTGAAACGGATATTTTGATGTCTGTATAACTGTAGGCAATAAACATAATGACCTTTAAAGACATCAACACATATGGAGAAAGCAAGAAATGTGCTTATGGGTTTTCAGAATCAGTTAAGACGGGGTCTATAGGTATCGCACGATATTTGAAATCAATGAGAATTTCCCCATCATCATTTATGCATATTTTTTTTTCTTTAAATTTTTAATTGAAATGCAGCGCACGCTCCGGTGGCAATTTTCCTACACATACCTTTTCCTCCTTTCCTGCACCCACCTATATTTGCCCTCTACAAATTTCAACTTTAAATTCTTTCAATGTTATTGGTAAATTATTCATAATTCCTCTTGGTAACATATTCGAATCCCTGACCCCCTTATCTAAAAAAGAGAATCTTCCAAAACCCTTGTGTCTGAAATCGAGTACCAACTTGTGGTCATGGCCATCTTTTCCCTTCCATGCATTACTTTTAATTTTACACCAATATCTTTCCATGCCTCATCACCAATATTGTACACTCCCAAGACCCTCTTCATCATCCTCCTGACTTCCAGTGAGTCCCATTCCAGCTCTCTTATCATATCTGTTACTGATTGCGTTCTGCGGTAATTTCCAGAAACAAATCTGGCAGCCCTTTTTGTACCTTCTCCAACTCCTGTATTTAATACTCAAAATGTGGGTCCCATACTACACCGACACTGCACGATCGTGTTGTAGAACACACACTCTGGACTGGAGTTATGCAGAAGCTAATGTAAAAGAAAGCAGAACTAGCCTTCCTCACTCATTATCATGAAGACCATCACCTCGGACGCACAGGGAATCAAGACGAGAAATGTGTTTTTAAAAGATGCCGCCGTGTATGTACGAGCAGATGGTGCAATTATATACGTCAAAAGAACAAAGTAAGAATGGATGGTTTCGGAATATTGTTCGGAAAAAAACTGCTACAACATTGACGATTTAGGATACATACTTCTTCAGAATATTAATTAGATTAAAATTTATAAGGGGCATATATTTTTTTTAATTCTGTGCTATTGAAAATGTATTTTTAATTTTCCAATGTAGGTAACAATAAAAATAATAAAAATGACATTATATTTTTATTTACTGAATACTTCTTAATAACACAACATTCCTCATATCCAGGTATATGGTGTTCTAAGAGTTGGTTAACCTTTCAAATAACATAATTAAATATATGTATATATATATATGCGACGAGTTCCACTCTGAAGAGTCATACCACATTGATTAATTATGACTGTATGCCATTTGAGTCACATGAACATTATAATATTCCCATTAATTTGTTTTTAAATCGTAGCCATTAGGTAGTTTAAATACATACACTTTATCAGCTAACATGTCAACAATCTAATTGTAGTATCCTACAACTTGATGACACCATATCATCTTGATGGTTCGAGGCACCCATCACCAAAGGGTGAGTGTGGAGGAGCCATGTTTACACACGGAAGGAGACATCTCCGGCAGGGTCAGTATAATGGTAAAAACATACAGTTTTTACCTCAGTCAATTTTCGGCATGAAGCAGTGTGGTAGTCACGTGAAACGGTTGTCGAGGTTATTATTAAATAAACTGGAATCTACGTTCAATACCTGGATTATTAAGCCTCATTATTCATATGTTATGCTGTAATATCTTGGATCCAACTTTTCAAGCATCAAAATGTGGGGAAAACTTCCTTCGACAAAAGTACGATATCTGAAAGCTTTGGATCACCTACAGTCAATTGGTATGTTGAAGCCAGCAAAAACAATGAAGGAGACATCACTGTAGACTGATCTGGAGTGGGTACAGAAGTGGTATTATATGTAAATATAGTTGAACATGGGTGGGTGAATGGATAACTGAACAGGTGGCTGAACAAATCAGATCCATACTGGAAAGCAATCATAAACTCCGGTAATGATGTCTGGTGGGTCAATAAATGTCACCTAGCCGGAGGTCATAAAAAAAAAAAAAACTGTTAAACACTAGGAAGGGAGGCGAATGTTATGAGCGTAAAGTGAAGGGGGGCGGCCACAAGTATCCCAGCACGTGATTAAGTTTTACTGTCCTTTTTTTTAGTATCTCTGGAACCTGTGGATTTAAATCTATGTATCTATATAAATGAGAAAATGATAAAGTTTTGATGTGTGTTTGGATGTACTTCTGTAATTAATCACGCCTTAATAACTCAACATATCTTCTTCTATTATATAAAAACAATGTCTGTCTGTTTGTCCTATATGCGCTCCTAAACCAGTCGTCCGATTATGGTAAAACTTTGGTGAGTTGTCGAGTGTGCGTCCGGGGTGGTTCCCAAGAAATAAAATTTCCAAAAAACTACCCGCTCTTCCCCATAATACCCCATAATTTAAAAAAACCTACAGATTTTATCCGATTTGTACGGAAATTTGCACACATATACTTTAAAATAAACAGAAAAACACTGCCTACATTTGGTTTCTACAAACGCACCCCCTTTCCCCCTTCCCACCCCTTAATTTTTACACAAACCCACACTTTTTATCAGATTTCGAAGGAATTTTACACACACATAATATTAAAAAAATAGAAAAATACTGTAGGCATTACTTTCACCTCTCACCCTTTCTACCCCAAAACCATTCCCTCTTCCCGCTTGCATCCCATAATTTAAAAAACCCACAGATTTTATCAGATTTTGATGGAAATTGGCACACATTTACTTTAAAACAAACAGAAAAATACTGCCTACATATGGTTTCAAAAAACACAACCCCTCTCCCCCTTCCCACCCCCATAATGATTGTACTTTTCTTTGTATCTTCTCTATGCGCTACTAAACCGTTCATAGGATTTCGGTAAAACTTTGGTGAGTTGTCAAGTGTGCATCCGGGATGGTTCCTAAGAAATAAAATTTCCAAAAAACCACCCTCTCTTCCCCATAACACCCCATAATTTAAAAACGTGCAGATTTTATCCGATTTTGATGGAAATTTGAACACATATACTTTAAAACAAACTGAAAAATACTGCCTACATTTGGTTTCCAAAAACGCATCCCCTTCCCACCCGTTAACTTTTACAGAAACCCACACTTTTTATCAGATTTCGAAGGAACTTTACAGAATTTTTATATATTTTTTTTAATGGTATATGCGTGCAGACATTAGTTTTACAAAAACCCAACCCCTCTCACCCGTTCTACCCCAAAACCACCCCCTCTTCCCCCTAGCACCCCATAATTTAAAAAACACACAGATATTATCCGATTTTGATGGAAATTGTCACATATATACTTTAAAACAAACAGAAAAATACTGTATACATATGGTTTCAAAAATCCAACCCCTTTTCCCTTTTACATCCCTTAAATTTTTGCGAATGTCTCTTATATAAAGCTAGAATTGTAACCCGATTTTGAAGGAATTTTGCTTACGTTTACTTTAAAACAAACAGAAAAATAATGTCTTTGCCAAAGTCCATCCCTCTCCCCTTTTACCACCTCCCCTCTGAATTTCCAATGATTTTTATTGAAACCCACAAGTTTTATCCGATTACTGTGAAACCTTTGTGAGTTTTCGAGTGCGCGTCGGAGAAGGTTCCTAAGAAATAAAATTTCAAAAAAAAAAACCACCCCCTCCAGCACTTTACAACCCTTAATTTAAACATACCCAGATTTAATCATATTTAGACCAAAATTTGCACACGTATACTTTAAAACTAATTGAAAAGTACTGCCTACATATTGTTTCACCCCCTCATCCCCTTCACGCCTCCCTACTTTAGACAAACCCACATCTTTTATCCGATTTTGATGGAAATTTGCACATGTATACTATAAAATATACAGAAAAATACTGCCTAAATATGGTTTCCGAAAATACAACCCCTCTTTCCCTTTACATCCCCTTAATTTTTGCCAGTGTAACTGGAAACACCAAAAACATTGCATATCCAAGACCACTGCAATAAACTAGAAATTGAATGAAACAGTAATTACAATTTGTACATAAATATCTAATCTTTACTAAATACAAAAATTCAAATGTATTCATTTAATCTACCTCAAGTCTAGCAATAGCGAAGCATTGCCGGGTCAGCTAGTTTAAATTAAATTTGGCATGAAGTCAGTTAATTGTGTGCGAAGTGACATAAGATAGATTTTATTCCGCAAAAACGCATAGTTCTTTTAGAAATTGCCATTAATATCAATTCGCAAACAACAAAGAGTTTCCTACTTCGTAGATAGCCGTGGTACGTTTATTCATGCTTTTTACGTAAATCACAAACACTACTTTTCGGAAATAAAAGCAAAAACCTTCTTACATATGCAAGTTTGTGCTTAGTTTAAAATAATAGTTTCGAAGCAGGAAATATAAATCTGTACTTAACCTTAAATTTAAAAAAAAGGTTGGCACTGTTGTTAAGTTCGCAAAGAGATGTTTTCATTTGCGTACATAAAACAGTATGACATATCATATATTACACCATAATTTTGTTCATAATATCTGCGTCATAATAAATGTGAAAAATCACGTGCCCGGAATATCGTATTTATAAAAATGTAAAGGATTCCATTCTAGAAACAGTGCTTTTTACTTACTGTTCAATATTCTGCAAATATCTATCGAATGCTACACTTAAAACGAATGTATTCAATAGGCTAATGTAGAAACTTATTGTTTCATGAAGCAACACTGGAAGTCGTTTACAACACAATACACCTCATTTGTACGGAGCATATAAAAGCTACTTACTTACTACTAATAATAACCAAATTCCTTCTGCCTTATGCTGTAACAAAAATCATACTGGTCCAGGCATCATCTCAACCAAACCACTATCTCTGATAATATTACCTCTATAAAGTCAAACTATGAGAACACACCTCAACATATTAAATGCAATTATACACCTTACTAAATCACGAGCAGTAATATTCACTTTATCGAGATGTTAACTTGACCAGCAATATTAACGGAAGTTGTATTAGAGTTGTAGAGAATTATGGACTTTTCGTTGTATACTGTAAGTTACAAGCATTTTAATATAATTTTTTTAATTACGTTACTCCAATAACTGTCATGATGCTGATGACTTAGTTCATGTAGATGAATGTAGTTTCAGATGAATTCAGTATTTAATGCACTGCGTTTTTTACGAGTGCCACATTGCCAATGTCATTATTCGGGTTCATTTAGTATCGCGATCTGGAATAATAAGTCAAGTTTATTTCGCCATTCATAACGTCACTAACATGCAGTAGGCCTTATAGTGAATGTATTAATGCGCAACTGATAGAAGCTTTGATTTTCTAGCGGTAATATTAGCCGAGTTTGTCACTTGGTTGAAATGTAGCCTGGGCCAGAATGAAACATTATTAGTTATTTACAGAGCGCCATTTTAGAGATGTCATGTGTTGCTTTGTTCCGATATTGTATCAAAAGATTTATAATAAGCTTGGATGATTTAGCAGAACACGTGGCGTTGATGAAGTTATTCAGATAGTGGAGTGGCAGACAAGCGGAGTGGTAATTTGCCGGTAGACATTCAATTCTGTTGGCAGATTAAGAAACCAATTATGAAGAAAGAATCAATTACTACTTTAACATCGAAATTTATATTTTAGCGCAGAAATAATGGATCGAAACGAATGAACTATAGTAAACTGGTATACAGGCAATTCAACTGTTTCCACAGATAGAGAAACCATTACCACAATACCACTGATCATTATGGATAAAATAATCAATTACTACTATACTTACTACTATAATATGTAAATTTCTGTTGATGGAACCAATATATCCTCAAAACAAAATCAATATTCAAAGAGCAAATTAAGTTCTCTTTTTTTAAAGTTTTTTTTTCAAATATTCAATACAAATCAAAATATTCATTTTTAGTAATGCAATTTTTTTAACGGAAATGCACGTCCTTGAGCCACTTAAGTATTTATTTGCTGTTTGGATGTTAGTTTTATATATATATATATATTTAGTCGAGTCCATCAATGTATTGCTGATATTGTGACGTTTTGAGCTTCCATTAATTAAAACTGTATTCATTTTTATTCGCGAGATGAAATTAGTAATTTTAAGAGATGCTGGGTAAACGAAATTCAAATAAATGTAAGAAAACCAGGTCTATGAAAATAGCCAAAACATAGGAGACAAATCCTCAATATTGTATATACGGATATATTAAACTAAAAATACTCCTAATAAACAGAATATTTTTACTGTTTTAAAAATTCAGTAAAGTAGTTGTGGCACTTAAATTTTTGTTATTTTATTGTAACATTTATTACTACTATTACTAATAAAAATAGCTCTAAAATAAATTGTATCGTCGTATTGACCTGGTGACAAGGCTTCTTTACGTCTCTGCAATCAGCCTCTTTCGTAGCCTCTTAAAGTAACCCACTAATCCTACCCGACATAGAGGACCCGCAGTTCAACGTGGAATCAGAACCACGTGAGCATTCTGGCGTAATTCACATCACACAACAACCTATGCCAAAGGTGAAGGTCGAGCTAAGGACCTATGAAAATCCTCTCCGAGACTGGGATTCAAGCTGGGGTCTTTTCCGTCTGCAGTTGGACGCCCTAACCACTGAGCAACCAATCCTCTCAAGAAAATCTTATATTACAACACTATTCAAGGCGGACGAAGTCGCGGGTAACTGCTAGTAATAAATAAATATAGTTAATAGTTAGATATTTTATTATAAAAATAATTTTAAACTCTAAGCTCTAATACATTTTACTCATTTGAGTGTTATTGAGGGTTTTTATTTATGCAAAAAATTTTAAATTGTGATTTAGTGCTGTGATTTGTTAAGTGTTTATTTTCTGTGTTTGTTTACATTTTTGAACGCTAGGCTTAACTTCAGATTTTTGTTATAGAACGTAGAAATTACATTAGTTTTTGGTATTCATATTTCTAGTGTTCTTCTCCATAGGCAGTTAAGTCTATTTAAGTACTGATTTGCAGATTCTTTAGATAAAGCTTACTTATGAATTAATTTAGAATTTTTTTAAGTTTAAGTTGAACAAATTTTCTCTTTCGCATTCTGTACTTTATTTTTGTTAGTTGCTTGTAATCATGAGTGAAAAGTGTGGAAATTGCTATAGACTACTGACGATGGGAATTTGTTGTGAAGGGTGTGAGAAATGGTTTCATTGGGGGCAGGGGGCGAGGGGGTGGGGAAATTTAGTAGCATCGAAAATGGGAGAATTGAGGTGGCTCTCCCATGGGTCTGTACAGATTGTTTCAAAAACAGGAAGATATTAGAGCAAAATAACGATTAGTGCCCTTGAGGCTAAACTGATAGAGGCTAGAAAGGAGTTGGATAGGCTAAGGAAGGAGGGAAACAGAGATAGTTGGGAAATGGTAACAGGGTAAAGGGCAACCAGAACAAGAAGGGCTTCTAATTCTTTTATTTTTGGGGTGGAAAATAGGTTTCGCTCTTGCCAGAGTTAGGGATGGGCCTTCTGTAGCTGTAGGTGTAGGGAAGAAGCAGCCGACTTATAACAAATGGTGCGTGGTTAAGTCTGTTAGGTAGGGGATGCTGCTATGTAGTAGTCGTGAATGAGGTGGGGGCCTTTTGGTGCAGGAAAAATTAAGATCAGGTTTCCAGGTCATGAGATTCTTCAAACCTAGCACTAGTCTTGCTCAGGTGGTCTTTGTGTAAAGATTTCACAGATCAGGATCATGTAGTGATAGTGGAATGAGTGAGAAATAGTTTGTGCCGGGATGATAGTTATAGTATCAGAGATGACTTGGAGAAAATAGCAAAAGCAATGTGCCACAGTTGGGTCAGTCCTGAGATGCTATAAGCGGCCACATATGAACACTGCTATGAGGCAAGTGAATCTGGAACTGTTTGTCCAAACACCATATAACTACAGGAATAGTTATGTCAAATGTAACTGACATTAATTTAGTTTATCATTACTGTAGAACAAACCTAGAGAAAGGAGGAGTTGTCACATGGTTATAGTTTTTATGATATAAGTATTTATTGTCTTGAACAACATTTTGAAACTTGTGCTACAAGGCTAAATTTCAATAGTGAAATTTTCATAATAGTAACAGTACACAGAGCCCCATTGGGAAACTTTTCTATTTTTCTGTACCAAGTTGAACTCATATTAACGTTTTTAAGCAGAAAAGAAGTTAACATAGTCATATGTGGTGATTTTAATGTATATTTTTTAAATAACTTGCCCTGTAGAGTCATGTTAGAATCATTAGTCAGTTCATTCAATTAAAATCAGGTAGTTAATTTTGCAACTAGAATAATGACTAATAGTCACTCAACTATAGACAATGTTTTCCTATATACCTCAAAATTCAGTTATACAATCAAGCCATATATCAATGGACTTTCGGATCATGATGCTGTTATTATTTATCAACACTTCAATAAGAACTAGCTTTCAACATAATGTGTTTAAACTTCAGTGTGTAATAAATGATGAGTCAGTTACTTGTTTTAGAAAGTGCCTCAATACCACAAACTGGTAACTTGTTTACAGTGCACAAGATATGAATGAAAAGTACAACATATTCAGCAGCATTGTATTAAATTACTTTGAAAGTTACTTCCCTTTGAAAAAGTGTCATGCTTCTCGAAAAGAAAAAAAAAAAAAAACATGGATAACTATGGACATTAGAACATCATGCATTTTTAAAAGGTAGTTATATATTGCCTCTAGGAAGAGTCAGAATGCTCATTATAACCAATTGAGAAGCTAAATTTACTGTTTGTAATGGTTTTCATTACAAACAGTAAATTTAGCTTCTCCAGAAGAAATAAAAAAAATTATTATGTCCTTTAAGAACAAATAACTCAAGTGGTTATAATGGGATTTCCAGCAGATTAATTAAACTGCTCCACAGAATTAAGTAATAAATACTAAGTTATCTGTTGAATATATCTTTACTTGATGGTACTTTTAAAGAAAGGCTTCAATATGCTGTAGTTAAACCACTCTATAAAAAGGGAGCCGTATCAAATTACCATCCTATTTCATTACTAACAGCCTTCTCCAAAGTTTTCAATACTATGTACAATAGAGTTTATGAACACCTTAAAATAATAATAGTTTAACTAAATCACAATTCAGTTTTCAAAATGCTCATTTCACAGAACATGCTATATTTTCATTCACTGACATTATTTTAGAAGGAATAAGTAATAAATTAATTATTGTGCGAATTTTTTGTGACTTAACTAAGGTATTTGACTGTGTAGATCATAAAATTCTGATACAGAAGTTAATGTATTATAGTATAGATGGCATTGTAAATAAATGGCTTAGTTCTTACCTTCTGAATAGAAAACAGAAAGTGCTAATGGAGAATTTTAAGGCTGCCATAAGTGGACCACTGTTATCTGATTGGGAAATAATCAGATGTGGAGTACCTAAGGGTTCTATATTGGGACCACTATTGTTTTTAATATATATAAATGATCTACCCTGTGTTTAATCTAAAAACACAAAATTTGTACAATTTTCAGATGACACAAACATAGGAATTAAAAATACTTCAGATTTATCTATAGAATATATTTCAAATTATGTCTTTGAACTTATTAATAAATGGTTTACAGCTCTATTAATTTCTTGTCTTTAAACTTTGATAAAACTCAGTATATTCAATTCAGTACATCACACAGATTAACACCAGATTTAGACATAAAATTTGCAGGCCAGTCCATTCAAGAGGTAGTGTGTGTGAAATTTCTAGGTTTGCATATTGATCATTATTTGAATTGGAAGGTATATGTTTCTGACTTACTAAAGTTATTGGGTGCAGCCATATTTGCAATTCATGCAATTTCCGCTATAGGTGATCTCCGTATGAGACAGCTAGTTTATTTTGCTTATTTTCACTCTTAATGTCATATGAAATAATATTCTGGGGTAATTCTACCCATTGAGACAAAGTGTTATTAGCCAAAAAGTGAGTAATAAGAATTATGTGTGGGATTAGCAATAGAACTTTATGTAAAGAGCTGTTCAAGAAGTTAGGGATTTTAACATTGGTGGCTGAGTATATATACAAATAAATGTCCATTGTAGTCAAAAATTATACTTTGTTTGACACAGATAATATACACAATTATGGCACTAGAAGTAAAATGATCTTCCCAAGGATTACAAGTTGTCATTTGTTCAAAAAGGGGTCCGATATTCAGGGATACATATCTTCATTAAGCTCCCGACACATATTAAATGTCTAGCAGATGATAAGAATAAATTCAGCAAAAAATTGAAAGAATTTTTAATTAACAACTCCTTGAAGAAGTTATTTCTAAGGTATCTACAAAATAAACTGGCAGTAGTTTGTATAAATGTAGTTGACATAATTAATATACCATGTATGCTATGACTATACATCATCTGGTGTATGTATTAATTTTGTTATGGAATTGTTTATCTGTAGATTAACAACTTTTCACATCCCACAGAGTCTTATATTGGGATCAATTAAAAATGAATGTATTGTATTGTATAAAAAAGCCATAAACGCGAGGGATAGTCGAATTTTACGCGTGTAACACGCTGGTGGGTGGTCGTAAATATCCTTGTCGGTGGATTCCCGAAGAAACCGCTAGGATATGACTTATGTGATCAGAAATAACGACTGGGAGCCATGACAAAACCCATTAACCGAAAAATTTCATATGGGCCTCACACCGGACTATATCAATGTGCACTTTCTTTCTGAGATACATGTTTACTAAAACCTTCAAGTCGTTCATAATAATGTAATCTCTCTTTAACTTAAGACCCCGCGTAATGATAATCGTAATTCATTTCGATGATATGCCTTATCATCTGTGTATAGGTAGTTTGTTTTAAAATCTCTGCCCTTTTGGGTAAGTGATATGGTGCAATTATTATATTTAATTACTATATATGCATTTTATAATAAATAATGGCCATCAAACTCCCTTCTCTAACTTCCGAAGACGAATTCAGTTTCTGCTCAAGAGGTTCATCTTCGTATGTTTACCTTCCTATTCACGCAAAATTCTACCCTTAGTATCTCGTGACTATCGTCTTTGAATATCAGCAAACTGAAGTAGTAATTAACCATCAAAATAGCCGCCACATTAAATCTTACAGTTATATAAATCTTGGATGAAATCGCTTTTTCTAAAAACTCCTTTCACTGAACCACTATAATTGCCTGCGGTTTCTGCCGAAAGTCGTTCACTATACGCCTATTAGTCGCTTGAAGTAGTCTCATTATCATATCTGGATTTGATGAATTCACGTCGTTACCCTTTATGTGCATTATAGGAACTCTTGTTTCAACTTCACTGACTTCTTCGGTATTAACAATTTTTTTTTTTCTCCATCCATAATCAGTACACTTCGGCCACCATTTATTTTCCATTTAGCACAATCGGTAGTACTGAAGCGAATTATAGATTACGATTCATTGGTAGAATTTTTGAGAATTTTAATGCATATACAAAGGAGATAGCATAAAAATCTCTTGCGTCCTCGTATAGAATACTCTTGTCCGAGTGTTGCGCCAGTTATTCTTAGAGACTGGGCTAGTTGCAACACTGGCAGGCGTGGCCATGTGAGGCAACTGACGCCTGTAGATTAACTGGCGTGCGTTCTGCTCCACAGCCATGACTGACGTTCCGTGATGGATGTCACGTTCACGAAAAACCCTCAGCAGCTCCTCTTAGATCGCGGTACGACAGGCTGCGAGGGGTCAACTACGGAAAAGGTGGTGTCTACGTACAAAGAATTGGGTTAATGAGAGGTTAATCAATTATAGACTTTACACGTTTTTGACTTTGTGCCTCGTCGACATCAAAGTCGTTATAGGCACGAAAGGACTAAGGGCAAGGAGCGGGAAGCAATACGACAAAGGCCTCTGGAAGAAAACATCCCGACATTCAGCATTTCGGGAAACCGCGTAAAACCGAAATCTGGTTGTGGATTCGAACTAGCGTCCCTCCGAATGCGAGGCCAGAGCTTTACCGCTCACCCACGTCACTCGGTACGTTTTTCAAGCTCAAAGAATAGGATAAATATACTAGGTGCCAGGGGCTCAAAATCCATAATCGACTGTGGCATCGTCAATCTGACACTAGCTCGAAAATCACAGATATTAGAGTTTTAAGACGAAGTGACGTAGAGCCTGCTCATTTACTGATTAGAACAAAATGAAACCTATATAGCAGGCGGAAGTAGAGAGGGGCACATAAAGAAGTAGTGAAGTGTAAAATTTAGTCTATTATGGAAGATAGCATAATCAATTTTACAAAGACTTAAAAACTACGTCTCATTTAGCAACGGAAATAATACTGATAGAGAATGGAATAATATTATAAAAACGTATTCATAAAACGTCATGAGAAGTTTTAGAGAAATCACATCCAAACAAAACAAAAACAAAAAGAGTCTAAGAATTTAGAATAAAGAAATGGCTGAGACTATTAAATGAAAAGAAACGAGCATATTTAATAAACTTGCAAACAGAGAACAGATAAGGCAAGTAAAATATACCGGCAGAAAGCAGAAAATTCAAGGCTGCAGTCAGAAATGCTTATGTATCAGGATTAAGGATTGCAATCCCGCAGTGTTTTCAATCCCGCGGGATCCGCGCGGGATTTGCGCCAATCCCGCGGGATCCGTGCGGAATCGGTACAAACAGTTTTTTAACGCATATATTTAAAACATAGTTACTTAAAACGTTAATAAATTCAATAATAATTAAATTAATAAATAAATTTTAATTTTAAATGATAAAAACTGACAGTTAACAATATTTTGATTAGTAAAACGACATTAAAACTTTTTAGCGTGTCTTAAGTGTATTTCGAGGTTTTACACTTTTGTTTTTTAATCTAAACCAATTTTTAAATAAATAATAAAAATGGAAAATATTGAGTCTTAGGTCATATTATGTGCCTTACAATACATCACGTAAGTTTAAAAATATTGTTTGCTTAATGACCAAGATACCAGAGTTTTTTTTTTATTTCTAAATAAATGTTCCAAAACACCGACAAAAGCATTCAATTTCCCAAAGTGAAGTGAATATACTCTGTAAAGTGTAGACTTGGCTCAGAACAAGATCTCATAAGTTTTTGTCACTGCAAAAGCACGAGACTTGGCCTTATTTTTGCGTGATTCATTATTATATCTCCTGATTCCTTGATTTATATTACAGTTGATTCAATGTTATTAAAAGAAACTACTCACCAACACCTAAACTGTCAAGTATTTCAGATTTACTTGTGTGGCGTAACGGCGTTTTTAGAGTGGAAATTATTATTTTTTTTAGTAAGAAAGTAGACTTTCTCATTGAATGATTGCAGTGAAGTCCTCATAGGTTGTATCTCCGGATTTCATTGCAAACACACGAAATTACACACGTGAGGAAGACGGCGGAGGCAGCTGTAGAAGTATGGTGTTCCTACAACACAATTCGTCGATACACCCGTGAAAATTTCATTATAACTTTTTTTACGTTTAGTCGAAATAATAACAAGGAGAAGAGGGTTTAATCGAAAGCCTGAGCGGCACATGTAAGCAGGTGGCTTTCGTCAAAGAAACTCATTGAGGCAGCGGCCAAAACAACAATAAGTCAAAGTATATACAATTTCCTTATGATAGCTGTTAAAATCAATAGGTACGCGATCGTTAAAATTACGATAACATTAGTTTCATATCAACGAATAATCAAATTTTCAGCCGCAAATTACGAAATTGTCACAATTACTTTATCTGCAAATACAGAAAATGGGAATAATGAAACCGTGAATAAAAAGCTGTAACCCTGTAGTTCAGATAACGTGTGCGATACTTAAAAAACAATTATATAGTTAGAAAATTGTACTAAATAGGCACCATAACTCAAATTAGAGAAATGTGTACTCGAAACAAACGTAAGTTTTGATGAATACGTAAAAGTGTATTTATTTACTTACGAATGATGAAGGTTGACAAAAACAAACGCTTGTTAACATGAGTGAAATGCCAACTGGTAGGGTACAGGCAAACAGTGCAAAATATCCGACAGAGTCCGAGTGGGGCAGCGAGTCACGCAGACTGACGCGCGTTTCCGCCGGATTTTGCGGATTGCAGATCCGCTTAATTTTGTGCGGGATCCGCCAGACTGTCTAATGTTGCGGGATCCCGCGGGATTGCGGGATCCCGCTTGGCTGGATTGCAATCCCTAATCAGGATTGAGCAGGTTTATAAGTAGAATCAAAATTGGGTGTACATGCAAACAGGATTTTGCTTAAAAAAATCCTGAGACATTTATACAAAAGGGGAAAAAAAGGGAAAATAAATGTTATAGAGCATGGGACATGGAAGGAATTTTTCCAGGAGCTTTGGCACAATCCCAGTATACCGAATAAGAAGGAGATTGCTGTAAACCTGTATAGAAGAAACACCATAACTTTCAAAAACTCAAAGTACGAGCCATACGCGGTGTATAGATGCATGGAGGGTGTTTCTAGAATTCCCGATATCACTACAGCCAAATGCCGGGATAGTTCCTAAAAAATTTCATGGTCGAATTCCTTCTCGTTATTTGCTCCATCACTTTCACCGCATCTAATGACCTCGAGTTGGAATGTGTCATTGAATACTCTGTATACCCAGTTGATTTTCTTATTTTTGAGGAGGGAGAGGATAAACTGCAGCGTACTCTCCACAAGCTCCATGCTCGAGATGCCACATATAAATTCCGTCAGAAGACGAAGGAAATGACATTCCACGGCAAATGCCTAGATAGAACAAAATTTTATCGGATAGCATACCTATTGAGCAAATTTTAACTGTTTGAATATGACAAGGGCTTCACAAATAAGCTCTATATATATCTATTAATGTGTGGGGGACCATAAGACGTATACTTTAGGGAAAACAAACAAAACAAAAAAGTTTTATTTTATGGTAGTGAATCATGGGTATTAACTGAAAAACTTGAAAGTCACGTCCAAACAGCAAAAGACAGAATAAGAAATCAGAGCACCAGGAAGGTACTTAAATTTTCTATAGAAATGAAACAGTGTATGAGAATAAAAAAACTTCTTAAGAACCTAAGAGGAATGGTGGAAAATAAAGTTCCAATGGCATCACTAAAGGAAGAAGAGGCGTTAAACCGTCCCCCGTAAATACCTTGCCTGTGTGATGTTCTGTGGTTACTTTCACTCGTTAAAAAATTCTTCCGGATGATTTTTAACTGACTTTGGTTGGTGAGAAACTTGCCTGCCAACAATCGAAACTTTCATCAAGAAAACGGTAAAAATTTCAAAGAAACTAAACACTGTTCTAAATGCTCAAGTCATTGCTCTAAAGAATCCTACGTCTAATACTTGGCCAAATATACCTCCTTCGGGAGGGACCAACCAACCTTCCGGTTGAATTCCAAACTTGATAACACGCTTTTTTGCTGTAGAGCCACATCTCAGAACGTTTTCCATAACAATTTTTTATTACTACAAGTATCACTTCAGTTAACAATTTTAATTTAGAATGCCATAATACATCCAAATTTTCTATTACTGTACATTCCATTTATTTTATTTATATGTTAATTTTACATATCGTATTGCTTTCTCCTGTACTATTAAATATCCGTGAAAATTGGACTACATATTTCTCCTAAATATTTTAATTGTTACTATGCTGAATATTAAGTATGAAATATATTGTACCAATACTATGTTTCAATTTTTTTTGGGTATCTTGTAAATATTGTCAAAATTTCAATGAGTGCTCACATGAAAAAAACCTATCGGATTGTCCTCAGTTGAAACACAGTCTGACTGAAAGGCGTTGTGAATACAAATCTGTACAACAATTACAATTTGCTAGTGTATTTAATAAATAAAATATCATTAAAAATGTCAGTTAAAAATGTCAGCATTCTATTTTTTATTGAACCTTAGATAAGGAGGAAAGGAACTGGCAATCCTACATCTATTACTTGGCCAAATACAGTTGTTGTTGTTGTTGTTGGGGATTTAGGGCGCGTCAACGACGGGGTTATTAGCGCCCTAACAAATGCCTAGTGTGACAATGTGCCATAAAATTCGATTACCGTCTGTGTGGCCGACTGTAAAAGGGTCGGCCACACAAGCAGCACAATAAAATAAAGTAGACTAAAATATCGTCTGCATGGCCAACTGTAAAGAGGTCGGCCACACAGACTGCAGGGCGAAATTTAAAACTGATGCAATGGCTGTAAAATGGCCATAAACGATTAAAAAAAACACAAATATTAACTGGTTGGATGTAAAAGGTCCAACCAGAATAAATGGATAAACTAACTGGCTGGCTGTAGAAGTTCCAGCCAGGTATACAATGTCAAACATAAAAACGAAGACACTTATACATATAAGATAAGAACGGTTCTTGAATTAATGGCCGTAGAGGGCCATCAATTCAATCTAAAACCTAGGCCGATCTGCCCAAAATTTTTGGGACAAGACCGGCCAAGCTACAAAACTTTAAAACCTTGGCCACATTGTCACTATCATTGTTTAAAATAAGGGACAGATCGTTGGCTAGGCCAACGTCTGCCCTTAAGTCTAAAAATAAAATCACTTAAAATGTGGCGTACCGTCAGGGGTACGCCACAAGCATCACATTCCGGTGGGTCCTCCCGGCGGAGAAGAAAGCTGTGCGTCAGAGGACAGTGCCCTATACGGAGGCGAGTAAGGAAAACCTCATCCCTCCTCGCCCGCTGGAAGGAGCTGCTCCACGGCTGAACGGTCGGTTTGACCAGCCGGAGCTTATTATGCTCGACTTCCAGCCACCGCCTCTGCCACACATCAAAAACGTTTCTTTTTACCATCGAGGCAAGGTCTGACTTCGGAACCGGAGCAAAGTCGATTCTGATCTTATCGCAGGCTAACTTTGCAGCTTCATCTGCTGCATCGTTCCCCCTGATTCCCACATGGCCAGGTACCCAGCAGAATAAAACCTCCTTTCCGTGAGACTGCAGGGAAAGGAGGGTGTCCTGGATATCCTGGACTAGACGGTCTGCTGGGTACATATTTTCTAAAGCCTGAATACAGATGAGGGAATCACAGCATATGATGAACCTCTTATCGCGGATTACTTTCATATGCTGGAGCGACTTTAACACAGCGTAATACTCGGCGGTGTAAACGCTGCATCTACCATCAAGTTTATATGTGTAAGTCGCTCGAGGGAACACTACAGAGTATCCTACTCTATTAGCCTGCTTAGACCCATCCGTATATACCGGGGTGAATGTGTGATACTGTTGTAGGATATCGGTAAAAACGCTAGTAAAAACATTATTATCGGTAAACAATTTGTTAAACCGACAAAGATTTAAAATTATTCTGGGCCTCTTTAAAAGCCAGGGAGGAGATTTACTCCATCCCTGGTGGTAAAAAGCGGACAGCTCACAACCATATTCTTCTAAAATAGCCTTTGTACGGTGGCTGAACGGTTTGGTCGCTCTACAGCGATTGGCATATAGCCGTTCAAAGTTCGGTCGCATCACTACGTCGTGCACGGGACTACATGGAGTTGTGGCAATATGTACACAGTGTCGCACCATGAGGAGATGCCGCCAGGTGGAAACCGGCGGCTCGACAGACTCTGCACAAATGCTCGGTATCGGGCTAGTGCGATAGGCACCCGTGGCGAGCCGAATTCCTGCATGGTGGACACTATCCAGTATCCGAAGATAACTGTCCCGTGCCGAACCGTATACAATGCAACCATATTCGAGGCGCGACCGTACAAAGGCTCTATAAAACTGTAGCAGGCAGGAGCGGTCGGCACCCCATGACCTGCCACAAAGACATTTTAAAATATTCAGAACTTTCAAGGCCCTGGCTTTCACATCTTTAAGATGAGGCAGCTAGCTGAGCCTTGTGTCTAGGATAAGGCCCAGAAAACGAACAGTATGAGTAAAAGTTAAAACGGCGTTCCTCAAGGTAAGGTGGGGCTCTGGTAAAAGACTTCTATTACGAGTAAAAAGTACACACCGGGTTTTCTCAGCGGAGAAACGAAAACCGGTGTGTACTGACCATTCATCCAGCCTGTTCAACGCAAGCTGCAACTGCCGCTCAGCGCTTCTCAGGCTGGACGATGCGATGAAAATTAGAAAGTCATCCACATATAAGGAGTAGCGTATGGGACTCCTTATTGTGGCTGCAATACTATTAATTGCAATAGCAATCAGTGTAACACTTAAAACTGACCCCTGAGGGACACCGTTTTCCTGGATACAAAGATCTGACACTTCGCTACCAACTCGGTACTGGAAGCAACGTCGTGATAAAAAAGATTTTAAAAAGCGGGACAGTTTTCCCCTAAAACCCCATTCATGTAGTTGTTTTAAAATAATGTGTCGCCAGGTAGTATCGTATGTTTTCTCGATATCGAAAAACACACCTACGAGGTGTTGGCTGCGGATGAAGGAGTCTTGTATTGCAGCTTCCAGTAGGATCAGGTTGTCCAAGGTGGAACGGGACTTCCTGAATCCACAATGAAAGCGGAATTCCAGACGCCAGACGAGGCGGCGATTTACCATCCTCTCTAGCGTCTTCCCCATGCAGCTTGTACGGGCGATGCTACGATAACTACCTGGCAATAACTTATCATTTCCATGTTTTAAAATTGGGATAAGCGTTGCTTCTTTCCACGAGTCGGGGAAGTGTCCTGCGGTCCAAATATGATTAAAAATATCCAAAAGATACTCCTTAGCATCATTACTAAGATGCCTCAGCATCTGGTATTGGATCATATCAGGCCCTGAAGCGGTGTCATTGGCGCTGTTTAATGCAAACTCCAGCTCCCAAGATGTAAATGGGCAGTTGTAGGCCTCTGTATTCGACGAATCGAAGCACAGCACTCGCCTCTCGGCAGCAACTCTTTGTCGCAGAACCGAGGGTCAAAGTTGGCGGACGAAGTGACGGAGGCAAAGTTCTCCGCCATCAGCTGGGCTATGCTTCGTTCGTCGGTAACTACACGTCCTTGATCCAGTAATCCAGATACTGGTGGGCAGGAGTACCTTCCAGATATACGGCGAATGGACTTCCATACTTTGGATGATGATGTGGAACGATTGATTGTGCTCACAAAGGCCTGCCATGACCTTTTCTTGCTCTCCTTAATAACACGGCGCGCCTTTGCTCTTGCAATACGGAACGCTGCCAGGTTGTCGGAAGTTGGCTGCAACCTAAATCGACGCAGCGCCCGTCTACGACCCTGAATAACGGAACGACATTCGTCTTTCCACCAGGGGACGGGCGTCCTTCGCAGCGTTCCGGAGCTTTTCGGCATTGAAACGTCAGCTGCCTGGTGAATCACTTCGGTAAAGTGATTCACCCTCTCCGTAATTCCTTTACAAGGCCGGAGGCGTAGTGACCTGCGATACAACGGCCAATCGGCTTTGCTGACGTTCCAGTTGCGTCGGTTATTGCCTCCTCCACGTTAGAACTCTACATGCATCCATATTGGGAAGTGGTCGCTCCCATGAAGGTCGCGATCCACCTCCCAATGCACGGAGTCCGCGATTGAGGGGGAGCACAACGAAAGGTCAATGGCAGAAGAGATACCGGTAGCAGTGGTGAAATGAGTCATTTGCCCTGTGTTTAGGATACAAATGTCCTCCTGCTCTATCAATCTACTAACCACTCGGCCCCTGGGGCAATCGGTGTAGGAACCCCACAACGCACAATGGGCGTTGAAATCTCCCAAAAGGAGGAAGGGCAGAGTGAGTTGTCGCATAATGCCAACCAGGTCGTCATAGGCGACTTACACACTGGGTGGCAGATAGACAGAGCATACGGTCAGTTGGATTGGACCGTGTATTTTCACTGCAACTGCTTGTAGTGAGGAGGTGAGAGCAATAGGTTCGGAGTGGACAGTGTTTCGGAAAAACACAGCCACTCCCCCCTTCGCTCGATCACCCTCGGTAACGTCCTTTCTATAGATGTCATACCCTCTTAGCACTGGCTGGTGTAAAGGTCTAAAATGTGTCTCTTGAAGACAGAGACACAATGGATTAGACCGTGCTAAGAGGTGGACTTCCTCTTTGTGTGCCTGAAAGCTGTTGACGTTCCACTGAAGTATGGGAGCCATCCTACCTATTTAAAACCACCTGCCCCGGGTCGGGTGGGTCAGTGTCCAGTGTCTGCTGAGGAACGGAACCAAGTTCGTCCACCAGCATTACGTCGTCTCCATGGCCCGAACACGACTCTTGTTCTAAGGCCTCGTCGTCTTGTGGATCTTTCTTCCACCGAGGCTTTCTCCCCTTCTTCCCTCCGCCAGTTGGAGACCTGGGAGGAGAACCGGAAGGGGATTTGACGAACATAGTGGGGTCCGTATGTCTGAACTTCGGACCCCGAACTTTCTGAACTGTTTGCCATCTGCTACTAGCCGATGGCGTAACCCTTACCGCTTCTGCTGCAGGAGCTGCATCCACCGTTGGAGCTACCTCTCCCGCGGCAGTGAGACCCACACCTGCAGCCAATGTAGCAGATGGCTGTTCTTCTGCTGGTGGACCTGTCGTACCTGCTGTCTTAGTGGTCGTGGTTGCATAGGTGTTGCTGCCGACGTCCGCGGTCCTTGGTATTAGGACCTTAGTGGGTATTGCGCCACATTTGCACTGACACGAGCACATGGTGCTCGTGCCCGTGTCTACAACGGACGTCTGCGCTGCAACACTTTGCTTCCTAACGGGAACTGACAACGTTTTGGCAAAACTAGTGGCGAAGACCTGTGGCGCAAGCGCCTTAAACCGTTTCTTCACCTCGCCATACGACAATCGTTCCTTTGTCTTCAGCTCCTGTACCTTCTTTTCTTCAAGGTACACTCGACACTCCCTGCTACAGGTCGGATGTGGCCCGGAGCAGTTAATGCACACCTGTGGGAGGGTGCAACTTTCACCCGGTTCATGCACCGACTTTCCACATTTCCCACAAGTGGCGTTGCCTTTGCAGTTCGCCGTCGTATGCCCGAACCTCTGGCACTTAAAGCAGCACATCGGGTCCGGAACATACGGGCGAACGTTTAAGTTTAAGTAGCCAGCTTTGATGGCTTTGGGCAACGTTGGAGTGTCGAACGTCAGGACGAAGGTGGCAGTCTTCTCAAGATTGCCGTTAACCCTTCGTGTAATCTGCCTGACCTCGACCACATTCTCTGATCGCCACTCCTTAAGGAGTTCCTCGGACTCTATGTCAATGAATATCTCTACAGAGATCACACCTTTACTAGAGTTTAAGGTCTTATGGAGTTCGCATTTCACTGCGAACTCCCCGAGCTTCTCACACTTAAGGAGTAAGACAGCCTGCTTGTAAGTAGGTGTTTCTAGAAGCGTGTCCCGTTCCTCAGCTTTTCACACTTTTTAGCGTTCCAGCTATACCTTCCAAACCTTTATGTATGTAAAAAGGAGAGATCTTTTCAAAAAGATCCCTCCTTTCTTCCCATTATTATGAAGGCGTTATATAATAAAATCCTTCCTGTTACTGTCCTCTTTCACAGGAGGAGGGCTTTCAACCCTCCCACGCTTTCCTGTTCTTTGGGCGGAAGATTGACCTGCGGATTGCCCCAAGCCGCAGGCAAATGAAATGATTTTGTTTTTTTTGTTATTTTGTCCCACGAGTCCGTAGGATCTAAACGTCGAATGACGTGGAGCCCCCCGAATCACGCCACCAAGCCCAATACAACAGGGGTGGCGGCAAATGCCCCTGAGGTTGTTACTCTAGCGGGTGGTTTGCCTCACCACCCATCCACCTCCTCGGCACGTTACTTCACCTTGAGGTTGAGGGTTTTTTTTATAGAGGTTTGTACCGTCCTCGCGATCCGGGCGATGAAGCCAAGATCCCCGTTCTCCTAGGCACACAACGTTCCACCGCCACG
The DNA here is from genome assembly GCA_031002005.1 of Vandiemenella viatica. Classification (NCBI taxonomy): domain Eukaryota; kingdom Metazoa; phylum Arthropoda; class Insecta; order Orthoptera; family Morabidae; genus Vandiemenella; species Vandiemenella viatica. The sequence continues at coordinate 142,515,650 of JARYHS010013630.1, read as the reverse complement.
CCCTACGGTGGTCGTTGAAGCATGGTAGGAGTTTACGGTGTGGGAAACTTGCGGCGCTCACAAGTTTCCAGCTCGGGCACCGCGGGTTCGCCAAACCCGTACCTGGCACTTGCGTACAAGGCCCCTGCGGGGGCCAAATACACCTCCTTCGGCAGGATCCAACCAATCTTCCGGTTGAATGACAAGCTTGATAACGCGCTTTTTTATTTTATTCCCGCCTGTTTTTACCAGGGTCTTACTGTACTAATTCTTGATATTTGAACATCCCGTCTAATATCGTAGCTGTGGTTCTTGTCCAGCAGTTATCAGACATTAATAGCTCGGTTTTTACCCTTTCTGTCTGCGATGTCGTTGTAAACCTGCATTCCTAGTCCTTTAACCGTGACTGATGTAGGGGACACTACATGAAGCACTGATTGACATTTTGTCAATTGAGCTTAATGTCTCTGCATCCCAACCTGAAGACATCACAGTAGCCTGGAAATATACAACTGAAATAATAATTTGTGATTGCCATGAAAACTTAATTTTAACAGTGATTTGAAAATCACAATTTTTTCCCCCGACTACTTTTGGGAAATAAATTGATTTTTTTTCATTTTTATCCGACAAGGTAGAAAAAAATTGTTCTAAGTAGATGAATTACAGCTAGCCTGATACAAAGTAAAATATTTTAGCTCGGAAGCTCATTCTATTTCTGATATATACCCATGCGATAATTCACCTCAAATACACACCCTAATACTACAAGAATTAAGATTATTTTAGGTTTAACTATGCCCTAAAGAAAATCACAATGTCAGAATGATAACTTTATTGCGGTACTACCATCCTGATGCTTTCTTGTATTTGTGCAATTTACTCAAAAGTAACTATTTTATGTAAAATGTTTACGTACCCATTTTCTTGTGAACAACTGCAATCATCCTCCCTGCAAAAGAAGAAAAAAATTTCTCTTATTTTTAGTTGATAAGTGAAATGAATTACGAGAGATGTGAAATTTCATGGGTGTACGGTAGAATTGTTTTGTAAAAATACGATATTTCTCAGCCATTTTCTCCAGGAGTGAATTCAACTGTACTGGTCAACTGACACTACAGAAGAGGACACAGCTAGCCATTGGAATATCGCTCTTTTACAACATATTCCGATGGTGCATCCGTGGAGACTTCATTGCAGCAATACGCCGTGAAAGTCACTAATCTCTCATTTGAAAGATATTATTTAACTGATAGCAAATCTCTGGCATTTCATCTCTTCACTGTACTGGGCATACTTACTTACTGTGCCCAACTTTCTGGAATGCGTTATTTGACGCTTTACTCCAAAGGCTAGGCTCAAACAGCACGATCCCTTGGTTCTATTGCAATGTTGTAGTTCACTTATTTTTTCGTAGCAAGACCTATTGTTTCTTCCATAATATGACAGGTTTTCCTTGATTGTAAAGAAGAATTACTTCTACTTTTTAATTACTGATTGTTCAATGCGCAACTTTTGTTTGGGAATGCAAACTGAGTTCAATTAATTTACTTCCCTTAGCACATAAAAAAAACGCAAAATAACATACAGCAGGTTCTGCGTATGCACTTACAACGTCCTACATTTTCTTTTGATCACCTAATTCTTCAACTGCAGCTATAATCTCATCAAAATCTTCTGCTAGTATTTTTAATGCAGTATAATGAGCGTTCCACTGAGTGTGAAGCTTTTTAAGAAATAATATGTATAATAAGCACTTACCAGCGACAGGTTGACAAAGTAGTTTCCGAGGTTCCAAACAATGTCACACAAGATGCATTTTGCGCAGACGAATATTGGCTACAAAGGTTAATTGAAATATCCATACATCCAACGATAAAAGCTTTCCTTTTTATTGCTTCAATAATGGCTTGTACTCTTCCATTCAGGCCGCTCAAAGAATTTGAATTGTCATAACCTTGAGAACGAAACGTCATAATATCTAAACAGTCATTATCAAGATTCTTAAAAATTTCATTACTTATCTCCTTGAAATAGAAAAAGAAAAGGAAAAAAAAAAAAGGAAAATTCTTCTTTCACTTCCACTTTTCTAATAGAAATTGTCACCTCAGACATTTGATCAGTGAGTGAAATTTCGACTGTGCTATCAAACATAATAGATTTAACGCGGTATCATAACATGAAATAAATTCATTTTGTACAGCTGTCGTCAGCTTTTGATGATTCATTATGTTTCAAGTAAAAGATGTGCCATTTCAGCACTAAATCATATTTACAGAGTGATTAAACTGGTCTTAAGAAAAATCGTCCTAAGTTTTGTTTAGCCAGAAACAAACTTATATCCATTAATTTAGAAAAAAGACCCTTCCATTTCAGTTTTTCAGTATCAATTGATTGGAATGCTGTATCAGTTATTCTTTAGCGGAAATTGAGCTTTTGTTTTTTAACTTTTCCACTTTTCAAGATTTTCTAAATATTTTTTGTAGTCTATACTCTACCAGTTTGGGATTTAGCTTTCATCAATTCTGAAATCCAGTCAGAAATGCAGATCTAGTACGATTGACAGCAAGCAAATGTTAACGGAAGCAATACAGATTGTTAGTGACGAGGAGTAAACCATCCACGACCGCAGATTTTTTTTTAAAACCTCCTTACAGAAACATTCTGTTGAAGATGTAGATTGTAGAGGATTACCTTTTCTTTTTAACCCTTGCCTAGACACTGTGCCAAATGGTTATTCTCTATGATCTGTATGTGAAGGCGGCACTCGTATGCTCCTATGTGAGACAGACCACAAGTCCTTCAGATTAAATGACTTGTTTAAATTGTCAGCACTGCTACTTTCAATATTTCTGATTAATCTTCGTCTTGGATTATAGTCTCCTTTTGTTTCTTTAGTATTTGTTTTCTTTTTGAATATGAACTGATTTTATGTGTCTTGCATCAAAAGTTTTTACTGGCTGCTCATTCCGCCCCTATATCAGCCGCCTTAACCTAACGCGGTAGTATAGGCGACCTACAGCTTAACGTGGAATCCGAAACACGGAAGCATTTTTGCATACTTCACATTACACAGCGGGTTAATAGCCTTTGAAAATCCCCGGTTAGATAGGGATTTGAAACGTGGACCTTTCAATCTCCGGTAAGACACCTTAACCACTGAGCTACCAGGCCGCTCATCAGGCTGATAATCGGTTACTTTTGGTGAGATTTGGCTATCATCAGTATTCGTAACATAGTTGAAGTTGAATCTAGGTATGATATGAACTGGATGTGCTTTAGCTTGTTTTGTTTATCTCTGCTGAAATCCACTTTTACTCTTAGATATAATGAATCCACGAGGCATGTTTCACTTTTTGTTATGAAGAGTGTAATCATGCAGCCTGTGCCTATTACAATTAATTAATGTTTCCATCTGCAATATTCATATGTGCGATACATATGGGCAATGTGAAGTTGTTTGCATGTGTTCAGGAAGATCCAGGACGGTGGGCGCAACGTGGCACCTAGTTGCACTATCTTTCCCAGACGGATCTGAACAGCGGGAAATGGAATTTAGATCTTAACAGCGGGAAATGGAATTTAGGTCTGAACAGCGGGAAATGGAATTTAGGTCTGAACAGCGGGAATGGAATTTAGGTCTGAACAGCGGGAAATGGAATTTAGATCTTAACAGCTGGAAATGGAATTTAGGTCTGAACAGCGGGAAATGGAATTTAGATCTTAACAGCGGGAAATGGAATTTAGGTCTGAACAGTGGGAAATGGAATTTAGGTCTGAACAGCGGGAAATGGAATTTAGGTCTGAACAGCGGGAAATGGAATTTAGGTCTGAACAGCGGAAATGGAATTTAGGTCTGAACAGCGGGAAGTGGAATTTAGGTCTGAACAGCGGGAAATGGAATTTAGGTCTTAACAGCGGGAAATGGAATTTAATTTGCAACAAGGGCGAGAGAACCGGCATCTGTGAGTCACCTATGTGAACAGAACTGCAGCGCTCGGGAAAAAGAAACACATGTTGGAGGTCAATTAAAGCACGGGCTCCTGGTTGGAAAGAGCTATGCGGCCGAGCTCCATGATACCGCTGATTGCAAACGAGAGTTACTTCTCGCATGTCGAGCTGTAGGCGACTCGCCCACTCAATGTGTCCCTAGCTGAATGCAAGCCAGCCGAATTCCTGGCCAATGTTGCCTTGGAATCTGAGGAGTGTGTCGCCTTCAGCCCGTATCTGTGGGGACCAACACCGTGCTGTCGCATTCGCCAACTACCAAACAGAAACATCAACTACTTACACCAGAGTGGAAACGACACGCGTGTTTTGCATTGATCAACTTCCGCTACGCAATAACGAATTCTGAGACAAAGAACTTCTAAACTCACGACTAACAGTAATTATGATTGTTTTGAATGTATGTTTGAATTGTCCAATTGCCGTAAATTTTCTTTTCATTCAATAAATAAAATAAATAAATAATAAATACAAATGCGGTTTCCTTTCATTCCAATATTTTTTATAACTGTAATCTTCCCATTACTCTTTAATTTATAATTTCACCTTTGTTACAAAAATTAATTATAAACATTACAAAAAAAAATAGTTGTCTCTTTTCACTACATACATTGCACAAAGGTCTTTTTCATACTTTTCACTCGTTATATTTTTTGCTGTCATCACTCTCTCGACAGGTTTGATGCAATTCTCCATCCCTTCCTATCTCGCTCGCGTTGACCTCTTCATCTCAACATGCCCCGTACAACCCACATCCTCAATTATCTGCTTCATATCTGTCTTCCTCTGCAGTTCTTACCTTCGACTGTTTCCTTCACTAACAAGTTAACCAGCCCTGCATGCTTAAAAACATGACCTGCCAGCCTGTCTCTTCTTTCTGTAAGACTCCTCCACAAACTTCTTTTCTCATCCATCATTTCAAAACTCGGTCGTTTCGTACTTTATTTGTCTATTTAATTTTCAGCATCCTTCTACAACACCACATCTCAAATGCTTCAATTTTCCTTCTTTCTGGTACTCCTAAAGCCCATGTTTTGCTGCCATAAAGTGCTCTGCTCCACACACAGAGTTTAAAAGTTTTTTCTGAGTCCTAGATTAATATTGGAAACTAAAAGATTTCTCTTTTCCATGAAAGTTCATTTTGCTAGTGCTATTCGGCATTTAACATCATTCCTGTCTCGGCCATAGGTTGTAATTTTACTTCCTACCTAGCAAAATTCACTAACTTCTCCTATGTATCCGGCCCTATTTTTATATTTATTCCACTACTAGCAGAGTTCCAGCGTTGCCCGATCTAGTTGACGTTGGTTTACCCATACTCCACTTTTATTCACGCAATGAGAAACGTGTACCTAGTTTTATACAATTCGCGCCATCCATTTCCGGAATCAAAGCAAACCTAGAATCACCCGCACTCTGCCAAGAAAGGAATGGGTTGAAGTTCATTTACCTGATCTCTCGCTTAGTTCTCGAGGTATCGTATCACAAATTTGACGTGGTTAGGATGAAATGCGGCCTGGACCAGAAGAAACATTTCGTCATAGCCAAATTTGATGATGAATTCATATGTAACTCGACGAGAGAAATCGAAAATAATAGAATAATTGTTTTTTGATATCTCGCAAGTTCTCGAAATATTGTCTCTAAAAAATGTGGAGGTTACGGTGAGATTTGGCCTCGACACGGGGGAGGGGGGGGGGAAATCACCAAAACCACTGTATCTAATCGGTGGAAATGCTTTATAGGTGTTTTATTTTCTTCCTAGTGGTTGCTGTTAGGTTGCAATACGGCCTGGACCAGAAGAAAAGTCACCAAAAGCACAAGGAGCTATACATATAACTGATTTTTGATATACTATATCTCGAAAACTAACGCAGATATCAAAAAAAATTTATTCTTTACTTTCGATTTGTTTTCTCGAGTTCTACAAGAATTCATCATCAGATTGTAGCACCAAGGTAATGCTATAACTGCCCGGAATGTCACTTTTCATTTTAGTCCATAACAATGTATTTGGAATGTGTCTGTTTATCCCAGCATCACTCAGAAAATACAGATTTTGAATGGAATTTCAGAATTTGAAGGCTTTTAGTCAACGCTAAAATTTAACGTATGTCTTAAGACATTATGACACATTTAATTTACAAATAATCTAGCATTACCTGAAAACTGCTGAATCGATTTAGCGCAACATTTCAGAGTATCAAACATTGATGTTTCTCGCTATGCAGATTCATCTGCCTCTGGGAGCTAAAGATTTTATTATTATGTTACTTCATCTGGCACTGGAGCACATAATTAAAATATATTCGGTACCTGTTCAGTTAATATAAGGTATTCAGAACTATGCGAGATATGAAAAAAATATTCTTTACTTCCGATTTGTTTCAGGAAGGTACGAACTGCGGCGCCATTTTATTGTGAACAGAACGCTAAAGACGATAGCCAGAGGCTGGAAGAGCTTGTGATCAAGGAAAATCTTTGTTTCGTTATTAGTTACTCATATATTTGATACATTAAACATTATTTTCATAAAAATTGCTCATAGAGCTTAAAAGCACTTGAATAATTGAAAAAACTAGTGTACTTTAATGATATACTGCTCGTGGTAGTTGTTCATAGCTACGTGGAAAAAGCAGTGTACATCTTTTCCAACGACACTCTGATATCGCTTATCCCAATGACCAGTTCGTCTATCCTTACACTTCAGACATAAAGTAGGAACAATGATTACACACTATAAATACAAAACAATATTTTATGAATGCAATACCACTATACAATAACTCTATGCATATAATATAGTTATTCTCAAGCATGCAGTAGCTACAGTTTCCAATCTGACGTTGTGATGCATGATAATTATGCTTCACCCACCTCTGTAGACTGTACGTACTTGCTTCTGAGCATGCGCATGTTATGGACCCCCTATGCCCTTTCATTTACGAGGGTCCTCTGTATGGCCCTTCGTAGACGTGAAAGAATTTCGAAATCTATTTTATTTTGAGTATCTGAAGTTTTTATACATTTCAGGAAAACTCTAACCCTTAGATTAAAAATCTACGTGCTATTCTGGACAGGTGATTCGCAATTTCAACAAGATAATTAGCAGTCGTCGTTTTTATTTTAGACCTACCTTTAGGAAGCTTAGTTTCTTTAATCATTAAAATTTATTTTGCCAGGTTGATTATCGTTGTTCTAAAATGTAGGTTAGCCCATCTGTAGTTTGTGCTACACTGCACAACGTATTTGAAATATCATTAGATTTTAGGCATGTATTTAACCCGTGACAGATGGTTGTTGAAATAAAAACCAAATTGCTACATGTAGCGTCCGGCCGTGTACGCTTTCGCAGTTTTATCGAACTCTTTATGAATCTCAGCTTAGAGCCTAAACGTTTTATGAATGGTCGCTTAAGATCTAAATAGACATCACACACTAAAGTATATACTTGTTCGTTTAGTTTTGAGAAAGCATCAACTACAGTAGAGATGTACTGTCACCCAAATTGAACTTTGGGAAATGGCTCGAGGTAAAAACCACATATTTATTGACAAGATCTCTGTGAACACCGGATGACATTCTCCAATTCATCTGACATTGAGACATTTCACTTTTTTACTTATAGCTTTACACCTCGTCGATGTCTAGGTAATCAGAGGCGGGAAAGAATTTGGCCATGGGCTTTTAAAGGAAGCATCCCGACATTCTCCTGGAGTGATTTGGGGAAACCATGGAGATATTTCAGTCCTAATGAGTAACTGTAGTATCCGTACCAGATATCCAGTTCCAGACCTGACAAATCAAATAAATGAACCACAAAGTGAAATGGAAGGAAATTCGTACACAGCACAGAAATTCCTCAGACTATATGACTAATGCTTCCTCAGGTGGAAATGTCAATGCTGAGTACTAAAAGCGCAGATTTCCACGCATTACTCAGAAACATTCCTTGCGCCTCTGTTAAAGGTGTCGCCATTAAGTCTTATGTCTATAGCTTCTTTTACGACAAATTTCCATAAGTAAGTGATCTGGCCTAGTACCTCCACATTTGAAAGCCTATTTCATGGCCACTGTCAACGACATGTTCTGTGACTGTGGAATTCTCTATTTGCAGCAGACGAAGACTGCGCTTGCGTTCAGCGCAGTGTCTCAATGGTACAGATAGTCGGCACGATGGTGAATTTTCTACATTCACAGCGTATGCTATAAGCCCCAGTATCCTTGATTTCCAGATCGTCTTTCACCGGACAAAGGCAATCCCAAATTCTTGCAGGAGAGAGGAAGATACCTTGATCACATGGCAGGTTAATAACCGACCTATAATCGCAAAACACTCTCCAGTCTCCGATGATTGTTTTCTATCCTTTGTCTGAAGTGGCGGATCGGGGAATGCCTCCCAGATATGGGTGGGTACCGGGAAAATGAAATACCTGGGGCGGACCAAAACTAGCACCTGCATTAGCAAGGCAAGTAGCCTACCAAGTAGCGCTCGGGATAAGGAGACACCTGTAACAAGAGCCAACGGCCTCTTGCAGGGCGGATGAGCTGGTAAAGGACCAGGGCAATCTCTTGCCCTAGGGAGGAGAAATCATCCCTAAAGGTGGAGGAACCTGTAGATGGTCAACGACATGAGAATGTGGAAGGCAATGGGAAACCACCACATTAAAGATCCTAAAGGATTCCCAAGAAAGAGCATGGTGATGGCGCTTCAAGTAAAATGTTCCGGTGTAATATCCCCTCGTTCGGATCTCCGGGAGGGGAATACATTGAAGTGTGGGAATGGGGTACAGAGAAGGGAGAGAATGAGGATAGGAACATAAAATGTTAGAACTCTCCTGCAAGCGGGAAAATTAGAGAATTTGAAACAGGAGATGAAGATAAATAAGTTGGACATTTTAGGAATATGTGAAGCTACATGGGGTGGGAATGGAGAATTCGAAAGCGGAGAGTATCACTGTTATTATTCAGGAGAGGAGAGGAGTGGGAATTTAGGAGTAGCCATTATAATCAGGAAAGCTATGAAGAATAAAGTAATGAAAGTGGAATGTATAAATGGTAGATTTATGTATATGAGACTAAAAGGAGAAAAGAAAGATATAGTTTTGATTCAAGTGTACATGCCGACAAGCCAGCACTCGGATGAGGAAGTGGAGGGATGTTATAATGTGCTGGAGGAAATTATAAACAAGGAAAAGAGAAATTCTTGTTTTATGATGGGGGACTGGAATACAGTGGTTGGAGAGGGAAAGGATGAGGGAACAATTGACAAGTATGGACTTGGTATGCGAAATGAGCGTGGAGAGAGCCTGGTAAGCTTCTGTAAGGAAAATGAATTGATAGTGGGAAACATTATTTTTGAAAACCACAAAAGAAGAAGGTATACTTTGACCTCTCCCTTTGAGGGAAAGAGGTATCAGATTGACTATATACTAATCCAGAACAGGTATAAGTATTGGTTAAAAAAATGCAAAAATTTACCCAGGAGCTGATGTTAATTCTGATTAATCTTGATGTAGCAGAAATAGAAATGAGACTGAAAAGAATTAAGAAAGGGAAGATAGTAAAAAGGTTCAATACTGATGCTCTTAAAGAGGAAGGACAAGGTAGAGAAATAGAAAAAATCTTTATAAATGAATGGGATAGAGGAAATATAAATGAGAGGGTGGATGAAAAATGGGTAAGGTTGAAGGAGAGTCTGAATAGGGCTGCTGCAGAAGTAATAGGATTTAAGGAAAGCAGAAGAATAAAGAAAGAATGAGTGATTGAAGCAATGCTACAGAAGATGAAAGAGAGAAGGAAGTGGAAAAACACAGGCACTGAGGAGGGGAGAAGGAAATACAGAAAATTAAATAAGGAATTGTAAAGAGAAGTGGAGAAAGCAAGAGAGAACAGGATGAGAAGTAAGTGCGAGCAGATAGAGCAATTAGAAAGGGAAAATTTGACTTGATGTACAAAGAGGCCCTACAGATATGCTTTCAAGAAAAAAAAGAAGAACAGTGGGGGCTTGGAGTGGAAAACAAGGATGGAACTTTAGCCAGAGAGGCTCATGAAATACAGCAAAGACGGAAAGAATAAGTAGAAGAATTGTATGATCTGCAACACCGACCGAAGGATTTGGTATTAGTAGAAGAGAAAGTCAGAAAGGAGGAGATGGGAAGCCATATCCTGGAGGGGGAGGTGGAGAAGGCTTGGTGGAGATGAAGAACAAGAAAGCCTATGGGATCGATGAGTTACCTGAAGAAATTCTGAATAGTTTGAAAGATGAGGGAAGAAGAGAAATACTATATTTCTGCAATGAGATATATGAAAGAGGAGAATGGCCAAAAGACTTTTTAACAACAGTGTTGATACCAATTGAAAGGAAAAAGAATGCAGTAAAATGTGAAGAGTTCATAACCATTAGTCTCTTATGCCACGCTGCTAAGATATTACTAAGAGTGTTAAATAGACGAATATCTAGAAAACTGTCCATGTCAATTGCTGAAGAACAGTTTGGATTTCAAAGAGGAAGAAGTGCAAGAGACGCTATTGGTTTGCTGAGAACAATAGGAGAAAGATACATTGAAAGGGAAAGAGATTGTTACATGGTTTTCATAGACCTGGAAAAGGCTTTTGACAGAATACAATGGGTGAAGTTAATGACGATTCTAAAAAATAAAGGTATTGATTGGAAGGAAAGAAGGCTAATAAGTAAATTATACAACGAGCAAAGAATGAGAGTGGGGAATGATCTTATAGAAGAGGGAAAGATTGGAAGAGGTATAAGACACCCATATTATTTAACATATATTTGGAGGAAATTATGAAAAGAAGTTTAAGAGGTAAAGGAGGTGTATGCATGGGTGGACGTAGGATTACGTGCATAAGGTTTGCTGATGACATGGTTTTGCAGGCAGAAAGTGTCAAGATACTCAGAAGAATGTTAGAGACTTTAAAAAAAGGGTGTGAGGAATTCGGGATGAGAATCAATAAGACCAAAACTAAATGTATGATGGTGGGAAAGAGTAGGAAAGAAATGATGATAACGCTGCACGGAGAAATAATTGAACAAGTGCAGTCCTGTAAATATCTCGGGAGTATTGTGAGTGGAGATATGAGCTGCAAGAAGGCGGTAAAACCTAGAATAGCAATGGCAATAGAAGGAAAAATTTACTGTGCGGAAGGCTGGACAAAACCTTGAGGAAAGAAATAGCTAAATGTTTTGTATGGAGTGTAGGACTGTATGGAGCAGAAATATGGACGCTACGCAAAGACGATCTTAAGAGGTTGGAAGCTTTTGAAATGTGGGTATGGAGGAGGATGAAGAAAATTAGTTGGGAGGACAAAGTAAGGAATGAGGAAGTACTGAAACGAATAGGAGAGAAAAGGTCACTCATAAAAACAATAAGAAACAGAAAAAAGAACTGGATTGGGCATGTGCTGAGGAACGAATGTTTGCTTAAGACTGCTCTGGAGGGTACTGTAAACGAAGAGAAGAGAAGAGGTCTGCGAAGGATGAAAATGATGGATTTACATCTACATATATACTCTGCAATTCACAAAATTGTGGGTGGCAGAGGGTGCTCAGCACCAAAGCTAATCTCTTTGCTGTGCATTCCAATCCCTAATGGTACGAGGGAAAAAAGAATTCATATAAGAATCAGTCCGGCACCTTATTTCTCTAATTTTATCTTTCCTGTCCTCCCGACTCAAATAGGTTGGTGGAAGAAGTATTTTACTACACTCAAAAGTGAAAGTGGGAGTACGCATGTTTACCAATAAGTTTAAACGAAACGTGTGTCGTCTATCTACCAGACTCTCCCAACCTAGTCTACTAATCAGTTCTGTGACGCTTTCATAAGGACTGTAGCAAGCGGTCACGAATCGAGCGGCTCTTCTCTGTACTTTCTCTATACTTTCGATCAACCCCTTACGAAACGGGTTCCAAATGGCACAACAATAATCCAAATGTGGACGCACAAGAGATTTGTACGCTATCTCCTTTGTTTGTTCATTACAATTTTTCAAGATTCGACCTATGAATCGCAGCCTAGAATTTGCTCTACCTACTAACGAATTAATGTGTATGTCCCATTTCATATTCCTTTGTACTGTTACTCCCAAATATTTCATAGAATCGACCATATCAATAACTGTATTGTTTAACTCGTATTTCTGAACAATTGGATTCTTTTTGTTAGTTATGCTCATTGTCTTGCACTTTTTACAATTTAGAGTAAGTTGCCACTCAGCGCACCAAGCCAAAATAACATCCAGATCGCACTGAATTTCTAAGCAATCAGCCAAATTTCTTACTTCCCTATAAATAACCGCATCATCAGCAAACAATCTAAAAAGGCTTTTCACTTTGTCTCCGAGATCATTTATAAAAATTAAGAAAAGAAGTGGTCCTATTACACTTCCTTGAGGTACACTCGATGTAACATCTAGATTAGAAGAACTTTCTCCTTCAACGACAACATACCGCGACCGACCAGTTAGAAAATCCTTTATCCATTCACAAAGCTGATCCGATATACCATACGCTCGAAGCTTCGCTAAAAGGCGGTTGTGTGGCGCAGAGTCAAAGGCTTTCTAAAAATTTAAAAAAATTGTATCTACTTGTGAACCTGCATCAATAACTTTCATTACGTCGTGTGTGAATAGGGCCAGCTCTGTTTCACATGATCTTTTCTTCCGAAATCAGTGTTGATTTGTTGTAAGCAAATTATTATCATCTAGAAAATTGTTAATGTTCGAGCATATAATATGCTCCATAACTCTACTACAAACAGATGTTATAGATATGGGATGATAGTTTCCAGGATCACTTCGATCACCTTTTTTTGAAAATCGGAGTTACTTGCGCGATTTTCCAGTCTGAAGGTACTTTTCGCTCTTCTAATGATTTACTGAATATATCAGACAGAAATGGCCCGATTTCCACCGCATACTCTGAAAATACTCTTTCTGGAATTCCATCCGGACCCAGTGCTTTCCCCCACTTCAGGAGCTCTAATTGCTTGATGATACCTGCAGTATCTATTCGTAATGATTCCATCACCGACTCGCCACGGAGTGGGAAAACGGGAATACTATCCTTATATTCATTTGTAAATGAATACAGTATTTAGTACGTTAGCTTTATCGCGGCTTTCATTAACCTCGGAACCTTCATGAATTAGTGCTGGAATATTGCTGTTGGTACAATTAGCTTTTCATACATACGACCAAATTTCTTTGGGTTTTCTGTGAGACTCTTAGAGACAGAGAGTTGGAGTGAAAATCGTTAATGGCCTCGCGCATTACATTCTTAATACATCCTCTTAAATCAGCTAAGGTTTCTAAATCGCTGCGACACCCCTTCCTTCTTGAGCGTGCGTGTATTTTCCTTTGTTTTTTGAGTAATCTTTTGACTTCGCATGTGTACCACGGTGGATCATTCTCCCCCTTTATTGTCCGATTTGGTATATGTATGTCCATTCCTTCCCTGACTATATGTATAAAACGATGTCACATCTCTTCAACGGTGTCCTTTGTTGACTTGAAGTTATGGTAATTATTCCTCAGGTAGGTTCTAAAACACTCCTTTGAGGCTTTACTGAATCTATATACAATCCGCCCTTTTTTCCTTTTTCGCTTGGTCATTAATTTGATAGTCGCAATTACCGCTTTGTGATCGCTTATTCCTGTGGTCGTTGAAATGTCGGTGAATAATTCTGGCCTGTTGGTAACCAGCAAGTCTAAAATGTTTTCGCTACCGTTATGGCACCGCATAGATTCATTAACCAGCTGCTCGAGATGATTATCTGACAACAACTCGAGAATTACTTCAGAAGCTGCCTTATCCCTGCTACCTGTGATGTGAACGTAATTACGCCAGTCAATATAAGGCAGATTGAAGTCGCCTCCTAGAATCATAGCATGATCCTTAAAACGGCTAGCTATACTATTTACATTATTTCTTAACTCTTCGACGATAGCTATGTCGGAATCGGGTGGACGGTTGAAGGCGCCTATGATGAGTTTTGACCCAACAACGTTGAGTTTAATCCATATGATTTCACAGATCGTATCGACGTCTATTTCATTAAATGGGAGAAATTTACTCACAGCTATAAATACCCCACCTCCATGAGAATGTAATCTGTCTTTACGAAAAACGTTCATGCTATCTTTAAAAGTTTCGGCGGAACTTATTTCCGGTTTCAACCAACTTTCTGTACCGATAACGATATCCGCTTCTGTACTACAAATAACGCTTTCAAGTTCCGGTTGTTTGTTACAAACGCTTCTACAGTTAATTACGAGAACTTTTAACTGTCGAGATTCTTTTACATTGCTCATACTTTCCGGTGTTGCATCTGATTTGGATGATATAATGATAAACGGGAAATATATAGAAACTAAAAGAATGGCGGAACAGAGGGAGGCGTGGAGGGCTGTTACCGTGCGTGGATCTGCTGTATAGTAGAGAACCCTTGATGATGATTTCGACAACAACACCCCGATATCAAAATTCCACTTTACTTCCAGTAATCCTGTAAACAAGTAATTTGGTACACATATTTGATTTCATCCCTAAATCATAAGAAAAGTCTAAAGTTTTTCCCCGTATCTATTTATTTACAGTCCCAAACACGAAAAATTCTGACACATATTTGCGGCTTAATTGCTTTGCTCCGGATGAAGCTATTTGCCTGAGGATTTTTTCATGAATAGAGATCAGCAAGTTGAACTAATATCTTAAATTTTTCTATGTTCCTATGCTTAGTTTTGAAGTCTATAATATAAAATGATTCGCAAAATGTGTTGGTAAGCGCATAACTCAACAACGCCTGGACCAATTCGGCTAATTATTTTTTTTTATATTTTCGTTAAGGCACAAGGAAGGTTCTTATGGAGAGAAAAAACGAAAAACTGGAAGGAAAATAGTAAAAACAACACTTTTCTTTTCCCTCAATCAAAACAAAACAAAGGCGCGTTAGGATTATCTTTGATATGACTTCAAGTTGATTAGGCTCTATGGATATTAATCTATGCCTGCGTGTGATCAGCGAAAATAATATCACTGACGTACATGTTATCATTATTTCCTCCGTGCATGGCATTTTCTTGGTTGCTTTTTAATTTTCGTTCTCTCGAAAACCATTTGTGTGTTTATTTGTTCAGTGTGTTTACATTTATACCCATGCCGCCTACCACGAAAGTTTCGACTATGAAAATAGAATGCATCAGTTTAGAAGCATGCAATATTAAGAATACCTAAAAAGCAAAATCGATTACTGGTATTTCAGTTGAGAAGCGATATGCATTATCGTCTGACGATCGAGCCACACTTATCCTACTATTTTAAGAATGCAATGTTCTGGTAAGCCTTGTGGTGATGGGTTCCATTCGTTTTAAACTATGTTCGGGTAGAATTCATGGTGATTGAATTGGTTGCGACTAATAATACTTTCTAACTTTTAAAATCTTCTATATAAATAAAAATGAATCGCCAAATGTGTTGCTAAGTGCAAAACTCGAGAACGGCTCGACCAATTCGGCAAATTGTTTTTTCCTTCATATTTTAGTTAATCCACAAGGAAGGTTCTTATGGAGAGAAAAAACGTAAAAATTGCGAGGAAAATAGTAAAATCAACACTTTTCTTTTCCCATACAAACCAGCCAATCAAAATAAAACAAAACAAAGGCGTGTTAGGATTAGCTCTGGTATGCCTTCAAGTTGATTAGACTGTATGGATATTAATCTATGCCTGCCCAAAATAAATTTCGAAGGGAAAAAAAGGTTTGCGTGTCATCAACGAAAATAATATTACTGCCAGTCAATCAAAACAAAACAAAGGCGCTTTATGATTATCTTTGGAATTGCAAAATGATTGATCGAAAGAAATGGTTTCAAAACAACTCATTGGCATTGGTAATGACAAAATCCCTGTAAACGTTTTGAGTGGCTGCATTACATTTCCTGTCAATTTTTTGGTTGAACGACCGAACTATATTACAGAGACAAAAACACGGACGTTAATTAAATAAATTTCGAAATTCAAAATGAAATTTCCGGTGAATTAAGGATATACAAATCAGTTGATTGCGCAACTAACCAAGATGATATCGTCAACTATCCACCAGAATTTTTTAACTCACTGGATTTGCCAGGATTGCTGCTTCATAATCTTATATATATATATATAAAAATAGACGTGTGTTTTCATATATTTTACTTTTCAACCACCACTACCAAACACAGATCACCGGTCTTTGTGTGTGGAAGTAACATGGAGTTTCCTGTCGTGCACAACGTTGACCGAATGACGATAGCTGTGGGGATGTGGGAGATATGATGATTAAAGTTGGCCAATGCATGGCGTTTTCATATTTCGATCAAAAATTTGTGTCTTCTTATACTTCTCTTTCCTGCCATAACTACATAGCATAGACCATTGGTGTTTGTGTGTGGTAGTAGAATCGTGTCTCCTGTCATGCACTATGGTTGTTAGATGTCGGTAGCTATGGGGGTGTGGGAGATATGGGGGTTGAAAGTGGTCGACCTGCGGCAATTTCATATTTCTGCCAAAGACGCATGTGTCATGGTGTATCACTTTTCAGCTAAACCTATCTATTGCAGATCACTGGCGTTTGTGTGTGGTAGTAACACAGAGTCGCCTTTCGATCACAACATCGGCCGAATTTCAGTAACTGTGGTAGTGTGGGAGATATGGTGGTTGAAAGTGGCCGGTCAAGGATATTTTCGTATTTCGACGAAAGACATGTGCCTCCGCAAATGTCACTTTTCTGCCAAAACTACATAACATAGAGCATTGGTGTTTGTGTATGGTAGTAGAATCGTATCTCCTGTCGTGCACTATGGTTGTTAGATGTTGGTAGCTGTCAATACAAATTCTTTACAAGCACGAACGAAGTCGTGGGTACCAGCTAGTTACTAATAATTTATTTTGGGTGGTAGTTAAACCATGGGCAATCTGCATTGCTCGGCTACCGAGGACACCCATTGTTTTCAGAGAGTGGAACATTGTTGATAACATATATTGATGTCTTCAATTCTGAAATGTTTTTATTCACAGATTTTCAAATGGAATCATTAAATTTTTAGCTGTGATTCAGAACAACCGATAAATTTACAAAAACAAATGAGATCCCACAAAAAACAATTCTTGTATAAATATTCCAAAATAGTAACAAAACGTTGAGATCTTCTGAGCCAAATCTACACTTTACAGTGTATATTCACTTCACTTTGTGAAACAGAATGGTTTCTCTCGGTGTTATACATAGATCGTTTATTTAGAATAGAAAGAAAATTTGGTGACTTGGCCATTATGCACCTCATAATTTTTACTGAAATTGAAGGCATAATATATACTTGACAAATCCGAAAAAGAGCGAGGGAAATCTTGGCTTTTATTTATTTGTTAAGTTTAATAAATCAACACATTTAAGGTATTCAAGCGATATAGGTTAACTAAAACATGGCATCCACAATTGCGAAGTTACTATATTGTCTTTATTTTTATTCTAAACTAGCTGGTACCCACGACTTCGTTCGTGATTGTAAAGAATTCATATTGACAGCTATAGACATCTAACCACCATAGTGCACGATGGGAGACTCGATACTATTACCACACACAAATACCAGTCTTCTGCGCTATGTAGTTCCGGCAGCAAAGTAAAATTACGGATACACACAAGTCTTTGGATGAAATACGAAAATATATATGATCGACAATTTCAAACACCATATCTCACACACTCCCATAGTTACCGAATTTCGGCCAACGTTGTGATCGATGGGAGACTCTGTGCTATTACCACACACAAACGCCAGTGATCTGCGATTAATAGTTTTCACTTAAAAGTGATACACCGTGACACATGCGTCTTTGGCAGAAATATGAAATTGCCGCAAGGTCGACCATTTTCATCCACCACACCTTCCACACCCCCATAGCTACAGACATCTAACAACCATATGCACGACAACAGACACGATTCTACTACCACACATAAACACCTATGCTCTATGTAGTCGTGGCAGAAAAGTGAAATCTGCGGAGACACATGCCTTTCGTCGAAATACGAAAATATCCTTGGTCGGCCACTTACAACCACCATATCACCCACAAAACCACAGTTTCTGAAATTCGGCCGCTGTTGTGATCGAAAGGTGACTCTGTGCTACTACTACACACAAACGCCAGTGATCTGTGATCTATAGTTTTCGCTGAAAAGTGATACACCATGACACTTTTGTCTTTGGCAGAAATATGAAATTGCCACAGGACGACCACTTTCAACCCCCATTTCTCCCACACCCCAATAGCTACCGAAATCTAACAACTATAGTGCACTACATGAGATACGATTCTACTACCAAACACAAACACCAATGCTCTATGCTATGTAGTTGTGGCAGAAAAGTGACATATGCGGAGACAGTCGAAATACGAAAATATTCTTGGTAGGCCACTTACAACCACCATATCTACCACAGTACCACAGTTTCTGAAATTCGGCCGCTGTTGTGATCGAAAGGTGACTCTGTGCTACTACTACACACAAACGCCAGTTATCTGTGATCTATAGTTTTCGCTGAAAAGTGATACACGATGACACTTTTGTCTTTGGCAGAAGTATGAAATTGCCGCAGGTTGACCACTTTCAACCCCCATATCTCCCACACCCCCATAGTTACCGACATCTAACAACCATAGTGCACGACAGGAAAGACGATTCTACTACCACACACAAACACTAAAGGTCTATGTTATGTAGTTGTGGCAGGAAAGAGAAGTATACGGAGATGCGAATTTTTGGTCGAAATATGAAAACGCCCTGCACTGACCAACTTTATTCATTATATCTCCCACATCCCCACAGCTATCGGCATTCGGCCAACGTTGTGCACGACAGGAAACTCCATGCTACTTCCACCCACAAACATCAGTGATCTGTGCTAGGTAGTGGTGGCTGAAAAGAGACAAAACACGTCTATTTTTATATATATATAAGACTAGCTGTTACCCACGACTTCGTTCATGTTTGTAAAGAATTTGGATTGATAGCTACCGACATCTAACCACCATAGTGCACGATGGGAGACTCGATGCTATTACCACACCCAAATGCTAGTCATCTGCACCATGTAGTTCATGCAGCAAAGTAAAATATACGGAGACACATGTCTTTGGTCGAAATACGAAAATATCCTTGATCGGCCACTTTCAATCACCATATCTCCCACACTACCACAGTTACCGAAATTCGGCCTATGTTGTTATCGACGGGTGACTCTGTGCTACTACCACACACAAACACCAGTGATCTGCGCTTGATAGTTTTGGCTGAAAAGTGATACACCATGACACATACGTTTTTGGTAGAAATATGAAAGTGTCGCTGGTCGACCACTTTCAACCACCATATCTCCCACACCCCCATAGCTACTGACATCTAACCACTATAGTACATGATAGGAGGCACGATACCACTACCACACACAAACAATAATGGTCTTTGCTATGTAGTTGTGGCAGCAGAGTGACATATACGGAGACACGTGTCTTTGGTCGAAACACGAAAATGCTCTGCATCGACCAGTTTTAACCATCATATCTCCCACATCCTCACAGTTATCGACATTCGGCCAACGTTGTGCACGACAGGAAACTGCATGCTATTTCCGCACACAAAGACCAATGATCTGTGCTAGGTAGTGGTGGCTGAAGAGTGAAATATAGGGAAACGCACGTCTATTTTTTTTATATAGTATATATATATATATATATATAGAGAGAGAGAGAGAGAGAGAGATAAAGTCTGTGATACCGAGAGAATTTTGTGGGATGTATATTTATTTTAAAAGAAAGATTTTGAATAATTACATTATAATTGTTGTTGAGTATAATAAATGCCACGTAGCATCATGCACCAAATAAATAAATAATCTGATTATTCTACTGTTAACATCTACGAGGCATTACGCTGGCTAAATGCATTTCATCCACCAGGTAACGTCGAAATCTGTACTCTCCCCATATGCTTGTCTCTTATATTCTTCGGTATACCATATGCAGAATTCTGATCGTCAAAGGCTCAAAACGTTCCATTATTTCCAAAATATATCTAAGACAATTTCCAACCTGGGTAGAACCCCAAATCACATCCATTGGTGCTAGGTTTTTAGCTGTTCTGGTTGTATCACTCCCTTTTCTTAGAGAATGTCTCTCCCAATAAGTACATCTGCACTTAATCAGGGGCGCAAACAGAGCGAATACCTCCAGCAGATATTTCTCGAGCCGTGATAGCAAGATAGCTCGTTTATTCGTTTTTATTTTCCTCGCACCAATCACAAGAACTAGAGTTATCTTCTTAACAGAGATAGTCACCAGTTTTTACCCCA
The DNA here is from genome assembly GCA_031002005.1 of Vandiemenella viatica. Classification (NCBI taxonomy): domain Eukaryota; kingdom Metazoa; phylum Arthropoda; class Insecta; order Orthoptera; family Morabidae; genus Vandiemenella; species Vandiemenella viatica. The sequence continues at coordinate 142,495,255 of JARYHS010013630.1, read as the reverse complement.
AGTGCGTATGGAGTGACCCATACTTTTGCTGACTGCACTAACGTCGAGCAATATAACACATGACGGGCCCCAACCTATTTTTATGAGAGGATTTCGGGCTGGTAAGCCGTCACTCAAATTTTTGTCGACTCCAAACACTGGTTTCCATTACTTGAAGTTCGCGATTGTTGGTTACATGGAACGACTGTATAATGCGCCAACCCTTCCCCGATTGGTCGATTTTTCGTCTCCTCGTCTGTTGGCGTCCCTACATTATAGTTTGTTTCTACCCCGTTACATTAGAACTCTCTGTATGATTCTCAAATAATGAGAGTTACTGTCTAACCTTGCAGCAGACATGAAAAAAGAAAGATTAAAATTCTATGGAACCGTTCATAGACTCCCAGCAACAAGATTTACGCACAAGACCATGACATACGTCGGAAAGCGGAAGAGTATACCGTTTGATAGGACATAGAGAGGGTCCAAAAAGAAACTTCGGAAGTTTTATTGAGGAACCTATTCGGTTAAAAGGTAAACAGATGGGTAGTGCAGCCAGAGAATTAAGTTCCAACGATACCAAGAACCAAGTAGACTAAAGAAAACAAGAGCTATGTAGAAGAACAAAAAGGCGAATCATAAAAACAACTGCATGATGCAACTGGGTCCATACGCACATAGCAATAATAACGACATCATCTCCCTTTTCATGGGTTCTCAATTTTTTAAATTTTTTCTGTTCTCGTCACGCGTTTGGCACCTGCTTTTTCTCCACGATTCCGGTGTACTGCGGAATTTTATCTCTGGTTTTGAATGCTTAGGTCTCAGTAATTTTCTTGCCCTCTATTTAGCCTTGTCTGAATGGATTAAACCATCCGTAATGTTCCCAGTAATAGATCTACTGTCGTCACATAAACGGGATTCATCAGATGTGACGTGACGTTAGTGCTTCACGTTGTTCAGTTTTCGCTATGTTACGCATGAAGTAAAGTTTTCCGCAAAGACTAATTTGTTACGCAGATCCCCAAGTTGGTCAGTCAAGTGCGCAGTAGTTTGTCGCTGCACGGAACAATCTCTGCCTAGATATGAGTTACCCGTGCATCAACCCCATTCATTCATGCCCCGTTTTCTTTGGCAGCTGTCGTCCTTGTGTCCCTGTTTCTTCTATTTGTATTACTACATCCCCTTACAAAGTTTTAAAAATTTCATTTTTTCTCGTTTTGGAAACTTACATTGATGCTGATACTTTGAAGGAATTGTTTCGTGCACCCACCAGCTATTTTTTTTGGGCTGTCCTTCCACTTGAGAATATTGTTTGCTTCCGTCTGTTCGCATCTCATTAAGCGTTGAATCTATTTGTTGCAGGACAGCCATCAACATTAATTTAATTCGTTCATTGGCTGCTGTATTGTTACGTGAACCAGACTGACCGAAGCTAGGTGCAATTTTAAATCGAGTTTGATTGTAAGCACCTATCGTGGAAACTCTCGCTACTTTTGCACTCATCATTTGGAGTTGTGCAAGTCCAGACGTCTGACAATCGTGTTTTCTACCGACCTATTATGCACCGTGTAAAGATCCTATTCAGAGGCCACGTCCGGCTGATTTTCATGAACAATGCTCCAAGAACCTTTTTCCCCTTTATTTACACGATTCTGTAACTACGCCGAAAAATAAATCATCAAAACGACACTTCACAACACCGATGGAATGCAATACAACGTTCTATAAAGCGAAATGTTAGCTGCAGGACAGAAATCATATACCACTGGTGATGGAAGCACAAATAGCCCAATTCTATTGGTAATACTATAAATATAATCAATCGACTAGTTGTAGTAATTACACAGCTATAGAAAAACACACATTCACTCACTGGCATGAAAAGAAAGCATAAATACATTAGATATGGCAAACAAATAGCATGTTACTATTGATCACAATGAGTATAACTGATTTGAAAGATGAATTGAATTTTCTTAGCCCCTAAACATGGGTATTTTAACTTGGAACATTCTATATTTAATTTAATCAAAGTCACATTATGTTAAAAAATTATGATATTAACTTTTAAACATATTGGGGCCCCGCATTGGGCTTAATTTTTGTAATACCCCTATTAAGATATTTCAATTAATGCCTGAAATTAACATTTGATGAAAAGTACCTTTATAAATTAAAAAATAATAAAAATAATATTAAAAAATATTAAATTTCTTGGAATGAAAGTTATCCGCAATTCTGTTTATTGACTACAAAGCAAATCTACGGCAATTGGACAAATAAAAAACACAGTCAAAACAATCAGAATTGCAGAACTCTGAGTGATTGGTCCATGACTATGAGTCGTGAGGTTTGAAGTTCTTTGTTTCAGGGTTCTTAAGCGGACAGAGTATGATCATCAATACAAAACACACGTATAGTTTTCGTTGCGATGTAGAAAGTCGGCGATGGTGACGTTGTGGTCCTGGCCCCCGCAGAAACAGACTGGCGGTGAGAAGATTATCGGACAACACTGACCAGGAATTTGGCTAGCTTGCGTGCAGCCAGGCACCCGTCGTATATAGGAGCCGTCTAGAAACAGAATACAAGAAGTCTCTCTCGTTTGCATTCTGCACTTGGCCACTTACAGTCGTCACCGATAGCTCGAAGTACCGTCATATAGCTCGTACGTGAAGTCTTTCAAGCCAGGCAGTGTCCTCCAGCGGGAACACACCACCAGTATGTTTTTCTTTCCCCCCAGCACTGCAGTCTTGATCACAGAAGCCAACGGCCCCAACCTTTTTTCCAACCTGCTAGGAAATTACTTTGGGTTGGTGTATTCCGCTGCCCGCTTTTCAGACCCTTTCAGACGAAATAATGTACCTGGGTAGCAGGGTGCCTTTAACTGTCTGCACAGCATTATGCATTAATATCACAGATCTAATAATATGTTTATTTTTGGTTATGTTCTTAGTAATAAAATGCTAAAATTACATCTAGTAAGCAAGAACGTATTTTTATTGGAAAAAAATAGTTACTACTCAATTTTTTTAAACGTTATATGTTTTATGTATGATGCGAACGTCAATTTTTTTGAAGGTTTTGGTTTTTTCTGCTTAAACATACAAGTATAATAATCGGTATTCAAAACAAGATTCACAAGCACCTCGAAACGTTTTCTATTCCATTTATTAATCATTTGATAAATACGAGCAGTTAGAAACTAAATGAAATCGAGTAACTTTGATCAATCTATCTGATTTACGTTCTTTAACAACTACACGAATCGATCATATGATTAGTACGATATTACGAAAAGTTAAAAATACCTGACGGTACTCGCGATTCTTAGACTGACTGCATATTGTATTGTAAATAAGCAGAAACATTGAAAAAAAATTGTAAAAAATTCCTCGCAACTGCTTACTCATTTTTTTAATTTAGTTTCAGAAGAAAACACGTCTCTCTTTAAGTAATCACAACTTTTTACCTTCAATACAATTTAACTGTCCGTTAATTGACTTACTTAATATTAGAAATTTTAGATATCTTACTTTTAATTTCACGACATTATCGCTTCATACGCTAAAGTTCTAAGAAAAAAATCAATATAGCCACAGCTGATTCTTAAGCAATAAAACAAAAAGGTCGGCGAAAAGTACGACGATTTCGGAGTAACAGATCAGATCTCTTAGTTTAAGTGTGCAATATTAAACAAGAATTACACCCTGCCACACTAAATTGTATTTACAAACAGTAGATTTAAAAAAAAAAAAAAAAAAAAAAAAAAAAAAAAAAAAAAAAGATATTAAAGACGCTCTTTAATTAAAAACAAAAAGAGGTTTAGAGAAAAAATTGTAATTAATTTTATTAGCATATAAGAAACATGCATTGAAGCCTAATAGTACGAACCTATGAAAAAAATCTTAATTTTGTGTGTGTGTGTACTCGCCATATGATTTACGTGTTACATTCTATAATAGTAATGTTAGATATTTATTAAAAACAATAAATGCAGCAGTCGAATGAGATTAAATTAAGGATACAGGAAGCCAATCAAAAAATATTTTTGCTCATGTATTTACGCCTCGTCGATGTCAATAGAGTCGGGAGTTGAATGGCGGTAAGGGAGGCGAAAGGAATTTGGCAATGGACTTTTGAAAGAACCATTTAGATATTCGCCTGGTGTGGTTTCGAATGTCAGGTTGGTTCTTTCTAAAACCCATGACCGAATTCCTTTTCGTTCCAGTCACTGTTTGTGTTCTACGGCGATTTCAAATAGCCACCATTGCATCCCTTCCTATTTGAATCATATAATATAGGTCGCATACTACACTACTATACTACCAGCAAGGGCACATCCGTGGCACATCTACTAATCAAGCTCTACCTACCACCTGCCACGCTGAGTTTATTGTTAAATAATAAGTATTTGTATATTATGTGTTCAACAAGCAATTCTACTTTCACCTTATAATCATACAGAACATTTTCTATTCGTGTATTTAATAAGTTGATTCTTTTGGACATTTATCTACCTTCCTACCCAATAAGATATTCTGTCCAGATCCTTCTGCTGATGTTAACAATCCTCTCTTTTCACTGTTAACCTCTAATAACTTGATTTCCACTGTAAACCGCAAACACAATGCTTCAGTAGAGTAACAAGCAGCAGTACACTACTCTGTGACACACAATAACAATTTTTGAGCCCAGTGGTACTAAAGCTATCTAACAGTGAAATTTTTATTGTAAATTTGAAACGTTCCTAAAGCAAAAGAGAAAATAACGGATTTAAACATTGCATGTGTAATCTTGAGCAACTCTTCATGTGTTTTATGTTAGCCTAATGACTGTTCCATCTGTTTTGTAAATAATTGAAATAATTTAATCCTGCAAACAAAAAACTAAATGTTATAGAGAATATAAACGTTTTGTTGGAGCAATGCAGTGAACAATTTTTTGTCTCATAACAATTGTCTGAGAACACCGAATGAGTGAATGACGTATCTTGTGTGGCCTAGAGCTCCATCGTTCTTCCTTAGCCCTTGGGCTAGGGAATTCATTTGCTGAAGTGTTTGCCTTTTTGGCATTGCCTTCATCAATTTGCTTTTACAGGTTTTTTATTTTCCTTACTTTTTAATTTTATCATTTCAGTTGGGCAATTTTTTTATTTTTATTTTTTTATTTTTTTGCTGGCAAGGTGTGCTTTGCCGGCTATCGTGTTGACATTGCCGCCGCTACTGCTTGCGAAGTCGCTTCGGCTACAACTTGTGGTAGTTTGGTCATGGCGTCTGCCATCAATTTCATCAGACTTTGCAGGTCAGCGGTTGTGTCCGGCTTGGAGGGAGGGCGCTTGCAGCCCCGTCCTCTCGTCTTGGCGCCTGCCGTCTGTCTGGGTGCTGTTGGCGGGGCCTCCTTGCGTGGCCTGTTGTCCCTCTTGTGTGGTGGCGCTGTTGTCTTTTTGTCGCTTGCAGTGTCAGCTTCTGTGTCTGCGACGGGTGCACTTTTCTGTTGCGGCGTCTTGTGGAGATTGTTCCTGGCGATGCACCCACTGTATGAAGCTGCGTGGGTTCCGCCACAGTTGCAGCAAGTGGGTTCTGCATCGCGGGGAACGGGGCAATCAGGAAGTCCATGATTGCCTCCGCAGCGCTCGTCCTCCGTGCAGTCGCGCGCCAGGTGCCCGCCGAACCGTTGGCATCTGAAGCACTGGGCGAGTGCTAGTGGAGGCCTCCTCTTCACTTCGACGCGGACTCGGTGCCCAAGTAGTTGCTGAGGCCTATCCTCCCACCTCAGCGGCCTGTCCGGCTGGAAGGCGTAGAGCGGGAGGCGTTCCTCAGTTCCTGGGCGTCGCATTTGGTGTAGGTTTGTGACGGTAATGCCGTCATTTGCTAGCTCCTTGGTGATCTCTTCCTCCTTGGTTTCCGCAGGCAGCCCACGGATTACCAGCTTGTTTGGGCGTCTTGGAGACTGGAAGGAGTGGCGGATGCCGTTTCCCTCCAGGAATTTCTGCAATATCTGCAGCTGGTCCGGGTGTTGCGGCAGGAAACGGAGTCCCCCTTGCACTGGGAAGCTCAGTAAGTGTTAAAATGGATTAGGTCATGTCAATTTTTCGTATAGTGAGGTACAGTATATTGAGCAGCTGGTTCTGGATACTTTACAGACTCCTGGAAAACAAAACACAGGACGTTCGGGCCTAGTTCGAAACTAGGTTCTACCACATATTAGCCTTCGTCCATCAATCTCCCATGTAACCTCTTGCGGTAAGGAATCTGCTGTACCCATTTTGCCAAGATTGCTGGGGTATCTTTAACTGTCTAATGTCTTGCTTTCCATCAATTAAATTCAACTTTTGTGGTTGTGTTTTTCATTACTTTTTTTTTTTTTTTTTAACTCAAACAATTTATTTTAGGTGCTTCGACGCTTTCAATTTTTAAACAATCGAAGCCCGATTTTTAATACTTAATGTTATAAATAAAGTTACTCTCACATGTGTTCCTATTTTCGGTCCTTTCTTCAAAACGTCTATTAAAAAATTATTCTATGGTAATCAAAGTGTTTCCTGTTGAACATACAAATTCTCTGGGATCTGAATACTTTAACAGTAAAGACGTAACAACCACATTTCATAAATTGTTGATATTTCTTAAGGAAGTCAAGTTAATTACTTCATTAGTATTATCTTTATTTCACAAAACTAATCGATTATTCATTAGATTCGCGTATTCTGCTTGGGAAGCGTAGTGTTCTTTACATTTAAATTTCGTACACTAACGATTACACGTCGGTGGTATGCATCTTAGTCTAAATTCACAGACGTCCTAGTTATCTAGTCCCTGTTTACAATAACCGGTATCTTCTTATTACAAAACAGTTGACAGCTATCATATTAGTGTTTTATAGCTGACACTAGAATTTTGTTTAGTACATTCATAGAAACATGTCAGCAGCACTAGAACTTCTCTTGGATTTAATTTTCCTCAAGGATTTTGACGTAGACAAGACATAAACCCTATTCCCTCCTCCTCTCCACCCTCCTTAAAAAGCTGTGACTAAACAAAACCGAAAAACAATAAAGAACAATATGATAGCTAACTCCACGTGTTAACTTAAGAACTCCATTTGCGATATGTCGCAGTGTATAAACGGCAAAATAGCGTGATGGTGGAATAAGTCCAGTGTCCGTATACTGATTTCTTTCCTCTTAATACCTTTTTTCGACACCAAAATGCTAAAAAAATAAATTAAAATTTTAAACTTAAATATGTATTTCAGTAAAACTGGATCAAAATATTTATATTACAGTAAAGTATGTCCCGATCGAGAGAGAATCAGAAATCCTTATTCCTCCGCTGCTTCATCTCCTGCCTCGGGCTCCTCCTCCACGTCTTCCGCGCCTTCTCCTTCCGCGCCTTCTCCTTCCGCGCCTTCTTCTTCCGCGCCTTCTTCTTCCCCGCCTTCTTCTTCCCCGCCTTCTCCTTCCGTGCCTTCTCCTTCCGCGCCTTCTCCTTCCCCGCCTTCTCCTTCCTCACCTTGCCTGCGTTCCAAGCCTTCTCCAGCGCTGAAGAACGTATCCCAGGTCAAAGACGTGCAGAAAATAATCAGTTGACAACAGCAGAAGTAAGCTTTCTACTCAAAAAATTTGTATAAGAGGACACACAAAAAATATTAACTACCTAGAAACATTATGCAGATCGATACTTTAAGTTTAGTCTTACTTAACTGTATGTTTTTGTAATTATATATATATATATATGTATATATATATTAGGGTAGTCCCTTATTTTTCAAAGTCAAAATTTTGTAACGCATAGGTCCTAATTTTTTTCATTTTACCCCAAAACACTCAAAAATAAAATTTTACGCCATTCTGAGAACTGTAACCCGTGGCGACTAGCACCGATTCATCTTCATATAAGTTATGCATGAGTAGTGGCGCGGGCCCACGTTATTGTTATCATCATTACAGTTATAGGTATCACATATTTTTCTGTTCTAATAAATGGTTTTTAGGATTACGAAGTGCCAAAAATAGTACATTTCTTATTAGGAGAGGCAAAAACCAATTTTCAGGAGTGTTATTAGTTTTATTTTTAATATACGTAAAGGCAAATTGACTATACATGAAAGCCGTAATGTTGCTGTACAGGAGTGCATAATATTCTGAAAAATATTATGGAGACAGTTGAAAAAGAATGAAAGAAAATCTCTGGATGTTTATAAGTGAAGGGATATTTTTTTTTTTTTGTAACTGCTTTACTTCTCTTTTTAACATCGAGGTCTTTAGAGATGGGAAAGGATGGGGGGGCAAGGATGGGGGCAAGGAATGGGAAGGAATTCGGCCGATGGCCTTTTGAAGGAAGCATCCCGGCATTTGCCTGGAGTGATTTGGGGAAACCATGGAAAACCCAAATCTGGATGCCCTCCCGAATGCGAGGCGAGAACGCTAACCGTTACACCGCCCCGCTCGGTAAGTGAAGGGAAGAGGATTTCAAACGTGATTGCATAATGTTTATGGTATTGCACATGCTTACGCCCTCGAAAGGATGTAAACAAAGGAGAATAAAATCTTCTTACACGACAGAAAGAGCCAGGGATACCAGGTTGCTTGGTGCGTGTAGAAAACTAGCTGAAAAAAAAAGAAAGGGTAAAACAAATGAAAATATATAGAGAGAAAAATACTGAAATAGATGTTGTCCAACGAGTAGTCAAGCTCTTCAGCGTCCTATGATTTGTTGGTGCTATCTAAACAACTCAACAACACATATTTTAGTTCCGGAGAACATCAGGAAGAGCATTTAACAAACTCACCCTAAATAATACAATTAGTAACTGCTGCAAAACTCAGAAGAAAAGATATCATTACTCCTAAATTAATAGCTGCGTTGGATAGATGTCAGTTAAGGATAAGAGATTCAGTTTACGTTCTTCAAGTTATCGTGGAAGCACTTAGACTTAGCATTGAAGATTTTTCTCTAAGCAAGTCTTCCATTCAACGAATGAGGACACAAACGAGGAAGGAATGAGCATTCAGTGGAATGGCGATTTGTTTCCTGGTCTGGGCGTAAGAAGTTCCGAAAAAGAACGACTACCAATCTATTTCACAATCACATTTTGTAATAGGGAACTACTTCTTTTTATAAAGACCAAGATGAAGTTGTTCTGAACGCTCTGAGTAAGCGATAAATTGCAGATAATGAGCTGTGACACAATTGCATCTAACATAGGTCGTCTCAATGGTGCCTGGGCACTTCTAGAACAAATGTCAGAAAGCAAGTTGGTACTTTTTAGTAAGACTGCATCAAATATATTTAAGTACTCTGAAAAAAAAAAAAATTTTAGTGCCACACTTACTGAGTAATTGTTACATTTCTATTTGGCTGAATTAAAACAAAAATCCTTCGTGAGAGACGACTACAGAGAACTAATTGAGCTACGAGTTACATTTTTTTATGTAGAAAATAAGGCATCCTCGTGCAGTGCATCAAGTGTGATGTTTGGCAAGAGCCATTTATTCACTCAAGATAGTTTCCTAAGTTTTAAACCTAAACTGAGCAAGGAACGCAAAATTATACGTCTCTAGCTCGTACCCGCGAATTCGTACGCGTGGATTATGATTTTTTTTTTTTGCCAGAATTAAATATAGAAAGTTGTTGGTAACGAAGGATTGGTCCCAAACAATATCGAGTCGGAATAATATGACAGGAAAGCTAACACTATGTCATTGTACCGTCGAACCTGTCTCTTGAAGAGAATCAATTTGGTCTCAAAATTTCGTGACTACAACTGTTAATCATACTGGAAAAAATATCCTGTGCCCTTCATAGAGATTTCCTTATAAAATTCCATCACAATGATATAGCCATTTAGTCGTCAAAACGTAACAAAAAGACGGAGACTTACTTCCGTATTTATAATAATATTACTGTGGTTCACACTCACACACTGACTGCGAACAACACCTGAGGGATCATTATAACGTAAAAAAGTGTACACCTACAACATTGCAAGACTACCTACGATTTGCCTCGCATTACGCCCCTAACTTTCTAATATCTACAGTTTAACATTTAATCCGAATAACCTACGGCCCAGGCCAGACTCTTACGATGAAAAATAATTTTTAAAAATCTTAGCCTCCACGAAGATTTGAACCGAAGACCAAGACGTTCGTAAGTAAATGCTTTAACCACTGAGCTGCCAGTCCACTACACGGAAACATGGTACGGAGACGTCCATATCCAACGTGTCTGTCTATCGCCGTATTTCGAAGTTATGAGACAACATGTGTTATTTATACAGATAATTTTTCAACCAAATGTAGACAGTATTTTTCTCCTTGTTTCAAAGGATAAGTGTGCAAAGTTTCATCGAGATCGGATGAAAACTGTGGATTTGTATGAAGAACAAACAAACATACATTCATCTTTATATATAAAGATTTAGAAAAGGAGAGTACATTTGACTGTGTAGAAAGGTACACTCCTTTGATGGCAGATATATCCTGCTCTATTTTGTATGGTATACAAAATTAGCTGTCTTGTATGTACATTGTACATTGTATATTACTTTGTATCTTTAGCAACTTGATCAATGCTTGCCTACATTTTGTTTTAGGAAAAACCACGGCGAATTTACATCCGCGAAGAGCAAACATTTGTTTTCTCGTGTGAAAATTTAAAGCACTGTTCTTCAGGAAGAAACTGCAAATTTTGTACAGGCTAAAAGACAGATATTTTATCTGAACGACACAGCTGAAAGAGCTGTAAAATTAATTCATGACTGTCATGGTTTACTTACAGCAGATGAAGAACGGAAACAATTTTCAAGCAAAAACAGCGAAAATTGTACTTGTACCGTAAAAAAGAGATTTTAAAAAGAAAATACCCCTCGTAATTTTAATACTTTCGTCTTACTAAAAAATTAAGTATTATTTTTTGTTGTCTGTATTTCATAGTTAACCCAGAATGATACAAAATTTTAATGATTTAGTCACATATCAAGCGATACTCAAAATAAACATTTTGGGTCAACTCGGCACAGGTTAACGGTATCGTAGGAGGATAAAATTTCCTATGTAGGTAATCTACAGTGATTTAAAAAGAATTAGATGGTATGCATTTGAATTTTCGAAAAAAAATTTTGCTCTTATAAGGAACACCCTGATATATCAAATTCATGAACGAGAGGGTACCCAAAAAACCTGAATTATTTTTAAAAGCTATATATTTTCAATTAAAAAAAAAAAAAAAAAAAAAAAAAAAAAACCGTATCCCCTTTAAAACACTCTCCATTATAAATAATACATTTGCCCCAACGATGCTTCCATTGTCCGAAATATTTTGTAGTCATCTTTAGAAACGGTTGACAGCTCCTCCCTCGTGTTTTCTTGACCTGTTCAATGTTGTCAAACCGGTGTCCTTTCATGCCCCTTTTCATGCGTGGAAATAAGAAAAAGTCGTACGGAGCCAGGTCAGGCGAGTAAGGTACGCGGGTCAGCGGAACCATGCCATTTTTAGCCAAAAACTTTCTAACAGAGACAGCTGTGTGTGCGGGTGTATTATCGTGGTGGAAGAACCAGTCTCCTGTCTGCCACAAATGGAGTCTTTTTTATGAACACTTAACAGTTCAAAATAAAAGGTTTGATTGACGGTGTGATGCGTGGGAACAAACTCTGAATGAACTACGCCCTTGGCATCAAAAAAGCAAATGAGCATTGATTTGATATTCGATTTGATGACATTTTTTTGGACGTAGTGACAATGACGTCTTCCATTGGCTTGAATGTTGCTTCGTTTCTGGGTCGTAACCATAGCATCATAACACATCACCAGTAATGACCTTTGGCAGAAAATCTGGATCAACTTCAAACTGTTGTTTCAAAGCACGACATGTTTCAACTCGACGTTATTTTTAATTTTCTATCAGAGCCCGAGGAACAAACATGGCAGCAACCCTATTCAAGCCCAAATCTTCGGTTGACATTCCCTGAACCAAGCTCCAAAATAACCCACTAATCTCTGATAGTTGATCAATTGGCTGTCGACGGTCTGATAGCACAAGCTCTCGTATTTTTTCAAAATTTTCGTCGATTCGGGCAGTTGATGGACATCCGGAATGAGATTTGTCATCAATCGACATGTCGCCATGTTTAAACCCAGCGAACCACTCGTACACTTGTTTTTTTCACATAGTGTTATCTTGATAAGCTGTTTTCAACATTAAAACAGTTTCAGCAGAATTTTAACTAACTAGAAAAAAAAATTCGCAGTTGCACGTTGATCACTTAAACTTGCCATCATCAAAAACAAAATAACTAAACAGCTCTAGCAAAAACAATCACTGCAGATTAACATAGTAAGCCAAGTCGACAACACAGGCGGCAGTGAACTGCCTATAGTGCAAGCCAGCGTACTTCCTGGGCAGTATCGTTCGGAAATCTCCGCCAGCGGGGGCAATTTCTTCTCTAAACTTCGCCTTAACACGATAATGTCATACAACATCCTGCCAATGCAACAACTTGCATATTTTGGCATTAATGAACATCCGCACAAAGCATGGGCGCCGGGAGGGGGGTGCAAGGGGGTGCACTTGCACCCCCCTGACATCCCGGGTCGCCCGGAAATTTGGGCCGATAGGGGGTGGGGAGCACTAATTACAGCCCTGGTGCACCCCTCACCCCCCTATGTCCCGGGTCGCTGTGTGGGCAGCAGTAGTAGAGCTAAAAAAAAAAAAAAAAAGCCGATTGGGGGGGGGCACCAATGCAGCCCTGGTGCACCCCCCTAGAAGCAATCCTGCCGGCGCCCATGGCACAAAGGATTCTGAAATAAAGAAACTTTAAAAACTAATTACTCTTGGCCAGAAGGCATTGAATTATTCAGTTATTGTTCTGCAAGCCCAAATTTTAATGCATGATAAATTTATTCATTTTTCATTCTGTATATAGTTGCTTTGTAGTCAATAAACTGTTTTTCTTAATTTCCTTTAAGTCGGGAATATTTTGAAAAAGTTGTCAAAACCATAAATATTTATTCTTATTTACAAAATCATATTTTTCACCAGAATAATTACAGGTGGTAGTAATTAAATGTAAAAGGTATATTACAGTAAAAATAGTGCCACAGCACGTAGTTTCGAATATTTTTTTCAAAGTAAATACACATTTTTTTAGTCTAATGTGACTTTGATAAAATTAATGATAGTATGTTAAGAGTCCCGAGTTTTAGAGCTAAAAAGCTTCAGTTATTTTTCCAAATTTGTTCCATATTAGATTTTTTTGCCGTCTTACCATAACGGGTTTACGCTGTCGCTTCATAGCAATGAGTGAACGTATGAGATTGTTTTTTCTATTAAATAGGGTAATTGTTTCATGTAGCAGATATTTAATATTTGTGACATTATCTATAGATATGTTCTATATCTTCGTTGGAAAGTCTTATTTTCATAATCGTCTGTGTTGGTGTTTTTTTTTTCCATATTCGTTTAATAGAAACGAAAGCGGGTTATGCCAGCAGTCATAGGGCTGTTGATATTTTTAAAAATATCGGATTTTCGATATATCGATATTTAAAAAAATATTTATATCGGATTCGATATATCGAAGAAAAAGTATCGATATATCGACCCTATTATATAAAAACAACGTTACAAAACAAATCATTTTAAAAAAGGGCTAACTCTTGTGGCTATTTAATGATGAAGAGTTGTGAGATATTTTTCTGAATAAAGTTTTGATTTTCTGAAAAAAAAAAAAAAAATTTCATGACGTTACGGATAAATCTTTTTTTTTTTAAATTGTGATTTAGCCATTATACTACTACTTTACTAAAAGGAAAGGCAGAATGTTTATGATTTACTCGAAGACTTGTGAATCCAGAAGGAGCATCGAGGGAAATCTTGGCTATTGTGAGTTTAATAGCTCAATAATGCAACATTGTAGAGACATTTATTTAGGTTGATGTTCTATTATCAGAGTTTGCATAAAGACCAAGTCACTTTTTTACAAGTATTGTTTTATGTGGAATTTAATTTCTTTTTGTAGGTTGATAGCTTATTCTGAGTCTTCTTACTTTTTTGGACCAAATGTTTGCACCTTAGCAAAGATTGTGTATCCGAATTTATCAATATTCCTGCTTACATCCAATTTTCATGTCAAAATACTTTCCTCGACAACGCACGCTCATGTAAAACAACGGGCTCGAGTCCGATTCGTTCTGTGCGAGCTTCGCCGTGTCTGCATTGTTACCATCGGTGTAGGACTACCAATAACTTCCAAATTAAATGTAGTAACAAAGTAAAATTGTGTTTTTTATGCTCCTGATCTTTGTGCAAAACTGAAATTCAAGGCATATAGCCTCATCAAGAAGAAAGCAATTAACCTACAAATTTTCTCTAAGACGTTTCAGCTTTTAGATTGGCATTGAAAAAACACAGGAACTTTTCTTATACTATGGGGATGAAACCAAGTTTGTGTACCAAATTACCATTTTCCATAGAATTATGATGAGAGAACGTCATTGTTATTTAAAAGAGTTTCAGATCCAAAAAAAATTCCAAACTAAGGTGGCGAATGAAGTAAAAGTTTGCACCAAAAAACTCATGTCAGAAACTTTATTGGACATACTTTTCAAGAGCATAAACTCATGTTTTTCCAGTTGTTTCTTCTACTATGAATGGAGAGCTCCCTATATTAATTGAAAATTTCCCCTTCTTTGATATTGCTTCGCAAATGGGTAACGCTTTACCATAATACAATTTTTTAAAGCTGAGATTATAGGTGGAATGCAGGATTTAGGGCGAGGGGTGGGGAAACCGGGGTACTTGCTCTGGGCGATAAAATCGTGTCCAACAACGAGGCTTGGGCAGTGCGATTTCGCACTGCCACTTGCCATTTGGGAGGACCGGGGTTAAACTCGGTTCGGCCAACCTGTCTGAGGTTTTCCGTGGTTTCCCTCAGACACTCTAGGCGAATGCTGGGATGGTTCCCTACAAGGCCACGGCCGACCTTCCATCCCCCCCTCCCTCCCCGTAGTATAGTTTGGCTGAAAAGAGTCTCCTGTGACTCTCCAGCAGCCCGCCTCCCAGCCTTCACTGCTGGTAGGAATGAAATCGTAAAAAAATAAATAAAAAAAAAATGCGTTTGGCAAACAGTTAAAGTGGCGACATCAATGCGCTTGGCCAACAATCAAGGAGGCGATTCTCGGGGTCTGGCTGGCAACAATGTTTGAAGAGGCGGCAATCTCAGTTTTTCCCCGGCTTGGAAAAATCCTAGAGCCGCTACTGTCAAGGCAGTTCCCTTGGCGTTAACAAATTGTTTTTTAAAGGCACCAATCTATAATAATAAGTTTTTAGCATAGCGCTTTGTAAAGGCAATCCAAAAGTGGTAAATTCTTTTTTTCAATTTCTTATCTTATTAAATTCGTAAGTGATATAACAAAACTGGCTGTAACATAATTTTGGAGCTCAATTCCTTCTGTTGGTATGGAACAAGAAGCGTATCCAATTCGCGCGAAATATTTAACTGTGGAGTGCCAGATACAGGCTTATAATTTCCGGGACGTTTCTGGGTCTAAAAAGTATTTTAGCGGTATGTTTAAAGAGTGAACAAAAATGCAAATTAATAAAAAATTCTATTTTAGGTAAATATGCTATCTAACTATATATAGCACCTCTTTTAACTTTATTAATTAAACTATGGTAGAAAGTCAACATCAGGTATTATCAATCAAAAGGAAAAATACTTAAAACAAAAATTGACCTTCTCGTTAGGAATTTTTTACTTTGGTACAAAATCAACATCGGGTATTATCAATCAAAATCTCATAAATATTAAACCAAAACTGAACACTTCTGTTAGGCTCATTAATTAAAATTAGGCAGAAAATCAACATCAGGTTTTATCAACAAATAAAAATAAATTAGCATCTATCTTTTGCTAAATCAAAATCAACATCAATCAAAATAGATCTTAATCATCTACTTTAAAAAAATTTTATTACTAAATTTTGCCATTTTCGTAAATATTTCTCCGTCACTGCTTTGCAAAACTGATAAAATTTCTCATCAAGAGTCTTCAAAATTGATTGAGTTTGCAGTTCAGGCTTGATCGAATCCATGAACGTTCTGTTTCGCTCTTATTTCATAAATTATTCAACGGGCTAAAACTTGTCTCGTAAAAGTCATTGCTTGTTGGAATTGACAAAACAAAACCAACTATTTTTTTAAATATTGAAAATCATTAAAAACGCTTGTTCTAAAGAAATTGACCTAGATTTTATCGTTTGGAAAGTCTTTCGGAAGGACCTGAAAAACACGTTTCAGACATGTGAACTCTGTATAAAGGGAGTTAATGTTAACTGCATCTAGAATTTTCAAAGTCCCAGAAAATTCAAAGAGTATTTTCCTGTCAGTTTCAATTCCTCTGATTTAAGGGACATTCCATCCTCCCGCTGCAAGCATGGGATACTTTTGCTTGGCCTCATGACCACCGTGGTGAACTGAGTTTGAGAAAAAAACTAGTATACGGAAATTCCGGGACAGTAACGCATAATTCCTGAACACGAGATCAGACACAAAATTCCGGGACATTCCCGGATTTTCCGGCTATCTGGCAACCCTACCCATACCTGGTACATTACGATTAGTTTCTTAATGCTAATACTTTTGCATTGATTGAAGACAAATTTTAAAAACTTTTCAAAATGTCCAGACAAGAATTCTAATGAATATTGAATGAGTTATTTTACCTTCGTTTTTTACTTCTCCACAGGCCAGCCGCTAGCTGTTTGAGCGCCCGCGTGCAATAGCGATTATGCCGCCCCCTGTCCAACTACAGCCAGTGGTGGATCTAGGAAATTTCCGAAACGGGTCAAAAAACTGTGAGATTGCCGCCCCCATTGTTGCCATCCCCAGTGTCGCCGCCAACCGCCAGAAGCAGCTGTTGAGCTAAAAAAAAAGGTCGCCCGCTACATAATATGCTGCCTTGCACGCCCGCTTACGGCGGCGGCCCTGCTTCTCCATGTGCTCGTATCGTTCATTGTTTCTTAAAATTCTATCTATGAAAATGTATTGCATGTGAAACACAGGTAATCGTTTTCCCTCCAATAATAACTTGGAATATTCTACGAGGAAAACGAAAAATAACCACTTGTTTTTTTTAAAAAAATATCGGACTCCGATATCCAGATTTCAATATCGATATATCGTCCTAAAAATATCACTCATAAATATCGATTTTTTTTAAAAAAAATATCGATATATCGATATTTTATCAACAGCCCTACAGCAGTGTTTAAGTAGATGAACCAGACGTGACTTTCCAACAGGATCGTAAAGCAGGATTTAATATGTCGGAAGAAAACAAGGTGGGTATGGAATGGTGGCTGCCAACAAAGCAAGTGCTTCAACAGTAGATGCTTACAATCAAAATCGCATTGTTACTATACCTCAATGCAGTTCAAGTAACGATGCAGCAGTCAATACATTATTTGCTGTTGATTGCCATCAAGTAACAAATTAATTCCGAATTTGATTAAATTAATTCTTGAGTCGAAGAACAAAGGAAATTCGTACAGATATAAATTCTCAAGAGGAAGAAGGACTGAAAGAAATCATCGCAAACTTTGATAAATTAAAGACATACAGGAACCTCTAGAAAGAAGAATACAAAGATATAAGAACAGAGAATTTGGAAAATACATAGTGCAACACAAAGGAAGAGCAGTAGAAGCACAAACGCGGCAGTCCTCACAGAAAATTGAAACTTTCACTGAGTCCCTGGGGAGACGAATACGTTACTAATATTCAAGGAGCTATCACTGGATGCAAAGACGATCTTAAAAGTCTTCGAGAAGGTCTGAGGATGTGTCGACAAACGTGGCTGACCAACTCAAGGAACTACGTAAGGAGGTAGCCTCCGCGGAGAAATACCTCAAACGTACTAGTTGTGGAAAATAAAGGGCTAGTCAAAATGAATGCAGTGATTTCAGAAAATTACTACAGATTTATTATTTGACATATACTTACAGGATTACACAGATATATAAAGAAACTGTGAAAGTTTTTTGAGTGTCTAAAAGATGCTCAATATGTGCACCTTTAGTAACTGCACACAGGGCCGGTTTAAGGCTACCGCAAGAACCGCAGTCGCGGAGGGCCCCAAATCTGAGGGGGCCCCGCCACGATCCCCTTCAAAATTTTTCCTTACTTAACGAACAATTTTCCTACTAAAATAAATAAATAATCTACAAATTGAGAATGTTAGCAAGCTGCGTTCACAATAATCTTAATGCCGAGAGTACCTTCATTCTTGATCCTATTTTCCCATAACAGAACAGATTTGATGATTACCGCTATTGTCGATCATCTCGAACCTACGACGATATAGTATTCCATTTCTGTTCCAATCGGTTGTCGACTTCTTGGGAGATACCAGACACATTTGATGTCGCCGCAATAAACTGCTGGCCCGTTTGTACACAGATTTAATCGTTGTTTGAGCTCTACACTAGGGATGTAACAGATCGCCGCAACCGTAAGTGCAGAACATTCGTGTGAAATCCCACATCCGCTTTCGCATCCAGAATTTGTTTTGCTTACGTTGCAATATATATTATTCTTTTCTCTTTATACGAGATTTTGCCCATCGTCTCTTAGCTAACAACAATGTTGTTGTTTTTTCTGACGATCTTGCAATAAAAATAACAATGAACTAAATGGTTTTATTACCTAAGCGACTAATTTACAAGTTAAATGTAAAGTAAAGCGCCTTCTTCACGGTCCAACTTACAGGATATCTGTGAAGAACTGCAACAGGATGCGCTCACCCATTCACGCTAGTAAATGGAGTCCAACAAAATGTTCCAAGCAATCCTATCAATTCGTACTTCCTCGCGGCATGCCACTTGTTACCGCAAACTCGCAGGATTTTTCCTCGAATCATGATCTAAAACCATAGCTTGTTGGAGAGGAAGGACTCGTGTTGTTTGTTTGGGCGTCCCAACATCCAACACGTCCTGCACGTCTCCTAACCCTTTTCACGGCCCATCAAGGATCGAAAATCGGATGAACGTAGTTCCTACAAGTTGTACTGTGAATGTGCCACTAGAGCGATGGAAAGGCAGGTGCAGGGCCGTAGCTAAGGGGGGTGGCATTGTGGGGCAATGCCCTACCTTAAAATTCCAATGCCCTACCTTAACCATCAACTAAGATAATTGAATAGTATGAAATGATGGGGAAAAATTAAGTTACTACTAATGTAGCTACGTGTAAATAATTCCAAATTAACTACAGTTTGTAAATATCATATACATACTAATTCTTTATTCTGCTCTCACACACATGGCACCGTCACTACCGTAGGTTACAAGCAGGTGGAGGGTGGAGTGTTTGTCCGAAGACATTGCCTCCAAGGTAATTAAGATGTTACAATCCTTTACTGTCGGTGTGTCTTGTTGTTGGGTATCAGTTTGCTAGGAGACTGAGCAGTCTTCTATGTCTATTTTCATATAGACCAATTGTGTTGGCCTGTCGGGTTGTTGCATTGCCTAACATTTTTGTAAAATACTTCCGCCAGCTGACGGAATCTGTCCTTCAATTTAGGTATACCGGCGTCCTCATGGAGTGCATCCGTGGGGAATCGGCACGGGAGATGGAGGGCTCTCTTTATTTTGAATGATTTGAAGCTTTCTGGTTCTCTTGTCACTAGCGTATGACCACACAAGACATGCATATTCCATAATAGGGCGTACATGCGAGGTGTATATCTTGACTCCGTGGAAGGGGCTAATTTGCTGTCCATTTTTGGTATTGAGTAGAGGCTGTGGAGCCGGAATTCGTTGATGTGGCTACACCAGTTCAGTCTCTTATCTAGAGTCATCCCCAGCTAGCGTGCTGTGATGGAGCATGGGATTTCTGTACCATACAGGCGAAGTAATGGGTCTGGATGAGTTGGTTGACGGGCCCCAAATCGCTTGGTTAATATAATGGCTTGGATCTTGGTGGGATTTATATCTATACGCCACCTCCTATCCCAGGCATCGGTTACCTGCAGAACTTCCTATAGTCACCGGGTGGCTAGTGCTCTACTGTGACTGGTGGCCAAATACGCAGTGTCGTTAGCGTAGGTTGCAGTCAGAATACCATTGCTGGTCGGTACATCAGCGGTGTGCAGGGAGTATAGCACTGGCCCGAGCACGGAGCCCTGGGGAACTCCTGCCTAGATGTTCCTGGTGGAGGTGTAAGCCTTGTCAACCTTGATGCTGAAGGTCTGGCCAGTGAGGTAGGATTTTAGACGCTTCACGTATGGCCCCAGGATACCCTGATCGTAGAGCTTGATCAGGAGCCTCGGGTGCCACATGGAATCGAAGGCAACCGAGATGTCAAGAATTAACGTAGCGCTGTAGTTCTTGAAGCTGAAAGCGTGGGTCACCGCTTCACCTACTCGCATCAACTGCCGTGTGGTGGAATGACCACTTCGAAATTATAGCAGATGATTTGGTATAACATTAGCGTCATCGATGAAGGCAGGTAGACGTTTTAGTAGTAGCCGTTCGAAAACTTTGCTAATGTCTGGGAGCAAATTTATAGGCCTGTAATTCTGAGGTAGGTGTTTGTTTTCCCAGTTTTGTGGATTTCCACTATTTTAGCGTGTTTCTACTGTTGCGGGTAAAGCTGTCAAGATGGCATTAAAGATAGCGGCGAGGTGGACAGAGGCCTCCGGTGGTAGATGCCTGAGGAGAGTGTTGCTGATCTCATCGCGCCCTGGTGCTTTGTGTGGGTACAATTTCGACAGGTACCTCCCCCGGGGTGATGTACTGTATTTGATGATCGTCTTCAGCTTCGAGGTAGACTCTGAGGCGCTGGTAGACTGCTGTAAGGTGGGTGGGATCCACATTTGTTTGCGAGGGCTGGAAGTTTTTCACAAAGACATCAGCAAGTGCTTTGACCTTTTCCTATGGAGTGATGGCTAGTCCTCTTTCGCAGTGCAGTGGCGGGAGTCGCTGCCTTCGCCTGGTGAGTCTTCTTGCTTGTAGACATAGAGACCCATCCTCTGGGTGGAGCATGGAGACTCTTGAGTCCTACTATTCGTCCGATGCTTATCAGGGAAGCTTTATCTCCCTTTGCAAGCGACTTAGTAGTCTTCTGGTCTCCAGGTTTTCGTAAGCTTCCTGTCTTTAGCAAGCCGGTTTTTGTGGAGGATTTCCTCCAGGAGGTGGGGGGGGGGGAGGGGGAGAAAGCTGCAGAGTGGGAGCTGGTCTGGGTATCCTGACTGGAGTACAAGCTGCGGTTTCATCTTTGACTGCTGCTTCAAAAGACTGAAGGTCAACGTCAATGTTGTTAATTTCGGGTGGATCAGCTAGCTTAGTCTGTAGGAGCACCTGGTAGCGCCTCCAGTTTGTTTTATGGTAGTTGAAAGATGGGTCTTCATGAATTTGCCAGGGTCAAACCTCGACCTCTACCATAACCGACAGTGATCTGAGGAGAGTCAGTTTATGATTGAGCTGGCAACGTAACCCTGGATGCCCTTGGTGATAACTGTGTCTAGAACATCTGGTCTATTGCCGTTGCTCGGGTAGTGGGTTGGCTCTTCTGGTGCCCATATGCACATGTTGTAACTGTTTGTGAGGCGTCTCAATGTTATACCCGCTGTATTGTTGTACCTACTATTCCAGTCGGAATGTTTAACATTAAGGTCACTGCCGATCACAACTTTTCCGCTGAAATCTGCGAGAGCCGTAAAGTCAGCTTCTTTGAGCTGTCTTCGAGGAGGCCAGTAGAACGAGATAATGGTTAACTTCCCATTAGCAGTAGCCACTTCGACTCCGAAGGCTTCCATCTGCTAAAGGGGTGGTAGGACTATTTCATGATGTGGAATGCTGTTCTTAATGAAAACCACGACTACACCTCCATCGGTGGGTCTGTCACGGCATAACAACTGTAGTTGGCTACTGCAGCTTGCAGACAGGGTTTCAAAAAGGTCTCTGACACCAGACACACGTCAATATCTTGGTCTCGAAGAAACCGACTAAACTCTAGCAGTTGGCTGATCATGCTATTAGCATTCCGAGCACAGAATGATAGGGAATGTAATAATGGCTGTCTATCCATTGTGGTTGCAGTGTGGACACTTTGCGACAGCCAGAGCATTGATAACGGCGCTGGTCATTTTCTCCAGTTGCTCGGTAAGGCGGCATATCATCTTTAGGGCAGACTCCAGCTTGTTTGTTAGGCTGTCCAGTTTGTCTTGTGCTTCGTCTGTGACTCTTTGCTGATGGGAGGTGACGTGGTGACAGGTGGGTGGGTCGACTGGTGAGATTCGTTGCTCAGGAGGCGATCTGGCATATTGAACTGCAGGGCACCCTATAGAGGCGACACGTTCTTTGTTGGAAGTGGATCCGTCTTCTTTCGCCGACGGATATTGTTGCACTGCTGCGTTCTTGGATCCAGACTTTCTCTTCCGTCTGCGTCGCGAATGGGATGTGGACATCTTCACCTTGCCAATGGGGGCCTGATCTTGCCCTGTTACGGGTAGGTTTTCCTGGTGCCCTGGAGATGGATTACTATTTGTTGTTGGTGTACGGTCTGATGGCTTTTCCTGTTCAGTTAATAGCCCTGGCTCTCTTGAAGGCCGGGCAGCCCTTATAACTGGTCCACGTGTCCACCTCCGCAGTTGGATCACTTGGCGGAGTGTCATACCTTCTGTGAAGTGCAATTGGTAGAGTCATGTTGGCCTGCACACTTGACGCAGACTGGACGCATTTTACAATTCTTGGACACGCGACCGAAATGCTGGCAGTTGTAACATTGCGCAGGTCTGGGCATTGACCGAAGTTTCTCAACCTTCACTTTGAGGTGGCAGATTCTCTCCACCCGAAAGATTGCTCCGTTTTCCTGGCAGTCCGCAAGGATCACCAAGAATAGGGGCATTAATATGTTACTGCCAGGACGGCGAAGTTAGGCCACCGTTTGTACAGTAAAGCCCATCTCTGACAGTTCTTCGTTCAATTCTTCAGTGGGAAATGTTCTTGGGATGCCCCTGAAGACTACTTTGAGTAGTGGAACAGCTCCAATAGGAAAGGTGTAATATGGGATGTTACTGTGTAAAGCATCCCTGTAGCGGCTGTGGTGAAGCTGAACTTGATCTCATCACCACCGGCAGTTTTGGCAGCGAAGGGACTCTTCACTACAGCTTCAACCATATCGTGGAGCGTCTTATTGTTGTGCTCAAATTGCACTACAATAGGGGGATGTGTGCAGATCTCTATATTGATGGCGCTGGTTCAGTTTCGGACATGCTGGGGTTGTAATTGGTATCTAGTTTCTACGGTATTGGAGTCTAGCACTGGTGGAGGTTTAAAAGTGTGCCTAGGAAACATGAAGTCCTCCACATCAGCTCGCTGATGGGGTTGGTGGTGGTGGGTAAACCCTCTTTGTCTCTCACAACAGTTGAGCTTCCAGAGCTACATGGTTTCCACAGGGGGGCAGTCTCTTGGACCGACACCCCTTTCCTCTTCTTCGGCGTCTTCTTGTATTTGATGGCAAGATTTCTCACTACCTGTTTGATCAAGACTCTGGTGCTGGTGGTCGGGCCGTGTGCAGTACGGCTTCATGCTGCCAGTTCACTTCTTGGGTGTTTTGAAGTCTCTGCAGCAAGAGGCAAGGTGCGCCTCTTAGCTGCGCGTGGTTCGTCATGTCATTGTGAAGGCTGGGGTGACAGCATGTTACTGATGAGGGATGTGTCCATCCCCATGTCCAGGTTCTGGCAGGTCGATTCCGCCTCGGTGTCTTCTGGTGAAGGCGACCACAGAGAGTCGCTGTAGGTGACGGACGCCGGAGCGCGGGAAGTGCCTTTCGATTAGAAATCTTCTGAGGTAGGTGCAGCCTAAAGGGAGCTTTGCTCTGGTCCTTTGTTGTCACCGTTAGGTTTGCCAGGACCAGAGATAACCCTAACACTCGCTCCAGGGGATTCCAGTCCCGCGGGAGTGGGCCGTGTGGCGGTAAGTCCCTGTCAACCTCGAGAAGGGAGGGCCAAGCCAAACAACAAAGAAGAAGAGGCAGGCTAAGTACCTCACTCTATTCTTCGCTGAATGTATCATGCTCACAGATGGCATTTGAATTAGATATTGTCTATGGTGTTCGTCAGTGTTGTGTAGGTACAATGTTTCAGTCGGTTTGAGACCCAACTGTTTATTTATTGTTCTGAACTGAAGACCTATTAATTTTGCAATGGATAATACGGACTATCTTTAGCAAAAAAACGAAGATTTTAAGAGGAAATTGACCACGAAGGACCTCATTCCTCAAAACAGATGGAAGCATAAAATACAATTGCCACTCCTAATCCTATGGAAACAGGTTTGGTGAAACGGTAATTTTAGTATTCCTTCTGATATTGCACAAATCGGAGAACCGATAAAGCAAGTTATTTTAGATGTATATCTAAAAGAAAATAACAGGACCTTTGCAGCGGACTGGTTCAAGTGATATAAGTGGTTGTAGTATTCAGCCGAGAAAGATGCTGCTTTTTACTATTCTTGCCAGCAATTTTTACCTCATGGAAGCAAACAGACTTTGTACACTTGCACAGGATTCAGAAACTGGAAAACTGCCACTGATTAAAAAACTGCTTTTCCAAAACACGAAAAATACATTTCTAATACACGAGCCATGGTGATGTGGCAGGACAAATTACATGGAATATCTACTTATACAAGTAGCAGTGTTGAAACATTGATATGTAGAAAAGCATTACAAAAAAATAGGGTCTTGTGTGAAGTCTATTATTGAAGTAATAAAATTTCTAGTAGTCAATGAATTGGGTTGGAAATCATATTTTGGAGGGGAAAAAAAAACTAGGATTATTTCGGAATTTGTTTGAATACACCTGCGTGAAACATCTAAATTTGAAGGAGACTCCCAGTCATATACCACAAAATGCAACATATCGTTCACCTGAAATTCATATTCACATAATTCAAGCAGTGCGAAGTTCCATTGTTAAAGATATTGAGGAATATGACGTGAACTGGTTTACTCTAATGTAAGATGGGACGAGAATTAAAATAACAGCGAAAATATTGAATAGCATTACGTTATATTACGGATAGATACGTCAATGAGTCAGTTGCTGACAGTTACAACTACTGAAAAGCTTGAAGCAGCCACTTTCACGGAATTAACATCAAATACACTTAAGAAAAATAACATTGAACTCTCCAGTATGCTATGATGGTGCAAGTGCAATGTATGGGAAAGTTTCTGGAGTTGCGACCAGAACAGAAAATAAATTTGGCCGAAAAAATTCCTTATGTCCACTGCTAAAACCATCGCTTGCATTTTATAGTTATCAGGACTTTCTCAGGAAATGACATTCATTCATCTGTTTTTTGATCAATACATCATGTTACTTGAATTCTTTCATCATGGCAAAATAGCTGCCTTGTATGGTGGAAAAAGGATTGTCTGGCTCCTCTAACAGCATTGGTCCAGACACTTGGTGGTTAAAAAAGTTGTAAATGATACTTATTCATTGTTTTTTATGACTTTAGATGAAATTAAAAATGATAGATTTAACGGTGACGATGTCGCTAAGAGTGTCGGTATTGTAAGTCATACTCAATTTGAAATTCCGAATGGCCATGGTTGCGTAAAAAAAAGAAAATCTTATCCATGTTTCAGCCTCCAGACGCAGCTTTACAAGCCCAAAGTGCAGTATTGAAAGATGCCATAACAATCGTAAAGTGCATCCAAAATAAAAAAAACAAACAAACAAAAAACAGTCAGATGAAATGTATCATCAACTTTTGGAAGAAGCTAAGTCTAAGACAAGCAGCGATTCCGAAAATAGGACCCAGATCTAGAAGGGGCTCAAGAGGCAAGTCAAAAAATCAAATTGTATGGATGTTTACTAGATGATGGCCCTTCCTGTCCCTCCGCGAGACAAAATATAGACGACCAGGATGCTCAAGCCATTTAAATCTGATTATTTTGAAACACTGGACATTATTAATTGCTGAGTTACAAAGAAGATTTTCGGACAACGACTATCTACTAAACTCATTAGCGAGCCTCAATGAGTTGGATGTAGACAAAATGGTACCGTTGAAAATTTAGGTAATTGGTGAGAACATTAAAGAAAACTATGTAGCTGCTTGTAAAATATTAGCTGTTATTTATTTATATCCAATTCACAATTTCAAGTTTGAATATATTTTTATGCCGCATTGTGTTAAAACGTTTGGTCCATGTTAATTGTTAAACACCTTACCCCAAAATCAATCGACACTGCTTGTAACAAAAGAACTGGCTAATTTCTCATACAGAAAATTTCATTGGCAACTCAATTTGGAATTCAACCAGCGTTCTTGATACCTTGCCATAGGGGCACTATCTTTTTATGATTTTTAGTTTTTTAAGTAGTTTGTATATAGTAGGCATATATTTAAGTTATTTTAATCTTTTCTTTTTTAACGTAACCTATAAGTTTCTATGTAGTAAATAAATTAGATTTTTCGGTTTCAACTGATTTTTCAGGTCTAACAGCTAGAGTCGTTCAAAGATTACATATGAATTTTTTGCATCTGTGGCGACCATAGGATGTAGTATTACTGCGTGCGAATCTACGTTTTCAACTTTGACTGCAATCGACAGGCCTCAGAGGCTGTCAATGGGTCATGAAAGAATGGCAGATGTGGTATTTCTGGCCTTTGAAAAGAAAAAAAGAAAATCAATTGATCTGAATGAGATCCTTTGCATTTTTAACTATATGGCCAATCAAAGAATTCAGCTGTTTTAAGGAAGGGATTTTTATTATTATATTGAATATAATATGTTTGTGGAAATAATATAAACTTGAATAAAATGAATGTTTTGCTCTTATCTATTACCCCTCCCGTCAATTAAGTACTACCTCACTCACTCACAATCACAAGTACGAAAAAAATTTATTCATCAGATAAGGTGAAGTAAAATTTTAACTTCCGCCCTACCTGTAACCTGTCACTGCCCTACCTTAAATTCAACTCTAGCTACGGCCCAGGGCAGGTGGCGGGCAAGGAGATGTGTGGTGGCTTGGCATTGTGCTTTACGCTTGAATTAGTTGAGCCGCGAACTCCACAAAGTTCGCATGACAAACATTGTTTTTTTAGACGCGTGCGCCGTTATGTAAATAATTTAATTAACTTGTGAAATCATCCCATGTTTTTTGTTGTTGAAAGATTAGGCAAAAAAATAAAGCAATGTGGCAGTATTATATGTAAATAGACGTTACTTCTGAAAAAAGAAGAATTTGGCATAAAAAATATACTTATCTGGATTTTAAGTTTATTTTTGATAAAATATTAAAATCTAAATTATTATAAATTTATTTTCCACTTCCGCATCCGCGAATGTCAAGCGTTGAATATATATATATATATATATATATGTGTGTGTGTGTGTGTGTGTGTGTTTGTGTGTGTGTGTAAAGTCACGAAAATTATCAAAAGTGTAGGCAAAAGTACATCTAGAAAAGAAGTAGGGGGCCCCGAAATCAAACTTCGCAGGGGGCCCCGAATTTCCTTAAGCCGGGCCTTTCTGCACACGTCAAGTCTATAATCGAGTTCTTCCCATACCCGATGCAGCATGTCTCTGTCAATGAGAGCAAATGAATTGGTGATGCGAACCCGCAGGTCTGGCAGACCAACTGGTACTGGTGCCACGAACACTGTCTTTTACGAAACCCCAAACGAAGACGTCGCAGGGGGTTAGGTCAGGCGAACGAGGAGGCCATGCATTTGCTCTCATTGACAGAGACATGATGCATTGGGTATGGGAAGAACTCGATTATTGACATGATTTGTGCAGAGTCACTAAAGGTGCACATATTGAGCATCTGTAGACACTAAAAAACACTTTCTTTATATATCTGTGTAATCTTGTAAGAATATGTCAAATAATAAATCTGTAGTAATTTTCTGAAATCACTGCAATCATTTTGACTAGCCCTGTATAGTCTCTGCATGCGGAATTGTTGAGCTCAAAATCCCCAAGTTTGAATGCAAACGCGAGATTAGGCTAAAAGCTTTCTAGAAGGACTACGATACTTATTTAAAGATGAAAAAGATACCCAAATCGCTAATAACGATTTTGGGCAATAAACTCTGGAAAGGAAAGAGCAAGCTTCACTTAGAGTGGCCTGTTACGAGGAGACCATTTATGACGAATTTAAAGAGAACATTTTTGGTAAGTACGGCGCAAGCATAGCTGAAACTTCGGATATATCTATGTAACAGGCTGGCAAAATGTTTATGTGACAGACATGTATCGATGGTTGATTGTAGCTGAAAGACGACGCGGAAGAACTACTCTGGTCACATGGTCCATTGCCTCGAAAATCTGACACCACCCGCGTAAGGTGAGGTATTAGGGTGAAGAATATTACATATCATATATAATAATAAATACTACGTCCAGATACTGGAAAACTACTATTTAGTAAATTTTGAAACACACAATGAAATGGAAAAATTTCCACTGACTGAATATTAATCACTGCTTAGTAGAAAGCGGGATACTGTATGTTATAAAATGCTTGGAATCAATACATAAATGCGTGAACACAAACGTCAACAAATCAAAACAGAAAATAGAAACAGCAAAACGTTTGAACCGTGGTGTTTACACATAATTTTACCTACTACTTATAAACAAATAAATTTTGCTAAAGTCAACAATTAATTGGTTTTAGGCCTCAATCGCCTCAATTTGATCTTGTATGTACATATTTATATTATATACAATATAGTCTGCCTCTGTATTACCAATATCAAATATTACCAATTATTTCAAATAAAATGATTTGCGTCAACAAGAAAATATTCTGTCATTTAAAAATTAATTCAGCGAATGGACAATATAAATTAATCATACTGGCTGATTTCAAAATAACATACAAAATATAGTTTCGATGAACAACACTATAATTCTAATACAGCCAAGGCATTCTCAAGGTACAACTCTTAGTCAACCATTATAAAACATCTCAGCTCTCGATAAAGTTTGTTACTCGGCAACTCTTAACACGATGCCAGTTATTCATCATTCAATTTATTCTTAATAATCAGGAATTTGTATAGCAGATGACTTGAGGTTCAAGACGCCTTCCCTCAAGATTAAATTCTCTTTTGTATCATTAACTAAAATCTGCGAGTCTATGACTTCTTATCTCCGCTATCACTATTAATATCTGTCAGAACCACATTAAATGGAGTTGAAATCAAAATTCACTCCTGCACGTCATAAAAACGAATTTCGTTTAAGTTCAAAACTCACATTTTTATACTACTCAACTGCTTCATCTCTTAAAAGCAACGAAAGGCGGATTCGATATCTTAAAATCTATACATAAGTAGGAGAACGGTGCTAAATATAATAAATCTCAGAAATAAAACTTACTCATTGAACATATAGACTTTTCATTAATTATAAGTGTTACATAATTCTATCTCTAAATCCCTTATGAGAAGTTAAGGATGATAGAAGATCAAGTCTATTTTTATATATATATAAAGATACATATAAATGAAATAGATAGAAATAACACTCTTAACTGAGTGTAATGATAAATCTTGAACTAAACAAAAAATTCCCGAAATTCATGTACTGCCCTTGTTAAACGCAAGAGGTCTATTGTCACTATTAAATTCATCTTATATCAAACAATTGAACACAAAGTAAGTCATAATAACACTTGAGCTCGATAAACTAGCCAAATGCATTTTAACTTAACAGATACAAAATAACTGTATATATCTTAACAAAATTAACTTAACATTCTTAATTACTGACTTATTCTTATACATATGCTTTTAGCTGAAGACTTCTTAGGCTGAATCGCATGTGTGTGTATAATCCCGAAAATAAGATCAGAAATATAGAATTTGAATTACTCTGGCATAGTAGAATTTGTGTTAATGCTAACAAAATCGTAATCATTTATCTGGAACCATTATCTCACTAAGAATTCCGTTCTTCTTCCATAATTTCCTCTTCCGCCCATTATAAATATTAAAATCATCAATCACCTATGTTTCCTCAATACATCAGTAGGCCTCCATTTACTCACGATTTTCACTCCTTCCCATTAATTTCATTTAACTCCCAAAAGTAGTGGGGGTTTAGGGAGGCTGGAATTTTTTTGAACGGATATACCGTAATACGCCGGACCTAAAAACACTGATCGCGATGAATTACCGGATATTTAGGATCGCGACCGATTACCGGTTACTGGATTTTCAAGACCGCGACCGATTAACGGATTTCCATTGCGGCCGAAAGCGGTGACGTGCGCTCGTATACCAACCTAGAAACTCGATATACTACGCGTCCGTCGTGAGGAGGAGGCCCCCTCGCTCCGTCTCCCTGGGAAGTTCGACACAAATTGGCCTTTCAGAAGGCGGTATTAACAAACAGTGCACAAGAGTTTAGTTCCATTGACCATCGATACTGATGGCACATGAAATCAGGTGAGAGTGATGAGCACTGAGGTGTATGTTAAAGACAGGTTGTCCACTGCCCATCGTGTTATTCTTCAGTCTGGACGTGGGGTGTGCCTCCTTTTCCTCCATTCACTTGTATGTATGTATGTGGTGATGTATGGAATTGTGGTGTATGCATGGACATATATGTGTGCGTGTGTGTGTGTGTTTGTGTGTGTGTGTGTTTGTGTGTGTGTGTTTCTATGTGGTTGTGTGGCTAATTGTGGTAGGAGCCTACTCGATCTTGAGATTTCTCCATCAGTGACCACCTATGTGTTGATGGTAGATGTAATCAGTTGGGTGTGATGAGCACTGAGGTGTGTGGCAAAGACATGTCATACTTTGCGCATCCTGTAACTAATCAGTCTGGATGTAGGGTGTTCAGTTCCTTTCCTCCAGTTATGTGTATATGTATGGAAGTGTGTATGCATGAACATGTGAGTGTGTGTCTTCCAATGTAGTTGTGTGTCTATTATGATAGGATTCTACTCTGAGTTTTCACAATCACTGGCTACCTATGTGTTGATGGTACATGTAATCAATTAGGTGTAATGAAAAATCCGTAAGGGATAAATACTGAGGTGTATGGTGAAAACATGTCATCCTTTGCACACTTTTTCACACCCTCTATCTCGTCAGGCTGATGATATGCAAGGAGAGTTCTATTTCTCAGCCAGTCATAAGGCAAGATAGTACTGCATCACATTTTCGTTTCCATGATTGGTGACGGTAGTTGCGCTGATCTCTCCATAGGCATTGATATGGGGTATCTCTTTGTGCATGTATATGTAAGTACGGTGAAACCTTCCTTTAACTCGTCTGTCTGATGATTTTTGTAATGAGAGTTCTGCTCAGTTAATCAGTTTTAACAACAGTTCTGTCCCACTTCTTCGTTTCCATAATGCTTGCTGTTAGTTCTGTCGAACTCGCTGTATGCATGTACATGTGTGTGTGTGTGTGTGTGTGTGTGTGTGTGTGTGTGTGTGTGTGTGTGTGTTTGTGACTTCTTCCTCTGTGGGAGTTCTGCTCATTTTTTCATTGCCATGATTGATGCTCGTTGTTGCGTTGAGCTCGCTGAAGGCAAGGAAATGTGCGCGTGTGTGTGTGTGTGTGTGTGTGTGTGTATATGTACGTCTCTTTCTGTGTATGCATGCTTAAATAAGGTGAGACCTTCCTTTGACTCGTCTGTCTGGGTGTAGGATGTGCAGTTCATTTCCCCCACTAATATATGTGTTTGTCTTCTCCCTCTCTGGGAGTTCTATCTTGGTGCTGGTTGATGTGTCGAGCTAGCAGTAGGCATGGAATGTTTGTGTGTGTGTGTGTGTGTGTGTGTATGATGCCTCTGTGGATGGATGATTATAGAATTATACTCGACGTCGAGATTTCACCATCAATATGTGCCTGTAACCATTGTTTCAGGGCTTAGGCACTCTCCTATTTCACTGTGCTTTTTACCGTTTGCTGCCGTTTGTGTTGGCATACGAACTGTGTTTATCACGTTTTTCACTATATGCCCTTTGGGATAAAAATCATTTAATGGAGAGTGTGATGAGGGGATGTACCAGAGAAGCGACGGTCTTGGATACAAACCCACAGTCAGACCATTGCTTGCATATAGTGGTGTCGTATGGAGTCCACATTTTTTGTACATCAAATGCAGGGTGCATGGGAGGCAGATTTGTCGGTGGAATACATTCAACAACTGACATAATAAAAGAGCTGGTCTCGATGCCCTGGAAGATAGGAATGGTGTTATGGCTTTGCATGGTGTAGAATGAGTTTAGAATGGATATTGGTGGAAGAATTCTGAGTGGTGCATGGAAGGAAAAAGTTGGCCATGACCGCAGGCTGGTACTTGACGCTAGGTAATGAGGCATGGGAGGATAAAATATCCAAACAACCACTTTCATATACGAATGACCTAACAAATTCAAGTTCAAGTGTGGGCGCTATCTTCGGCGTAATGGAACTAGTCTGCACCTATGGTGGCATTTCGGATACTTGTTGATGTGTGGATATCTTCTATGAAAATGCGGTTATGGTGTCTGTTTGATAACCAAGAAACTATCAGTTAACTAAGAGCAGTATGGCAACTTTATCATGTGGGCTGGTCAGATGAACAAAGCACGCAGAGGCTGATGTAAAGAATTGTATACCTGAGATACCTGTTACTGAACTGCAGAGAAGAGACGAGGCTGATGATAACAGTATGGTACCTGGGGAACATGTTATTGAATGACAGAAGGGAATTGGGTTAGACTTTGGGTAGACTATTGGTTATATATGATGGTATTGTTTGACACCCATTTGGGTAACGAATACAGGAGTTGTACGGCGTGCATAGGTGGACAACTAGATTTTTTTGTGAACCCTGTCAGTAACTGGTGTAAAAAAGTAGTTGGATTGGGAATCATTGGAAAACGGAAGATCGTTTGGAGAGTGGGGTAAATTTTCTCTGTCTCCACCTTGGCCACAGGTGATGGTTTCAGGCATTCAGTGACAGTCGACTTGTTCTGTGGAGTGCACTGTCTTGGCGTGACTGGAGTTTTTTTTTCATCACACAGGACGGATGTACTCTGCAGCGGATCCATTCCTCAAGGGTGGAATTAGTTAGATTAACAAACGGTGTTTTATTCCTGGAACATACAAAGTACTCAGGCTGTGTTATGAAGTGAAGTTAAAAATAAGGTGAAGGGTGTGTAGGTATATGCCACAGTGTATATCTCTTTGTTTCTAGTGAATCACTGATGAAAACTTTATACTTACGAAGGATGACGGGTTTAATGGCCTTTAGGCCTCTTGGTAAGGAGTCCTCACCCCTGTTTGTAGGGAATGAAAGGGTGGTAACATCGTGACTGAGGTGCTGAATGTCAAACCATTAACCACATAATTCAATTAATTTGTCCTTCCTTGCAGACATTTGTAATGTGATTGCGTATAAATCTCTCCATTGATGTGCCAACCACTGACCGGTCTGAAATTTTTACACTTCTCACTTGTGACCCGGTACTACAGTGGGCCCCGACGAACCAGATTTGAATCTACCTCCTGAGATCACTGATAGTGTTATAAAGTGGTGATGCATGCTTTCCGAGATACCCCTGTTGGTTGTACGTCATGACGCTCGTATTCAAAGTGATGTATGAGGCAAAGAATATTTTCCACTCATTTAAAAACGTTTGCCCTTAACAACGCTTAAAGGTAAACGTGTTGTGGCATGTAATTTCATGAAGTGCAAGGCAATAAATGGACTGACTGAAGGCAAGAGAGGTCATTGAACAAAGGAGACAGGGAGACAGCTTACAAAACTCACATTAATCTGGATTGCTGCTGTGTTGTGTCACAAGGGATTGATTGAATTTTTAGTACAAATAATTGCCCTCAATTTGTGATTGCTTGCCACAGTTCTTACGTAGTTATAACAGAATTGATACATAGATTGGGCTGGGCAGACAGAAGATATAGGTATGAATTTGTTGGCAAAAAGTACTACTGTGATGAAATAATTTTAAAAAATCACAACAGAGATAAAATTAGAGAAATAAGGTACTGTACTGATGTTTATACGAATTATTTCTCCCCTCGTTCCATTCGATGAGTTTTCCATGGCCAAACTGGAAACTTTGATTTTTCTTTCCTTTGAGCTGGTGTGGAAAGGCTATCAGAAATGTCTAAAAAGAAAGAATGTGGATTTCACATCTACAAATTTGAATTAGGAAATGATATTCATGTGAATCTAATTTACTGGGCATATTTCAGATAAAATGGGCAGGGAAGTTCAAGTTAATGCCTTAGCACTAGGATTGAAATGCACAGAGTTCATAGAGGTTGCAGACACATACATCAGGAAATCACTTCAATGCCTCTATGAGTTTAAAACATTGGTTGAATTCTCGCTTTAAGTCCCATCTGTTTCGTTTAATACGCCCTTTATAATAATGGGATTGTAGAAGAAATCCGCGTAGTTATCATTAATGCTGTTAACTGTTAATTATATTGGAATCCCACTGTACTATCGCTTATATGTATTCTTTATTTCCTCGTGTCATTCGGGATTGGAATGCACTGAGTTAGTTTTTGTGTAAAGTACCCTGTGCCAATTTCTTCTATGTGAACTGCAGAGTATAGCTGTGAATATGAGTTATGCCAGGACATTCCATGGTTTGTATTCCATAGTAATGCCATTATCACAATTTAAACGTAAAATTCACATGGCCTGTTTCTTATTTTTTAATTAAATACAAAGACTCAAGCAGTTTTTCTGTTCACCCAGGATAAAAAAAATATTCGATTTTCGTTTTCAAAACACGTAATTTTGACAAGGGGTTAGGCTACCACAAGTGATTCTTAGATTTGTACTACAAAAACTGACGTATAATAATTATCCTCATCTCGTAATAATTTATTATGTTTCGGATTTTTTATTCTTCTTGAATTGAAGATAATGCTGAAATATTTCTATGTACCCTGCTGTCGACAATCGGCGGGCGGTTTCGCAGTGCAATGGACATATGGCGCGAGCCCGCATTCCTTGTCGATCGCTGGGAACCTGAACAATTGCACACGAAATTCGCTCGAAAATATCAAGCCTGAGACCCTGTACAAACTACTGCTAGGAAACAGCACTAGGATTGAAATGCACAGAGTTCATAGTGGTTGCAGACACATACATCAGGAAATCACTTCAATGCCTCTATGAATTTAAAACATTGGTTGAATTCTCGCTGTAAGTCCCATCTGTTTCGTTTAATACGCCCTTTAAAATAATGGGACTGTAGAAGAAATTATTGTCGATTACTAAAGTCCGCCAGCCAGACACCCAGCTCTGACAGAAATAACGGGCCTGCTTTCATAATGGTGGATGGATAATGTACTTCCCTTGGCAAACATACATACCAGCTGTTTCTCACTGTAATTGAGCTATTTCGTAACCTGCATTGCTTGTAGGAAATTCCAGACTCCTGGGCAAACAATCGCCGCTCATGCGAGGACGCATACTAAAGCGGTAACATCAAGCGCGTGGCTTCACAAACATCGGCGGGGATTTCGAAATATTTCTTAAAAGCTTGTTAAATACCTGCCGCATTTCGCAACCGCGTAACGAGCCCATAATGAGGCATAGCCCACCATCCAGCGACAACTACATACTATGCTCTGGTAGGTGCTGCCAGCTGGAGACAGTTATGCTAGTTACCGGGACAGGCGAGCGCGCGTGTCGCTACAGATGCCTCTGCGGCTGAGCAAGTACCTATTTGTCGAAACTCATGTGGAATTCCCAGTGTCAGACAAGGATAAAGGAACTAGCTTTCTCTCTCGTGGCGAAGTGGAGTATCTGTGTAGATTGAGGTTTGTGTCGTAAGGTACTGCCACATGGCGAAGCCCCTGCAATCTGATTTGCTGATTCAAAAGTCCACCAGGCCGCCATTAGTCCATTTTGAATCGCCTGCCAACTGGATGTGACGTCACGGAGGGAGAGGAGAGAGTAACCTCCACCACCAGCCTTGTGACGTCATGGGGTTTTCAAAAAAAAACCAGACTCTCAAAACCCCCACTACTCCTCAACTCTTCCACTTCCATAATACAACTCCTCTTGCGCATAATCCACCCAGTCGTCATATTAATCGCAGTCATCATAATATCGTTATGCATTATACTAATGATAAATGCTGCCTTGTAAATGCTAATATGTTCTCATATAAACGCAGCTTCATAATATCCGAATATATTGCCTATGCTGATTTAAATATCCCAACAAATACTGCTCCCAAAAATATACTCAACTCCTACTACAAATGACTAATAGGATTAATGAGATCGATTGTTCAAAGGCGCCTCACAATCACATGTTGTCACAGATGAAAAAATAACAGATTGGATGCAAATGGAAAGACAATGGATAATGCTGAAAATACGAAAAAGCCAAGAATAAGTGTGTTATTGATGAACTATAGAAGTATAATGAACAAAGTGATAGAATTTTCAAACTTAATAGACATACATGAACCGCAAGTGATTATAAGGGTAGAGTCTTCAATACAGGAAGGAGTACTAGATTATGAGGTTTTCACTGGAGGTTACTGAGTGTACAATTAGTGGTTAGGATAAATTAATATAGTTCTTTATTGTTTATAGATCATGAAAATGAGTTACCAGGGGTATATTTTTAGGGCGATAAAAACAGAAAAAAAAATTCAGGGTGTTGGCTGCTTATCGTGCTGGAATAATGAATGATGGAAATGAGATTGTTGAGGGAAACTAAATTCACATTCACAGCTCAATGGTGAACATAGAATGGTTATTATTTGAGGAGATTTAAATTTACTAGGTATAAAATAAATAACACAAGGGAACAGCGATTTGCAAATACCTTAATAACGGAAAGAGGTTTTACCCAAATGGTAGAGCAACATTGGAGGGGAGCAAACTTATTGGATATCTTCCTAATGAAGCCTGATGAAAATCTTGTAGGAGGTCAAGTAACTTACGGATAACTGTGCAGTACAGATGGATATTAGGGGATTCAGCAAACAAGGAGCCAAAATTGAAAGGGAAAATAGGTATAGTTATAAAAAGGCACAGACTTTAGAGTTGAAGAGATATTTCAGGGAAAGGTTCAGGATGGCACAAGTTCAGTGGAGGCAAAATGGGAAGAGTTTAAGAAGATAATAAAAAAGGCCGAGGAAATCTTTATTCGAAAACAGTGAATAAAGAGAAGTACAGAAACTACATAGTACAATAGGGAAGTGAGAAGATTCAAGAGTCTAGTGAGACGGGAATAGAACAGAATTACGAGACAGGGAAGGCAGTACGGAATACTCAAATCGTCTAAACAATCAATTAATAAGAGCAGAGAGAGAAGCAAAGGATAAGTCTATGAAATCGTGCAGGAGATCCACTGAACAAAGCATTTAGAAATTTCTATCGCTATATTAGAAATCTCAGGGGAAAGAAAGGTATTCACACTATTGTAGCTAAGAATGGAGTTGAAGTCACTGAGGATTTAAAATTGCAGTGATCTTGAGTGCCTGGTTTAGCGATACAACCTGGTACTATAATCCTGTGCCGAGAGGGAATGAATCAGAGGAGACTCTCCCTAAATGTATAAATCTGGATAATACAAAATTTGAAGAAAACAAAAAACTCATTGGGGCTGGTGCAGATAATATTTATACTTATTAATTTAAAAAAATGAAATACGATATTGTACCTCACTTTGAAATGTAACTTAAAATGATTCTGGAGTCTTGCTGCTTACCAGAGGATTGGAAAAGAACGATAGTTGTACCGGTTCATAAAGGAGGGGCTACAAATAAGGTTGAAAGTTACAGGCCAATTAGTTTGACAACAGTGATAGGCAGAATGATGGCGAGATTGTTATGCAACTTTATCACAAATGTCTGTGAGGAAAGAAACTGATTTGCAAATCGACAATATGGCTTTAGGCAAGGATATTCATGTGAATCTCAGATGGTGGGCTATATGCAAGATATTTCAGATGAATTGGACAAGGGAGTCCAAGTTGATGGTGTGGCACTAGAGCTTTCTAAGGCATTTGACAAAGTGAGCAATAAAATGGTTTTTAAACAAATTGAAATCTATTGGACTGGATGAAAAAGTTACTTGTTAGGTAGAGGAATTCCTAAAATCGTAACCAAAGTTTTAGAGTAGGAAATACATTATCAAAAGAGGTGGAAGTAAATATGGAAGAGCCACAGAGTAGTGTATTGTGACCGTTGCTGTTCCTAATTTTAATGAATGACTGTGTTGATGGGTTACTGTCAGCATTTAGGTTTTGGAAGATGATATAACGGTATACAATAGGATTAATATCGGTGAAGACTGAACATTTCAGGGTGCTCCATTGCAATTAAACATAAAAAAGGCTTAGTATAGTCACCAGACTACATCTACATTTACATATATAATCTGCAATTCACAAAGTTGTTGGTGGCAGAGGGTGCTCAGCACCAAAGCTAATCTCTTTGTTGTGCATTCCAATCCCTAATGGTACGAGAGGAAAAAGAATTCATATAAGAATAATTGCTGCAGCTTATTTCCCTATTCTTTTTTTTTTTTCCCCTGTCATTCCGGCTCAAATAGGTTGGATAGAAGAAGTATTGCACTACATTCGTAAGTGAAAGTGGGAGTACACATGTTTACCAATACCATAAGTTTAAACGAAACGTGCGTCGTCTATCTACCAGAGACTCCCAGCCAAGTCTACTAATCAGTTCT
Organism: Vandiemenella viatica; assembly: GCA_031002005.1. Classification (NCBI taxonomy): domain Eukaryota; kingdom Metazoa; phylum Arthropoda; class Insecta; order Orthoptera; family Morabidae; genus Vandiemenella; species Vandiemenella viatica. Next base: position 142,456,544 of record JARYHS010013630.1, on the reverse strand, counting down.
GTGACGCTTTCATAAGGACTGTAGCAAGCAGTCACGAATCGAGCGGCTCTTCTCTGTACTTTCTCTATCCTTTCGATCAACCCCTTACGAAACGGATCCCAAATGGCACAACAATAGTCCAAATTTGGACGCAAAATAAATTTGTACGCTATTTTCTTTGTTTGTACATTACAATTTTTCAGTATTCGAGCTATGAATCTCAGACTAGAATTAGCTCTACCTACTAACGGATTAATGTGTATGTCCCATTTCATGTTCCTTTGTACTGTTACTCCCAAATATTTCATAGAATCAACTATATCAATAACTGAATTGTTTAACTCGTATTTCTGAACAATTGGATTCTTTTTGTTAGTTATGCTCATTGTCTTGCACTTTTTACAATTTAGCGTAAGTTGCCACACAGCACACCAAGCCAAAATAATATCCAGATCACGCTGAATTTCTAAGCAATCGGCCAAATTCCTTACTTCCCTATAAATAACCGCATCATCAGCAAACAATCTAAAAAGGTTTTTCGCTTTGTCTACGAGATCGTTTATAAAAATTAAGAAAAGAAGTGGTCCTATTACACTTCCTTGAGGTACACCCGATATAACATCTAGATTAGAAGAACTTTCTCCTTCAACGACGACATACTGCGACCAACCAGTTAGAAAATCCTTTATCCATTCACAAAGCTGATCCGATATACCATACGCTCGAAGCTTCGCTAAAAGGCGGTTGTATGGCACAGAGTCAAAGGCTTTCTAAAAATTTAAAAAAATTGTATCTACTTGTGAACCTGCATCAATAACTTTCATTACGTCGTATGTAAATAGGGCCAACAGTGTTTCACATGATCTTTTCTTCCGAAATCCGTGTTGATTTGTTGTAAGCAAATTATTATCATCTAGAAAATTTATAATGTTCGAGCAAATAATATGCTCTTTAACTCTACTACAAACAGATATTATAGATATGGGACGATAGTTTCCAGGATCACTTCGATCATTTTTCTTTATAATCGGAGTTACTTGCGCGATTTTCCAGTCTGAAGGTACTTTTCGTAATTCTAATGATTTACTGAATATATCAGACAGAAATAGCCCGATTTCAGCCGCATACTCTGAAAATACTCTTACTGGAATTCATCCGGGCCCGGTGCCTTCTCCCACTTCAGGAGATCTAATTGCTTTATTATACCTGCAGTATCTATTCTTAATGATTCCATCACCAAGTCGACACGGCGTGAGAAAACGGGAATAATATCCTTATTTTCATCAGTAAAAGAATTTTTGAATACAGTATTTGGTACGTTAGCTTAATCGCGACTTTCATTAACCTCGGAACCTTCAAGAATTAGTGCTGGAATATTGCTATTGGTACAATTGACTTTTCGTACATACGACCAAAATTTCTTTGGGTTATTTGTGAGACTCTTAGAGAGAGAGTTGGAATGAAAATCGTTAAAGGCCTCGCGCATTACATTCTTAATACGTCCTCTTAACTCAGCTAAGGTTTCTAAATCGCTGTGATATCCCTTTCTTCTTGAGCGTGCCTGTATCCTCCTTTGTTTTTTGAGTAATCTTTTTACTTCGCATGTGTACCATAGTGGATCATCTTGCCCATTTATTGTCCGCTTCGGTATATGTATATGTACCTTCCCTGTCTATTCGTATAAATCGATGCCATATCTCTTCAACGGTATCCTTCGTGACTTGAAGCTATGGTAATTATTCTTCAGGTAGGTTCTAAAACACTCCTTTGAGGCCTTACTGAATCTGTATACAATCCGCCCTTTTCTCCTTTTTGCTTGGTCATTAGTTTGATAGTCGCAATTACCGCTTTGTGATCGCTTATTCCTGTGGTCGCTGAATAATTCTGGCCTGTTGGTAACCAACAGATCTAAAATATTTTCGCTACCGTTATGACACCGCGTGGGTTCATTAACTAGCTGCTCTAGATGATTATCTGACAACAAATTGAGAATTACTACAGAAGCTGCCTTATCCCTGCTACCTGTAATGTGAACGTAATTACGCCAGCCAATATAAGGTAGATTGAAGTAGCCTCCTAGAATCATAGCATGATCCTGAAAACGGCTAGCTATACTGTTTACTTTATTTCTTAACTCCTCGGCGATAGATATGTTGGAACCAGGTGGACGGTAGAAGGCGCCTATGATGAATTTTGACCCAGCAACATTGAGTTTAATCCATATGATTTCACAGATCATATCGACGTCTATTTCATTTCATTACATGGGAGAAACTACCAACTGTATACTCTCTTTACTTTAGATATATTCGAAATCGTTAACTTATTTATTCCATAGGATGATTCTCCCTAACTCCTGAGTCTACCAAAACACAGTTATCTCTAATATCTCTTCCTCTTTACTTCAGTAATTTTACTCGAACCACCGGTATTTTTAAAGAATTCCTCATTTTTACTTAAAATCATTAGTTGCTCACTTTGCATCTATTAAATTCTGTTTCTTACCAGTTAACAAACAAAATTCTTCATTTATTTTTCTAATATCCATAGCAGTTCAAATTAAATAACTCTCCTACTCACTTGAATTACAATCACTTAACACTACTCTGCACATGTTTACCTCTTCATCTGTTTCATCATTAATAGTTACATTTCAATTACAATATAACCTTTTATAATTCCTTTCAGTTACTTTCTTCAAAGATTAAACATCTTAAAGTTTCCTTTTTGTCTTTGAGTACAGTATCATCATTGTACACATAATCTCGCCAAGATGAATCACTACAGTTTACTTGCTCACGACTAAAAATCTACACTCTCATGGGAATCTCCACTAATAGACATTATGGCATCTGCTAGACATTAAAACACAAAATTTTCTTATCTGACCTTTACATGATTAGCAATATTTAATGGGAATATTTAATGATTATGGTAGGCATACTGTTAAGGCTCTGCAAAAGACACTTCGTAAATTTTTTCAACATTAACAGATATATTTCCTGAACCAAATTTGCCATCAAAATACTTACTTTTAATTTCAATTTTCTTTAAATCTTCAGTTAATTCCCGTTAAATGTTGTATAAGAACTTTCTCTATCCTACCTTTTAACAAAATTCAATTTTTTCCAGCTCGCATTAGTATAATGCCAATATTGTCGCACTTAAAGCAGTCAATTATTTTTTTATTTAGACTTTAGTCTAATTACTTCCCTTCTTTATTTTTTGTGATTAGAATATAGTCTTTTTTGTACTTACAGCTTTACGCATCGTCGACGTCGTGGTCATTAGAGGTGGGATGAGACTGAGGAGAATGAACTGGAAGGAATTCGGCAATGGACTTTTGAAGAAAGCATCCCAGCATTCGCTTAGAGCGATTCGGGGAAACCATGGAAAAACCAAATCTGGATGCGCGGACGGGGATTCACACCGGCGCGGCGTCCTCCCGAATGTGAAGCCAGAGCTTTAACCGCTCACCCACCACGCTCGGTGGAATTTAGTCCAATTACTTCCCTTCTCCAATATCTGCTTAATAATTTTGTTTTTATCTGCACATAATTAACTGATTTTTTTAAAAGATAAGTATCGTCATTGATAACATATCGGAATGCATCTTCTACCAATTTTATCCTCGATAGCCTTATCTTAAGATTAAGTTTTAATTAATTTTTAAAGTCTGTAGGCAATTTCTGAACATTCTCATATAATGCTCCAGTGAAAGAGGTTGAGCTTTCTAACAAAATATCAATAGTCTCTTTATTTGACAACTGAACGAAATTAGTTTCATTTTTTGGATGATTCTGGTACTGCCATTTCTTTTTATTTAAAAGGTTCAATCTTCCTAAAAACTTAGATCGTATCTTCGAGATTGATTGACATTGTGGTTTTGGCTTACCTTACAATAACCGATTGGAGACGTTCAAATAATGTCCCTGTATGCTGGCAGTGTCTATGCTGCATCCGTTGTTATGTGACTTCTCCAGACAACGTCGCTATGTTGTTCAGCCCAGCAGTCCCACCGCGTTAAAGCGCCCACTGCTGCTAGAAGTGATTTCGTGTTGTTTGTTGCTTACTGACAACTGTCTTCCTTCTGACTTTCTGGCCTCGAATCCGTGTCCTATATTTCTGAAGATTTTTCATTTTACCATTAGTTGTTATTTGCTACCGATTTACTTCCTTCAGTCTAATTTTCTTGCCACTGGTATAACTATAAAAGTTTTTGTTTCTGATTCTGTCGCCATTGAAAGATACTGACAATTTTGTATCCCACTTCAGACCACTATTTATAACCGGCTGGCTTAATGTTTGTGTGGTCGGAGTGTATTTATATTTAACTATTGCTGTAATACGTGCGTCCGAAGATCTAGTCTGGTATCATGCTCTTCAGAAAATCTGACACCACTGCAAACGTTACGTTACGTTAGTTTATTCCGGTGAGTGATAGGTATATTAAAGGTAAGACTCAAGGTAAGATTCAAGCCAAGACTCAAGCTTACCAGGGGCGAAACTTTAAGGCACAGTGCAAACAGCCAATGAATAAAAACTGGTTCCAACCGCGCGGTGAAAATAGAAATAATTTCAAAACCAAGCGTCCATGAAACGGGAGATGAATGCCATTGCATCTTTTGGAAGTAGTTCTGGAGCTGCAGATAAAAACAATAATAGGTAAAAACAAATGTATAGTCAACACATGAAGAAAAGGAGAATGGACATAAATCGGGGAACGTCAGTGCTAACACACCAACAATTGCAAAAAAGAGTTCAGTGACGATGAAAATTTAAGTGATAACTCACTATAGTCGGTGTCAATCCTATGCCTCATAGAAGAGTCTGTACTCAGCATTTAATGTACTGACAGTAATATCAATGCGGTCTTCGAAAGTCTGATTCGCCTCATACACGCTATTACAATTATCCCATGTATGGAGATTAAACTTGTTTCAAAATTTGGTTCTAAGGAAAGAATAACAAATAGACGAGTGATCTTGACAATAGAGATCGAACAGTATCAAGTGGAGCTATTCGCCTTGTTTGTAGCCGGATTAAGTGTGAATATAACGGCTGGGAGTGACATTCTCTAACATTAGATTGAAGAGCTATTACAACTAACAACCGCCCATCAGTCGAAGTGAGTTGGGGGTTCCACTTAGGCATAATGTTGTGTTGGATGTATTTGGAAGCGGAACGGGTGGACGAGCAGACGCCTATACAAACCGAGGGAGAAGATGGACACAAGGAAGCAGAGGAAGAGTCGATTGTAATTCTCCAAGATGAGCGTGATTGATGAACTTTTAATGAGACTAAACACCTCGAAGGCATTAATAATGGAGCAAACGGACAAACTGTGAAATCTCCTTCTGAAGAATTTATCAACATTCTTCTTTTAATTTAGACGAATCAAAGGGGTCACGCTATATTCCACATCATTACAGGTAAAAACGTGTCATGTCCTTCATAAACACCGGCTACCAGAGAGGAGGATCATTTAGAACACAGAGTGAACGAGTTGTTTTGCAGGCTGCCTACCAACTTTTAAGTCCCATTGTCGTAGTTAGAAAGAGGACGTCCATAAATTACGTGAGGTGAAATGGGGGGATTTAGTTGGACTATAGAACCAAAAAAAAGGTCTACAAATGACGGAAAAGTCGGATTTAGCGTGGTACTTCGTCGAAATATAGGGGTGTAACCGGCTTTGGAAGTGTGATACCTAAAAAAAAAAAAACAGAAAAAATTCTCAAAAAAGGGGAGGGGGTCTCACGAACCAGATTTCACCACAGGGGGGGGGGGAAATCGTGCCAAAAGATCTCACAAAGTCTCACCAGAAAAAGGGGGGTCCGGAAATCCGGATAAAAATCTCACGTAATTTATGGATGCCCCCAAAGAAAGACGGTAATGTGGTGCACCTGTGGCTAGACGTAAGGGTGTTAAATTCGCGACTAGAATGGGATTGAGAGAGATCGGAACTAATACATGAATTGATATAATTGGAAAAGATGGATCACCAGCAACTTTCAGTTTCACTCAGAGTGAGCTTGAATCATAGTGTAGACCAGGGGCGGCCAACCCGCGGCCCGCCTTGAACATTTTTGCGGCCCGCGATATTCATCACACTTTTTCAAAATATATTTATTTTATAATGGCCAAAATAGTGAGAAACAATGTATTAAAAATACATTATTTTTGCATCCATATATTCAAAAATTAACAGTCGAAATCATGAGAAAAAATTAACTTTGATTTTAAAATAATTATTTTGCGAATATACGACTGATATTGCGTTTTCTTCTGGTTTTCAGTTATTAGTTCGCATAGTAATTAAATTATTTACATTCCAAAATAATGTCTATAATGGATCTAACTCTAATATGGGGATATATAATTTTATATGCGGCAAGCGGAGATATTATGCATTTCCAAAATGACCCACAAGATCATTTGGGTTGGTCACCCCTGTTGTAGACCATATACGGCAATCTTTTTCGACAAAAAAAAACATCACCAAGTTACTGGTGTTCCCTCTGCATTCGAGAACTCATAAAGTGCATTTGCACGGGCAGTGAACACGAACCTAGCGGCAGAGGTGAAGCAGTTTTGTATTGTGAATGTCGAAGAATTCTTAGTCGGGTCTGACACCTTTGAAGAACATTGACAGCACTTTGAAATATTTATCAAGTTTCTTCAGCAAAAGGTAGTCATACTGTGGCCCAACAGAGGGACGACAAATGCACAAGAAGTAAGATACCTTGGTTTTGTTGTCACCCTACACAAGGATAAAGCAAGTAAAACTTTAATGTTTCCTACCACAACAAAACTTAAGGAACTCTGTAAATATGTTGGACTATGGTTGCATTAGCGAAGAAATGTTTCAAATTTTGCACCCTCCATGAACCCCTGTATAACTTATTAACAACAATGTAAAAAGACATAAGAACACTAGACATCATCCAGAAAAAAAACGACAGCATCCAGTCAATCAAACTGTGTCCCGCATCCTGACTTTAGCAAGACCATCTTTTTCATTGCAACCATAGTATTCTATGGGTTCGGCACCTGCTTACGACAGAGGACAGATAAGTAGTAGGAAATTGGGGTTTATATCTCACAAAGGATGCCGCCTATTGTTACTGACCACGCCCCCTTCTATTGTTCTGTCAATCATCTGACAACGCACGCCCCCCCACCCCTTCACTCCCTCCCTTCACTAACCTCAATTTCACCTCTCTTTGGGTGCACTCATGTGTCACTAATTAGATAAATTGTTGCCAATTTGTACACTCATGCGTCACAGATTAGACACATTGTAACCGATTCCCTCCCACGCCCTCCCCCTTCCATTGTTTGGGTGCACTCATGAGTCACTAATTAGATACATTAGAACAAATCTGTGCAGTCATGTGTCACTAATTAGGTTATTGTGCACTCTTACGTCAATAATTAGATACATTGTAACAAACTTGTGCGCTCATGCGTCACTAGTTAGGCCACTTAACCTAACCTTCCCCACCCTACCAGGCATGAAGCAGCAGCTGCCCTCTGGGGTTCTATTGTTTTCCTCCCCTATTATTGTTCTTTTGTCAGCCACTTGAGCGACCACCTGCTCTCTCTAAACCCACCATGTGTGTCGCACCAGCTGCCCCTCTGGGTCCTATTGTTCTATTGTTCTCCTCCCCTACTATTACTCTTTTGTCAGGCCACTTGAGTGACCACCTGCTCGCCCTAATCCCAGTTTCACCTCTGTTTAGGTGCACTCATGGGTCACTAATTAGGCCACTTAATCTATCCGTCACCTGCCTTCCCCCAACCCACCAAGTATGACGCACCAGCTGCCCTCTGGAGCCTATTGTTCTATTGTTCTCCTCCCCTAATATTACTCTTTGGTCAGACCACTTGAGTGACCACCTGCTCTCCAGTTTCACCATCGGCATCGTTTCATCGACATGTCTGAACAGGTTCACCATCCAGCAACCTGAAAGAAAAAAATCATTGTTTGATTGTTTCCCTTTCCTGTAAGTAGACATGTGACTCAATATGCGGGGGAAACTAAATACAAAAATAAAATATATTTGTATAAAACTCTACATTGAACGATTAATAAAATACGATTTAAACCAAATTCATAGCATGATTACTTCATAAGGTATGAATTAATGTCTTTGAACACGGTACGAAATCTTAACAGCACCACGTCTATGTGTAAAGATCAAACTTCTATTTAACGTGAAATAAAGCATACTATTGATCGTACAGAAATAAAAAATACATCCCGTTAATTCTAAAAATATGGTCTTCACACATATCCTATCATATATAGAAAAAACTGTTAATTCTAGTAGCTACCAAAAAATATTTGCCTCCAGGCAGCCATTGTATGGCACCCCTAAACCATTGTCTGAGACCCTTCTCTCAGCAAAAATCACTTAAGGCGAGTGCTTGAATCATTTTATACATATTTATTTGGCATCGATACCAAGTAAAATTGTACTTTTCTAAACTTTTAGGTTATTATTTCCGACAAATGATCAGATTAAGCGATATATAGTAACATTTTCAGAGGCCAAATAAATGTTTATGTTGATTGGTGACTGGATGACCTCATGAGAAAGTGTATTCATGAAGTCTGTGATGTTCCAGTATTTCTTGCATGTGATTAACGTCACAAAGTTGTGATGTTTCCGACAATTCTCTATCCCACAATTCCCGGCAGCTTTTCTTAAGGAAGTTCATGATATATAGACCTGGTCACATTGTCCTTCATCGCCACTTCTCATAGCACTCTTTGCTAGACAGCCTGCTTCTTCGTTTCCTGGCTGGACCGCATGTGCTTTTCACCATTTAAATATAACGTTTTAGCTTAGGTTGGTGATTTCACTGCAGATCTATATGATCTTCATTATCAAAGTGCATTATATTCGTCCTCATTTCAGAGGTATTTTTTATGTGGCTGGTGGGTGAGTTTTTAACGTTCGAGACTGTCATGTGGGAGATGGAGGGTTCGATTCCTGGTCCGGCTGTTCATTAGTATGTGTTGTACTTCAGACACACAAATAGCCGTTTATTGCCATGAGTCACTGCGAACACTCCGACATCGAAAAACATTTTTAGTGGTGTTTGTACCGGTAGCAAGGGATGATTTCTTATTCGCAGCCAGTTGAGATAATTTTCTCGAATATAATTGTTCACATTCAAGAGTAACAAAGTTCCGATTTTCCACGCGCTCCGAACATTCATTCATTCGCCTGGAGTGATTTGAGGAAACCATGGAAAACCGAAATGTGTGTGTTAATAAAACACTGGGACAAACAGAAAAACTTCCTGCCGCATCGTCTAATTTCCTTATTCCATACTGCTACATCATAAGTTGCAATGCTCCATACATACAATTTGCAAATATTGGTATGTTAACTAAGTCACTGGTGGATCGCATAACTCACTTGCACAGCCTGTCTGCTATCGGTTTGATATTACCAAATGTATAATGTTTGATTACCTCGGTAGTTATAAATTTCACAACTTAAGCTACGAAAGTGACGTTTTGTACGTTCTATCTTCTATCTGAATGTAAATGAAGTATTTTGCAGAGGATTTATTTCCTCATATCGTTGTTTTTGCTGTGATGTCGGGGTTGTTATTGTGTCTCTATGTGACTGAATTACATCTGGTGCGTAGGCGAGATGGAGACTGAATGTGAATGTGATTCGGTGTGATATGTGGAGCGAGCATATCAACATCGGTTCTGCTCGTTTTCACGATTCCCTTGGATTGAACAGTTTCGTAATGTTTGCTTGCACCTACAAAGATTCGGTCTACGAGATACTTATATAAAATTCTTTAACTCTATGAATCCGTACAGTTTCAAAGAGTATAGCAGGCTTAAAATGCGCTTCAAATAGTTGTATAAAACGGAATAGAGAAGTCCGGGCTGATATTTACGTATATGGAATTTGGGATTTCATCGTTATACATGAAGTGTAATGCCTGGTCGCTTGTTAAGATGTGGGAATGTGTATTGCCGATTACAGCCATGCATTTTTTGACTTTGGGAATAAGTATTAAACAGGACAACAAATCCTGGCTTCTCAATACTTTCAATAAAATGTTATGTCGTGTGGTATGTATACCTGGTGTCAGAGTTTCTCGGTCGTAACAGCCTTACCTTAGGACAGGATTGAACACGACTGAGCCTGATTACTGCCCAAACGGACTGCTAGTGCCAGTGTAAAGAGATGGTACTGTTGTTCTCGTCTGTGTATCAGCTCAACGCTGGTGATTCTAAGCATTTGACGATAGGTATATCGTCCAAGCATGAATTTGAGCCAGTAGTGGTTTTCGAAAAAGTGGGACACAGGAGCAAAGTTATACTAACGTATGAAGAATGGAGAGTGCTGACTGAAGTATTGGATGTAGTGTCAGATTTGATCAACACAGGCAGCTCCCAGACAACCATTCCACTTGGTGAGCACGCCGTCTCCTTCCGTACAATTGCCAGGACGAAAATAGTGCAAAAACTGGTTGATATGTATAGTAGTGACGTTTATGTGGCTCAATTGACCCCCAATTCGTCACTGAATTATAATCTACTAAAATATGAACTTATTGTATATAAAAATTTACTTGTATTACCTGTTGTTAACAATGTAGTAATTAAGAATTACAATTTCGGATACTAAATAGATATGAACAGTGTGAATAAAACACTCATAGTAAATTATTCAATTTGTTTTATTTTACCCATATTCCATTAATAAAGTCCTTTATCGAGTTATTTTTTATGGGTTCTTGTAGTGGCATGATGCTTCATCACTTATATACTAGTCTTAAGACCGAATCGTAATAGACGCCAACACTCGAAAAGTCATAAATTTGTTGGATATAAGTACGTATGGTGCTATTTCTATGAATATCATTAAAAACAGTGTGAAAATGTACAAAATCAAGAAATCTGGTCATATATAACAAAAACGTAAATTTGACCATGAATGAAGTAAATGATTGACATAAAAATTACACTTGCTTATATCACAATATCATTCATATAATGTGCGTGGATTACAGAAATGCGTGCAAAATGGACAAAAAAAAGAGAACTTTCTGCTGTAATGGCAGTCTCCAGATAAACCAAAACGTGATAATCTTTTCCAGTAATAAGTATTTTCTGCTAAATAACGAAACTTGGTAGAGTTCTGCAGAGTCAACACACACTTCACGTAACCAACACGACAGACGGGTCAGCGGAAGTGCATCGGATGAAGTCTTCATATGTGTGCATGGGATATTATGTAAATTTCCTCCACAAAAGGCGTAAATTGTATAAATGACCTGTTTGCTCACGCTTTATTTTCAGAACAATAACCTGCAGAGTCTAAACACACATAACGTTACCATCGTGATAGACACGTCAGAGGAAGTACACAGGGTGATAACTACACATAGAGCATACTGTTTGTACCAAACGAGGTGAAACAACTTATATGCTCACATGAACTGACATTAACACGGAAGGCAGTCTCCGTTTAAAGACGATGGCTCTCTCTCTCTCTCTTCTTGCAGTCATAGATGTAGGCAGAAACATACAGACAATTGTCGGAGAAAATAGATTCGTGTATCAAGCATATACAGGGGGAAAAGTGATGTGAAATATGTTAAAAAAATTGTACAGTTTCAGAAAGTAGCATGAACATACTATAAATTACAGAAATTTTATTAAAATCGGTAAAAGATCATGAAAACAGGATAATATCACCACAATTATGTAATTTCACTATACGAAAGATGTCATCGGTTTACATGGTTAGAAGGTATGCATCATAACATACGATGTGTATTGAATACCTCCACCAAAATAAAAAAACGCACGGCATGATGCGGTATATCATCATAAATGAAACTCATTCTGTTGACAGCCCTATAAGACATCGGACAATTTGAGTAGTACATCAGATATACCTGTCGAAAATCACACTAAACAGAGCATGCAGCAGATGACGACGTCACAAGTTTGATTAAACAGTATCGAACCCTCCATCTCCCACATGACAGTCTCGAACGTTAAAAACTCACCCACCAGCCACATAAAAAATACCTCTGAAATGAGGACGAATATAATGCACTTTGATGATGAAGATCATATAGATCTGCAGTGAAATCACCAACCTAAGCTAAAACGTTATATTTAAATGGTGAAAAGCACATGCGGTCCAGCCAGGAAACGAAGAAGCAGACTGTCTAGCAAAGAGTGCTATGAGAAGTGGCGATGAAGAGACAATGTGACCAGGTCTATATATCATGAACTTCCTTAAGAAAAACTGCCGGGAATTGTGGGATAGAGGATTGTCGGAAACATCACAACTTTGTGACGTTAATCACATGTTCTTCGGCTACAAGAAATACTGGAACATCACAGACTTCATGAATACACTTTCTCATGAGGTCATCCAGTCACCAATCAACATTAAACATTTATTTGGCCTCTGAAAATGTTACTATATATCGCTTAATCTGATCATTTGTCGGAAATAATAACCTAAAAGTTTAGAAAAGTACAATTTTACTTGGTATCGATGCCAAATAAATATGTATAAAATGATTCAAGCACTCGCCTTAAGTGATTTTTGCTGAGAGAAGGGTCTCAGACAATGGTTTAGGGGTGCCATACAATGGCTGCCTGGAGGCAAATATTTTTTGGTAGCTACTAGAATTAACAGTTTTTTCTATATATGATAGGATATGTGTGAAGACCACATTTTTAGAATTAACGGGATGTATTTTTTATTTCTGTACGATCAATAGTACGCTTTATTTCACGTTAAATAGAAGTTTGATCTTTACACGTAGACGTGGTGCTGTTAAGATTTCGTACCGCGTTCAAAGACATTAATTCATTCCTTATGAAGTAATCATGCTATGAATTTGGTTTAAATAGTATTTTATTAATCGTTCAATGTAGAGTTTTATACAAATATATTTTATTTTTGTATTTAGTTTCCCCCGCATATTGAGTCACATGTCTACTTACAGGAAAGGGAAACCATCAAACAATGATTTTTTTCTTTCAGGTTGCTGGATGGTGAACCTGTTCAGACATGTCAATGAAACGATGCCGATGGTGAAACTGAGGTTAGGGAGAGCAGGTGGTCACTCAAGTGGTCTGACCAAAGAGTAATAGTAGGGGAGGAGAACAATAGAACAATAGGCTCCAGAGAGCAGCTGGTGCGTCATACTTGGTGGGTTGGGGGAAGGCAGGTGACGGATAGATTAAGTGGCCTATTTAGTGACCCATGAGTGCACCCAAACAGAGGGGAAACTGGGATTAGGGCGAGCAGGTGGTCACTCAAGTGGCCTGACAAAAGAGTAATAGTAGGGGAGGAGAACAATAGAACAATAGGACCCAGAGGGGCAGCTGGTGCGACACACATGGTGGTTTAGGCAGAGCAGGTAGTCGCTCAAGTGGGCTGACAAAAGAACAATAATAGGGGAGGAAAACAATAGAACAATAGGCCCCAGAGGGCAGCTGCTGCTTCATGCCTGGTAGGGTGGGGAAGGTTAGGTTAAGTGGCCTAACTAGTGACGCATGAGCGCACAAGTTTGTTACAATATATCTAATTAGTGATGCATGAGTGCTCACTAACCTAATTAGTGACACATGACTGCACAAATTTGTTCTAATGTATCTAATTAGTGACGCATGAGTGCACCCGAACAATAGAAGGGGGAGGACGTGGGAGGGAATCGGTTACAATGTATCTAATTAGTGATGCATGAGTGAACAAATTGGCAACAATGTATCTAATTAGTGACGCGTGAGTGCACCCAGAGAGAGGTGAAATTGAGGTTTGTGAAAGGAAGGGCGGGGAGGGGAGTGACGGGAGGAGGGCGTGGTCGGATGATTGACAGAACAATAGAAGGGGGCGTGTTCAAGAACAATAGGCGGCATCCTTTGTGATAGATGAATCCCAATTCCCTACTACTGAGATAGTGGAAATTACCGATAGGTAGGAACAACAAGTAGATACTTGGGACTGGCATGAAAGAGATTTTTCACCACCGGAATGGAAATGCTGGCCATACATTTTTCCGCTACTTAATTCCAGCCCCACATCATGGGCAACTAGCTTTTCCTGAGCTCGGATCAACAGGTCTTTAGTTTCTTCTAGGAGAATCTCGCGATGGGCTCTGGAGTTACAACAGTATTATGTAGAAATAGAATACTGTATAGGAAATGCCAAAATTGTGGCTGATTGGCTTAAAAGGAATCTGGAAGGTAGAAGAATCAACAGTGAACTTCCGAATCCCAACGACGCCATCATAATGTAGGAGAATCCATCTAACGTGGGATCGGTGGCAATATTATACGAGTAGAAGCATAGCTATTAGTGACTATACATTATTGTGCACAAGTAAACATCTGAGTGTGGGATGCCCGACAAAATATTACAACGTAGCCATATTGACGAAAAGGGAGTGTGAAACCGTTTTATGCGAAGCAGAAATACAGCCACTATAATAACAACTCCGTGTGTTCGTAATGACGTGGTGACAGGTTTCTATTGACTGCACATTCCGTCCTTGTCATAGACGCCTTTCCCTAACTATGTAGTCCTACCGGGTGCAGCGGACCTACAGTTTAAGGTAGGATTCGAACCACGGAATCGTTTTGGCGTACTTCAGATTACACAGCAAGCTGTGCTAGAGGTGATGCTCAGATTAAGGGCCTATGAAAATCCCCGCCGAGACAGGGATACGAACCTGGGACCTTGCGATCCCCAGTCAGACACCTTAACCACTGAGCCACCAAACCAGTTGCAGCCACTTAATGAACTTGATAAGAGGTCTGCAAACACACATGCGCAGGAAGCAGCATGGCGTTTATTTCCGCCGAATGGTCGGAGACAGCCACGCGTCGTCGGTTAAGCACCTGCCAGAAACTGAACTGTATTTCTACGGTAAGCATCACTGAAGAAATCCTAGGCATTCCAGAAAAAGAGCATCCGAATGATTGGAACAGAGTAGAAGCGATGACTGGTGATTTCCATCTTGTAAAGATTAATTACGGAAGGAAAGGGCTGAGTGGAACAGAATGCAGAAATTTAATGTGGAGGACATAGTTCTCCTGAAGTGTGTTAAACCTTCAGATGCGGAAAAAAATTACTGTAATTATTATGAACTGTAGTTATTTTGATGGCAAACTGGATTTATTAAAAAAAAAAAAAAAAAAAAGAAGATTTAATACTGTAAACATTACTTTTAATTATTTTCGACTTAAAGTAAACGAAAAAAATAATTATTGATTTCAATGGAATGAAAGGAATAATGACAAATAAAAAAAATAATTAGCCATTTGAAATCGGGATTGCAGAACGATAAATGAATAGCAACTAAATGCTTTCTGGCTACGAATCACGAGTTCTTTATCTCAAGATCGTTTGAATGCGGACGCTCGTTAGTGCCATGACAAGTATGTCGTTGATAGCACCATGTTGCTGGCGATGAATTCCGTCAGGTATACGCTGGTGGCGATTAACCTCGTCATCTCCCGCGAAGCAGAGGATGTCCAGACGACACTGGCGAGGAAGCATGCTGGCTTGCTTGTACGCGCAGACGCTGTCGGCATGGTCCGACAACTAGGCACGCGTCGTGAACAGGCAAGATCTGACTGCGGTCCCGCAATCACGTAAGCCAATGCTGTCATAATCCCTAATCCCCGCCTCATAAATTACACATTTCACAACCACATACAATACTAAGTAAACATGTCAGACCTTCCGCTAAAAAAAACAAAAAAACACAAACAACCAAACCGGTTACACCGTATAAAACGGTAACAGGGAAGCGCTTCAATTTGATGCGCCCGAAGATGAAGTGGCTTCAAGACGTCGCATCTAATTGCTGCCCTCCCCGGCGGTAGGCCCGAGAACGCTTAACTCAGTTGATAGACTGGGAGGACCTCCGTTGTTCAACGCCTGTTATGTTGTCACGTACCTGTAAGTTACGCTTACTTTCCTAACCTGACCAGTTGTAGTGTACAGAGGTGTGTTTACCCTTGATCGTCCGAAGCTGCTGCCGCCTGTTTCTTCTCCCACTCCTCCAGTAACTTCCTGAAAACAACAAACTTCTGTTATATCGTGAACATAATAACAACATGTATATAATGATCACGTTTATAACATGGAATTTGAGATAAATTTCGACGCTGCAAAAATTAACAGTATTTGGAAACTTTATTATATAAGTTTTGATTTAATTGAATAAATTTTTATTAGTTGCAATGATCCTTCTCAAGTGATTGCTTAGCTTCATTAATGCCTTTCTTCTCCATTCTCCACAAGTTTTCGATTTCGCTTTCCAATGATGTCGCTTTCACAAACGTCAAAGTTATCTTTTACAAGCGTCAAAGTTATCTTTCGTACAGATATGACACACATTGTTATTACCAATAGATGAATTCAAATCGTAAAATTTTTCTTTATAATAGATATAGAAAAGATATGACTTAACTAAACCGTAGCACACCCTTAATACTACTAGCAGAGTGGTACTGTCGTTAACATTCTCCATAATCATCCACTTTGGCCATTTCCCTACCGTTTGCAGTTATATACATAAAAGATCATAAAAGTTTCAAGTTTAAATTTGGGAAGAACGGGTGCCGTTTTGTAGAATAAACATTATTTTTCCACTGATTTTAAGGTACACATGTGCTCAGTTTGATCGAGGTCTCATAGAAACTGTAGATTTGTATGTCACCAGACCAATTTTAAAAGATTTTTATAATTTCAGGTTCAGCAATTGTCCGAATGGAATCGATCCTACGCCGTTCTACAGGAAATTTTACGAGCTTTCAGAGTATGACTATTCACTTTGGCTGATTTCACTGCAGTTTTCGAGATATTTGAAGGAAAAAACTGAATAGTTTCAGTTGTAGATTTTGCTTAATCGGGAGGTTTAAAGCGGTGGAAGGGCTGCGTTTATATAAGCCAAATTTTCTCTTTCTTTTAAAGAATATGAGTAGAAAGTTTCATAGAAATCGGATAAAAACTATGAGTTTGAATGAAAGAATATTTGTAAAAATAAAGGGTGTTAAAGGAAGAAATATGTTGGGTTTTTGTAAATTAAATGTAGACATTACTTTAATCTTTGTAAGTTCCATCGAACTTGGATAAAATAATGTGGATTTTTATAAAAGACCGTTTGTAAAAATCAAGGGGGAAACAAACTTTTTTCTGCAAAACCAAGTGTTGACAGTTTTTTTTTCTATTTGTTTTAATGTATAAGTGAGCCAGTTACCTTCAAAATCGGATAAAATATGTAATTTTTTAATTTTTTTTTTTTTTTTTTTGGTAAAAGAACATTTAAAAAAAATTAAGGTGAAAGTAAAGGGGTTGGGCTTTTGTGAACAAAATGGTGACAGTATTTTACTCGTTGTATTAAATGTATGCGTGTGCAAGGTTCCATTAAAATTCGGATAAAAACTGTGGATTTTCATAAAAGAGCGTTTGTAAAAATAAGGGGGAAGAAGAGGATTTTTTTTCCTGCAAAGCAAATGTACACACCATTTTTCTCTTTGTTTTAAAGTATACATGTGCTAAGTTGCATCAAAATTAACGAAAACTTTGGATTTGAATAAACAACATTTGTAAAAATTAAGGGGGATCATCCATTTTTGTAGATATTAAATACAACATTATTATAATCAATAGGTACGTTAAAATCGTTCGGGTTATACATGGCTCAGAGTTTAGAATCAAATACGCCAAAGAGCAACATAAGTTGTATGAAAAGTTCAAGAATTGTGTTTCTTTAATTTAATACAAACCGCGCGTTCATATGGAAAGTGTTTCATCAAGCTTTAGGAGAAAACACTTACCAGAGGCCAGAGGATGTCGAAATCTGATTGCAAAATAGAATCGGCCCTTGGAGTGAATAAAAAAAAACAACATAAAGTTGTGTACTATTTGATATTACATAGTTCTCTCAAGTGGCGGATCCAGGATTTTGGTTTGGAGGGGGGGGGGGGGGAGAGGGCTAGAATTTGGTTTGGCGGGACTTGACTCCGGCAAAAAAAAAAAAAAAAAATGAACGAAGGTCACCAAAATCCCATGTTGTCGGGGATGACCTTGGTGGTTGGGCCCACGTAACCCAGGTCGCGTAGTTTCTTGAGGAGCTTCTCTGTTGCTGCTCTTCTCATCGGGCATCCTAATAACAGATGGTTGGTGTCCTCCACCTCTCCACACTCACAGTAAGGCGTCTCTTGGGCTCCGATGCGGTATAAGTGTTTCTTAAAGGCTCCATGGTTGGCTTTCAGACGCATAATTGTTACATAAAATTTTCTGGTTACCCTCCATTTTTTGTACCAATGTGATTTAGGTATATGCGGGTGGATTTCCCTGTAATGACTTCCTTTGTACTCTGCTGTACGTGCCCAATCGTCTTCCCATCTAGATCTCAATGCTTCTTTGAATTTCTTCAGGTGGTCCGACGCAGGTATCTTGTGTGGGCGTCTTACTCCGTCCGTGATAGCTTTCTTGGCTAGGTTGTCTGCCATTTCGTTGCCTCGCATACTACAGTGGCCTTTTACCCATACTATTGTTACTTCTTTCTCCCTGCTTTGTAGCTTATCTACTTCCTTCATTATATCATAAACTAGTTGGTTGTTGTGGCGCTGGGCGATGTGGTTCTTCAGTATCATTACTGCTGAACGAGAGTCGGTTAATATAATAATCTTATCTTCTCTACTTCCTCCCGCATATTTTAAGGCTTCCAGGATTGCTGTAAGTTCAGCTGTCATTACGGATGCTTGGTGGTTAAGTTATAAGCATAGTTAAAACATGTTACAGATACATTATTAAATGGAAAATAAATTCGGGAACGTGTGTGTGAGTGAAATGGGATTAGAGCCAACTATGTGACGTGTATTTCCAGCATTGAGATACTCTGTGGTCTTTGGTGAAACCAAAGAGTCGAGCTTAATCTCTAAATTTACATAGAAGCAACATTTCGAAACGGAGTATATTACAATGATGCAGTTCAAATGGATGTATCTGTAATATGATGGTGAGCCACCATTTAAACGAAATCTGGTAATTAAAAAAAAAAAAAAATGAGTACATGAATGGCAGCAAAGTCTATATACTGAGTTTAGCATTACGTCGGAACCTACAAATATTGTCCTGTCGGTCTGAAATTTGGTACACACATTCCTTAGGGGATAATATGTGATTTAAAGTGTATATCGTAAGCTTCGAATATGTTGAAATGAGGAAAAATCACTCGAAATGTCGGTAGATGCATACATGTTATTACGCAAGAAATACACGTTCATAGCTGTTTACATTTATTCCACGAGTTTTTAAGTCTTCATAATTGAATAAAAACTGGTTTCCACATGCAAATAGAAAATCATGTAACAGTTACGATTTCTCTGTGCGGGCTGACATATTGTTTTTCAGTGTTAAGATATATTGCATGGCGTCTACCGTAACTAATAGCAGTTGTGGTTAGGTTGAAATGCAGCCTGGACCAAAAATTAAGAGTAATAAACACACAGAAATAATAACGTGAATTTCTTGCTTAATAACATGTGTGCATCTACCCACATTTGAAGTGATTTTTCCTCATTTTCACGCATTCGAAGCTTACGTTGGAATGTATGTACTAAACTTGATACCGATAGGACAATCGAAGTGATTTTTCCTCATTTTCACGCATTCGAAGCTTACGTTGGAATGTATGTACTAAACTTGACACCGATAAGACAATTTTTCAAACGCAATAGAACAAATTCAAAAAACTATTTGCAATAATTATTACTCTGTTACAAAAAAAAATACTAATTAACTTAATGAATTATGGTCGAATTTCGACCACTGGGCGATCTCTAGTTTTTCTATTAACGAGCGAATAAAGCGAAATATTTTAATATTTATTTTTAAAATGGTGCGATAGGGTGGAATACGTAGGAAATCGGACAGGGAGAGTTACACAACAGAGCAATAATATTGCTCTACCGTTTAAACGCACCTTGTCCAAAACAAAAAAATTTGTACAAATTTTACTAGTTGAGAAAGCTAAATAAAATGATTTCTTTCTCCCTCTCTTTTGTTTCTACTATTTTTGTTGAATGGGGAGACCACGTGGCGGACCTCGGCCGCGGCTTTATACTGGCCCTTTTATAACAAAACAATAACACGTTAAGTACTATACTGAAACCATTTAATATTTAGCAACATAAATGCAGAAGCAACTTTAATACAGAATGCAAACTCAAAATACACACCTCAGACGATTTTACACTAGTAGTGATATAAAAAGCAAACTGAAATAAATTATTATACATTGGTTGGTTTACGTATTTAACACTAATATTTATGTGAAAAAGCAAACTGTAAATTTCTTTTCTTCTTGCCGAACAAGTCAATCACTTTGTCCTGGAAACCAGGGGTTTCCGCTCTTTTCCTGTGAACACTAAGAAGGCACAAGCTGCACAGACGGTCCTCGCCAGTAGTATTTCTCAGCCATGTCTTCACTCTACGCAGTGTGCTGAAAGAACGTTCTATGGTGCAAGTTGTGGGGGGTATGGTCTGGTAGAATACAAGCAATCTCCTTACAGCTGGGTAAAACATAGTTTCTGCAAGTATATCATTGAGCTTTGTTTTTTCCAAACACTCCTTATTTGTCCAAACGTCATACCATAATCTGGCTTCTGCTTCCAAGTTGTCTATTTGGTAAAACCTTTCCAAACTTTTTATATCTCTCATGAAATCTTCTTTCTTCTCCTTTTTCATTAAATGTGGGTGAAGAATCCCACCTTTGAATGGTATGTCTTTGTCTTTTTCAAATCTTGTGATAAGTGACTTTATTATGGAATCCATGTACGGATTGTAAATTGCCACCTTGAAATAGTCTTGGGGTGATGAGTAATGGACATTCAAATTGCAACTGAGCGTCTGCCTTCCAGTCAATCTTGGGATTTTTACATCTATGTCAAGTTCCTTACAATCTTCTTTCACTGCCTCGAAAATGTTTCTGAATTCGTCATCACTTTTTCTCTGCTTTTGAAAATTGGCTATCAAGTCGGTGTTGACGAATCTGTAAACTGAGTGGAGATCCATATCAGTACTCTGGAGTTTGTTCACTATTGGTTCCAGATATGAAGAATACCTCGATATAATGTGTAGACAAACGATAAATGTAGTTGATGATGTTGCACAATCAAGTTGGCTGGCACGTGATCGAGTGTCTTGATTGTATTCACTGTTATATGCCAGGTGATTCAGACTATCCTTTATTACCAAGAAGTTTTCTTTGAATATCCTGATTGATTTATATTTATGGGACCATCTAGTTTCACAAAACAGTGGAATGTTAGGTATTGTTTTCCTACGCAATAGACTTTCTCTATAGAACCTAATAACTTCTTTTATCGTTCCGATTGTGTTACGAATTTCCTGAACACTGTTAAGATCATTGACAACTAAGTTCAGTCTGTGCGATGCACAATGAAAATAGACAGCTGAAGGATACTTCCCTCTGATCCTGGCCTGAACTCCAGTTTCATGGCCTACCATTGTCGAACAGCCATCAAAGCCAAGGCCAATCAGCTTATTCATATTAAGCCCTAATTTTTCAACAAAACTTAAAATAGATGAAGAAATTCCTTCAGCATCCAATGTAATAAGCTCCGTAAACCCTAAAAATTCTTCTTTTACTGTAAAGTTCTCTTTCTCGTCTACAAATCGTACTCCCACAGACAGTTGCTCTTTTCCACTAATGTCAGCCGTTTCATCGGCCAGTAATGCAAACGCTGATGATCTGTTTACCTCATCAATAATCTCGTTTTGTATCACGGAGCCACATGTACTTATTAAATCGTTTTGCACTCTGTGTGATGTATATTTCGCTTTTCCACAATAGTTTTGCATATGATCCGCCAACACTTTGTCCCCCGCACTTACTCTAAACAAAAGTAAATCCTGAAAGTTTCCTTCGCTTGAATTCTTTCCTCTGATGGATATGTCGTGAGTGCCACAGAAAATTAAAGTAAGCAAGAATTGATTTGAGTTTTTTTCTGTTGGTATTTACAAGCTCCGTGATCCAACTATCTAACTGTTCGATCACGTTTTTCTTTCTCATTTCTAAGGACTCACAAAAACTTTTAGCCTTACTGGTAGATTCTAGATGCCAACTGCTCTTTTCATGGCCTCGATCATCTTCATGAAAATGTTTGTAATCTTGATGAGCCTTTATCACGAAAGCACCAAATATTCCTCTTTTTAAAACAGGTTTGAAAAGACTACAAAACTTACAAAGGCCCCCCTTCAACTTGGGCGAGTATACTAGCCATGAGTACTTTTGTAGCCAAGTTTTTTGAAAAGGCCTTTTGATAGTTTTTTTTCTCATCAATGTCCTTTTTGAAATCATAAGTCAAATTTAGAGCATGTATGTTTGTTATTAATTGATACTTGACTTCGTCTGACACTGAATCATTTATGTATTCACCTAAATCAAAGCTGTGATTAACTGTTAATGAACTAGTAACGAACTCTGGATTGTTAACGGTGGAAACTGAAGCGGGCGGGTTGACGTCATCCATGTCAGTAGCCAGGAGTAATGATATCAGCAGACTCAGGGCTAATGGTGGAAGGACATTGCTGCAACGTGAAGTCAGGAATTGGTGTTGAGAATTTAGAAGTAGTTGTGGGACGCACTTTCGAAGGTATTGGATCTGGAACTTTTAATGAGTCATCGAGGTTCCTTTTCTGTGTAGCAGTATCACCTTTTTTTCCAAAGAAATTCCTGATATCCATCCCTGAAATAAATATTTCTGACTCGATTAGGTCAGAGCGAGTGAGCCACTATTTTGCGAGATCAAAGTGACAGTATAGTCACCAAATATTGAGGGAAAAGATGAAGCCTGATACTGGCAATGAATAAACACGGTGGTATTGCCGGTTGAGAGTCGACAGGGGCAAGATCAAGGTTGCGACGATGTCTCTTCCTTTCTTCAAAGCACTGAAGAACTACTTTTGGGATATATAGCAATGTCGGCGTGTATTGGATATATGCACTCCGTGCCTCACGTCGACTGCGAGCGCGACGTACAACATAAAGTGTTTCCTAGCGTAGCGCGAAGGTATAATAATATTGCTTGATTGGCGGTTGATTTGAACCAGCATTATACGGCAGTTATGCTAAACTAGCAAGTAAATACTGTATTATTATATATCAGATTGACTAAAAGAATAAATAAAAGATAATCGCTTGTATAAAACAAAATAAATAAAGCAGTTAATGTTGTAACCGTGAACACTATATATATTCCCCGAGAACTAGGGGGGGGGCCGCGGCCCCCCCCTGCCCCCGGGCATGGGCGCCCCTGCCCCACACCAAGCTGCTAGTGTATTATCACCGCTAGCAGACGCCACTTTATCGTTACAAGTGAAAGTTTAATATCAAGCACTATGATGCATACTGCACTGCTACTAGTGAACTGTAAAGCACACTGGACAAAGTATTAAAATTCGGTAACCAATACAGATCCAAAAAACAAAAACAGTTAATGGGATAGAATCTTCGTTAAAGGAAAAACTGCTAGTCCCCCAAGTGCTCCAATGATAGAAGAGAAGTTGGTGGAGAGTAATCGTGCTGATTATCAAGGACTAGTACTGATCATTGGCAGTCACGAATTACTAGTGACAGAATTCTGAGGGAATACTAAAAGTGTAATCAACGCGGTGTATGAATGAATGAGCATGATGATGCACTCGGGCATAGACTAAACGCATATTCGGCGGTGAGAGTGGGAGGGTCACTATAACAGGTGGAA
This sequence comes from Vandiemenella viatica, assembly GCA_031002005.1. NCBI lineage: Eukaryota > Metazoa > Arthropoda > Insecta > Orthoptera > Morabidae > Vandiemenella > Vandiemenella viatica. The sequence continues at coordinate 142,432,747 of JARYHS010013630.1, read as the reverse complement.
ATAATATTAATAACACAACTGAGCCAGTGGTGAACAAGGGCCCCGGTGCAAAAAATTTATTTTGGGCCCTCAGGCCAGACGGGCGACCTTTTTTTGCTTTGTGTGCTGGTAGGGGCCCCCTGAACGGAGGATGGGGGCCCTCGAATTGTTCTTTAGGGGCCAGTTTGCCGTGAAGGCTAGTGGGCTCTCTAAACTGCGCTTGAGGGCCCCTAGAGGTGCGCTTAGGGGCCCCTTGAGGTATGCTTGGGGGCCCCCTGAGCACTGCCTAGCCCCATAGTAGCTACGCCCCTGAACTGAGCAGAGATTTGCAAATCCGCACGTTGTACATCTTCCTCGTGTAGGCTGACTATTGTCCGCAGCTTCGCGCGTGCAGTCCTTGGTGTGTGATCAAATGCTTTACCCTTTGTATTCTAATACCAAATATTAACGAGGAGAATCAAAAAATTTAAATTTCACCTAAAACTTTCTCTTCTTTTAGTTATTACCTCAGATTCGGTTTTCATACTGATATCCGAAAATTTTTTGTTAGACTTATACTTTTTAACGCCATATAACATATTAAATATAAGAAAGTAAAGGTGTGGACTAAATTTCATACAAATGGGCAAATAATTCTCAGTTCGCTCTTATTGGACCACTGTTAAATTATTATTATTATATATTAGTATAATTTTAATCCACGAAGAAGTATAGAATTATATCTTAAGCATAAACCTTGGTTAGTATTACTGCTGTTGTAACAATGAAAAATATCATGGCCATAAGAGTTATCTAAAAAAATACATTTTAAATTGTGATATGGGGGATTCTACGATAGCCGTGGCGCCGCAATTTGATGGTGGATTCTTATGTAACTCCACGAGATAAATCGAAAATGAAGAGAAATTGTTTCTGATATCTCGCTTAGCTCTAAGGATATTGTATCTCAAAATTGAGTTGGTTAGGTTGAAATGCGGCTTCGACAAGAAAAAAAATCGCCAAAACCACAAGGATCTATAACTAAATTTCACTAAGGAATGCATTAAAGAATTTTATTCCTTACTTTCGATTTGTCTCGTCGAGTTAGATAAGAATTCATTATCAAATTGCGGCGCCACCGTTATCGTAGAGCTGCCTTGATACGGAATATTAAGCACAAAGTTTCTTAGCATAAATTAAATATCACAATTCCGTTATGTTTATTCAAGTATTAATTCAGTATGTAGTTTGATTAACGTATTTTAATTTATCACTTTGCAGAAAACCGAATTAATAAATAAGAAAAATGAAAATACTATATTAACTGAAATCAAAGAGTAGCAGTGTGGTTTTATCTCTCAAAGCACAAAAACGTTTACAGTAAATTAAATATTTCTCGTGTTTATTAGTTTAACTGATCTACGGCACCCATCCCTCAGTTCCCTGGTCACCGCAGATATTAAGCTTTGAGAATGCGCGTGATACCGTTTGAGAGTAGTGTTGACTGTGTCTGGCCCTACACTGAGTCACCGCTGGGCGGAGTGGGACGGCAATTGTCACAATTGGAGTAACGAGCGGAAACTGGGGGCATGTGGGGAGAGGGGGAGGAAGACGATCTCGAGCCGTGCCCGTCAACAGCGCGTAAGCCACTTCATTCTGTCTGCCATATCCTTTGGCACTTTGCAATTAAGTTCGATAAACATATTTTTGTAGAATATGCCTTGTGCTGTGTATGTCAACGATTCACGCGACAATTGTCCGAAGCTAAGATGTGAATCAGCCTTGGCACTTGCATATTCGATTCAAAAAGACCTTTCTGGTCTGAACTGAATTTAATGAAGATGACTTGATAATTATCTGGATTTAGGATTATTTACTTAACCACAACATCGCGTAATTTAAAACCGATATTCATATTCCTTTCTTGATTTTTGTGCCTTTCACGAAATTTCGTTTTACTGTAATTTAAGGAATAACATCTCAGTCATCTAACATTGTAATACATATTGTAATTGATCTGTATGTGTATACTCCGTGGAGAGATGAGTCAAAAAAGATGAACCCTTCTCTGTGAAGATGTTTATTGCTGTCTGGGAGATGAGAGTTTAAGATAAGATCAATAAGAATTAGTAGCAAAAGTTTTAACACTTCAAGATTCGCCGACGACATTGCATCAATCTTATTGGAGAACACCTAACTTTGGTTATTGATATTTCTTCCGAATGTCAGTCACTTGCCCCAAGCATGAAATACTTCCAAAACACCCATTCTGTAAACACTTAAAGAAATTAAGAGTAGAAATGTATCGTCGTATTAATGTGGAGCAGCAAGCTCAAGGGAAACGAAATGAAATACGCACCCAAACCTGAATAAAATAGCTTAGGCCCTTACATATGCAAAACCTAGATTTTGAATGAATTAACAAACTCAAGGCAGCCACAACAGCTATGGGAAACTCAATGCTAGGTTTCGTTACGGAGGGCAAGAAGAGCACAATACCATCACATTGTCTGAAAATATTATTGATTACCTTTGAAATATATTCGTATTCGGCGAGACATGTCGCTCAGTGAAAAAAGGATGGATGGACAAAAATCATGTTGCGTATACTTCAAGATATAGACAATTAGCAAAATAATCGATGAACGAAGATAGTCTGATAATCAGGGTTTTTCTGAGAGCTACTCGAATGATTTGAGGTGAGGAACTACTTTTTCATAGCTCTGGTAGGGCTTTGCGGGACATTCCACCACCGCCCGCGTGAGGTCCGTGGGCCGAGCCACTTCCTGTCGGCATACCTGAGGAGGTCTTATCGCTCACACAGATAACACGAGGCCTCTCCACCTCACACAACAGCTCTCAAAACTTATGATTGTGGTAAAAACCAAAATTACTTTTATCCCCACTTCTTTCCTGTTGCCAAAAATTTCGTATCTTTATTCCAGAAACAAAAATAAACCTTTCACGACGTCTTTATCATGTCGAACATGTGCTTTCAACTAGTAAAGTTAGGCGAAGTTATTTCTTCAATCTCAAGATTGCTAGATAAAAACTAAATAAACGGAAACACTCGAATGATCTGGTTGCAGAATAACATTGGAAGATTTAGAAATCTATGTGCGCTATTCTCCTTTCTGATGTGGTTTTTGGGCTTTACGGCGCAGCCGCACAAATAAAAGTAAAAAATTTAAACAGCATGAATAAACCAATCACGTGCAAACAATTTCACAGTTGGGTAAAAAAAATGTCTGGCAAGCTGTATGGAGGCCAGTCGGACTTATAAAACACACTTTTCAAAAACAAAATACATACAAATTGCTATAAAAATGCTATAAAAACACCAAACAAGAAAAAGAGTAACGAATGTACCATTACTTATACTTACATCTGTTCTCTAGGAAGAATGTCTATATCAGATAATAAACATTTAGAAATGTTGTGTTTTACATGACATTTATTTTAAAAAGAAACATTGCAACGTAGACTACTGACGATAGAGGAGCCAAAACCGTAAAATTTGGAATTTGTGTGTCTGTTCATACATAACGCATAAACTTAAGGATCGTTTTTAACACAGCTGTACCCACAAATAACTTATATACTAATATATAGGATAATTTTTACCCTGATAAAAAATATACTTTCCGATGGTATGGAGGCCAAAACCGAGGGTTTGAAAATTTGTGTCTGACTCGCATCACGCAAAAAGTAACTAACCGATTTTTAACAAAATACGCATAATTTACGTAATTGTTTAACAAACAGAATTCTTTATATACCGATTAGAACCATGATTCTTGTTGACAGAAAATATATAAAGATTAATAAAATATAAACGGACAGCATCATCTACATAATTTGTAAGTAGAAAAACAAGATACATAATAATAGGTAGTATCAATAATAGGCGACATCAAAGAAACATTGCAGTCATTTTGAACTGCCGACAGAAGATAAAACTTAAAACTGTGAATTCATACACGCAACACATCATATTTATAGTTACAGATATAGTAAATAATAAATTACATGTAGTGGAAATGATTTTGTTTTAGTATTTTCAAGTTGTATCAACAAGGTATATACAGTTTAACGTGGAATCCGAACCACGGAAGCATTCTGGCGTACTTTACATTTCACAAGTCAAATGTGAAGGTCGGGTTAATGGTCTATGAAAATAACCACCGATACAGAGATTCCAGTCGGGTACATTTCGTTCTCCAGTCAGACACTTTAACGACTGAGTCACCAGACCGCAACAGACATACTATTAAAATTAGCATAGGATTTTACACATTCAAAAATAGCCCAACGCGCCTAAAGAAGTTTTCACTTTAGAAACTAAAAATCTAACTTAGTTCACAACCCGACGGTTTGTCGAATTTCCCTGAAGGAGATGTACCAAGCTACTGTGTCAGAGGAAAGAAGGCTAATTCGTTTCTTCAGGGGCCTGTCACGGAACGTCTCGGCGTGGCTCATATAATCAAATACAACTCCTAAAAATTCCTGCTCACGGCGGGATTTGAACCCGCGACCAGGACAGAGAGCTACCAGACCGCCTAGTTTTGAAGTATATGTATGCTAACTACTATCAAAATTGGGTAAAAACAGTGGGTTTATATGAACAACGTCGACATAAATTAAGGTGAGGGGGTAAAGGAGGCGAGGGTTTAGGTTTCCGTAAATCAAACGTCTACAGTGTTTTATTATTTGTTTTAAAGTGTACGTATGCAAAATTACATCAAAATCGGAAAAACTGTGTTTGTATAAAGATTTTGCGAAACCATACGCGCAACAGGTGGCTTCTTGTGAACTCATAGATTTATAGAAGTTTAAGTAGTAATCTAACTTCATAAGAAATAGTCTGAGAAACTGAATGAAGTACAATTAGAATTAGATGATCATCCAGCAGTTGGTGTGAAAGCGCCAAATCTAGTACAACAAACAAAAAATAAAAATCTTTATATAAATGAACATACATAAGCTAAATAAGTTAAAATTAATCACATTAATAATAAAATTATAAGTCTAGAAACGAGAGTAAAGTAATAAATTAAACACTCTGATTTAATAGAAAATAGTTGTTCCTTAGTCAGCAAGTTAATAATATATCTAAATGGTTGAGGAATACTAACAAATCCAACAATGTTTAGACCTTTAGGAATCTGAATATATCCTAGTACCTTACGCTCTAGTTAGATTAAGAAAGCCACTCAAACTAATACCACAATCAATACAAATAAAAGGCCAGTTTGATCACGATGTAGTAATCAGTTAAACATTTTGACTTAACAGGAAGTGATTGTGCCTTAGCAAGCGACTTATGCTATCTTTAAATGATTGAGGAATACCAACACATAAGGCGTATAATGGTGACGAGGCGTGGAATAATTAGGAATAATGCGTAAAAGGAAGAAGATGACCATGACCACAAGCTGGTACTCTATTTCTGGCATAAGGTATGCGAAAATTTTCTTAAATAGGTAAGGGAATCAGGGATTGGAATAAATTACCAAGAGAAATGATGAATAATTTACAGAAAATGCTGAAAGAATTTAAAGTCGAAATTTATAGAGAGGAAAAATGGGTGTGTAGGGGAATTGCCACCGGAGCGTGGACTCCGTCGCAACTAAATGTACCTGTAGGCTATGATGGAAACCAGGTAGGCTTTGTGCAAAGGAAGTTTTACTGCCTGAGGATAAATTTTGTCGCATAATATTTATAAAAAAGAACTGTAGATGTTTGCAACTGTTTTCATCCCGTTGCTTGCTTGCTTGGTAATCCCTTTTCTTTAATAATCAAAACAGTTTTCTTTATTACACAAACATTAAAAAATTTCCAATAATAATTGAGTTGAACAATATATTGAGACCAGAAATACTTAACATTATTATCTAGTGATGAAGACCGAAACTGGTGGACGAGTACCATCGTCGATAAGAAATTTTTTTTAAATTGTGCAGGATCGCAAAACTTTTACAATACCAACTATGTATTTGAAAATTGTACTTTTGGCCCGTACGTCATGCAGTTAGTTTCTGTAAAGCTTAATAAACAAATTTCCTAATTTTACCTAATTTTATGTGAATAGCGGCCTACCAAAAGTTCACGTTTCAGCGATAGTAGTACGTCAAGGATGACACCAAAAACAGTTACGTGCAGTGGCAAACTTTACTGTTCTTAACCCTGACACAGTGGGATGACTGCAGCGTCGTAAAGGACAAATAGATCGCCAAGGACACAGAAAAGCATAAAGTTTACAGGCTTCATTTCCTTCGAACTGAATAAATTTTACTTTCTACTGTCGACTTGATATTTTTTATTTTTTTTTAATCCGACGATACCTACAGCTATGACACGATTTGTGCAACAAAAGCTGCCACCCACCAATTCACTTATTCCTCATCGACTCTCTTCAGCACACACACAAAAACATAGAATCAATTCATATTCAGCACACACACAATAATACAGAATCAATTCAATTCACTGCTCAGCACACACACAATGATAAAGAACCAATTCACTATTCAGCACACACACAACAATTTAGAATCAATTCATTAATCAGCACACACTCGATGATATAGAATCAATTCATTATTCAGCACACACACAATAATACAGAATCAATTCATTACTCAGCACACACACAATCATCTAAAAGGTTTGCCTCAATGCTGTATTTTTCTATGTTGTGACTAAATATTTTACCTCAATATTCGTTAGAAAAAGCTGATAAGGCAGTTGTGAGACGGCCTTGCTGCAGTCTAACAATTTAACAGTATCCATTAACAATCCACGGTGGAAACGAGTATACAGTATAACGCTGGTATTTTCAGGAGTAAGAAAATTTTAAAAATCAGTTTGGAAACGCATACCTGATATGAGTCGATCCGTCTTTTACCAGATTAATGCCGTAGTTCCTTTTCGCCAGAAATATATATATTTTAAGAATGACTGGTATAAATTCAATGTTTATTTTATTTCTCGTATGCATTAAATTAATTCAGTAAATCCTTGGATGGAAACATGGCCAATATTTAATTTAATTTAATTGCAATGGAGCACAGGCTCCGGTGGCAATTTCCCTACACACCCATCTTCCCCCTTTCCTGCACCTACCTACATTTGCCCTTTACAAATTTTATCTTTGAATTCTTTCAAAGTTTTCGGTAAATTATTCATCATTTCTCTTGGCAACTCATTCCAATCTCTGACACCCTTACCTAAAAAAGTGAATCTTCCCACACCCTTGTGCCTGAAATCGAGTGCCAGCTTGTGGCCATGGTCATCTTTTCCCTTCCATGCACTACTTTTCATACCTATTGCAATATCTTTCCATGCCTCATCGCCAGTAAATGCCCTGTACACTCCCATGACCCTCCTCATCCTCCTCCTGTCTTGCAATGAATCCCATTCCAGCTCCTTTATCATATCCGTCACTGATTTCATTCTGCGATAATTTCCAGAAACAAATCTAGCAGCCCTTTTTTGCACCCTCTCCAACTCCTGTATTATATTGAACCAGTCTCAGAATTATATGATGACTTCCTGGAATATGTGAAGTACAGCTCACATATTTCAATCTCCCTGGGCTGAATATAATATTGCATGAAGAATCTGTCATCTTAAACTAAACTATTATGACGTAACTATTTTTATCTATTTAGCAAGTTTGTGAAAATCTATTATCAGCAATATCTGAAGACAAAAAGTAAGTTGGCTGGATCTGGCGTAAAAAAACAAATCTCAAGACGAGTAACCAAAACGCATAGAGGCTACTCAAACGTCTCAGCAGTGAGACAACAAATGAAGGAGGACACGCAAAAGTCACTGCCATTTTAACACCTCATCAACTGCTCAGACCATTGCGTACGTATTCCATGTTTCAAACAAAACCAAACGGTAAACCTAGAGCATATCAGCTCATTCATCTTTTAAGAGTCACTTACTTTTCACCTAGTATTGTTGTAGAGCAGATCGGATGGAGCTCTTGAGACATTTCCTCCCTCAGGCTTTGTCGGTTACATGGCTCAAGTGGTATAGCGTGTGGGCAGTGGTAGGGTACGTTTCAGTCCCCTGTTCTGCAGCCTTCTCTTCTGACATCAGGCTGCGTACCACACATGTGATAGGCGTACACTATTACCAGCCTGATTGGAGTGCAGTAGATGGCAGCTTCTAGCTGTAAAACTTGTGAAATCTCCCGGCTGAGCACCTAAAGTGCGCTGATGTCTTCGCCAAGCCAACTTGCTGTCGAGAGTGTGACTGAATTTAAAGAGGTGTTTGACAGGTACTAGACAGCAGAAGTAGATGATATCTGAAAGAAACCCGTGAAAAAATTCGGTAAGAGAGCCATCCTTAATCCCGGCAAAATACCAAGAGAGGGCAGAAACTGTCGATTGATCACCTTATTGTGTTGCAAAGTATATGAGGAAAATAGATATTTGAAACAGAATTTCGGGGAAATAAAAATTAGACACGTCGACAACAATTATTTTAAGCTCACAGAAAATATGTAAAAAAAAGCAGTTCATAGAGAAATTGCAAGACGATCAATTTAAGCTTGGGCAAAGAACTGTTAAGATATTTTCAGAATTGTTAAAATCTCTAGCAGAAGAAAGAATCGAGGAATATTGAAACTAATGTCAACTAATATGACTAGGAGACTGAAGAGGTGCTTCATCTTCGCTCTCGAAGAAAGCGCAAGCTGACAAACGTAGAAACAATTAGTTCAGCAAATCTGCTTTCCGAGTAGTAATCATGATATAAAGCAGAGGGGAAAGTAAAACAAATGTTAAGTAAAGACCAAATTCATTTTGATATAAGAGAAGCTGCTCTTGAATTAAATTAATGTTAGTACCTTGATATAACTAACGTTAAGGTAGTTTATTGAGTTACGGATTCACCAATAACTTTTGTAATATTATATAGAGATAAAAATACTATACATCAACGAATCAAGGGATTTCACAAACAGAATTTAAATGGGAAAAAACCTTCTTCAAATGAAGAAAGCTTTCTGTATCAGTCAATGCATTGAGACAATGTTGAGTCCAGAAGGGATGTACTGAAATGTGTTACTAAAGTAGGAAGTTGAGACCAATGAAACAGTAAAACAAGATCTTCACATAAACTTGAGTGAAGGTAGAAGTTTATGGAAGAGTCTTAGAAAGTGAACAAATGGAACGATGAGTCTCTCGTTTTGCGACATAAGGTATTTGTCATCAAAACCCGCTAAAAATTATTCTACTCAAACCGCATTGAATAATAATCCGTTTAGCTTTGACGCAAAAACCACGCTAAAAGAATGCGATTATACAATAAGTACAGTACTAACCTAAGCATACAGTAACTTGAGTCGTAAATTCTCTCATTTGCCAATGGGGTTTTGAAACCTCAAGGAAACATTACTGAACATCTGGCCCCCTCACTGGACTAAGAGTTTAGAATATAGAGAGGTAAGAATTTTGGCAGCGGCACAGATCTTGTGCCGAGGTAAAATATTTTTAGGTCTGTTTAGGATTTTTTAAACTTCAGATCAGTGTTGCTCAAGGAGAGTGTTGCTTCACCATAGGCTTTTCATTGGCAAAAAAAGCAAGCACCAGGGTTTTTTTGTTTTTTGTTTTTAACAAAATCAATGTGTTCTGATCATTTAACAAGCATGTTGAGCAGAATTTATAACTTCTTCTCAGTAACCCAACGTAGGACGAATATCAAAACACAACTGAACTGATCAACAAATAATATACAGAAGTCGAACCGTGTATATTGGTTTTAGAACTACTAAATTGATTTCGATGGGGTTTAAATCTGAGGAATAGACTTAAAATATATTTCTAAGTCACTCTGCCCTGAAGCAGTAAGTGAGTTTCAGAACTTAATAGTCAGGAACTTCAAAGATGTTGGATACCCCATCACCATATTAAATTAACACACTTCGTAAAAACATTACGTAATGTGCCGGTTTTTTCTCTAAATTTCAACCATTCACTTTTTAAATGCCACAGATCGCTGTATTGAATCCTGTATTAAAAAACCATGTAAATTAGTAATAATATTACGATAAAACGATGAAGAACATCTATGCCGTCGAAGTTATCTAAGCCCATACAGCTACAATTTTTGGCTGTTCAAGTAACCTACGCATAACTGCTGGTTATTGAATGGAAACAAACTGTTTATTAAGACTTTAGCGTCAGCAATAAAAGCACTTTAGGGAAATAAGTCAAGAGTGTGGAATAGATTTTAACTTTTGGTTCCAGAGCCACGTGAAGCAGCATAATGAGATTTACGTAAGATTTGGAGTCAGAATCCAGTGTTTGATACTATGAAAACCCCGTCAAAATCGGTTAAGCAGTTTTTACGTTATGTCAGATTATACGTAAAAAAGTTGAAGTTCTGAACACATTATATTTTGCTGCGTCAGCGTCAGATTTACTTATGTGGAAGGTATTAATGCGTGTACGGTACATGTTTGGATTTTCGAGCAGCACCATCAGCAGACGTTGTGGTTAGGTTGCAACGCAGCCTGAACCAGAATGACAACTGACATTCCGTATCATAGCATCCAATCCACGTCTTTCTGTGTATGTTGCGGGTTGACTGATGTTTTTCGTTAATCCCAGAAATTACTGGTGCGACTGAAAATACCGCCCCTTTATATGTGGGATGTAGGAAATCGACGTTTAGTTTAATTCTGAAGATGGTTGATGTTAGTTTCATGAAACTTGGTACACATTTTCTTCATTATGTGATTAAAAAATAGTATAGAGGTCAATCACTACTAGACCGGGCAAGGCCGAGTACTCTGCTGATTCATTATTACAGAGGCAACGGTGTTAATAACCACTGCATAAATAACCACAGTTCATATCCGGCTCTGAAGCAGAAAAACTTTCTGGTGATAATGATTGCAGGCGTCCAAGAAAAACTCCATCCGTACAGCTGTTGTACTAACGCTTGCCGCTACGTAGTATCGTAGCCAAAGAGTATCCATGTTGACTTTACACAAATCTGTCCTAAATAACAGTACGACCAGGTAATCCAATGTTGAATGGAATTTGCTGAATGTGCACTGAAAGTTACTCTGGAGGTTGTTGTATTCGAGACACTGGATGAGACAGCAATTTACCATTCTCTCCAATCTCTTTCCCATGCATTTGGCCAGGGCAATGCTAAGACAGCGACCCACTGACAACTGGTCCCTTCGGATATTCAGTAGTATGATTAACGTTACTTCTTTTCACCAGTTATGGAAATGATGCAGATGGCATTCTGGGATTTTTGTCTCAGTTGTCTCAACATCTAATACGAGCTGTAAACATTAGGTCAAGGTGCAGTATTTTCAGCACACTCCTTACAGCAAATATTCTGAATGCACAGATTGTCATGCTGTGTCAGTTCATAAATCAGTAGACCTCTGAGGCAGACAATGTAGAGTCCCACAGTGGATAGTGCTAGCTGAAATATCCAAACAGGAGGAAAGTTCGAGGAACGACGACTGACAGTGGCGCTGCACCTTTTGCTCAAAAGCAAATCTAGTCGAGGTTATTGTCCTAAGACATTTCAGTTTGTTATCTCCTTGGCGTATATGCCGTTCTTCCTAGCGTTCGATCAGCTCCAGTAGTCTCTTATGCTTCATGACGACAGTGAGGTGAACGTTTGGTGACGCAGAGTTAATTTTACCGGACAAAACTGGAATTGCAACCGCTTGTAATTGAGATAGGGAGGAACTGGTACAGAATTAGCAGTGTTACCAACCAATAGAGCTATTGCTCCTTTCGTTCGATCGCCGTTGGTATATCCTTTCTATGGAGGGTATAACCCAGGGGTAGCCAACCTGTGGCTCGCGAGCCGCATGCGGCTCTTTGAAGGATTATTTGTGGCTCTCGATAAATGTACCCGAGTTCCCTTTTCATTTTTCTGTTATTATATTTAAAAAAATTATCGTTCCGTATGTGTTTCAAAATGTCTTTTAAATTACTCATAACAAATTTGAAAGACTAAGTGCAACGTTGTAACAAATTTCATTTCCGTCCAAGTTAAGAATGATAGGACTCATCGAAAACTGCGCGAACGAACATAAAGAGTGGCGTAATCTTCCGCAATCGACCAACTCCAGACCGATTTTGAATTTGTAAACTTTTATTGCAACGGACAGTTGACATTTTTCTCTGGAGGAAACAATTAACAGCGCGAACGAACATAAACAGTGGCCTAATCTTCCACAATCGACCTACTCCAGACCGATTTTGAATTCGTAAACTTTCATTGCAACGGACAGTTGACATTGTGCTCTGGAGGAAGCAATTTGTATCACTCTTGCTACGGGTATAATTTGTAATCAGGAATTTTTGGTTAATTATTATTTGTTTCGTAGTATGTAACACGTGTTGTTATTGTTTTAATAACACAAAACTTGTATTTTCTAAATTTCTTTATTAATTTCCAGTTCTTTTAAAAATATGACGACAGAGAACAAAAATAAAAGAAGAAAATACGAGCAAGAAAATAGAAGTTTTAATAATGAGAGGGAGGAGAATTTCTTTTTTATTGAAAATAACGGAAAAGCATTATGTGTTATTTGTAATTCTACGGTCAAAAATTATAAAGCTAGCAATTTACGTCAACATTATGAAACCAATCATCCTCAGTCTTCTAATCAGTATCCACCAAATTCCAAATTAAGATCAGATAAACTTGCTTCTTTAAAATCAAATTTAAATAAACAACAGTCAATTTTGATGACCTTTAACAATGAAGCTAATAATGTGGCTGAAGCCAGTTTTGTTATTGCCTGGAATATTACTCGTGCAAAACGCCCGTATGGAGAGGGAGAGTTTATTAAAAAATACTTGGAAGATGTACTTAAAGTTTTAGATCCAACTAATGCAGCATTGCACAAAGTTGTTTCGCAATTTCCCGTCAAGAGACACACAACCGAATGACGCATAACTGCAATTAATACATCTCTTGAATATAATTTAAAAAATGATTTGAAGAACTGTATTGCATTCAGCTTAGCCCAGGACGAATCGACAGATATCACAGATCTTCCGCAATTGTCAGTTTTCATACGTTTTGTTTCACCTGACTTCGTTGTTAAAGAAGAATTATTAGATTTAGTTGCACTTCAAGAGTCAACCCGCGGTGTCGATATTAAAAATGCATTTGATTCCATAATGAAAACTTTTGATGTGCCTCTTAATAAACTTGTAAGTATTGCAACTGATGGAGCTCCGGCAATGCTGGGTAAAAAAATCGGTCTTATTGGGCTTTTAAGAGATGATTCTCAAATTCCACAATTCATACCGATTCACTTCATAATTCACCAAGAACATCTCGTTGCAAAATATTTACAATATCCTGATGTTATGAAAACAGTGTTACACATTGTAAATTACATTCGCACCAATGCAAAGAATCATCGACAATTCAAAAATTTCCTTGAACAATTAAAGGACGAAGAACTTCCAAATGACATTAATTTCTTTTGTATTGTTAGATGGTTATCTAGCTACAACGTATTAAATCAATTTGTAGATTTGTTTGATCCGATAACTGCATTTCTAAAAGAAAAGGAAATAACCTATTCAAAATTAGACGATGACGAGTGGTTGCAAGACTTAATGTTTTTGACTGATGTATGGAACATTTGCAAACACCGAATTTACAATTGCAGGGGAAAGATAGAATAATATCTGACCTCTCACAGGGTATATTTAGTTTTCAAACTAAATTAAAACTTTTTCAAAAGGACATTAAAAATAAAACATTTTGTCATTTTCCTCGAATTAAAAAAAATTATTCCAATATTAAACAAGAAAAACTCAACGAGTATATAAAAAACCTAGAAGGAATATTGACGGAATTCCAAAATAGATTTCAAGACTTGAAATATTTTAAATCGTTTCTTGATTTTTTTTCTAAATCCATTTGAAATTAACATAATTCAAAGTGAGTTTTCAATTTCCAATGTAATTATGACCCAAAAAGCATCTGGAGAGTTAGAATTAATAGAGTTGCAAGAAGATCAAGCTCTACAATTAAAATATAAGTCGACGCCGATCACTGAATTTTGGAAATTTGTACCAGAATCGAATTATCCTGAATTAAAAAAGGCTGCTCGTCGAATTATTTCAATATTCGGAACAACGTACTTATGAGAATCATTTTATTCCACATTAAAATTCGTGAAATCCAAACACCGATCAGTATTAACTAACCAGCATCTCAAAGAATTACTGAGAAGTGCTGTCACCAATTATTCACCAAATTTTAAAGAATTATCAAGAGAAGTAAAATAAATGTGTTTAATTTTTAATATTTAAATTCAATACACATATTTTGTACTTTTATTCATATGTTATCAATAAATATAATTTCTGTAAAAAAAAATTTAATGTCTTTTTTGCATACCTTTTAAATACGTATCTAATTGCGGCTCGCGAAATATTTCAAATTTTGAAAAATGGCTCGGACTATCAAGGAGCTTGGCCACCCCTGGTATAACCACTTAGCGTCGGATTAAGTGTAGGCCTAAAATTATTCTTCAAAGTACAAAAGAACATTGGAATAGGCCTATCTCGCTCTGATAACTGAACTTCTTCTAAATACTTCCTCAAAATGTTCAGATTTTACCGGAGGATGAAAATCATGTTAAACTATTTAATTTCTCCACTCCCAGTTATCTTCATCTATTTTCCGAGGTGAAGACATTCTTCCACCAACCAAGAAGTATAAAGGATTAAGCTCGTAGTGGTTAGGATGGCTTGGGTTTCAGACAGCCCGACGATACGCTCCGTGTGTGCGGAACACGCAAGATGTGCGCCGGGGACAAGTGAAGAAGTCCACGGTAGCTTGCGCAGCGCAGAGTAGAGACACAAATACTCGCCCACGCAAAGAGATATTGGTACAGCGCAATTAAGGAGGCGGTGAAGATTCGTCTCGCGGAAGACATTGTAAACATAGACACGGGATATCAACTCAGTGCAGCATGGAACCCAGCTATTAGTCTGTTAAGAGGGCGGAAATAGAAGCATCACGATCTCCTCCACACCGTGTGTATCCCAATCCATGCCCTCTCACCTCACCATCCACGTTCGGCGCACGTGACCATGACGTCATCAGCAACAGTGCGTGCTATATAAGGACGGCCACTCCTTTTTTTATAAAAACAGTGGAGCCGAACCCTTCGCTGTAAGAGTGAAGAGCGCCTTAACCCGATAACATTTTATGCAATTTGTCTTCTGTTTTGGATGATGCAGTTGAATTCTCTCTTCGTCTTTCACTGTCATCTTTATATTTCTCGCCGAATAATGTGTCACATTTCTGGCAGCACAAATGGAAGATTTTGGTCCGAAGGCTTATTAGCTGATGTGCGGCCAGTGCATGCCTGTTTTTACCGGTACTGATTCCGCCGAATAGTGTACAGTATCTTATGTTCAGAGGTCTAAGGGGGCGTCCATTAATTACGTGAGGTGAAATAGGGGGGAGGGTCCGCAAACCGACCTTAGGGGTGGTATAACCGCCCTTGCAAGCATAAAAGCTGAAAAAAAGTCTAAAAAAACCTACGAGATCGATTAGCAGGGGAGGGGGGGTCTGCGTCAAAATCCCACGTCATTTTAGAAGGGGGGGGGGGGTTCCGAACAGATCTCAAGAAGGCTCACCAGAGGGGGTGGGGGCCCGAAATTCTGGAAAACACCTCACGTCTTTATGGACGACTCCAAAAGAAACTTGAGGCAGGCAATACGCCAGTTGAACAGCATCGCGGTATTGGGATCGATATAGGGCGCAGATGGCGTGTGCGATTGTCGCAGTCGGTACCGGTATGCAATGTGAACGGAACTAATTGTGTCGCCGTGCCACGAGGTGCCAGCCAAGCCACAAGGCCGCACGACGCAGATCATACCAGAGTTGTTGATATCGCTCTGATTGCTGTACCAAGAACGCCCAATCTTGTTATATGTATCTGAAGACGCATTAATCCAAACAAATACAGACTGAGCAACGCGAATTTTTTAGCAGAGTTGTGTGTGGTAGAATCCACTGATTCCTTTGTCTATCACGTTGCTCTTTGACGGTGGGTTAGTAGAGACCATCGTGGGCAAAGCCTTCCAGGTTCTGTATTGAGAATTCTAATACACAGCTCAGAAACAAATTTACACTGCAAACATTTATTTCTCAGTGAATGAAAAAAAGGTGGCGGAAAGCAAAGGTTATTTTCGCTGCCCCACGAATATTTCATTGACCGGAGCTTTGCGCTAGGACCCTCAATAGTCCGCGAACAGCACTCGGTCACCCTCAGGGAAGAGGCAAGCACTTTAAGTGTACACGAGTCTACCAGCAGGATGGAAGGTAGAGCAGAATTATTTTCACTTGAAGAAAATTTAAATCAGTTCTTTTCTATTTCGAAAATAAAATTGCGAATTTACAGTGATTATACAAACTGAATTTACTTCAGCATATCTGTATATTCATTTTATTGATGTTGAAGTACTTAGATACTTTGAGGATACATTATCAATAGTGAGCTTAGGACACAAATACTTTCCCCTTGCTTCTGAATACAGCATACTGCTGCGTCGCCGGTAGCCTCTTGCGCTTTTAGAGCGGAAAGTCTTTCGGCTATTCATCTATGGTCTGATGGACGTTCTGAATTATTCTTCCAGCAGGTAAAGTAAAGGAGAGAACGCGGGCCTGTAGCTTCGTGTTTATTATGAATCGTCTAAGTGGCAGAGCCCGCAATGAATGTGGGCTGTTTGCCAAGGGCGAACTAGTTACGTCAAGGGTCGGAACGCCCTTGCCCTTGGCTGACACGCCCCTCTCGGCTCAAATTAGCGAGCCAGCTCTCCGTCTGTTTACTGCCAGCTGGGAGCGACCGACACCGCAACACACAGACCTCAAGCACTTTAATTCATCTCGCGGAGGCAATACAGAGCTACTGCATCAATACTCGTATTAACAATCTTGTTTCCTACAGCAGTGCAATCTAATCAACATTAGACTGCTAGTATTTCTAGGTTTTTCTCTTCTTCTTGTGTTTTAATTGAAAGGAATTGATTTTCGATTCGCGAATATGCATAAATTACACTGAACAACTCATAGCCATCTGATAACTCTGTTCCTGTATATACACGCCAGTATTACCTGAATGTGTTTGGAAACTACTTAAGTAAAACTAATTTGGTTACTAGAGAAATGTAGAACAATAACTCAGAGGACAGAAGGAAGATCAAGCTAAGAACAGTGAGGTAAGAATATACTTTTAAATCTTATTTAGAGCAATAACACAACGAGACATTTAATTCCATTAATTAATAAAAACAGCAAAAGGCACAAGAAAATATTATACTTGCCACTTCAGATTATGATTTATGCACAAATTTAAGTATTATCCGTGTTTCTATATGCATGAGAACATGGAGTAATGACCGGTTATGAAGCACCAATAAAATGGTATTTATTAACTCTTTGCTACATATATAATCATGCAAAAAAGTTGGAACATAATCTTTAGTGGTTTCTATTGGGTGCGGTCACTATTGCTTGTGGATATGGTTACTGTGCAGATCATATTAGCTGACGTTGAATTTATTTGCTGACTACTGCTAGTGTTCGATTCTGTTTCTTGACTCCCATTTTTTAGTTTGTGTAGTATGATCGTATGTAGTATGGTAGATCGATAGACTATATCTATTCACCTCATGTTCGCCTTCGAAAAGATCCTGTTGCACCTGTGTGGTATCAAATGATCCGTAAGTTAGTCGTGCAAAGTTGCTTCTAACTATAAGATTTGGGATCTCTTTATTGTTAAACAGTTCTTGTGATATAAAGACAGCGTAGCTTAGTACGTATGGAGGTGCCAACTAAGATTTTATTGCTACAAATGAAATATAGGAATTAAAATTGTCAGTACCTACTGCACAGAGTATTATATCAGTCATATCCCATGACAGACAGAAAAGGACGATTGCGACTGTAATTATGTTGTTATAAAGAGAAAAGTAGTATTGTGTTAAAGGAATTGTCTCAGTTGGCAAGGAATAAAGCCGGTCGAGATCGACGCCAACAACAACGGATAAATGACAGGCAGCAAGATATAAGCAAGAACATCCCTTAATAAAATTGTATTCTATCCTTTGTTAACTTATGACTAAGCAAAGAATATGTTTAAAAGTGAATGTTAGCAACCGAAACCAGAAGAGCTACAATAAATAAGGAATAAAGAATAATAACAATATCTCTTTTCACATAACGTATTCATCAATATAAGTATGATATGCTCAGTTACAAATTAGTTGGAGGTCGCCTTAATACAGTACAGAACATAAATTTAAAAAAAAGTGTTGTCAAAGTTCATCGATCACTTGACAGAATGTTTAAAAATAGAGATTATCAATTGCTGAGGCGTGAAAGGAAAAATTCCAGAATCCATCTTCGGCATGTAAAATACTGGAAAAAGGAAGTTGGTTAACGTCAGAAGTCAAGTCAGAAGTTTCTTATGAATTGGTTGAGGAACCATTTATATTTCAGCAGAGGTCTGATACCGGTTAAATGTGAAAAGGATATAGTACCAAACATTTTGCTGGTAAATTGCTGCATGCGCCATTGCAACGTATGAGTATTTCAATTTGTCTGCAGTTAAAAAGGTACTTGGTTCTTCAATGCTGGTGATGATATTATTTGACGAATCATTTGATGATAGTGTACATGAAGACATAAAAGAAGAGTCTTAAAAATGGTATGATAAAGAATCTGCTTCTATTCTGGATATTCATTTTGCAAGTAATCGTAGTAATCGTAGAACTCCTCATATTTCTATAACTAAAAACATGTAAACCTACTTATAGTGCGTTTGAAAATGGGAATAAATTCCCGAAACGCGTCATGCACAAAATAAATTAAAGCAACAAAAGTAACTGTGTCGCAGATTTTCATTTGTTTACCCTCAATTTGAAACAGTTGCAGACTTTCACTAATCCATTTTGTTATGGATAAAGTTAAGAAATCGTAGAACATTTAACCCGATTGCGCCAACAATATTAAAAGAATTACGAAGGCTTCCGCGGTCACTGTATGTAATATCTCGGAGAATCAAGATATTAAATATTAAAAGAGATCGCAACGTAGAATCTGCTGTTCTAGGTCTATAACAGTTCAGTTCGCAGTGGAGTTCTCCCTTCACACAGTCCCTCCACCCAAGAAAACAATCGCTGACATTTCTGTTAAAAAAGTGTTTTATACCAATAATTTCAGAGATTAATAATAGAGAAATAATTTCAGAGGATTATAGTATATTCATAGATCGTATTTTGAGAATCTGTAATGCTCATACAAAGGAAATAGCGTACAAAACACTAGTGCGTCCGCATTTGGATCACTGCTGAGTTTGGGATCCGTATCGAAAAACGGTGTGAGACATGGTTGTAGTCTATCCCCGTTAATATTCAACTTGTATGTAGAAGAAGCAATGAAGAAAGCCAAAGAAAAATGTCCATGTGGCATAAGTTTTCAGGGAGAAAAAAATCAGTATGCTACGATTTGCTGATGACATTGTCTTGTTAGCAGAGAGGGCTGAGGATATTGAGAAGTTACTGAATGGCATGAACAAAATACTGAAGGACGAATTTGGACTGAATATAAATCAAAGCAAGACAAAAGTGTTGAAATGTAGCAGAAATAATACCAATACTAGTAGGTTAAATATAAAAATAGGATCGGATACAATAGGAGAAGTAAGTGAATTCACTTACTTCGGAAGCAAAATTACAACCGATGGCCGAAGCAGGAATGACGTTAAAAGCAGAATAGCACTAGCAAAAAGTGCCTTCATGAAAAAGAGAAACCTTTTAGTTTCAAAACATTTTAAAACTCTTTGTGTGGAGCACAGCACTTTATGGTAGCGAAACATGGACTTTATGAATACCGGAAAGAAAGAAAATTGAAGCATTTGAAATGTGGTGCTACAGAAGAATGCTGAAAATTAAGTGGACTGACAAAGTGAGAAATGAACGAGTTTTGGAAATGATGGATGAGAAAAGAAGTTTGTGGAAGAAGCTTTCAGAAAGAAGAGACAGGCTAGTAGGTCATATTTTGAGACATGCTGGACTGGTTAATTTGCTGGTGGAGGGAACAGTGGAAGGTAAGAACTGTAGAGGAAGACAGAGATTGGAATATGTGAAGCAGATAATTGAGGACGTGGGTTGTAAGGGGTATGTAGAGATGAAGAGGTTAGCACAGGATAGGAAGAGATGGAGGATTGCATCAAACCAGTCAAAAGACTGATGACAGCAAAAAAAAAAAAAAAATAGCAAAGGATTGATTGACACGTTAGAGAAAGTACAGAGGAGAACCGCTCGGTACATGGCTGCTAGTAACAGTCCTTACAAAAATGTCACAGATTTGATACACAGATTGGGCTGAGATTATTTGGCAGGCAGACGGCGTCTTTTTCGTTTGAATTTATTTAGGAATCTGCGAAATTCTTCTTCCGCCAACTTATGACAGGAGGGATAAGATTAGAGAAGTAAGATACCGTACTGATGCTTTTATGTATTCTTTCTTTCTTCGTTCTGTTCGGGATTGGAATACACAGACCGAGAGTGGCCTCGCATTCGGGAGGACGCGGGTTCGAATCCCCGTCCGTGCATCCAGATTTAGGTTTTCCATGGTTTCCCCAAATCACTCCAGGCGAATGCCTGGATGCTTCCTTCAAACACACCATGGCCGAATTCCTTCCCGTTCTTTGTCCCAGTCCCATCCCGCCTCTAATGACCTTAGCCGTCGACGAGGCGTAAAGCAAAAAGTAAAAAAAAATAAGTATACACAGAATTAGGATTGGTGCTTAGCACCCTCTGCCGCCCACAATATTTGTGAATTGCAGAGTATGGATGTAGATGTAGATAATAATATCGGAAATATGAGAGATACAACCTTGGCTCACTCTCTAAACCTCCTCTCAGAAGTAACCTTTTCGTGCAACCTGTAACTATGACGTCATGTGAGTGAAGACATACGCCGCCAATACAAAACATATTTTAAAATTAATGTGTCACTGTGGCGTGATGCTGGGACAAACTTAAAAATGTTTGTTAGACCATTTGTATTCTTACGGCATTCGAAATAATAAAATTTTCTCAAAGTACGCAGGCAATTTCAATGGTGTGCCTATAGAGTCTCCAGAGTTCTTGGCTTCGTATCACAAATTACTAGCGTTTGGTCTTTAAGGCCCTCGCTTCCCGGACCACGTCATTGTCTACCTCACAGAGCATCCTGCTCAAGAACATACCCAGACCGTTTGCCCTGAAGAACGACTTTGTATAAACGTGACATAAGAATTTTCTTCGGTGTAGCCGTAGTAGTATCCACACATCCACTCACTCCGCTGAACAAATCCATCAACCCACGCATCCGGCTACATAATTCCTACCGAAAATTTATGTTATTCTCACAAAAAAACTTACAGCTATTTCAATAAAGAACAAACATACCTTCTTACATTCAAAATATTCTTATAAAATCTCCTGGCGTTGAAGAGTGATGCTCGGACAAACATCATATTACTTCGAACAGTGCGGTGACTGAGTTGAGGTTAGTATTCGGTTCACGGTCCTCTATTTTAGCCCCGAGCGGAGCTGCCCGGAGACTGTCCGCCCAGAATAGGACTCTCAGCTCTCTGCAAAACTCACGTTCGTCACCTCACCCTCACACAAAGGGGAAAATACACGTAAACCATATGCATATCTGCTCGGATAAAGCTGTAATAAAGTAATTATAGTGTCTTTGGTTCTGCTCTGTGATCAGACTTTCTTCCCAAGACTGATCAACAATGTTCTGCACAAGGATAGCACCACACTTTGCTAACAATTTAAGTTTTTTTTGAAGCGTTAAAGGAAGACAGGTTAGTAAGATAGGTTTATTTACACAATTCTTTTCAGAAGTATTACGCCAAACAAATCCTTGACATTTCCGTTATTTAGAGATTTCAAATGGAGTCATTATTTCCTAAATAGCCAATATGTTTCAAGTTCTCGCTGTTATTTACCAAACTGTCTTTTAATCTACGATTTGAAACAGCAGCATAAATTCGACATAAAGCATCCGATAACATATAGCAGCCGTCAGCACAGCCCATTGCTAGTTGTGATACAAATTAAGGGGAAGAATAAACAACAGGATTTCTGACCTGAACTTGTATCCACGCCACGGAAAAAAGTAAAAGAGAACTGATAACATCTGACACACAATCTTTCAGTATTCATACTCTAGAGCAGTGTTTTTCAACCTTTTTGAATACGCGACCCTTTTACAAATAAAAAAAATTGGCGATCCCCCGGGGGCATAATTGAACTTTAGCGGCCATCCAAGTCCGTAATAAAACCATCTCAGTGATTTAAAAAATGACATATTTAATTTTCTTTGTATTGAGACCATACCTACTGATCGAGAGTAATGTAGTCGCGAGCACTCTGTGGCAGTGATACATTCTTTGAAAGGTGGCGGTGGCGTCGCGGGATGTGAGAAGGTGGGATCAGCGGTCACATGAGAAGAGATTGGTTTAGTCGCTGCAGTCTGTTATCCAAGTAGCCATCGAGTACGGTCAGCGACGATTAAATGGAGAAGTTTCTCAAAAGATCTGCGCAGCACACCACGTCTGTTACAAGTGGCAGTGGCAGCAGCAAATCAAAACCGAAGAAAATAGACTTTACGACGACAGTTACCTGTAACATGGTTTTACGCTCATGAAGAATAAACCTTTCTGCGTAATTTGCTCCAATTAGAAAATGATTTGGTTAATTGGGTCTCAAAAATATAACCACACTTCGACAATTTATTAAAAAATAAACAGGCACAGCCTACTCACTAAAAATATATTTTTATTGCAGTGTTACACCTAAAGCCCTTGCTTTTTACTTTTACCTGACTTGCGTCCGCGTCCCTCTGAGCAATACACAGCTCGAAAAACACTGCTCTGGAGTAAAGCTAGAAACAACCCTTGTAACTTCACGCCGGAAATTCATTGGTGCCCATTTCCTCATTTTTTCTATTAATACATACACATCTACTGAAGTGGTTACAGTGTTTTTCAGCTTCAGCTGGTTCAAAGTCCCGTCCGAACATCCAGATTTTGGTTTTCCAAAATTACTCCAGGCGAATGCAAGATCGGTCCCTTCAAGAGGCTAGGATCGAATTCTTTCCCGTTCCTTATATCTGTCCTCTCCCGGCTTTAATGCTCTTGATGCCGACGAACCGTAAATCCCGGCGCAAAAAAATTATAATTTGGGTCCTAGCGATGTCAAGCCAATACCAGAATATAACATCTAAAAAGATGACACTTAGTGTTTTCAAATAAACTTGTCTATCCTAGTTATCGCAAAATACAAAAGGTAACGTTAATATTAACTTAATATTAACATTTGAATGCGACGTTTAAAGTAACTTTCAACTAAATATCTCCATTCAAATTACTACTAGCCGTTTCATAAAAACATAATCGCGCGTTAATGACTAAATGACATAAAGAGTGTTACCCTTTAAAGAGAGGCTCTCTTTCCTGACACATCGAACATTTTTCTCTCCTGAAATGATAGCTTCTTGAATGAAAAAGGTGGGCTTGCAAGTTCAATCATTAGCAATAGCTTTAGTACTTCAGAACTTGGTATAAAATCTCTAAATCTTCTCTTGTATTTCTTAACAAAACACAGTTACCAATTTCTGACTACTTTCCACAGGTTACTCTCCTACATTGTCTGATACAAAGAGCAAAACAAGCAGAAATATATAATACCACAGAGCTGTGAGAACTCGTGTTGTAGTATATGGTATCCATACCGAGCGCGGTGGTGTAACGGATAGCGTTCTGGCCTCGCATTCGGGAGGACGGCGGTTCGAATCCCCGTGCGGGCATCCAGATTTGGGTTTTCCATGGTTTCCCAAATCACTCCAGGCAAATGCCGGGATGCTTCCTTAAAAATGCCATGGCCGAATTCCTTCCCATTCCTTGCCCCCATCGTTTCCCGTCTCTAAAGACCTAGCTGTTGAGAGACGTAAAGCAGTTAAAAAAATGGTATCCATGAACACCGTATCGTATACGAATCTGCCCTTTTAAAAAATACTGCTGAAGTGATCACTCATGTGAGCAATACGTTTTTCAGACAAGTCGCATTAAAATCGCAATTTGTGATGGTCGTTTTGGACCTAAGGGTTTGATTAAGAGAAATTAGTGTTTTTCGAAATAGTTGCTGTATTTTGTGAATCTTAGTTGCAACGGGTCTGGTCAGTTAAGACAGACACGATTCAGAATAGCTTGTTGTTCGATAAAAATGCTTACGGCAAAGTCACCTTCGGCTGTTCCGTTCCGATCAGCTGTGTCGCAAATACATGTTCACTTCAGAACATAAGTAGCATTACTCTCGCTCATTCTTCGTGTAAGACTTGAACCAGTCAATACGGGTTAGCTAATCTAAGGCGCCGACACTAGTAGCCTCGCCTAGCGCTAATGCCTTCCAACCAAGCTGCCATGTCTCGCGTCATAGTCATTCAATCCATCAGTCAGTATAGGAAGCAGTGATTTAGCTTCAAGACGCTAGCATTCGGAGTGGTCCTTGCAGGCCACGTTATCGACTGGAAATGCACAGTTTTCAGTGGCCATTAGACGGACTCACCACCAGTTAGCCGTCTTCTCATTCTCATAGGATAGTATATCAGCTGAACCAGTCCTAGCCTTCTCTATCCTCGGTTCTCCGACCATAAAACGGAGTGGTGTCAGATATTCTGATAAATGACCACTATTAGTAGCCCGCAAGATGAAGAACTTCACGGAAGAGCAGAAGACTTAGAAGAGGCCTAAAAACACAAAGGTTAGTCACTCCATTTAAGGTCCACCACTCACAACATCCACAAATAGGTCAACAACCACTCGGACCCCTGACAAGTTTTCTACTGTTATTCATCAGCACAAATGCCAACGATGTGACTGAGGGCCGGATTTGTGTTAAGCGAAGTTAAGCGATGTTGTGATTAGAAACAAGAAAAAAGCTAAAATATAAAATGTTTAGTTGATAATGCGTCTTTCTGTATGTTAAAGTGAATTTCATTTCCCGTTTTAATAAAACATCGCAGCGAGAAAGTCTAACTTCACTAACTCATATTTACAAATTGTTAAGCGTACCACTTTTCGATGAAGATAATGCAGTGGTTCACTATTTATTTGTCAATATGACATTGTATTGATTTATAGGGAGCGTTTTAGTCCCATTTTGGAGCAATGGAGTGATTAAAACAAGAATTTTTCTTCATTGAGAATAGAAGACATCATTCTCATTATCGCGTAGTGATTCGAAACAAAACGTGCTGTTTCCGTTCCTGAAATTAGGAGGTTCTTAATTTTACTAAAATTCTGAGCAACTGCATCAGTGTTTTGTTACATAAAGATTCAAATAACTTCAGAAGACGTGCCAACATTTCATTACTGGTGATTTTGGTTTCTGAACATAGTTTGGCTTCATAACTTAGTCTTGAGCTGTTGCACCCCTGAAAATATATTGCTGATCAAGAGCAAAGTGATTTTTACTTCATTCCATTAAAAGAGGATACCGGAGAACCTACGCTTTTGTTTGACAAATGGTGATTCAAGCTAATCATTCTGTTCATAAAACGTAATGTAGTAACAACGTGTAGTTTGTGTGTCCTACTGACTTTTTTTTTTTTTTTTTTTTTTTTTTTTTTTTTTAGCCGTCTTTCCTAACCAGATAGATCTACTAGGTATAGAAGACCTCCAATTTAGTGAAGCATTCTGAGTCACTGCACTGTGCCAGAGGTGAAGGTCGGGTGGATACGGGGATTCTAAAAGAGGACCTTACGATCCTCAGTCAGACGCGCTAACCACTGAACCATTACAACAATCTGTAATGATGAAAGTCTGGTAGTGCTGGTTTAATTTTTGACTTATCCTTGAAGTGTACCTGTCAAGTGGACAGCGACCGGTCAATGGCTCTTGCTGCACCTCCCCGTGTCGCATAGCCGGCTCTTGTCCGTCGACAGTTACGTAAGACACTGTGGGTCACGGCGACGGAGGACACTTTTAGCCTGCAATCCGGGGAATGACAGCGGTCACCCTGATGGGGTGGGCTGCCTCCTCAAGGCCTCGACCAAAGTAGCATCTGTAACTGCCAGTCGCCGTCATCTTCCACTGTTCGTAGCCAACTCTCTGTACTCTTACCGTACAATTTACCTTCACTAACGAAGAGGAACCTATACTTTTCCTTCCACTACGGACTAATCTTCTCAATCAATAATAAAAGATTATTATCTCATTATGTATCACGCACACTATCCCTGGAAGATAACAGTTCGTTAATCATTTTTATTTTACTACATGTTAATTTCAGCTTAACAGAATGGCCAAACCAAGATTATGAGAGCAGCCCTCTCCTCATTCACATGCATTCATACACAGTAATGTTTTGAAACTCCACTCATGATTAGAAACAGGTCTGCAGCGTTTTGCTCTGCCGGTAACCTGCAGACAATAATACTTTAAAGCATATGAAGTAACATTCACGTTTCATATACCGTAATAACTTTATTAATTCATTTCACAAATTCGTCTTACTCCCTAAACAATCGTGAAGCATCCGGACAGGTGCTTCATATATCATAAATGTATCAGTGTTTTGATGTGCATCGCGCCACCACCTTGAGCCGTGCGCGTTGAGCCATATTATCAGCCACCCGCAGGGCGCTGCGAGCGCTTCACAGACCATTTGCCAATGTCTGCTGCCTGAGTACCGACGGACCCACAGATTTTGCCACAGGTTAATATGAATAAATTCCGCACAATTTACTGCCTACAACTTTTTTCCGTTGTAGTCCCCTTAGGTTGCTTACGTTAATCATATTGCCAAAGACCAGTTCGTGGCTGAGAACATGCACAGGGCCTGCCATTCTAAAGGACACAGCTTCGGTTCCCAGTACGGCCATCCAGGTTTCGGTTTCCACTCTATGCGAATGTCGCAATGGATCGTTCAATAGTCATTTCTTGCTTCCCCCCCCCCCCCTTAATCCATTCGAATGTCCTTAAATCCGACAATATGCACATAGTGTAATGTTTTACACATTGGGAATGTCTCCATACAGCTGTTTTAAGTCGACGTTGCTTTACTCGATGCTCCGCTGCCGCTATGGCAACTGCACAAAAAACTATTATTACGACCAACTTGGATGCCGTAGATACTGACGACGATAGTGAAAAGTTCAAACATATCAACTACATCTAAAATAATGTGTAATATACTAGTTTAAACACACGTAAAAATGACAGGTATTATCTACGGTGGTAGTAGGAATTTGTTCTGGAAAAGTCTAATTAAATACGAATAACGATTAATTATTGTTTTTCGTGATTTGAGTAAACTGATTCTAGGGTAGGATGTTTTTAAATAACTATATTTTATGTTAAATGACGGAAATTTTGCTTGTAATGATAAAGTATATAAGTAATGTTTGATTTCAAAAACGACTGGCTATTATTTCTTTGACTGATATATCTAGTGATTACCTATGTTTCGTTTAAACTGTCTTTGATTTTTTACTTTTGTACAAAAAAATATTTGGTTATATTGTGACCTGGTGCTAGTAACTACTACAGAAAATACAGTGTAAACATCAGCCTCTAACCTAAATTTATGCTAACATTGTATTTTTTAATCTTTGGCTTGCATTATATCTCTGCTCTTCGTATTTTTGTGCAATTACTTCCACAACAGACAGTTGTCTTTTATCTGGTATCGCAGATTCATTTTATTTTAAAATTATAAGTGGAAATAAACCCAAATTTACACTCCCTTTTGACATAATAAGCGTAAATAATATCAAGCGCAGTTATTTATTTGGAATTTCCTGATTAGCCAAGTAGCGCTGTGATCGCGGCCTGTATATTTCGGCCATCATCGGATTCGCCGAGGATTGTCGAGGAACTGAGTTCTCGTCCAATCTTCAGGCGTAACACATTTTACTGCACCGGACCTTCAGGTTGTACCGTACAACATTTTTACTATTTACTATTACGGCATAAGGAAAAAGTGCTTATTTCAGAGAGCTTAATTACAATTTGCTAACCGTGAATTACGCACCACAGATAAGTAAAATGATATCGAGAAAAACTATTTATCTTCTAAATAAGACATCTCATTAAAACCTTTAATATTTCGTTATCTTGGTGACCACGATTCCCTTAAATAGCGACAGTTTGCTTATTTACGAGAAAAACTATTCACATTGAAATACTTTAATGGTATCTTCTTATGTTTAGTTATGGCTGTAATAATTTAAACACAATTGTTTAACTTTCAGGAACAACAATTTAAAGAAATATTTACACTACTACTGCATATTTAAGTTACCAACGATTCACAAAACTTTAATTCAGAAATATAAACTGGAGACATTACAAATTTATTATTAATATAGAAACGTATTCCCTTTTAGTTAGGAAAAGCATTTTTTTAAACTTTTAATCATATATCTAATCATTGTCATGCTGTTGATTGCTCTAATAATCCATCTGTAAGCTCAGCTTCAGATAGCATGCTATAAAGTTTGTGTTAACGCGTACAGACAACCTCATCATCACCTATTATCGTCATTAAGATCTTCTTTACGCTACAAGAACTTTTTATGGACCATCTGAACCAATCTTAATTAACTGGCGAGGGGGAGAGGGACTTTTCATAGATTTAAATAAATACCTCTGACAATAATCAAATTATCTTTCTGATTACGTCATTTTACATGCAACTACCCAGCTCATGCAAACCTAAGGCTGAACATAATTTTTTGTATTCATCTAGAATCTTACATAAATAAATTACTCGAGACTTGTTAGCGTATATCAATATTTATTTTCGTGTATGTAAATGGCACTTAGTCTTATAGCCATTCACCCAGCAACAACTGTGGACCGAGCGTGATGCGTGAACGGTTAAAGTTCTGACCTCGCGTTCGGGAGGACGTGGGTTCTAATCGCCGTCCGGCCATCCAGATTTGGGTTTTCCGTGGTTTTCCCAAATGCCGAATGCCGGGATGGTATCTTCAAAAAGACCTTGGCTCAATTCATTTCCCACCTCTAATGACCTCGATGTCGATGAGGCGTAAAGTCACAAAAGAAAAAAAAAACTCTGTGTGTATTATTTTGAATCTTCCCAAGTTTAAATTTTTATAGTAAATATCCTCCACGAAGTACAGATAACACAAGACGGACACAACAATTAATTAAAGCCACCAATGCAGGCGACCTCTGCAACAAGAAACAAACGCGTTAACACTAAGCTGCCGGGGTCGGCTGGTGGGGAAGTTAACACATGAACAGAAGCCTTTTTTTTTTTTTGTAACAGTTTAACGTCCCTTTTTAACAACGTGGTCTTTAGAGACGGGAAAGGATGGGGGCAAGGAATGGGAAGGAATTCGGCCATGGCCTTTTGAAGGAAGCATCCCGGCATTCACCTGGAGTGATTTGGGGAAACCATGGAAAACCCAAATCTGGATGCCCGGACGGGGATTCGAACCGCCGTCCTCCCGAATGCGAGGCCAGAACGCTATCCGTTACACCACCACGCTCGGTGAACAGAAGCCGAATGAAATAAGCACATGCCGGAGACCTCTTTCGCTTCTCGTTAAATCAAATACCGCATCGCAGTTAGTATTCGGAATAATATCAATTTCAATTTAAGATACACGTAATCAAATCTTTTATATTTTTTTTATAAAGCATACTGCCTGCAAAAAAAAAAAAAAAAAAAAAAAAATCTGTTTCAGCCAAAAGATAAGGAGGAAAAGAAATGAAATTTCACGGGTTGAGAGAGTATATGCTGTTATTTCAGCGATCACAAAATAGAGTCAAACTTACAAAGAACTTGGCAGTATGAGACCACTTCTCAGTATAACGTTGCACTCTCTCTAGCCTGAATTCGTTTGTATTTTCACCTGAGGCAAGCTAGCACAATGGAAGTGTTCCTTTATATCCCTGATATCCCCAAGGTAGCCGCCATATTCACCGACGATGATCATTCGGGGTAGTGCAGTCTTGCTGAACACAATGAATTATTTATTTATTTATTTTTTATTTATCAATCTTGTTTCATGGATCCCTGCTGAAGAAGCACCTCTGGGATGTGAAACATGTCATGGTTAATATACATACATACAATATGAGTCATAATCATAGTGAAAACAATTATATGTTACAAAGAAAAATGAAGAGAATAAAATAAACATAAATTTTTACAACTGAGTTTTGCAAAAGTCATATTAAATCAATTAATTATTTTGTTCAAATTCTTGAATGGAGTAGGAGTTGCCAATAAGATAATCTCTCAGTTTTTCTTTAAATATATCTTTATTTTCTGCAAACTGTTTTATACCCTTGGGAAGTTTATTAAACAGATGTATACCAGAATAATTAACTCCTCTTTGTACTAATGACAGAGATGTTTGTGATTTGTGCAAGTTATTTCTGTTTCTTGTATTGAAATTTTGTATCTGTGAATTAGAAGTACACAGGTTAAAATGATCTATGACAAAGCACATGAGAGAATATAAATACTGAGAAGTCATTGTAAGAACATAGAGTTTTTTAAAAAGTTGTCTGCAAGAAGTTCTTGGTTTTACCCTACACAACATCCTAATAGCTCTTTTCTGTGCTATGAAAACTTTTTTACTTTGTGAAGAGTTTCCCCAAAAAATTATGCCATATGACATTACTGAATGAAAATATGAGGAGTAAATCCGTTTCGTTAATTCTAGATCTGCTGTTAGAGAAAGTGTTCGTATTGCTAAGGTGGCACTACTTAACTTCTTCAGTAGTGAAGTGATATGTTCATGCCAACAGAGTTTCTCATCTATTTTAATACCAAGGAATTTTATACTCTTTGTTTCTAATATTGTGTTATTTTTATAGCTTACTTGTAAATCTGGCTGTGTATAATTTTTTGTTTTAAACCTAATGTAATGTGTTTTTTTCAAAATTTAATTTTAATGAATTTGCATTAAACCAATTTGCTACTTCACTAAGTACTTCATTTACATTAAATTCTAGATTGCTGTTTGGTGTTTTTCTCACAGTCAGGTTAGTGTCATCTGCAAATAAAACACTCTTAACTTTGTCACTTAAGTTTCCAGGAAAGTGATTGATGTACAACAGAAAGAGGAGGGGTCCTAGGACAGAACCTTGTGGAATTCCATGTTTCTCCCAGTCTGATGAAGCATCTTTACTTATTTTACGCGTCGCATAGTGTTCAACGATTAATTGCGATTCTTCACTAGCTGGGATGACCATCGCCGGTTAGAATGGCTGCAATGAGGAGAAAGGTCCCATTCTTCCAATGTTTTTGCAGAGTCCTGGAGTAACGGTGCCGGTATTCATCGCGTATGACTTCAGGTCAGACTAATAATGACTAAGGGAACTGTGACGACACAAGGGTACGTCACGGACATCTTGAGTTATCAAGTGCTACCTCTAATGCGGCAGTATCGCGGTGCCATTTTTCAACAGGACAATGTTTGTCCAACGTGGCGTCTATGGGATGTTGAGGAACACCCGTGGCCAGCAAGATCCCCAAATCTGTTCCCGATAAAATATGTGTGATACCAGCGCCGTCCTAGTGGTAGCCAGGATATCAAGGATCAGCTAGAATAGTTGTGGGCAAGCTTATCTCAGGAGAGAATACAAAGGCTTTAAGACACGCATCCCAACCGAATCAGTACATGCATCCATTCCAGAGGGCGTGCAACGACATAATGATAAGAGTGCTCATACTGCCAAAACTGACTCGAATTTAGTATTACTGAAATAACGTCACATACCCTCTCAAGCAGTGAAATTTCATTTCGCTTCCTCCTCCCCTTCAGGCTGCATCAGTTTTGTTTTGAGGAAGTGTGTATTTGAGCTCCAAATTGCTAGGTCCATAAACTACTGATACTAAAAAAATTGTTAAGACGTCTCTTTGCACAATACGTCATTCCTTGTTTATGCAGCTTTTGTTCAAAAGTTTCATATCAGTACTGTATCTTGGAAGTATTAACACACCATATCTCATCATCTCTACGATCATTAAGGAGTAGAATGTGTCGTTTATCAGTTTTATGAAAAAATATTAATGTTTTGATGCGAGGGGCTGTTTTAGATTCATGCGTTTTAACTTAATTTTTCTTCTAGCCTTATGCCCAATCGAGGTCAACGTCGCAGTCATAGGATTGGGGAGGGGAACTATAATGAATTGAGCCGTGGTCTTTTGAAGGAACCATCGCGGCATTCACCATTACCGATTTCGGGAAACTATGGAAAGCAGAAATGCTGAACGAGGATTTAAACCCGCATCCGCCCAAAAGCAAGGCCACCAACATTACCCTTCACCCACAACTCTTGGTTAGTTTTAATAATTATATGGTAACTATGTCTCAAATGTTTCATCCCTTACTACACTTTCCCAAGCAGTAATATTTTCCTGGGTATCTTTTTACGAGAGCGTGTACCAAGTGATAATTTTTTCTTAACACTTAACTTAGATCAAAGCCCAAACGTTGGTTGAATTTTGCCGAAGGAGGAGTACTGAGCCAATATGTCAGACATTTTCTCCGAGACCTGTAGTTTAGCCTGGAATCCGAACCTAGCTCAAATAAGCGAAGTAAAATCCGTAAAATATCCTGGCCACATCGGAATTGGAACCTGGGGCCTTGAATCCTTATCCACTGAGCCACCAGACGGCCATATATTTGCCGTCTTGTGCTGTGTTGCAAACCTTCAATCAGATCTTGCGGTTTTTTTTAAAGTCCTGCCTCATCAAACAGAAAATTTTCAAAGTATAGTTTTTATCGCTTCCTCCCACTTTTGACTTCACTGTATGTCATGTCTACATTACTTTTGTGATTTAAAGAGAGCCATCGAAAGAGATCAGCGATACTGAACACTTGCGATTCTTTGACAAACAGCTTCTTGGAGTTCAGCTCTCCTCAGTTTATAGTTGTAGCAAACAAATACTTACCACCTTCGCGGAGCGATGTGCGTGGTTTTTCTCGTTATATGTTGTGTGCTGTATACTTGGGCTATACTCTGCCTGACAAAGAGCAAAAACAACTGGCAGTGATTGGGGACTGCCGACAGAAGTGAAAACTTAAAACTATGAACATCATAAGCGCAACACGTCATACTTACAGCTACAGATATACTTAATAATAATAATTCCGTGTAGTTGTAATGAACTGCTAAAACGGTTTATATTGGCTGCGCATGCCGCCCGTGTCTTAGCCGCCTTAACCTAAGCAGATAGTGTTACCAGGTACAGGAGACCTCCAGTTCAGCGTGGATTTCGAACCACGGAAGCGTTCTGGCGTACTTCACATTAAACAACAAGCTGTGCCAGAGGTGAAGGTCGTGTTAATCTCGTATGAAAATCTCCGTCGAGACAGACATTCGAAGCGGGGACCTGAACCACCAGGCCGCTACTGTTAACATCAGCATGTCTGTGACGAGAACTCATAAGATTTTATCCACCCAAAAATCGCCCAACGCGTCTTAAGAATTTTTACTTCAAAAACTAAAAATCTAACTTAGTCCTCAATCCGAAGGTTTGTCGAATCTTCCTGAAGAAGAGAGGCAGGAACGCCAATTCCTTTCCTCAGAACCACGGAACGTCCCGGTGTAGCTCATATAATCAAATACAGCTCCTAAAAATCCCTATTCATTACGGGCTTTGAACCCGCGTTCGGAGAGAGAAGCACTCTAAAGCAAACGCCTTAATCGCTGAGCTACCATACTGCCTTGTTTTGAAGTATACGTGTGCGAAGTACATAAAAATCGGATAAAAACTGTGTTTTTGTATGAACAACGTTGACAGAGGGTTAAGGAGATGGTTTAGGTTTTTGTAAATCAAGCGTAAACAATGTTTTTATATTTGTTTTAAAGTATACGTGTGCAAAGTTCGATCAAATCGGATAAAAACTGTGTGTCTGTTTGAAGAACGTTGGCAAAAATAATAATTTTTATATGTTAGCTACAAGAAAAGCTATAACTTTCACTGCAGTCCAAGCGCGACACGTCATACTTACAGCATGTTGGTAGCGCGAACTCATAAGATTATACCCATCCCATATCACACACGCAATATGTCGGTGACGGGAAGTTGTAAAGTCATTGATTTACCCCCGTCCAAATATTGTCTAACGCACCTATAGAAGTTTTTACTTCAAAAGGGTAGCAGGAAAAGAATCGAAACTTCAGTGGTTGCGAAGCTATATGATATTGCAGTGATTACAAAATCGAATCAAATTTACAAAGAACTTGGATGTATGAGCCCGCTGCACCCCCTCTGGTCTGGATGCATGCACTAATTCAGTTGAAAAGGGTGTCATGAAGCCGTTGACCAAGGTGACCTACAACTGTTGTAACTGTTCTGTTATATCCTGGGTGCTGCCAGTGGTATAGATCTGACGTCCAGTCTTGGCTCAACAAGTTCTGTCGGGGACAGACCTAGGGATCTTGCTCTACACGGGAGCACCTAAACATCTCGCAGTCAATTCATAGAGATTTGTGGACGAGCAATGTCCTGTCGAATAAGAGGTAACACACGAAGCAGCAGGATGTTCGTGACGTACCGTTGTGCCATCAGTGTTCCCTGAATCACTACCAGCCGTGACCTGAAGTCATTCCCGATGGTTCCCCTACACCATGATGACCGCTATGCCTCTGCAAAATATTGGAAAAACGCGACCTCTCTGCAAATCACCGCCATTCTCGCCGAAGACGGTCATCCGCGGTAGAGCTGAACACAATGTGACACCATTCATCGTGTTCAGCGATTCTGCCGGCTTACATGGTATGGGCACAGACGTGGATCGCAGGAGAGATGGTCCAATAAAGCGAGGGAACTGCAACAAGTCGAAAGACGGAAGGAAGGAGGGCTAAACAATAACGGGAAACCTTTCGCAATTACGGTTCAAGACTCTAAAGAATTTAATAAATATCTTGTACGTGGTCAGAATATGGTTGCTTAGGACAAAAATCAATGTTTAACATGTTTTTTTTGTTATTATTATTGGGTGAACTCCGCTCCCTATGCCGTGCCACGTTGCCTTTAAAACGGCTAGTGTAATCTCTCGGTTCCAATAACATTTATTACTAACGTATTAATGTGCAGCTAACTGTCAGTTACAAACACTTTTAAATAAAATAGTGTTAATACGTGGCAAAATAACCCCATAATTAACACTGTTGCTGGTTTTACTCCAAATTCTGAAAGTGTATTAGATATAAGTATTTTTACTATTTAAGTTGCATGATCGATATTTTACAATATTTTATGTGCTATATACGCTTTTAGATTAACGAAACACCTTAAATGTGAACATTTGACGTTGCTAACGTGTTCCGTTTAAGTACTAAAGGCCTGGGACTGAAGGCGGGAACCCAGCGTGTTAGGAGAAAGTCCTGGCATTCTGGAGGACATCGGTTCAATTCCCCGTCCGGCCATCCAGATTTAGGCTTTCCATGGCCCCCAAATCACTCCAGGCGAAAAGTCCGTGATCAAATTGCTTTCCGTTTCTTGTACCCCATGTCTCTCCTCTTAAGACCACGACGTCAACTAGGCGCAAATCCCGAATTAAAAAAAAAAAAAATTGTTGTACAGGTGGACGATAATCGGTGGAAAGATAAAAGGATATATCGTCTGAAATGTGAGTTACGCTCACGTAAATTGTTAAAAACTGCCTCATAAAAAAACCTAGATTCAAAGTCTAAGAAAGGTGAAAATGTTTTGATGGACGGCGCTGTGCGGTGATCAGTTTGTTGGTTCTATTTCGTCCAGAAGATCAACTCAGTATAAACCACTTGTACTTATGTGGCCTATTTTAACACGCGTACGCAGCCTCTAGTTAGCCCTTGTCAATCCAATTGTGGTTCCACAGTGGGCGGCGCATTCTAAATGGAGCTCTTCCGACTAGTATCTCCGAGCGCTATGTTTAGTGAGGTGTCGTCTGGAGCTGCCTCTAAATATACTGCGTGGAACAACAGACGCGTCGCTGGAATTTTTATGGAGCGCTGCGACGCCCGATCCAGACGTCTGCGGCTATTTCTGAGTCTCTCTCACTGGAACAGACGCACGTGCGACTGATCCCCCGGGAATGTTCTTAGAATTTCCTACTAACGCAAATGGAAGCTGCGTAACTTCACGTGTTAATACAACAAAATACCATCCATGGGAGCAAAAATATGGAATTTTTCGTTCAGTTCAGTGATGAATTATTGCTTTTATTTTACTAGACACGACCTAACAATATACATATATTTTTGCCGATATTGTTTACCGCTAAAGCAATTGAAATTTAACATACCAGCTGCTTCTGGCTTAATTGTATAATATTCTTTAACATAATCTGAAATAGTGACCTCGAGTTCGTAAATTTTACGTCAGTTATAGATTTTCAAATGCAACACTGTAAGTCTGGCCTGTATCAGAAAGATATCATGGAATAAACCAGCTGTTAGAAGATGACAAGGTAAAATAGTGAAGAAGCTAAATTTAAGTGAAATTACTTTGCGACATTGTCCTTTAACCTTTTAACCTTGTTGTCCCATTAAGAGCTTGAGTGGAATTCCCGAACGAGCTGGCTCTAATTCCAGTGCGACAGGCGTGTCTAATTGGTTGGCACGGACTCGGTTTGTTCTAAACAGAGTACGAGAAGCGCCACGAGATACACTCTGTGCCCGAGTTGTAACGGTACTTATTTCGCAAGTGCGTGTGCTGGTGTTAGCGGACTGCTTCTAAATTCATTAATGCCAACAACTGCAGGGCTTGTAGCAGTCCATACATCTGGTTGCCTCAAGTTTGTTTAAAAAACGTTTCGAGCGTCCAAGGATAAGATAATAATTTACCATTCAAAATTTTCTTTAGAGTCATAATTTTTTGACTGTATTTACATATTTAAAAAATCTAGCATATCATTATCTACTGTGCAAAAAACTCAAATTCTATTACATAAGAATAAAGTTTCTCTCTGCGTTTAGAATTTATGAAATGCTCTCGCGTAACTAACAGAGTTAAGCAAGTGTTATCACACGATATTTCGGCGATCAAATCACTGTCGCCATCTTAACCAGAAATTCCGTGTGAAAACACTTCCTTAACTCGGCTAGTTAGCTTAGAGAATTACATAAAATCAAATTCTGTTTTTTTATTTTTTAAAAAAAGAAGGCTGATTACCATCAGAACTAATATTTTTAATTAAAATAGGCTCTTTGTAAACTGTAGAACACAATAAGCCAAATAATTTTAAAGAAACAGTTTTCAAAAAAAAATTGAGCGAAGTGAAGGCTGGACAGACGTTTTCTTTGGGCAGCGCCCGACCCTTACGTGAACGACCGCTCCCAGGGTTTAAACTGGGAGCCACAATGCTGAACAAATTTATTCTTTACAATGAGCACGACGTTTGTAAATGCTTCTTCCCTCGCGAAGCTGAAATCCTAATACGCGATCAGTTCGTCCCAGCTACCCTTTCAATGCACTGGAAGAAATTGATCAGTTACTTGGGGAGGAAATAAGACTTTCCTAAACAGGCTATTCTCTGTTTAATATAACTGCTGTATTACGCCCAGAGTACAGACGCCACCCACGGCGTTCAAAAATTGTCAATTATTAGATCTATAATTTTAGATTGTTTAACCGGCTGTATTGAGTTGGAGATACGATCATCTACCAGGCGATAAATTCATCACCGTTTGAAAGCAGTATGACTGTTGCAACAGACACTTTCTCTGCTCAGGCAATCAATATTCTAGTAAGATACGGCAAACACCTTCCTAGCACAGAGGATGTGTAAGTTCTAAGACATATCAGTACAGAATGGATCTAGCGACACATCTCGAGGATAATATATATTTCACTTTTCAGCCACCACTACCTAGCAGATCGCCGGTCTTTGTGCGTGGAAGTAGCATGGAGTTTCCTGTCGAGCACAACGTTGGCCGAATGTCGATAGCTGTTGGGATGTGGGAGCTACGATGGTTAAAAGTGGTCGATGCAGGGTATTTTCGTATTTCGACCAAAGACATGTGTCTCCGTATATGTCACTCTGCTGCCACAACTACATAGCATAGACCAATGGTGTTGGTGTGTGGTAGTGGTATCATGTCTCCTATCGTGTACTATGGTGGTTAGATGTCGGTGGCTATAGGGGTGTGGGAGATATGGTGGTTGAAAGTGGTCGACCTGTGCCACTTTCATATTTCTACCAAAAACGTATGGTATGTGCCATGGTGTATCACTTTTCAGCCAAAACTATCTAGCGCAGATCACTGGTGTTTGTGTGTGGTAGTAGCACAGAGTCACCCGTCGATCACAACGTTGGCCGAATTTCGGTAACTGTGCGAGTGTGGGAGATATGGTGGTTGAAAGTGGCCGATCAATGATATTTTCGTATTTCTACCAAAGACATGTGTCTCCGTATATGTCACTTTGCTGCCACAACTACATAGCATAGACCAATGGTGTTGGTGTGTGGTAATAGTATCGAGTCTCCCATCGTGCACTATGGTGGTTAGATTTCGGTAGCTGTTAATCCAAATTCTTTACAAACACGAACGAAGTCGTGGGCATCAGTTAGTTATCTATTAAACTCCTTCAACATACTTAGTTATGCAGGATGCCATACACTTCTCAAATTACAACAAAAATAAATAATTATGCTATTAAAATAGTAAGTTTAACGGTATCTTCCTGGTAGTAACTAAAATCCTGGCAGGAGAACCCAAGAAAAAAAAGACTTAATTCACGGAGCTTACTCAGTGCCATCCGATCTCTAAATACCAGTGCAACGTAACTCTACAGCGTAATTGGCGTGTTCAGTGAGTATTGATAAAACTCAGTTTGTATTTGCAGTAGAGTGAAACCAAGCAACGTTAGATTTCAGCCTGTTTCCAGTGTCCATATTCGTGCTCTCTGCATCAGAAAGAGGACGCTAAATAACCAACTGAAAGAGAAATTTTAGAATACACTGGAAAACATTTTTATAGAACAAATATTTTGGTTTGAAAATTTATCATGCGTATTGCTACCAAAAATCATAACATTATATCGTTCTGAATCAATACTTTAAAAAAGAATAGATTTGATTTCTCCACAGTCACTACAACTGCTAGAATTCCTAGTATAGAGAAGATTTAATTGCGGAAACAAGCCCCGGTAGTGCTTGAGCAGAAATATATACCTACATTTATGTGTATGAAATAAGAATCTTGCTACTGTGTAGAAATCTGTGTATGAATTAAAATTGAGGATGAATAATATAAAACATTTTTTTACTCTGGTAACTGTACATCATCATAGTGAAGACCGTGAAATCATACAATACATGTCACTTCCACGTCTCTCCGCGATCGAACATTCTTTACTCTGATATATCATCATTTAGGAGCCATTGCAACCAGGTGAGATAAAAAAAAAATGGCTAGACAGGTTTACATCTTTAAATAGTTACGGAATAAATACTGACATTTTTACAATTTTCAGCTAGCTGTCGTCTGCTACTACGTATCCGTTGTTTAATAGCGAATCTCTAATACGTGGACTGACGGATGTGGCGGTCATCAAAGTTTCGTGGATCAGACGATCTGTAACGTGCATGGTACACACTGGGTGGAACCTCTGAAATCACAGCAAAGCCACATTAACCATAGCCAGCACAGGGAAGCGTGTCGAACTGGTATGGTTTTTGCAAATAGGCCAGCAATTGAACGTAATTCCTCGTAGTGAACTGTGTTAAAATGTAGACATGATCGTAATAAGACCACATACAGACTCTTTACAATTACAACATAAGACATCTACAGTCTGTGATCACCACCAAGATATTTAAAGACGCCACAAGCCATAATAGCTCTTACCACACAATCTCTATGGAGTCGCGTCAAATTGTCTTCATGGTCAGTCTGTAAAACAGTATCCCTCCATGTTCTGCTGAAAAGAATAGATTCTGTTTTGAGAAAATTACCCGACATGATGTGGACTGCCTACACGTTACGCACCGTGTTCGTAGCAAATGTTCGACGATCTACGAAAAATTCTGCGCTCACCGGATAGTCGATATAGCAAATAAATCGCCATCATAACTGCTAAATTCTTAGCGTTAACAGAAATAGTACAACGCATGACGTTGATATATTTATTATCATCGATGCTTGAATAATATCGGATAATACGAGTTTTTGTTAATTAATGATACTTTGTTTTAAAAAGATGAAGAAATGTTACAGTGGATAATAGTCAGAATAAGAAGCGCGGTAGTAATCAAGTAAAAAATCTTACACGAAACGAAAGAAAGAGACAAACTGCAGACTATCTCTAATTATACTGAAAAACAGTGCACTAGGTTGTCACTGGAGTCTATAATCACTCGCAAATATTTCACAACAAGCATACACATCAAGAGCTGTAAAAGGGATTACGTTAGATTCACATCCGTTGGTAAAGCTGAAAGGAATTTTAGAAGCTTTGAGCCTTGATTTTCATCGTGGCCTGTAATCAAGTTTCTTCCGGGTGGTTAGAACCGGGGAATATCAATTCCTAGAGCAATTGTGGGAGCTGAAATGTTGCTATCTTGTAACTTATTTTCCATTTTTATGGGAGATTAGGGGCCGTACCAACATTCGCGTTGGTGACTGCGGAAACCCGCAGTGAGGACGGCTGGTACGAGTGGTCCAGGACTCGCCAGGGTGGCGGAACACTATCAACACCACATCTGTAAGTGTTTTGCATATAATTTTACTGGAGAACTACCTGTATTTTACATTCTATCTTGCAGATACGGCACAAGACTAATACAAGAATTGATTAAAACCATACATGCCCCAGGACGGACTGGAACCACTACATTGCTGTGGCCACGCCGCGGATGTAGCCACAGTGCTATAAACATAGCTGCAGGGAAAAGAAACAACCGATTATTCTGTCTGATCGGTCCGTTGAAATTTCAAGAAAACAAGGTAATTACGACAAAATTGATAGAGGCATTATTAAAAACTGCTCCGATCATTCTGCAAAGGATATTGGAAAGATCGTCCCTTTTTTAGTCATTATCTGAAAAATCTGAGACAAAAACTAAAAAAAGGTAGTAAAAAAAAACAAAAGATCCAGATAATTGTATTAATTTACGCCATGTGCAAGAGTATTGTAAAGAGAGCTCAAACAATCACAGTTTAAGTCATACAGAAATTTTTTCCGAAAGTAACATTTTAGGGACGAAAGCTCCAAGATTCCTGAAACAATGAAGAGAAAACATGGCCGAGTTAGCAGATCAAATGTGGTAGAAACAGAATTACGAATTCCACGTAGACGCCAAGTTTCTTTTGTTGCTATAAGCATTTGCATCCAAGTGAGAAAATTTTAAAAAAAATTCTAAAAGAACTCCTTTCAATTGTACATACTTAAGAAGGACGCTTGCGTTCTGTTAGCTGTTTAAGGCACCAACGTTCCTTCCTCTTAAAAAGGATTAAAGAGCCAATAACGCTTCCAGACCATCGCAAATTTATATAAAAAAACTGTATTGTTTTCTCAAAACTACCTTATCTTCTAGTAAGTCTGAAATTATTTTTCCTTTACACATGGATGCACAGGATGTAAGCACCCTCGACATGAGCTCACGTTAACGTCAGCCTCAGAACCCAGACTAAGCCAACCCCACTCGTCATGACACGCAACGTTCCACCGTCACGCCCTACGGTGATCGTTGAAGCGTGACATGCTAGAGGTACTGGCGCCCACAGCTACACAGGCGCAAGTGAGTTATCATCTTGGCTTCCCCATCTCTTTCGCTTTTCAGTTTACGTTGGTTGTGGCAGTCTCGATGTATTTTGGGTTTCATTTGAGGTTCGAATGCCCTGCATTCAAACAATATAATTACGTTTCATATTACAATCACAAGGCAGAATTTTTGGCAGCCTCAAGATCCATATCTCATATATCATTTTTGATTATTTCAGTCGGGCTTTTTAAACTACTGAGGATTTAGAGTTACCAGGGTAGTGGATTCGAATTTTGTACCCCGAGAGCCGGCCACATTGGTTACGAATTTTAGGTAGTATTTCGAAAGAGACTACGGGAATGCTGTCCCTCTCAAAACTACAAACGTTAAGCGAAAGAAATAACGTAAAACTTCCAGCTGACTGACAATACCACTCTCTACCCTGGATAGTCCTTAGTGAAGATAATCTCAAAAAAATTATTTGCTAAGTTATATAAGTTGTGTCGACGTTTTTATTTATACATTTAAGATACTTGTCAACATATTAAGCAATCTGTAATAAAAAAATACCATCAAGTGTGAGCTCTAAAGCTACGAGAGTTCTGTACACATATTGTGTATTTAACTCATTAAAAAAAAAAAGAGTTCTAAAAAAACTTAAAAAAAAAATAATAAGTATTTTAAGTTGAGTCTAATAAGATTTTCCGAAATTTTCTTTCAAATGGCTTATATTAATAAACGCAAAAAAAATAATTAAAATTTTACAGAGTCAGAAAAATATTTTGACGAGATTTTTATGATTTTTCCTTCAAATGAAACGTACTATGAACCGTCAAAAATGTTGCCTTCTGATGTATAATATTTATCAAAGTCACTCATTTGGTTATTTTCCGATAATAACGATATACATTAACCGTAAACTTTAGGAACTTTTACAATGACTTTCGGATCAGTAGTTCCCGACATAAACGGGGAAGAGGGAAGAATTAATTTATTTTTTAATTCTTGCTTTTCGCTAAAAGCTTAAATCGTAGTGTAAAAAGAAAACTCCAAAAATTTTAAGAGTTGGATAAGTTTCAAGCTTTTATTCGATAAGCGTAAAGGTTATTTAAAGAAAATCATTTTCTTCAGACCTCTGTTCCCACTGTTCCCTCGATAATTATCTTCACATCCCCCCTCCCCCCAGGATTTTTTACTAGTTGTAATTATAATCGTATTAAGGTCAGTGAAAACTAAAGTAATGCGCAGTTTCAAATTTCTTAGTTAAAAAGTTCAGAAATTGTGAGATAGGAACAAATGAATAAATCCATAAGGGATTCCTTCTTTAATTCAAGTAGTACGGCACCGTTCAAATCGGTGATATTTTTCTTTTTCAGAATATTGAATTATTTCGTGTTTTGCAGAGCCATTCAGCCGTATGCTCTACATTGGATGTATTGACCTGGGCGGAGCGAGGTCATTGAGTTTGGCGCCACATTCACGGGAAAACTAGCATCCGGTCGGGAAGCTGTATGCACCACACAGGACACTCATCTTAGTTACGCAACATTA
Organism: Vandiemenella viatica; assembly: GCA_031002005.1. Lineage (NCBI taxonomy): Eukaryota > Metazoa > Arthropoda > Insecta > Orthoptera > Morabidae > Vandiemenella > Vandiemenella viatica. The sequence goes on along the minus strand of JARYHS010013630.1, from coordinate 142,389,451 downwards.
ACAACTGCGCCTCTCATTTCAATAGACCCTGATCTGACCGAAAAGAGAGGAAGACCATCGTTCCAATATTTGAATGGAGCGCGTTGCAATTACTGTGAAATGACAAGACATAAATGGAACGAGAATGAGAACGCTTTTCTCATCTTTTTCCCCGTTTCATAATTAGGAAAGTTGACTAGAAACATGCGTTAGCTCTAAATTCTTTCTTCAGGATCGTTCCCACGGCGCGTGGTAGGCAGTGCGCGCCTTTCATCTTCTACCGCCTGGCGGTGGGTCGAGGCGCGCCATCCCTGCTAACATATGCGGCAAAGATGACAGGCGATCCCTAACAAGCGCCTAGGGACGTGCCGTGTGAACGTACCTTTACGTTACAGGTATTGTACAGATGTTTCGATAAATGGTATGCAGTCAAATTAGTTCATAATTCCTATACGAACACTCAGCCCATAGTTTTTGATCTAACGCAGTTTCAACTTCGAAACAGGTGAAAAATTCATTAGACAGACTCAATATCTGCTGGAATATTCAGTAAATGTCAATACTTACGAAAAATTTCGAACACACGAAATAAAGGAAAAATATGCTCGACAACCGAGTAGCCGTAGGTATTTCTTATTTTGTGTACTTTTAAAGCAAGGCTAACAGTACAGTGGGCCTGCTGGGATATTATCAGAACATATCAACCTTTCCCACTGAAACTTCAGTGTTTCATACGTGGTAGATGTCGTTTCTACAAATGAGTTTCTGGTTTCTGAACGAATCCCGGAGTAAGGTATCACCCCACCGCTTGTCAATGGCTTGATAAGTATGCTCTCCTGTGCAAACTTTAGCCCTCGTACCGGTAAAGAACACACAGAGAGAGAGAAATCAGAAATATTGAATGGTACTCGATGAATATCTCGCTATAGACCACTACAGACCAACAATGTGTCTCAAAAAAAAGGAATCCACGAAAATTATTTATTTATTTATTTTAAAAAAAGTTAATGCAAATGCCGCGGATCTTATGACCCTACCTATTCGCCTTTTAAGAATTTCGATTTAAACTCTTTTAGTGTTTCTTGTACTTTCTTCAACGTTTCCCTTGATAATTTAATTCAGTGTTTGTCTAGATTAAGCCAAAATTTCTAATTTTATAATTCCCTTATACTTTCACTTAATTTTTAGTTTGTAATCATGTGATGGGTTTCCTTCTGCTTATCGTTACTAATTCTTCTAGCAATATCCATCTAGGTCTCGTCGACTCCGCGCTCTATTAAACCGTCTCCTCTCTTCCAGTGACTCCGAACCCAGCTCCTATGTCATTTTAATTTCTGCAATAATTTCCACAAACAAATCTAGCTCCCGTTTTCCACCCATTCAATCTCCTGCACAGGGTGAGTCAAAACGGAGTTTACAACTTTGAAATGCTAGAGAAATTTGTTGAGATGACTTACAGAAACGGTAGTTGTGTCATTTTGTAGAAAAACAACCTCAAGTACTAATTACTTTTTAATTCCTCCCAGCTGAAGGCTGGGAGGCGGGCTGCTGGAGGATCACTGAGGTCCTTTTCAGCCTACTACACTGCGGGGAGGGAAGAGGGATGGAAGGTCGGCCGTGGCCTTGTAGGGAACCATCCCAGCATTCGCCTAGAGTGACTGAGCAAAATCACGGAAAACCTCAGACAGGATGGCCGAACCGGGTTTGACCCCGGTCCTCCCGAATGGCAAGTAGCAATGCGAAATCGCAATGCCCAAGCCTCGGTCCAACAACCTCAAGTTTGATTCGTGTAATGCATCAGAACACCATTCCGCCACCAGGAGCGCCAGTGTAGTGCAGTTAAAAAGGCTACATTCACTGGTGCGGAGCGTGCTCGTTGTGTGTTTTGGTTTCATGAAACGAACTCTACATAAACTGTTCGGCGTAAATTTCACACCGAATACGTTAAAGAACCTCCAAGCAGGCCTACAATTCACTCTAGGTTCACAAGAACTAGGCTGAGGCCGGATGTTCCTTCCCAGGTCGGTGGATTGGCCGAGAAGGGCCACCTCGCTCCCCAGACTTGATACCACTGGATTTCTTTGTCTGGGGTTTTATTAAAGACCTCTGTATGTTCTCCCCTACCAAACAATTTGGCTGGCCTGAAAAATCGAATCTACGCTGGCGTTGCACAAGTTACGCCCGATTTGCTGCAACGAGTGTGGGATGTTTGCCGCATGACAAATGGTAGTAATATTGAACCAAAATGACACTTAACACTTTTATGTTAACCTTAAGGTTGTTTGCTACAAAATGACACATCTATCGATGCTGGAAGTTATCTCAATATATTTCTGCATCATTCCATAGTTGTAAAGGCCTTTTTGACTCACCCTGTATTTAATATGCATAGGTCGCGTACGACCTCATCATACTTAATCAATGGTCTGACCAAGATTTTGAGTCTCGGTGCCTCATTTCCCTCTCACATCCCTCTCCAATAAAAATAAGATTTTGAGACCTCCCCCTATCGCCAATGAGTCCTGATCAAAAGGATTTATTATTGTAAATTTAGCAACATTCAATTCCGCATACAATTTAAAATCATAAAAAATATTTTTTTTCAAGTTTTGTACACGTTCTATCGTGTTTATCTTCATCCCATGTTGAGCTACTCAGCTGGATACATTGCTCATAATCCTTTCCCGTTTTAGTCCTGCTAAATAGAATTGCGTCATCTGCTAGCGGCATTATGGAGGAATGTTTAAGGCGATCGAAAGCCTCCACTTCGAATCCCTGTCTCCGCGGGGATTTAAAAGCCCTTAACCCTACGTTCACTTATGGCACAGCTTGCTGTGTAATGTGAAGTACGCCAGAATATTACTATACTTCCTTGATTCGGATTCCACGCTAACTTCAGTTGTAACACGGATGTGTTCACATTCAAAGCAAACTCAAGTTCAGCAAACTCAAGTTCAGCAAACTCAAGTTCAGCAAACTCAAGCAAGTTCAGCAATAGGGCTGCGCTGTAATTTTGGAATCCTACCCTAATGAGAAATACCTAACTATAGCACACGAAGAAATATCTGGCTTGAGGAGAGAGGCAAAGAAGAAATTTTAAACCACAAAGGATGCACTAAAATTGGAGGTTGAAACGAAAAATATACGAAATGCTCAAGATGAATAAAAAAAATAGTTATTGGCTATGTTTTATAAATAAAATAAAACAGAAAACCAAAATATAGTGAAAATGATTAAAAGACAAATGTAAAGAAGCAGAGAAGCTAATGGAGCAGGTAGAGTATACGCGGCACACAGAAAGCTCAAACAGAAGAGGTGGTGCGTAACCGTTTCCAAACTCAGATAAATTAGAGAACTGATGAGTTGAATACGTATGAATCTTAAAATCGGCAAAGTTTCCGGGAGAGAAATAAACCGAAAGATAATTCGAAACGATGTGGAAGTACCGACCTCTCCCTTGGGCCTGCACAGCGACACAACGCAGTGATCAGGCCAGATGAGGCATTTACGGCTAGTTCTAAAATCCAGATTAGGTGTTTTTGTAAACAGTCTTGCTACACGAATTTGATGCATTCATACAGCCATACGCAAAATATGACGACATTATTTTATAACGTTGCTTTAATATTTTGAAATATTTTACTCAAAAGCGTGCTCGTCAGTTGAGTTCAGTGTTAACGGTATCTGAGCTGATACCTCCACTTCTAGGAAACGAAGCAGACCGAAAGATACCTTAATGGAGTAGACTACGATGATGTTGAGATCTAACAACGGTAGACTTATCGGATGTCAGGGGCATAAATTGCTCCCCACCTTGAACTAACATTAACCTAAAATTGTTGATTTGACGATTTTCACCTTGTTATTGAACAATGACGATGAAAGTATGCTAAGTTTCATCTACGTGCTATTAATTTGACGTGGTATAGGATCGAGGGTTGCCGGTTAAAATATAGGCATAGCTGTTATTTACACGGGTCCTTGAACTACTCCTTGTGCTTTGTTTTTGAAGCAAGGTACAAAATAAGAAATCTGTTGTTCGGAGTCAACGTTAAGCAGTAGGAGCCCTGTGGAGTTGGAATGCATAATAATTTGATGCTCTATCAACAGATTTATTATTGCATAAAGTGCATGTACCTAAAAACAGATTAAAGTTATAATACCTAAAGAATGTTACGCAGGTAACTTAAAGAGAATTAGACGAGGCAATGAGTAACTCAGAGATTTCAGTACTAACAACTGTCCAGAAGAAAATGGTAATCGCGACAAGGCAAATTAGGTTTCAATAGAATGCACTAAATATAAATAACAAGCCGTAGTATCTTATTTTAAGCAATTTTTTTATTTTTTTTATTTTTTCCAACCCATTATTCAGATCAATTCGTAACAATATTGGATTCTGCGGATCAGAATTCAGTTGATCGAGCCGATACAGTAAGGAACATATCTTCATCGCATTCCGAGGTGTGCAGTGATTGCTAGAGAGCAGTTCCAGACTTTTCACTGCAGCTCGACAACAGTGTTAACAATATTTATAGAACATTCCTGTTGTACCGTACAATCAACAGCGCGTGCCGAATTCCTCTCTGAAGAGAACAATGCTGCGGTAGTCGGGAAAACTAAATTCACAGGTTTTTAAAGAGTAGGTGCTGCTACAGATATTGCGCTCTGGTGAACAATGATAACAAATAATGAAGCGAATGATATTTTTTATAAATTTACGACTATACTTTTAAATAAAGTTTCATTCAGCTGTTGATAGATAATAAAGAGACTAGGTTGCAAAACGGCTTAGTATGGAATCGAATACGAGAGTACTCGAGTCGCATTTCAGTCATTGCAGATGATTGCAGGAAGCACTTCGGTTATTCCTTATTTTAGCCTCATTTCCACACTGCGTGTGAAATCCCCGTACATAAAGAATAGTACGGTGTCAAAACCAAAAGCGATCAGCAACCTAAAGCCGTCAACATTTATACCGTCGCAAAAATGTAAATTCTGCCCTCGTTTGATCGTTAGCCGGAAAATGATTTCAATAAGAACAACAGTGACGAAAGTTGTAGTATAAGTAATATAAACAAAAAATAAAACAGAATAAACATGATTTGGATTTATGATTAATGTTTCAATGATAATAACAAAATTGGAACTAAATATTGAAGGTTATGAAAATATATTGTAATCTATGAAGGAGAAAGCTGTTAACAAATTAGTAAGGATGAGAAGATGAAAAGTTTTGAAAAATAGCAATCATCGCTGGTTCACGTACCACGTTACGAGGAAATGCCAACTACCACTTTAAAATTTAATTCACGCAGATTCTACAGAACTCTATCCAACTAGATGAAAAGGCCTAATTAAAAAATAAAGTCTAGTTGTGTATAAAGATAAAACCATTAAAATCCGTCTTTTTTGTCTTTAAACAGTGAACCTACACACAGTGTCTCAGTTTTTCAAAGACTAAATCTATAAGACGACAGTGATGTAACTGTTACAGAAAGAAAACTTCTTACGACCCTTTGAAACTGTTTTGGCTGGAAGCCACCTTTGTCACAAACACATGGAGTGTGAAGTTCTTAAAGTGTTTTAACAACACCTCTAAAAGATAGCTGACCAATTAAGAAATTTCTTGAAGTACGATACGAATAGCAACACCTTAAGAAGAAGGACATTTTCCATCCCCCAACTCAAACAGTAGAAATATACTTCAACAACCGGTAATAACGCTTAAAAAGGATTTAACTCCCGGCTTAAATTTACGCACGGATATCTCCGACTAGTTTACATGCTAACTTTTTGGTTCGTATATTAGTGTAGATCGCATTACGAAGATACACATTATCGACTCTCGTCGGTCAGTACTCGTTTCCGAGTTTATGTTTATCACTTGCAGACACTTCTTTCCGCGGCCGTCGTTGATGGCTGATAAGGCCGAATCTGGCGTAAAATAATCGTCCGCACGCGTTGCACCTAGCTGTGGGAGGCGGGTGTGGTAGGATTCGTCGCGTTTACTGGTATTACGAGCTTCACTGCCCGACGTCGCTGCTCCTCCTCCGCGCAGGTGGTTTTGCGGCAGAGAGCGCGGTCTATTGCAAAGTAGACCCAGGTTTATGTTTGTGGTCTTCATGATCTTTTTAAACTGTTCTTGTGTAACGCTTCAGACTGGCACCAGAAGGTCTTTTGGCAGTGCTAAGCTCACCGTACAAAAACTGACGAGGGATCTGATGTTACTCATTCGCAGAATATGTCCAATCCATCCGAGTTAGTGACATATAATGGGTGCTTGAATGATGTATATTTGTTCCCTTTCTAAGGCTGTAATGTGTGATACGTAATCATCTCATTTGATGTTCATAGTGGAGCGAGATTTCTGCTTGTGACATTGCTCCAATTTCTCAGCGTCATGTCAGTAAAGCGTTCATATCTCACATCCGTACAGTAACGTGGAGACAACAACAGCTCAGTACAAGAGCGGCTTGGTGCTTAGGTTAAGATCTTTGTTCATAAACACTCCATGAGCTACATGTGCGGCGCGAATTCTGTTTTCTGCATCATTTTCCGAGGAGAATGATCGCAGGTAGGAGAAGTTATCAACTTGCACGAGGGACGGTTACATCAAAGCCTCTAGGAGCAGGTTGCGCTAACACGTTAGTTTTTCCAGTGTTGACGGTCAGGCCAGATCGGTCATATGCACTCTTCAAGTGGTTAACGGATTGCTGAATCTGCTGAGGAGAGGCGGTGTCATCTGCGCACAGCATTTCTGTAATTTGTGAGTGGGAATTTAATCTTGATGAGCGGAGTCTGTCTGCATTAAATAGTACTCCATTAAACCGATATCTATATTGGGAACAGATGATGTTTCATAGAGTATAGCTTCCAAATACAGTGTAGGAGCAAGTACGCAGCACTGTTTTAAACTATTTGTGATAGGGAATTTTTCAGAGTCATCACTTTGATAAGAAAAGCTGACCAACCCTACCGTCATAAAATGATCTAGTGAATCTGAAAAAATATCGAGGGCAGCCGAATCGTTCTAATACCATCCACATTGCACATGTATACCAAGCATCAAACACCTTCTCTAAGTCATAAAACACCACATAGAAAAGCTTGTTTTGTTCTCTGCATTTCTCTTGAACTTCCCTGGCGCAGAAGATCATGTCTATAGTACCCCTTGTAGTACGGAATCAACATTGAGATTGTTTGTATAAATTCCAACACCCATCTGAAATGCTTTTAATCACTTCAAAAAACGGAGGATCTGTAGAACAGTTGAACCATAACAAGTGATTAAGATTTCAGAAAGATGGCGTGCACGTCCACCCACTAGAGCGATCTACTATGTTAACGGACAGTCTGTGCAGAGTCGTCGAACCAAGTGGAAACGCGCAACAGTGCCGATATGCCACGTCGAAGTCAAAGGGCGCAATATCAGCATGTGAATGCGTTAGAATGTGCGAATGATTGGTCTCCAGGAAACGGGTTTGTCGTGCCGTGGCATTGCTGCTCTCCAGGGCACGCTGCTACAAAGTGATGCGTGTGTGAACAAATGGATAGAAGAGATTCGTGCACGGCGCAGCATGACCGCCATCTTTTCATTATGGCCGTGCCCAACTTTACGGCTCGACGTTGAAGCACTGGAACCGGTGTTGACATGTCTGCTTCCACGGTCGACGCCATCTGCCATTCCGTCGGCTTCCACTGACCAGAAACCACCAACGCCTCACACTGCAATGTGCATATGAACGACGTCACCTAAATGTGTTTTCAGTCAAGTCCAGCTTCAACTTTTCCTTCAGTGAATGCTGCGTACGTGTTAGATACTGTCGTGGTGAACGCAATCGGACAGACTGCATTGGTGAGCAGCATAGCAGACAAACGCCATTTGATCTGAGGCGCCATTGGATACAACATGCGATCTCGCCTCCTACATATTGGGGGCAATCTGAACAGCAACCGATACATGGGGGTTTTAGAGCTTGAGACAGTGCCGCTCTTGCAAGAAACTCCGCATGCCTTATTTTACAGGCCACATGCGGCGAGGAATGTGCAAGACTACTTCGAAGAGCGACTGGTACGTCTGCTTTCCCGGCCCATTCATCTGGTTTGCTATATGGTCGGTCGGCTCTTGTTATTCTGATCCTCCTGCAATCATTGTCGATGCTATGTGGACGCGCCTACAAACCAAGTGGCTGTGCTTCGTATTCAGACCCTCTTTTGAGTCCATGAACGTATTTTAGTCCCTTATTGCTGCACGTGGCGACTTCACACCGCACTGAATTTTCACGGTCAAAGTGCAGGTACTGTTCTGAAATTCTAGTAATTTGCGTATCGTCATGTCCCTAATCTCAGGAATAAATTTTATGGTAATCACATATCTCATGCTAGGTGTTACAATTTTGACAAACAGTGGTGGCGAATCTCGAGCAGTATGTAGGCGGCTCCATGATCAACGTGATAGGCCGATGATCGTAAACTTCCAGTTCCAGAGTTCGTCTGATTGTTCAAACAGGACTAACCCATACTTCACACCTAGCAAACTTTCCTTGTTATGAATGTTTCGTCATTCAGATACAGAGATCCCCTTTACCAACACGAAAACAAAATAGAATAAAGCAGAGCCCAACGAAGAGCCTAATTGCGTGACGTACTGAAAGCTCTGGCAGGCGGCCGACCCAGCCCCGTTGCTTTCTGGTCTATAGGTAAAAGGTAAAAACAGTGGGTTTTCACAGCTTTCAAGCCGTATTCCCGTATGATTAGCAGAGCTCCGCACTCCTATTTCCTGACCGTAGGCACTAGAGTGGACGTGCCGTGGTCAGCGACACGGTCCGGGCCTTTTTCTTTAACTTCCCGCGAAGTTTCCCCCACGGCACTCATTTGATAGCAAGCACAGTGGGCCTGGGGGGCCGTTCCGTCTCGGCTTCGTCGGGGATCGAACCCCAGCCGTCCGGGCCGTAGTCGGACGCTCTGCCGCCTGAGGTCAATAACTCCCCAAAAATATTATTTGACTTCGGAGATTTCTTTTATACCTAACGGTCGGATATATGCTTAGGTAATGCCCATTTCTAATGGAGGGGTGGCAATAATGAATGTGAACAATAGTGGGATTATTTTTCTTCGGTGGTAAGCAAACTGATGCAGATTTTTTTTTTTTAACTGCTTTACGTCTCTCAACAGCGAGGTCTTTAGAGACGGGAAAGGATGGGGACCAGGAATGGGAAGGAATTTGGCCATGGCCTTTTTAATGAAGCATCCCGGCATTTGCCTGGAGTGATTTGGGAAACCATGGAAAACTCAAATCTGGATACCCGGACGGGGATTCGAACCGCCGTCCTACCGAATGGTGAGGCCAGAACGCTATCCGTTACACCACCACGCTCGGTAAAACTGATGCAGAGCTTTGTATCCAGTGACAGAGTGTATGCTTACGTGGAAAGAAGTAGATAAAGAGGCAACATGCATTTAGAAGAGAATATTCTTGTGAATCACAATGATGTTAGATTAGATGAAATAGATAATGGAGGCTAAGTTGGCAGTATGCCAATGAATCTCTGCTTAGCATCAAACAAATTGAGTTATAGAATGGCGGAGAGTAATGAAAAAACTCTCGAGGTCACTCAGAATGTTCCTTTCTGAGCGGAGAAGTTCTTAAGCGAAATGTTTACCAGAGAGGTAGAAACGAAATAGGAGGTTTCGCGCAATAAATAGAAAAAGGAAAGTTTTGTTTCTTTACATGACAGAAGAGGAAGCCGCCGGCCTCGGTAGCGTAGGGGCTAGAGTGCTAGCTCCGCGTGCCGAAGGCCGCCGGTTCGAATCCGGCCGCGGTCATGGATGTTTAAGTGTTGTGTGTCTGTGTGAATGTCCTGTCCGTCCTGTGGCGTCCATACATTGGAAAAATACAATATATATACTGGATGACGACTTACACACTGAACGCTATAATAATTACAATGAGCTGGCTGTATGGCCTCCGTTGCCAAATGCCATTAAAAAATTTCATAAATTATAAACATTTCATCCTTCACTTATAAACTTATTTGGGCAGGACACGTTATTGAGGTAAAAGGAGAAAGTTCCAAAGACCTGCATCAGAAAGGATACATTCACTTGAGGAAATTACCGTGGTAACTAGATGGCAAGCAAATTACAGTAAATACCAGTCTTTGTAGACAGACGTTTAATTTAATTGTGATGGAGTGCCTTAGTGATCAACACAAATTGCTACGACAATGGGTGGAGACTGACTGCAAGGCATGTTTGTAAATATAGTGATGGCATTTATAAGATTGTGTTACAAGCCTTCATGGATAAAAGCGCAAGAATAGCAAGCAGAAGGGAAGAGCGGAATAAGTACATTGACACTTGATTTCAGGCGTAAGGCAGCCAGGAACCTTTCTGGTAAGAGAGTCGCGAACTGGATTAAGTAATCGAGAGAGGTGCTGAACAATATATCTTCAATGGTAAAACAACTGAAGATAAAAATACAAATAAAGGGGAGGGTTTAGAAAAGTTGTCATCGAAATATTAACTTCACCTAATTTAAAAATAGGGAGAGGAAGTTGTACGACATTTTACAGGTTCGTATTTCCAGTTAAAATCTTCATTAGTAATTAATGTAAATCGGTCCAAGAAAATAAAATCATCTCCGGGAAGCGTTTGCAAAGAGATTTCGAGTTTTTCGAAAACACCTATTGTCGCAGTGACGTTGTGGTCACTGTAGTGAGCCAAGTTAAACAGTGCGTCCGTCTACACGCGTGCAGAGCGACGCAGGAAATATCGAGTTTCGTACTAGTAGCCAAGGTAACAGTATAGCGCAAGCCGACAGGTGTTTTCTAAAAAGAATTCGCATTCCACCTGGAACTGGATACGGCCTCAGAAATCCAGTAAGGTCTTTGCTTTAAGTTCCATCCTTTGTTCCAGTAATGGGGGTACACTGAACGGCGAATTACTCTGACTATTTTTGTTCGTTAATGATACTGTAAGCTTTAATTTTTTGTCATATTTTCTATATAAAATTCTCGTGTCACAATTTTCGTTCCCATACTCCTCCGAAACGGCTTGACCGATTCTCATGAAATTTTGTGAGCATATTGAGTAGGTCTGAGAATCGGCCAACATCTATTTTTCATCCCCCTAAATGTTAAGGGTAGTCCACCCCTAAATTTTTTATTTTATTTTTTAGACAAAATTTTTATTTTTTATTTTTTTATGATACAACATACAAAAATACATACAATCCTAAATTTTCACCCTTCTACGATCAACCCTTATTTTTTAATAGCCATTTTAGTAATTCTTTTTGGATGCACCGGGTGGAACTGGCAAAACATTCGTTATTTCGCTAATTCTTGCTGAAATACGATCAAATAATGGCATCGCATTGGCCGTTGCATCATCGGGCATTGCAGCAACTTTATTGGATGGAGGCAGAACAGCTCATTCAGTATTTAAGCTGCCACTAAATATTCAGAATAACCCTGACGCAGTATGCAACATTAAGAAACAATCGTCCATGGCCACCGTGCTGAAACGGTGTAAAATTATCATCTGGGATGAATGTACTATGGCACACAAACATTCGCTTGAGGCTTTGAACAGGACATTGAAAGATATTAAAAACAACGACAAACTATTTATCGGAACTCTGTTGGTCCTTTCAGGTGATTTCAGACAAACACTTCCAGTCATTCCACGTTCAACATACGCTGATGAGATCAACGCTTGCTTAAAATCATCTCCATTGTGGCGTATTGTTGAAAAATTACAGCTAAAAGTAAATATGCGCGTTCAAATGCTTCAAGATCCATCCGCTGAAACATTTTCAAAACAACTCTTAGATATCGCTGATGGAAAAGTTGCTATACATGAAACTGGATACGTAAAATTACCGACCGATTTCTGCACAATCGCTGATTCGCAAGATACTCTCATTGAACAAATATTTCCCGATGTACACACACAGTACATAAATCATGAGTGGCTTGCAGAAAGAGCAATTTTAGCGGCAAAAAATGTAGACGTTTTGTTATTTTTATATTCCCTCATCGTTCACAGCGCTCCATGCCTATTTCATGCATATACCACATTCTTACATACATACAATATACACATTCTTACATACATACATACTTACAATAAGTAAGCTATTTTTTGTCTACACTAGAAATTACATGAAAGTTATTTATATGGCAAAACAACGTTTGCCGGGTCAGCTAGTATTTTCTATAAGTGATGAAATGTCCTTGAACGTCAAACACATCACTCATCCACGTAGATTGTTTCGTTGTTATGCTGCCTAAGACAATGCGATTGAAGGTTTAGCTGTCTTTTCTATAATTTAAGTTATCAATATTTTGCATAGACAAAAAGCACTGTATTTTTTAGATACTACAGTTGGTTAAGATTTTTTTCTAGATTTTTCTTTCCCTCTTTTTTGTTTGTACAATAAAGTTTGATATCTATACCATTATTGAAAGGTTTTCACAGTTACAAACATTTCCGTAGGATTCATTAATATACTTCTATTTCAGAGTTTTTGTGGCTCAGACTTGTAAGATTTTGGGTATAAAGTTTTTCAGATAACTTATCTGAGTGATAGAGTTTCTATTTGATGATAAATGTTTGCTCCTCTTTCTCCACATATCTGTCCTGTTACATAACACTGAACTCTATATGATTGTGTAATTCTTACGTGCTAATATCACTCATAATTTTTTTGTTTATACAGTTTTGTTTTTAGATATTTTTTTTGCTATTCATTACTAGTTAAAGGAAGGTTTATACCAGGATTTATTGTTAGAATGAAGACTTCCAATGTATTTCAATGATATTTTCCATTTAATTATATCTGAAGATTAAACCAATCTTATGCCCTTCCCTGATACCTTCAAGCAGGTACAGATGATTAGGCTAGTGCTAAAGAATGAAGGTAGCCATGTTGCATAACAAATGTATTGTCAATATCAAATATGGTTGCAGTTTTCACTACTATTCATAAAAATATGCCTTGGAAATAATGTTACGGAAAAAGCTAGATACAACTGACATTCGTGTAAATGAAATGAATTTTGATTATTTTTTTGAAGTTTTGACAGAAGGATGTTTTCTTTGAAGCTACATTGCTTGACAAAGCAAGATTTACAATGTGGATCCGCTATTCCGCAAATTGGCACGGAAACGAGTGTTAGTCTGCGTGGCGTTGCCTCTAGCTCGACTCAGGTGTTGTGAGTTGCTGTGGCCCGCTTGCCCATACCCTTTCAAATGACATTTGACTGGTGAAAATGTCATTTCCATAGAGGGAAAACTGTTTAATTTCAAAATAGTCAAGCACCTTAGTACTGAACCACAAGTACACCCGTATTGTTATGAACAATTGCAGATGTTGTTCGTCACTATTCTCATTGTCAACACGTAGTTGTTGAAAACACCTTCTAATTGATAGTTAATTCAGGTTTTTTTAATTAATAGTTATGAAAAGAACTGGATTGGTGCTCGCAGGAAGACAGGAGGGTGGAGAAGGCAGTGTTGGTAGTATACAAAGCATATATAAGGTGATTAAGGCTAGGAACAATTAGCAACAGTACATGGAAGGGATGACCATGATCACAAGATGGCACTCGTTTTGAGGCATACGATGTGGAAAAATCTTCTGTCGTATTTAAGGGAGTCAGGGATTGGAATAAATTAGCAATGGAGGTGATTATTATTATTTTAAAAAAAAACTGAAAGAATTTAAAATTAAAATTCGCATCAGGCGAAAGTAGATTGTACCTAAAATTAAACTCAAAGAAATTAAGATAAAAATAATAATAGGTAGACAAATAAATTTCCAATGGAGAAAATTCTCCATCGTAATTAAATTTCATTTCATTTAAACTAGTTTTAATTAATAAGAGAATTTACTCGTTTACTTTCTAATAATGTTCTAAACAGTTATTACATAATTATCTGTTGTTTTAATCTAAATGTTTATAATTAATCATTTGGTTTCCTTATTATTTTGCGTATGTATTGCAACATGCTTTGAAGCTCTCTTCAACAAGAAATTTTATTTTATCACCGTAATAAGCTTTATTTTCTATTATCAGTCCATTCTTCTCAGATCTTTTTCGACTTAAAAGAAGCAGTCAGGCGAACATTTTTCAACAAGCTTAAAAAATCTTTGCTGGAAATTACTGAATTTACCTTTTCTCTCATTTCACATACAATTAATCAATCCTGCAGATATAATTTGTATAATTATAACGCAAATATTCAGTTAGATATCTTTGAGTTCAGTACATCGTACCAATTTGTATACGATTGCAAGTTTTGAATTAAATGTTGAGTTTCAATTAGAGAATTCAATATGTATGGCTATTTTCTTGCATAGTGCTTGCTTTAGTGACTTTTTAAGTAACTGTAATTAGCAATTGAGGACATTTTGATCTAAATTCTATTGTAATGAGGGAGGTGGAAGCAGGTGACAGAAGAGGAAGTTTGTGTTGAAGGCGGGAAGAAAGGAAGAAGAGTTCAGGAATAGCTCTGTGTGCCCGGGCGGCGCAGCGTCCTTTATATAGCCTCAACAAGGTCTGGGTTACGGCCGACACCTCCACTAGCAGCTTTACTTTCTATTGTACATGTTTCAAAATCTGAGTCTGTAAATCTATGTGACATGCTTTTAAAGATAATAGTTTTAATTTCACAAAATTTCTTTAGCAGATATTTACTGAGGAAATATTAATTTAATAAATGAATTGCTATAATGTGCCATTTATTTTTAATTGTATTTTTTTTTTCAAACTGTGTGTATAAAATGACCCTGCTAATACCCTAAATTTTGAAATAATAAATCATAGGCATATTTTATGTTGGTGATAAGCTTATGAACAGATAGAAAAACAACACAACTGAACAATTTAAAGATGCGAGTGTCGGGCGTTAGAGGGTGAGTAACAAGAAAAGAGAAGCACTGGAAGTGGGGTGCAATAGAAGAGTATTGGAAAGTAAGTGAAACTGCGAAACGAAAATGTTCTGTAAATTGTGGGTGATGAAATGAGTTTATGGAAGAATCTCATAAAAGAAGAGACGGGGTGAAGTGTCACATTTTGAGCCAAACTAAATTGGTAAATCTAACATGTATATTATTTCTAAAAGGTGTTAAACATCTCCGCTTTGGAGAAACCATATTTCAATAAAACAATTTTTCGCAATTCGACCCTTATTTCTGAAATGTGTTTTTCTGAGACAACTCCCTTGGTACCTAAACGAAATTGATAAATGAGTTATCATTTTAAACATTAAGATCTCCACTTTGGTAAGATTATATTTTAAGAAAGGTAATTTTCAGAATTCGACCCTTAAAGGGCTTAAGAATCGCTATGCCTCAAAGGTGATTTTTTTTCTTTTGTTATGAGCTGTTTATCTCCCTCGATACCCAACCGAAATCGATAAATGATAAAGATTAAAGAATTTTCCTGAATTCGACCCTTAAATGGCAAAAGTGTTAACTATCAAGGTCATGCGTATCGGACAGTTCAGAGCCAAGCCGTTAGGCTTCGCTAGCGTCGATAACGATTGATTGCGTGGCCGTTAGATAGCAGCATCAAATTTCATAGAGATATGGATATACTGCGTGTATATTGAACAGCTTATCTGTATTTCGGTGAGGTTTATGACACTTCGACTTCTAGGAAGTAATAGCTTAGGTGATTAGGTCATAGGATAGCATACATCAGGTGAAATCAGAGAGATATTGCCGCAAATTTTCCGGTTCTTCTTTCAACCAACTAAAACCCACCAATCTCGTTATTCACAGTATTTTACTCACTGTTGTTATACAATTGCTATATAAACATTTTATTCGCGAAATTTTTGCACTCGTCATCTAGTATCTAGTATATATTATTACAAATCCGTTAGCAAGCTGTGTCTGTCTGAAGGTTTAAACGAGCATCACACAAAAATTACCGTACCAATTTTTATGGGGTTTTCACATTTTGAAACTTTTTAGTTTAGCTTAAAATCTGTGGTATATCTTATGTATGTACGTGATCGTCGAACAGAAAAAAAAAAAATATCATTTCGAGATGGGACAGATAGGTGTCACTGATCACTCGATGGGCACACCTTTAAGAGATACGAAATATAACACTACCACTCCATGAATATAATTTTTTTTACCTCGATCTTTACTTCTTCAGCTTCCTAAAATATAAATTAAATACGTTAATCAAACTAAGCTTATCTAATATTTAATTTACTGTAAACTTTTTTTGTTTTTTTTTTTTTGCTAAGAGACTGGTACCAAAAATCACACCACTATTCTTTCGATTCTTTTAATATTGTTGTTTGACTTCAGTGATTTATTTCTTCAGTTTTCTGAAGTGCAGTAAAAATAAACAGGATACGTTAATCAAATCACTACAACATAGACTAACTCTTCAATAAGGGTAACTAAATGGTGATATTTAATTTACGGTAAGCATCCTCGTGTTTATATTGAAACCTGATAGCGTATGCTGTTTTATTCGTGATTAGATCCATATTAGCATTTAAAAATATGACTTTGTTGTTAAATATTACGAAAATGATATTTTTCGCTATACAATCCTATGCTGCTATTAAATTATGCTTATTGATGTAAGCCTAAACTTCTTCGTAGATCATGATAACACAGGGTGACTCAGGAGGATTTAAATATTGAAAGTGGTAGTATGAACAATACTGAGTAAAAAAAGTTCGTATAAACATGTGCCCGATTTCCATTCGTTTTGAAAATACAGGGGCTGGAAAGTTAAGCATTAAATAAATCTCAAGAGAGCACAAAGAATTTATTAAAGTTCTTCATTTATGCAAAAACACACACATATTTTACAAAAGGTTAAATTAAATGTTCCCACCATCTACTTCAACACCCATAGTGAAGCACTTTATTGATCATGAAGTATACGCTTACAGTCCCGATGCGCGCGCTCTACGTACTGTTGGGAAGAGAACTGTAAATAGTATTGCTGAACATTTTACTCAGTATTGTTCATATTACCACATCCTTCAATATTTATCATTCCTCCTGAATCACCGTGCTTTTATTCATAAATTATATTAAGAAAAATATGTAACAAAAAACTTTCTAGCATCAATTTGAAACCGTATCCAAGGTGATAAATAAAAGGAAGGAAAGTTTTTAAATAACAATTACATTTTTGCTTCTTCACGTTAATATTTGGCATTAGGATAAAAAGAATAAAGCACTAGGCAAATAAATGACAGTTTGTTAATAAAGGACACAATTATTGGGAAGAAAAATTGGGGAAAACACAATGTGAAGTAGATAAATGAGGAAGTAAGTCGTTTTGCTACAAAGAAATACAGACTCTGGTAAAGAAAGGGAATAAGTTGAGATTTAGGTCAAACAAGTTGAGAAACATTACTGTTAATGTAAATATCACAGGGTAGTTTGTTCCATTTTGCCACTCTAAAGCATTATGTAATTCCATTGACAAAACTGATGCGGAGGAACTTTAAACTGAAGCCGTAAATGAAATAGATGGTAATATTGTATGTAAATTCTATAGTTACCTTCCTGTCCATTATGTTCTGTTGTAGCGTCCATTTGAAGTTATACATAGTATTAAGAAATGTTTAATTTTGCAACAGAAATACAAAACTTGTCTTACAAGCATGAACATACGTGCAAATGGACCGAGTGGGCAAAAGTAATGAAAAAATGAAATGAGAATCGGATTTTCACACGAACTTGCAAACTCCAGAATTTAGTGTAAAAGATCTTGTTGGCAAACTGTAAACTATCTGTTTACTGGATGAATTATTAGTTGCAAGGGTTTAAGATATCTCAAAGCCTGCGACTTCTCCCACGTGGACCGTGCTGTGAGGACGAATGAGCACCATTAGAGGAGGTTCTAACTGGGTTGAAATGTTACATTCCGTATTGATGGAGTGTACAAAATTTGGTTCGGATTGTATCTTTCGTGTATAGTGCAAATCTTCGCAGCATGTAACATATTTTATTTACGTGTTATGTAGAACTTTGGTCGAGTTTTCCTCAAACTCAGGAAAGGTTTGATCTACGTTATTCATGTAGCATTGTTCATAACGCCTCCCTCGTAACCAAATTATTTCAGTCCCATTAAAATGAAACCTTTCCACACAGCCTATTCTTTTGAGATCTAGTGCTTATGGTCAATTATTCCCTGCAAATTAGTTCTTCTAATTCTTCGTTAATTATCCGTTCAGGTCTCACATTTCACATATATTAAGAAAATAAACACTGTAGTCAGGCACACCGACAATATGTTATTTTGAGACGAAAATTTTAGACCACCACAACCGGATATATATGTTCATGTTTGAAACATGGTTTTTCCTGTACACTGCTGACAGAATTTGAAAGTATAACATTCTACGTACCCACAATTTTGCTCTCTTAACAAATTTGTCACATTACGAATACGTTTAAATAGTGTCTCTTCAGCATGTTCAGAAAACTGAATAAAGGAATAATCAAATTACGGAAAAGTACGCCTAAAGCAGCCAAACCGATGGTTCCGTGATGGCACGGGGTCATCTGGTCGAGACCTGATGGTGGAAGAAATTTTTATCATACGGACTTGGGCAGCAGGATGGAAGAGGTTGTGGTGAACAATTGTTAAACACATAGGTTGAGCGCCAAATTCCTGGGTTAAATTCCAAACCACTGTGCATATGAAGTGAGGGCATGCTATACTGTTGATGGCAGACCCCTTGTTGTCCTTCAGAACAGTTGGCCTGAACAGGCTGGAACCAAGTTTCACCATCTTCATTCATCGTTCACATCAAACAAGACACACTACACTAATCATTCATTCATCAGCCATCCGCAATAAATGCATATACTTCTGTTACCTGGAAAGACAAGGGGAAACCACGCCAGTTTCAAATTTCCCTGAGCGGAAAAAGAAGAAAACACAAAGCGCAAAAAACCAACAGAATATTAACAAAAGCCAAAGAGCAAAATATCCGTGTATTATTAAGAAATCCAAAGTTTAATTTGACGGATTTTTTAAAAATCAATTTTTAATGTCACTAGCTTCGAATTGACGTAATGAAAAAAAACGGATGCAGAAAAAAATATTCCGGCTATGTATCAAACCTGCGACCCTTGGTACAGAAATTGCAGGCCCAAAGGCGAGAAGTCATTCCGCCGACATCATTTATCAACGCATTCAGCAAATTTTTAATTTTGATTTTACGTTTCGATTTATTCTAATACAATACATTCATTTTCTAAACGAAAACTTACCAAGACGGACGACATTAGCGTGAAATACTTGAGGTGTTATACTATTACCCCATTGACATCGAACTCATCTCTTTGCGAACATACAGAAAGTAAACAATATATGGCAAAAAAATTTTAGGCTAAGGTCAAATTTTAATTTAATGTTGTGGTGTTAGTAGTTGCATATGAATTCCTTCATCAACGTACCTACTAATAATGAGAAACTAATTAGAATGCAGTTTTCAATCCTACTAGTCTCTCCTCTAAGGACCGATGCTACTATCGCACTTTACTATAGCTGTGGACAGAAGAATTGGCGGGTCAGTGTTAACGCGCTGTTGCCGTACTTGGGGACAAACTCGCGATGCGCTCTCTTTCTATCACCTGAAAATTGCAACGCTGTGCGGCCTGTGTTGCCTAGTCCAAGCGGCAGCCCACCCCAAACCTTCCACCTCCCTTTCAACACACAAAAAATGTGTGAACCTGTGAATCGGAGTTTGTGTCAGTGTGAGGGTGAGCTTGCTCGAGAGAGAATATTTTGATTTTAGCGTTTTGCGATTTAAATAATTCGTTTTAGTTATTTATTAATTACAGTAATTTAGTGTCCTAATTTTACCGAACAAAAAGTGCAGTAAATTGTAATAACGGTAATTTAGCAAGAGAATCGTGCTACTAAAAATGGATACTCAGGAAGAGACTTATTCTCCTACTCCAGGTGTTTCCGGACTAACGACTCCAACAAGACGCACGTCATCGACAGCAGAACCACCGCGGCTGAAGAAGACAACAGAGTTTCGCCGGCAGAGTAAATCTATCATTCACAGTGTATATAAATATTTCAAACTCCTTGTGGACAATGATGGTGAAATTTTGTCTTCTACATGTACGCTGGTAAGAAAAGACTTGAAAAATATGGACGTACTTGATGTTAATGAAATAAAAAACTTTAGTGATTTGTTACCGCAAAAAACAACCATATTGCGAAGAAATTTAGGGAATGTAAGAGCTATTTGCGCTGAAGCTTGTGGTGTTAGTTTGAGAACTGTCCAGCGAGTGTGTCGTGAGGGAAAATCGCCTACGTTTGTTTCTCCAAAGAAAAATGTGAAACAATACAGCACTATAACAAAGCTTAACGACTTTGACAGGGACATTGTCAGGAGAACAGTACACGAATTTTACGACCGTGGTGAGTACCCTACCTCAGAAAAATTAAGAAAAATATTAAAAGAGAAGATAAATTTTACAGGATCTGCACGATCTGTAAGACGCATATTGAACAATATAGGGTTTAAATACAGGCGTCAGAATGATGGTAGGCGATTTTTGCTTGAGCGAAACGACTTAGTGTCCTCAAGAGTCAAATTTTTGAGGAAAATGAGCTCCCTTCGTAGCTCAGGTGACACGCGACCCATTTTTTACTTAGATGAAACTTGGGTAACTCAGAACCATTCTTTAAAAAATATCTGGCAGAATTCAAATCAAAGTGGGGGCTTAAAGGTACATGTCGGAAAAGGGGCAAGGCTAATTGTTTTGCATGCGGGTTCAGCAAAGACAGGCTTTCTCCAGGAAAGTAAGTTGGTCTACAGATGCAGCAAAACCAACAAATCTGAAGATTATCACTCAGAAATGAATACAACGACGTTTAAAGATTGGTTTCTCAACAGATTTTTGAATTTTTTGGAGGAAGGTTCTATCATCGTCATGGACAACGCCAAATATCATTCGGCAGTGATAAACCGAGCTCCAACAACCAAATCGCCGAAAGCTGATATAGCTGCTTGGCTAACAGAAAAGAAAATTTCGTTTTTGCCTACGGAGACTAGAGCTGAGATGCTGGAGAAGGTTCGCATGAATAAAGAAGAACCGGTGTATGAGTTGGATGTACTTGCAAACGAAAGAGGACATGAAGTAGTCCGATTACCCCCTTATCATTGCCAGTACAATCCGATAGAGCTCATTTGGGCCCAAGTCAAAAGAGAAGTGGCGGAGAAAAACAACACTTTCAAAATCGCCGATGTCGAACGTTTGTTGCATAAAGCCTTGGATAACGTCACCGTCGAACAGTGGCAGAAATGTGTTTACCATACCGAAAAACTGCAAACAGAAGATTTCGAAAAGGAAGTGGTCCGAGATAATGTAATCGAGCCTCTTATAATCAACCTCAACGAAGATTCAACGACAGAGAACGAGAGCAGCGAAGAAGTGGAAGATGATGATGATGAAGAAGAAGGCGTTGATGGAGATGAATAATGACAAGTAAGGTATTAAAGAACATTCAACATATTACGCAATAAACTTATCAATTACTGAGCAACTTTAATAGCTTGTACTTAACAGTTTAAGATACTATAAACATTTGCTGTGTTAATGTTATTTAAAACCCCAAACTCATATTTAACTTGTTTTATTGTTGGTAGTAAGTTACGATATTACTGTTGGATATTATTAATTTTGCTTAAAAACATTTGGCTTTCTAATAATATTCATGATGACAATATAACATTTTTGCTTACTTTTAGTATGGTTGATTTTTATAAAAAGAACTGCAGTGGCCATACTTCTTTTCTACATATAAATTTTTGGTATACAGCAATTTTAATTCTATAGTCTATATATATATATATATATAATTTTGTCGTCAATTTTGCAAGTTTTTCAGTGCAGAGGATAACAAAGTATAATTTTGATTTTAGTTGTAAATAAAATTTAATACGTGCTTAGCCACAAATAAAATAAAGAAGAGTAATTCAATACGTTTTTTTAATTTCTCGAGAAAGTATTCTTCAGTTATATCAAATGCATTTACACGAACATAACTTTCTTAACGAAATGACATAAATCAATATTTTATCACAAAATTTCGATTATAAATTATTTAAAATACAGTATAAACTATTACTTCAAGTAAAAAGGTGAATACAACTGCTAAGCGCGTGGTTTGGCAACGGCGCATTCTAGGAGACCCGCCAATTGTTCTGGCCAGCACTATAGTCCTCTGCTAAGCAGCAATTTTCTAGATTCTATCTAAATAATATTTTTAGGTATGGAACAATGTTGTGTTCTTCTACCGTTAATATATGAATAGTAATATTAGCCAACTCGGCTTCTTTCCGCGTTTTAGAATATTGTCAGGATCTAATTCCAAAATATTTAGTCTGTTCATTTCTAGTAATATGGGGAGAAGAAGCGCCTCCTCTGATATTCCCTATTCCAATCTTATTGAAGTGATAATGTGTAATATAGTGGTTTGATTAACGTATTCCGTTTATTTTAACGTACTATATTTCAGTAAATTGAATAAATAATGAACCAAACAAAAACAAAACAATGTTAATAGAAATTAAAGTATAGTAGCATGATGTTTTTAGGTATCTATTAAAGGAGGATCCATCTCAGATACAATCTATCCTGTCTCGAACAGATTAATTTCTTGCTTCCAGACTTCCGCAGACTTAAAGCTAGCCATAAGGGAGCGTGCATAAACCACGTAGCTCCATTTTGGCCTCCTGTGAAGTGAACCCCCCCTCCCCCCACGTAGCCCTACGTGGCTTTTGCATCTACCCCCCCCCCCCCCCCACGTAGCACATAGCTTTTTTTTTCTTTTTGATTCCAGAAGACATTTTGTACTGTTTTCTCTTGTCAGACTATTGTAAATTACGTGCGGAGATTATTAACTGAGGGAAATAAATGTACACATGCTGTTGTGAGTTCTGTTCCTCATTTTAACTGTGAAAAATGTTATGAAAGGAAAGCTACGTGGCCTGGCTCGGAACCCCACCTCCCCCCACGTAGCCTTCCAGCCAACCCCTCCCCCCCCCCCCTGGCCCGAGCCACGTAGTTTGTGCACAGTCCCTAAGCTGTCAAAACGTGAAAGCCACGTTCAAGTTGGTGTCGTGCCTCCTCAAATGTTCGGACAGGCGTAGCTGGATTAAAAATTTAGAATATATAGACAGGTCTGAAAAGTTTCGTTTCGTTACATTAAGAAACTCACTATCTCTGATTCTAGATTCATCATTACCTGTATGTTTTCACTTATCTCTAGGTAAATATTATATGGCTATTAAGCCAAACCCTCTGAAAATCAATACGAAATAAAAATATATATCTTAAGAAGTTTGCTGAAATCAACACTGATTATTCTCATATCAAATATCATTTTATAGACGAACGCGTAGATTTATGTCCTAACTTCAACACTTCATAGCTGTTTCAGAATTTTTGTGTGAAATAAATTGCAGCGGCAAATGTTAATTAACTAGCGTAAATTCTGACAGAATATAAAATAAAAATTCGCGAAAGTTGTTGAGTAGGGATATTGTCACAGGGTCGTACTATATATCGCAGTCATATCAACAATTTTTCATGGAGATTGTTTTAAAAGCAGAAAAAGGCCTACTGCATGTCATGAATTAAACATAAAAATGTTAATTTCACACCAGCTTTCTTTAAGAGAAAGACCGAGCTTGGTGGGTGAGCGTTTAGCACTCTGGCCTCGCATTCGGAAGGACGGCGGTTCGAATCCCCGTCCGGGCATCCAATTTGGGTTTTCCATTGTTTCCCCAAATCATTCCTTCAAAAAGGCCATGGCCGAATTCCTTCCCGTTCCTTGCACCCAGTCCCATCCCATCTCTAATTACCTCGACGTCGACAAGGCATAAAGTCATAAGTAAATATATATATATATATATATATATATATATATATATATATATATATATATATATATATAATAATAATAATAATATAATAATAATAATTAAGAGAAAGCCAGTAAGACCATAATCTTAAAAAGAATTTCCAAATCATATACTGTGAATACTGAAAAAGTGTTTGGCCAAACAGACTGTGAACTTGTCTGCCATCTGACGAGAAGATTTTGAACTCGCTAGCAGTTGGCGCGCGGTTCTAATTTAAAATACGATATGGCACCACGGAAACTGAACTAGCTTATTTCATTTAGGAATGTCAGTCGTTCTTAACGCCTTATGTTGATCTAAAAGCAAAAACTCTTCTTATTCTTCCGTGTCCGAGGATGCAATTATAAAATTTGGTCTTCATAAAACCATTTAATATTGTTATATGCTGGTGGTTGAAGGATTGCCCACTGACGCAGGATACACTCGACTGCGTCTTTCATGATAAAAAAAGAAAGAATACATAAAATATTACTTATTTTCATGTCATTCTGCAGAAAATTATTCTTAATTTGATGTATGTTTAGCAGCAATGAGACCTTATAAAAATAAAATCATTACAGGCAATAGAAACAAATCACTTTTAACAGTGCAACAACTAGCATTGCATTCTTTAAAATCCTTCAAACACTCCATACATTTAATACCTAGAACTTAGAATTTACTACATGGGAAGGCTGCTTAAAGTATTCCGAGCGCTTAGTGTTTCATATCTTCCACTTAAGGTGGTTAACAGCTTAACTAGTGACTCATTTACGAAATGAATGTGCATAATTAGTTAACAAACCATAGCAAGCATTCAAAAAAGTAAATCCATAACATTCACCAAAGTTAAGGGTTGAAGTCTATCAGATGAATACAAAACAAAGCACGCCTGTTAGATGGATCGTCAAAAATAGTTGCACTCTTAGGCTCTAAAAATATCGGATCGTTGTATGCCAGGAACACAACACAAGATGATGAGCACATACCTGAATTCTGTGTAGCCTACAAAGGCATACCACAGAGCGAACATTCTGTCTGGTGGTCGTCGAAGTGTGCGATGCGCGATCACCGTTCACTGAAGGAGAGGCGTCGGTTGCCGAGAGGTGTTCACATCTGGAGGACGACAAAATTCAATTCAGATAACGATACGACATAGATGTAATACACGGACATGTGCGCCCTCTGCCGGAGTTGACCACTACTGACATTTGTGTGGCGCCTTAGTATATTGATCAGCTGCGCGCTGGCTACTCTAACCCAAAACGTAACCCAATACTTAATGAAAACAGTCTTTTAAGTAGTAATATAATAACAGAATTACTACGCAAACCAGCTTTCTGGTGTTTTACATACAGATAGTTATGCGTTTCGGTGTAACAGTAACCTTAAGTAAGAATATAAGTTCTTCTTACCAAGTATATGGGTGTAAAATGTGATGAAAAATCCACTTGCAAAATTTTGTCGCCAAATCTCTTGGCATCGTTCTTCCACGGCTTCCTAGATAATTAACTGTGACTGTGCAGAGAGGTTACTATAGACATCTTTCTATTTCCACTAAATATTCTTGGAGTAAGTTTCAATCTTTGGTGCCATTTTTAAATAATCTGCGACACTTAATGCGTAAAGCGTAAAAAATGTACGAAATAAACGTATAAATTATATTTTCGAAAGCCAGAACCTGTTATAAATTTATTTCTAAGCTATTACGAAAAGTTTACAAAACTTGTGTCGTAAGTGATATTTATTTACGTCATAATGTCAAAGATGTTAATTTGTTGAAGCTGTGTATTTCTGAAATATTATTGCAGCATTAGTTCTTAATACATCGATGATGAAATACACTAATTCCTGAAGTATATTTGAATTTGGTGTAACTGAATGGAAGAATCACTGTGAAAATATACCTGAGACATCACAACAAATCTAATGTTAAGCTTTGCGCAATTTTATTAATATTGAGGCAAAAAGTAATACTGTGCAAATGATGAAATAAAAGATTAAAATTTGAGAAGGCCTAGATTATTTGTCGAGATGTATGCAAGGAACGTGGAGGACACAACTTACTCTGTAGGGGTTCTGATAGTGGGTTCGATGTTCTTATCATGAGTGTTCCTGCTCTGTCTGCATAAATCACCGAGCAGACACCCAAAGTCAACCACCTTTATCCTTATTCAAAAAATAAGGAGGTCTCAATAGCATTCTATCGTTGATTCTATAATAAAAAAATACGTAACATATAGCAACAATCTTCCAATGCCGTCTCCACATATTTCGAGACGGGAATTAGCGTGATATACGCTCTATGGTCACGGATTGTGTTAAAAGATTTCCAATACCATAGCAGTGGGACCAAGCGTGGTGGGTGAGTGGTAATGTTGTGGCCTCGTACTCAGAGAATTTTGGTTCGAATTCCAGTTGTGTCATCCAGATTTGGGTTTCATGGTATCCCCAATCACTCCAAGCGAATGCCGGGATGTTTCCTTCAAGAGGCCATCGCCGAATTCCTTCTCTTTCCCTGGCACCAGTCCTTTCCCGCCTCTAATAAACTCGACATCAACGAAACGCAAACCGATAAGCAAAATAAAAATAAAAAACTACAAGGAAAGAATCACACTGTAACGGTATGCTGTCAAACTACCATTATTTACTGTCGAGGATAAATTGGCATTACAGGCAATAGCACCACCTCTTCCGACGCATAGCACTCATAGACAGCAGATCGGTTAAAGGTAGATGCAACGTTCAACCAGTAATCGTTAATCTTGACATGTCAAAGGTACGTACGTCATAAAATAAAGCCACCACTGATTTCCGAATGATCGGTAGCTTGGATTTCGATTGTTTTTTTTTTTAATTTATTTTTTTAATCACTTCACGTCTCTTAACAGCGAGATCTTTAGAGATGGGAAAGGATTTGGGGGGGGGGGGCAAGGAATGGGAAGGAATTCGGCCCTGGCCTTTTGAAGGAAGCATCCCTGGAGTGATTTTGGAAACCATGGAAAACCCAAATCTGGATGCCCGGACGGGGATTCGACCCGCCGTCCTCCCGAATGCGAGACCAGAACGCTAACCGTTACACCACCACTCTCGGTTTCGATCGTGTCAGACATACGCGACGTTTCTCCTTGCAAGTTTTATGCTAATTCAGATCCCTTGTACCGAATTCTGTTTACGATCAGCGTGATCTATGCCATACGACACAATCCAAAGGATTCGTACATTGCTCTCCACTTGGATGGTTTACGAAATTTTCTCTGAGAACTACGTGTCAGATCGGAATTACAGTTGATTCGCGAGTGAAACTGTCTAGGCGGGTCCCTTGAAAGTCGTTATCAGATACCAAGCTACAAGATAAACCCACTATTCTGCAGCTGTGTTTGTTTAAGATATATAAAAACTGCCTTGCAGGTATTAGGCGCAAACTTTCTATCATATGTAGTAATAATTAAGACAGTTTCATGGTTCACTGTAACTA
The DNA here is from genome assembly GCA_031002005.1 of Vandiemenella viatica. Taxonomy (NCBI): domain Eukaryota; kingdom Metazoa; phylum Arthropoda; class Insecta; order Orthoptera; family Morabidae; genus Vandiemenella; species Vandiemenella viatica. The sequence goes on along the minus strand of JARYHS010013630.1, from coordinate 142,362,060 downwards.
CTCGTATTATTAGGATTTATTACAAGTAGGTGTTAAAACGATAAAGGAGTTTGTGCTGTTCCTATCAGGCATATACCATGATAACGTTATAAGATGAAAATGTTTAGAATTAAATTTATCATTTATAATAAATCATTACGGTTAAATATTTGCGAAGCCCAGTCAAACCCAACAAACAATTTAAGATTAATTCTATTTCTAAGAATATAGTACATGTTGGGTTGGGAACATGGGCGCCGGCAGGATTGCTTCGAGGGGGGGGCACCAGGGCTGCATTGGTGCCCCCCCCCCTATCGGCCCAAAAATTTCCGGGCTGAGCGACCTTTATTTTAGCTCTACAACTGCCCAGACGGCGACCCGGGATGTAGGGGGGTGCACCAGGGCTGCATTGGTGCCCCCCCCCCCCCCTATCGGCCCAAAAATTTCCGGGCTGAGCGACCTTTTTTTTATCTCTACTACTGCTCAGACGGCGACCCGCGATGTAGGGGGGTGCACCAGGGCTGCATTGGTGCCCCCCCCCCCCTATCGGCACAAAAGATCTTTTTTTTTAGCTCTACTACTGCCCAGACGGCGACCCGGGATGTCAGGAGGGTGCAAGTGCACCCCCTTGCACCCCCCTCCCGGCGCCCATGGTTGGGAATCATATGAAAATAGGAAACGTTTGAAGAGAGTGCTGTGATTATTTTGGGGATTAGACTTTAGATGGATTTTGGCAGAAGAATTATGAGTAGAGCATGGTATGGAAGATATGGCCATAATCAACTGAAACTCGATTTCAGACATTTTATATATGAAGTGCTTAGAAGCCATGAGGTACAAGTAAGATTTTTTTTAAAAAAATTATTTAAGTGCAGAACATTTATTTGGTGCACAAGGGATATAAGCGGGAGATTATTAGATGCTGACATCTGGTGTGGATAAGAAAAACCACTGACCAAAATACTCCGTGTGTTTGGAGGACAAGGGGTACAAGTGGAGTGATTATTTTGTGTTGGTGATCGTATGCATCTTGGGCTTCGAAATTATAGCAAAAGTCTTACTGTGTGACCTAAAATTAGTGCCATATCAACTTCGTATATATTATTTTAACAGGTAGTTATTAACAGTTTGAGAGAATATGAAGCAGATGAAAATATGGAACATGACCTCACCTTTCTCATAATGGAGAAGGATAAAATGTGAAAATGCTACCATTAATGTATCTGCTCGTATTTATGATAGTGACTCTGACTAAATTTCATTAATATTTATGTTTATAACCTTAATATGTGTCCAAAATAAAGGCTTTTGTCATTGTACACCTGTTTTTAATTTTAAAAAAGCGTCAACTTTACACTTGGAAGTCAAGGAGTATAAGTGACACTTTATGCAAAAAATGTAATCATTACTAAGTTGGGATTGCATTATATGGGTTCAAATTTCCTGCATAAACAGGGGAAAGTATGAAAAAGAAGCACCTACTGAGCCGTGCTCGACTCGCATTGTTTATTTTCCCCGCCCACGATCGTCCTCTGATGCTGAGCCCGCGTGCTAGTTTCGCCCGTGAGAGAGCGCTGTGGCCCTGTGGTGCCCTCTAACGGCTGAATGAGTGGATATAATCGGGGACACGAGTCCGGGAAAGGGAGTCGGTTGGCAGCAGCGGCTTGGTTCGTTGGGCCTAATACTTTCCTCAAAGGAGTGTGATGTTAGAGACCCGCTGGTATAGCGAGCTCTTGTAATTTGCCCAGGCAGCCCAGAAGTACTACTTGAGGTGGATGAGTGATTCCACCGAGACTGTTCTTCGTTCGCTTTAATCGAAAGAATTCCTCTGCTGCGCCCGATGTTCGTGAGCGGTTTTCCGCCGATGCGGGAGTACGCTGGTGGTCGGGGCTGGTGGTGACTTCGAGGCGATAAATTGCCATTTTCTAGCCCTGTTGGGTATTTGAGATAGAATACCTGATAACTCCAACTGCAAAGTGCGTCGCTTACTGCATTCTTGTTAATTGTGTTACAGGAATGGACAAAATTCCCCGATATTTGGTGCTGATCGTTCCCGCCACCTTATCAGTTATGCGCCGGTGTGCACACACTATAGTGTGGCAGAACCTTGGTAAGAACTTGATTCTTAAGGTTAAATTGAAGGACGCTGAGGTAAACTGATTCCTCTTTGTTTGAAATAATTGGTGTATTTTGCATCCTCTGTACAAATTGTGTTTGATACTAGTTATAGATTTGTTACATGATGGTAAATTGGTCAGAGCCTGCCCTGTTATATTGCTTTTCCAAGCGTGTAAGGATTTTCTGTTTGGATGTTTAATACAAGTGGAGATATTGTGATTAGGGATATTCTCATTGCTTAACCTGGTTGTTATTGCATTGACTTATGTATTATATTATTTGTGATTACAGGATTCATTAAGATCATAATCTGCAAGATCGAAGTTTTCTTATGTATTGTTTTGTATTATATTATTTGTGATATTCTCTATAAGTTCAATCGTTGACCATGATTCTTGCAATAAAATGTTTGAACAAGGCTTGCTCTTTATAACCATGTTCCCACATGCTTCCCACTGAGTCCTTAGTGGCTACCACACATATCACCTACCATGGCTGCATTATTAAAGTCCACGTTGAATTTTCTGTACTCATTGAACATTGGACTCGATTTTCGCAAAAGTACATTTTTGTCACTTGTATACCTTGCCATATAAGCGCCTCATATACACCTATGTGCTTATGAAATGGGAAAAGTAAGCATTTAAGGAAGTTAATTTCCCCCTCAGGATAGAACTATGTCCAGAGACAGCGTTATTTTCTGTTAGGAAACAGTAAGGTGCCACTGTCGAACAAATGTATGTTCAGCTCTACAGTGAAACAAACATCGAAACAAGAGAATGACTTGACAACGAATTAACAATATACCGTTTAAAGAAAAATGTTTGCCATTTTTAACGCATTCATTATTTGTATAGTTTGGTTCGTCAAACATGCTGTGTTTTATCCTTGACATAGCAGAAAACTTACACAGAAAATAAAAAAAAAACTCAGATTTAATCTTAATTTCTTAAATAAAGTTATTACGTTTAGGTTTTGTGTTCGTTTCTGTAGCAATGATACTATTAGACATGTACTGCGCACTAACAACTTGCATAACACACGAGCAATAAAAGAGGCAAAAATACAGAATTAAACTATAAGAATGGAACATTCAGTTAACATCTATCATCTGCAAGAAACAAAATCATCAGTAGCAGAGAGGGCTACTCTGTTCCATGTATTCCAAACCTCGATATTAAATTTTGGTTGCTGTCTTCCATATCAACCCAAATTTGATATCACAACCCACCAATTCATCGTGCACAAAATATTATTCCTGATATCAAGAATGAACTCTAAGCTCTGGTTGCGTGTGTGAACTGCTGTGCACAAAACTGGAAATAACTTCGCCATCAGCTAACTTTTACCATCTAAATTAGTTTATAGCTTTCAATTATAAAGTAAATAGTTAGGAGTTTGTTAGTGGGGCGGAATACAAACATTTTCACTAATAATTTTCGATAATCGCATAATCTTAGTGGCTAATACTCATTTCTTTTACGTTACCTTTTGATTTAAAAACAAGCCGAAAGCTTGATAGTTAGCTTAAATTCAACTTAAACTTTAAGGTATATCTAATTTAACACCTCAAATTTCTTGTGAAACTAACAAAAATTAATGTTATAGATTCTGATTGTTGTAGATTATTGCTAAAACATATTTAGACATTTTTCTATCCGAAATATAACAGTTTGTTATTTTTATTAGTCATACAGCATAGAAATAACACTAATCTGCTAGCAATACAACAAATAAATCTTATGTATATATATATACAAAAAAAATAGACGTGTGTTTCCATATATTTCACTCTTCAACCACCACTACCTAGCACAGATCACTGGTGTTTGTGTGTGGAAGTAGCATGGAGTTTCCTGTCGTGCACAACGTTGGCCAAATGCAGATAGCTGTGGGGATGTGAGAGATATGATGGTTAAAAGTGGCCGATTTTCATATTTCGGCCAAAGTCTTGTGTTTTCTTATACTTCTCTTTCCTGCCACAACTACATAGGATAGACAATTGATGTTTGTGTGTGGTGATAACATCGAATCTCCCACCGTGCACTATGGTGGTTAGATGTCGGTAGCTATGGAGGTGTGGGAGATATGGTGGTTGAAAGTGGTCGACCTGCACCATTTTCATATTTCTACCAAAGACATATGTGTCATGGAGTATCACTTTTCAGCCAAAACTATCTAGCTCAGTGTGTTGTAGTAGCACATAGTCACCCATCGATCACAAAGTTGGCCGAATTACGCTAACTGTGCGAGTGTGGGAGATATCGTGATTGAAAGTGGCCGATAAAGGATATTTTTGTATTTCGACCAAAGACATATGTCTCCCTAAATGTCACTTTGCTGCCACAATTACATAGCGTAGATCATTGGTGTTTGTGTGTGGTAGAGTTATCATGTCTCCTATTGTGTACTATGGTGGTTAGATGTCGGTGGCTATAGAGGTGTGGGAGATATGGTGGTTGAAAGTGGTTGACCTGCACCAGTTTCATATTTCTACCAAAGAAGTATGTGTCATGGTGTATCACTTTTCAGCAAAAACTATCTAGCGCTGATCACTGGTGTTTTTTTTTTTTTTTTTTGTTTTTTTTAATTTATTTATTTGGCCTTTGGTCTGAGACCATTTAGCCAGCATTATACATTAATTTTTGTTTGTTATTTTCTTCTTACAGAGTATTGGAGGCTTCAAATCTTCAGTTCTGTGTCTTGAAGGAAGCGAACTATTGCCTTGTAGATCTGCACATTTCTTGATTGAAGAATGGTGGTAACGCTCGCTGGGAATTTGACTGAAAGCTGTTCGAGGCGCCTATAGAAACGTTTGCGTTGTGATTGGAACCGTGAACAGGAGAGTATGATGTGATTGAGGTCGGAAATCTCTTGGTCTAAGGTGCATATAGGTGTTTCTATTATATGAAGGCGATATAAGTGGTGAGGATAACAACCGTGTCCTAGTCTCATTCTAATAATGGTTGTTGCGTGTCTTCTTGCAATATTGTGCTCTGCGAACCACGGTGTCTTCGGTATTGTAGGTTGTACTGCTGAGTAGTGTTTTCCTCTTAGTAGCTGCGTCCGGGACCAGTCTTCATTCCAACTGAGGTATGCCTTCCTAGAGACTAGTGGTATGAAATCCCTCCAAGGTAGCTGAATGCCTGCAAAGTGCCCTTCGTTGATGCTCTGTTTCGCTAGCTGGTCGACGATTTCATTGTTCATTATTCCTATATGACCTTTAATCCAGAGAAAATGTACTTGTATGCCAACTGCAGAAGCTTCTGAAGCTAATCTTATTATTTCATACAGGTATTGGTGCATTTTGTTACTCCATACTGGGTTCTGTAATTTCTGGAGAGCGCTCTTAGCGTCAGTAAGTATTAAGATCCTTGGAAAGTGCTTGTCTAGACCGTACTTGATAGCTGCGCACATGGCTATGGTTTCCGCTGTGTAAATTGACGTCTCTGCAGGTAGTAATGTTTGTCCGTACTCGTTAGTATGTGGGCAATAATAAGCGTATCCTGTATCTTCCGTAGTTTTAGAGCCGTCGCAGTAAATATGGATGTAGTTGGGCCAAGTTTTGTTCAAGTAGTGTGAAATTCTGCATTGATGTTGTTACTCCGGATGATATTTCTGGTAGATAATATATTTGTAGTTTCAGAAACTGAAATTCGTATGGATACAGGAAGCCGGGAATAATGCGGCTTTTTAATACGAGTGGTTTAATCTTTTCATATTCCTTGTATCCTTTTGATAGTAGAGGTACTCTTTTCGCTGGTGGTGGTCCGTTCCTCGTGAGTCTTCTGTTCATTACTGACAGCTTCTTTAGTAAAGGATGTTCCTTTATAGCAAAGATGCGGATGAGGTATTTGTTTGTAAGAAGTTCCCGGCGTATAGAAAGGGGCATTTCCTTTGCTTCTATCAGAAGAGCATTGGTAGGACTAGACCTCATTGCTCCTAGGCATAATCTTATGGCCCTATGTTGAGCCCTGTCCAGTTTTTCCAAGACGTATTTTGGCGCGTTTCCGAACAGGGTGCTTCCATAATCTATTACTGGACGGATTAAGGATCGGTACAAGATTAGTAGAGTAGAAGGATCTGCTCCCCACCATGTTCCTGTGATGGATCGGAGTATGTTTCAGCGCTTTTCCCACCTTCTGTAATATGTAGTTTATATGGCGGCTCCATGTTAGTTTGCTGTCCAGATATAGGTCCAGAAGTTTAGCCGACGCTTCTATTGGGAAGGTATATGGTCCCAGCCGTTATGGTGCGTTCTCCGAATGTGCAGCGCTTCCTTGTGAACACCACGACAGTTGATTTAGGTGCTGAGAGTGTAAGTCCACACTCAGATGTCCATACAGATAAAGTTATTGCCGCATCCGATAGCCATTGATAGGTTAAATACAAGGAGAGAGACATGGTATATATGCAGATGTCATCAGCGTACTGTAATACTTTTATATGCGTGCTAAATATTTTTTCCAGATTGGCGGTATATATGGCATATAATAGCGGACTGAGGATTGATCCCTGGGGTAGGCCCTTCGATAGTGTTCTAGGTCCGAAAAAGGTATTATCTTGCTTTCGTATATATATGGTACGTTGACGAAACAGATTGTAGATGTTTTGGCAGTACCGCGCTGGGATGCCAATTTCTTTAGCTTTTTGAGCAGCACTGTTGGCACCACATTGTCATAGGCTCCTGAAATATCTAGGAATATGGCTGTTAAGTATCCTTTTCAGTGAATACCTTCTCTATATCTGCAGTTAGAAGACTGAGGTTGTCTATCGTACTATGTGCCTTCCTGAATCCAAACTGAGTCCTGGGTAATAGATTATTGTGTTCCAGCCACCATTCTAATCGTTGTTTCACTAGTCGTTCAAATGTTTTGGCGATGCAAGAAGACAAAGTTATCGGTCGGTAGGACTTGGCATCGTTAGGGTTTTTTCCCCTGCTTTGGGATGGGTACGATGATGTGTGTAGTCCAATCTTCAGGAAAATTTCCTGTAATCCAAATTACGTTGAAAAGTTGAAGGAGGAGTTGTTTTGCGTTACTTGGCAAATTGGCGAGCATGCTGTAGTGAATTCCGTCAATCCCTGGAGCTGTGTTTGATGCTTTTTTTGAGGGCTCTTTCTAGCTCGTTTTGTCTGAAGGGCCGCATGAGATACGTCTGATTCTCACCTGTAGAAGTCGATTGTAACGGCCTCAGGTGGAGAAGCTACCGAAGGCGGGGCCACAATGTCGGCGAATTCTTCAGTCCAACAATGGAGAATTTATTTATGGTTGACCATATCTTTGAGAGCGGCGTTGTCTTTGGAAAGTTTGCTGCAAAAGGCTTTCCAGCTTTCTTTCTTCTGGTGTTTCAGTGTCCTCTTCGTTTCTGCGTCTGCTTTTTTGTAGCCTAGAAAATTTTCCCAGGTTGGAACTGTTTATAGTATTTCAGAGCTAGTTTTTCTTTTTGCGATGATCCTTCCACATTCGGGGCTCCACCATGGTACTGTTATTCCTCGCGGGTGAGTTTATAGTCTTCTTTTGTGGGATAGATTGGCTAGCTGCGTAGTTGATGTTATTTATGAAAGCGTTATACTTTTCAGCTATAGGGAGCGTATTGGAATACCGTCGGTAGTCCTTTCCATGATTCGTCTATAGTTAATCCAGTTTTGCTTGATTTAATTTCCATTTGGAATAAGGTTGTATGGAGGGAGATTGATTGGATTTATGGTCGTGATTTTCTATTGGGAAATGGTTGGATCCCATTGTGGAAGGGAGGACCCGCCAACGGAACTCCGAGGAAAGCGATGCTGAGGCACAGGGAAATATCTATGGCGGATTTCCGTTGTTCTGGCAGGGGAAGTATTGTTTGCAGATCCGTCGTTTAAGATAAATAGTTCATATTCTTCTATTAATTCCAAGAGTGTCCTTCCGTAAACGTCTGATATTTCACACCCCCATGTCGTATTGTGTGCATTAAAGTCGCCACAGATTAGTAGCGGTTGCTCCAACTGTTGCATGAAATAGCGCCATTCCTGCTCTGTGATGACGTTCCTAGGTGGGCCAGTACAGGGATACTATGGTGACTTCTGTCGGCTTATCAGCGCTCTAACGGCGATTGCTTGAAAAGATTTATATGGGCGTGATCTATAGCGATCGCTGTATGTGGTATTAAGGTTTTAATTACAATTGCAACTCCTCCCAGCCATCTTGACGATCATTGCGATACACGGTGTATGTTGGAAATGAAATGTTCCTTCCTGTCTTCAGCCATGTTTCTGATAGGGTAGCAATGGATACGTTCATCGTACTTATGCTCTCTGAAATGACTCTCGGTTGGCAGCGAGAGAACGCGAGTTCCATTGTAAAATTGTATGCGCCATAGCACTCGGTTAAGGTGGATAGTTTGTTATGGGTTCTTTACTTGTTAACTACTAAGCTGGTGAGAAGACGGCGGAGCGGATCAAGATGGAGAGTATCAGATGGAGATGATTGGAATTCATATATTATCTGCAAAATTATTTGCAATATGTGCTCTATAAGCACTGCATTTTCTGCTGAAGGAGACTTCTCTTTATCCTGGAATTCCGGAGGGTAAGGATTCTGTATGATGGGAGTTGTAGGTAAATGCTGTGGTATATACAGTCTCTGATGGACAGGAGGATAATGGGGCGTTTTTAGTATTTTGGAGCTGCTGGCCTTTTGCTTGTTGTGGCCCGTAGCAGTGGGAGTTTGAAGCACTTGGTTTATAGTGGATGCTTTGGATTGGTGACGTATCTCTTGTTCTTGATAGGTGGGTATAATAGGGTTGTTTGGAGTGCCTTTGGTGAGGCTGAACACGGAAGCGACGATGCAAGGCGGTGGGAGCGGGGGGAATTGGTTTTCATCATGATAGGAAGGCGCGACGCAGGCTGCTTGTGAATACGTCTGTCTGTGGGCGGATTTTCCAACTCGTCATTGGTGAAGCTTTGTTGTAGACCACGGCCTCGCGTGCTTTTAGTTGTTTGTACATATACTGGACATAGTCTATCATTGGATAGAGTGTGGGCCCTGACACGTGAACGCATCGTGGATCACCTGTGCTAGTGGCATGAATCCATCGTATGCGGGCCCCCACACTTATTACAACGGGTGGCACTGCGACATTGTGTCATGCGATGTCCAAAACGTAAGCAATTGGCACAAATTAGTATTTTGTGGAATATGAGGCTCAACTGAACACCGTGTTCCAAAAATTGTTATATGGTCTGGTAAGGATTGAGATCTGAAGGTAATCCATGCAGACCGGTATCGGAATCCTTCTTTCGTTGTTTTGGTAAGTGCTCCTCTTGGTGAATCTTTTCACGGAGATAACTGGGTTAAGGACTTTCTATAGCTTGTTCGATTTCTTCTTCTGATAGGCTGATATCTACGTCCCTAACAATCCCTTGTTTATTTATTAAAAAGTTTGGTATGTATGCTTCAAGATTCCTGTCTTTGAACACTGTGGACTGTACTAACATGTTGGCTGAAGTTGCAGACTTAGTTTCAATTTTTAATCTGTTTCTACCGGCTGTTATGATATTAATGATGTCTTGTTTATATGCAGCATTGTGTGTGTAGAGAATTTTGCCTATTGACATGGGATGTAATCTTCCGATATTTTTATCTCCACTTTCTACGAAAACGTAGAATGGTCCGATGTCTGTGCGACTGTAACGGTTGTTCTTGCTTCTGTCCCGATTGGAAATTTACGTTAGTGCTTGCCGCCTGCGGAATAGTGCCCTCCTTAACTGGATTCTGATCTTGGGGTGTTATAGCTTGAACTCCTTCACGATTTGCAGAATTACTTGCGATGTCAGTTTTCATTTCTTCATCAGTTGCAGTTTGAGTAGAATCCCGGCTGTCACATTCTACGGCTGGTGAAATTGGAAAACACTGGGCTTTTGGCAAGGAAACTATCTCCTGAGAAACGCTGACTGGTATATTTATAGTTTCTAAAACCATCTCCTCGTTTACTAGCACGTTACAATTTTCCGCTACGCGAGACCGTTTAACCTGCCGCTCTTCCGGCTCTACATTGCTCAGGAATTCTACGGACGTAGTGCAGCTTGCAGCTAATTCGCCATTACCTGGATAGTTCGGTGGCTGAGGATGATGAGGCTGTAGCTGCATTTCTTGTTGGCTGTACATCATCGGCGAAATTGAGGCAGCCGTTTCTGGATGGTAGCACGACTGCAGCGCCGATTTGATTAGTTGCCCCGTATCGGGGGGGTCTGCCATATTAGGGCAAGGCCCAAGCACTTAGCAGATGATAGTTACTAAACACTTGTATTAAATGTCTTTTAACGTTCCTAACTTGATATGCACTTCACTGGACGATCGAACCGTGAATGCGTTTTCTGTTTACTCGAATGCCTTAGCTTCAGAACACGGAAGTGATCACTACGAGCGCTCCGGCTAGACGATCACTGGTGTTTATGTGTGGTAGTAGCACAGAGTCACCTGTCGTTGGCCAAATTTCGGTAACTTTGCGAGTGTGGGAGACATGGTGCTTGAAAAAGGCCGATCAAGGATATTTTCGAATTTCGACCAAAGACATGTGTGTCCGTATATTTTACTTTTCTGCCTGAACTACATAGCGCAGATGACTGGGGTTTGAATGTGGTAATAGCATCAAGTCTCTCATCGTGCACTATGGTGCTTACATGTCGGTAGCTGTCAATCCAAATTCTTTACAAACACGAACGAAGTCGTGGGTACCAGCAAGTATAATAATAACATAAAAAAATAATAAATATCTGACTTCTGCTTCAATAGTTTCGATCCTGAAAAAAATAAATTGTAGATGTAACTTTGTAAATCATAAGATATATTTATTGATTATTTCGGTCTTAGCTATAATGGTTAATTAATTACTTATTTCACTCTTAAATATAATAGTTTCGTATTTACTTATTTAAAAAATATTAAAATAGCAACTTCTTAGTAAAAATTAATAAAGTATTGTTATTTACTTATTTATTAAATTAACTTGATTGAGGAGTAAAGCTCTTATTCAATTTAGTAAAAATGTTAAAAACTTAGTATAAACTTTATTAGAGTACTTATCAAATAAATTTAAGGTTTGTTTAGAAGGTGGTAGAAGTGTTTGGAAAAAAATCATGACTGGAAACTGGGGGCCCTGTCGCAGGTACGTGGTGAAGGGGGTGGGTTGTAGTTGATGTAAGAAGTGGTTTCATTGGGCATGTAGGGAAGAGGAAATGTGGGAAATAAATGAGTATCTCCCACAGTTTTGTCCACTTTGTCTTAGAGATGAATGGATGAGGGAGATGGGCGAAATGATCAGCGAGTTGCGTGAAAGAATCAGGATTCTTGAGGATCATCCTGTGGAAGCTCATCCTGTGGGGGCTCAGCCTGTGGAGGCTCAGCTTCTCGTGGCCCGTGGCAGAAAGTAGATATAGTGAGTCAGAGGGAGTTGAGATGGATGGGGGGGGAGGGCTGATAACAGGTCGTAGGAGCAATATGATGAAGAAGCCAGACACTTCAGAAATTGTGGGGAAAAATAGGTTTGACCTGTTGCCAGAGTCAAAGAAGAGCCTCATATAGACGTAGAAGTACTGTAGGTAAGAAGCAGCAGGCCTTTAGGAATAAGGGCGTGCAAGGAAAGAATAGGAAAAAAAGAGTTCTGCTGCCATGTAGTAGCCATGGGAGAGGTGTAGGCCCACTTCTGCGGGATCAGTTAGGCAAAGGTCATCAGGTCACAAGTTTTTTCAAACCTAGTGCAACATTAGGTCAGGTAATAGAGGTTATAGGTTCACTTTGTAGGAGTTTTAATAAGGACAATAGAGTAGTGATAGTAGGAGGTGTGGGGAATAGTATTGATAGAAACGCGAGTTATAGTTTAGAGAGTGGCCTGAAGAAGGTGGTAAAGCAGGCACCGCATACCAGGGTTGAGCTTATGCAGGACCTAAGTCGCCATGACTGGTCACAATTGAACAATTACGTGAGGCGGGTATATTTGCAAACGGATGTGTTACTTAAGAAAGGCATTAGTTCTGTCTGTGAAAACCATTGGTAGGTGGTGTTTCACTAGGCATAGCCTATACCTAAATAGTAGGGGCAAGGGGTTACGGTCTGAGTTGTTAGCTAAAGGTGTAAAGGAGTGATGATGGGGTCTGGACTGTGCCATTTTTTTAGGTTAGGGGCTGCTGGTGAAGGGATGGAAATAGATGATCAAACTGATACTGATTATAGATCCACGATGGGAAAAAATGCACTTGTTAAAGATATAGATGAAGCTATAGAAACAATAATTGAATGGGGTAAAACAGGGAAGAAGAGGTTAGTGCTGAAAATATAAAGCCATTAATATGGATATTACTGGTGAACTGTAGAAGTATAATCAACAATGTAATAGAATTTGCAAACTTAATAGAGACACATGAGCCACAAGTATGAATAGGGATAGAATATTGATAAATGAAAAAAATACTAGACGATGAGGTTTTACGTATGGTTACAGTGTACCACAGAGATAGAAGAACAATTGGTGGGGAAGATTTCATACTAGTTAGTAAAAACTACCACAGTTCACAGGTGTTCATAGTCATTACCATGTGTAACTTGGGGTAGATTTCTGGGGTAATAAAAAAGAAAAAATCACGGTGTTGGCTGTTTACTGCAGTGCAAGAATGACAGATGAAATGAGGCTCCATGGGAGAAGTTAAATTCATACACAGATTTCAGAGAATGGTCATTATTGGTGGAAATTTAAATATACCAGGTTCAAACTGGGTAGGAAATAAGATTAATAACACAAGGGAACAGAGATTCGCAAATACCTTAATAATGGAAGGAGGATTTACAACAGAGGTGGAGCATAACACTAGGCGACAAAATATTTTGGATATATTCCTAACTAGCAGTTACCCGCGACTTCGTCCGCGTTGAAGAGTGTTGTAAGCAGGGCCCCCTGTCGGCAGTGGCTGGATTCTTAAATTTCGAAATATTCGAAATTCAACCTAAAAAATTTATGGGCGACTTTTTTTTTTTTTAGCTCTACTACCTGCCCAGGCAAGGGTTGTGGTTGGTGAGGGGCCCCTCTTTTGTGGTGCGGGCCCCCCTTTGTGGTGCGGGCCCCTAGGCTACAGCCTATGTAGCCTATGCTTAAATGCGGCCCTGGTTGTAAGTAATATGATTTTCTTGAGAGGTCTGGTTGCTCAGTGGTCAGGGCTTAGCAGGTTGGTGATGAGATTTAGCTTTTCCACCGTAGCCCATAGTGACGACGCCTTGAGGCATGCGTTCATTTCATCTGCCGGAGTACCTTTCTCAATAACGGGAAGAATCGGGTGGAAATCGCCAGCGAGAAAAACCACTACACCTCCCATCGGCGTTCGGTTGGTGCGTATGTCTTGCAAGCTGCGATTCAGGGCCTCAACTGCGCGATTGTGTGACATAGTGCACTCGTCTCACACTATCAACTTGCACTGCTGCAAGAGAGTGCCACGGTTGCTGTTTTTGCTTATATTGCACGAAGGGATTTCTTCGCTTGTAAGATTAAGTGGCAATTTGAAAACAGAACGAGATGTCCGTCCACCGCTGAGCAATGTTGCAGCAATACCCGAAGATGAAACAGCCAGTGCTATATTTCTGTCTTTGCGAAGTGATGCTAAAAGTAGACTGAGAAGAAATGTTTTGCCCGTGCCCCCTGGTGCGTCTAGAAAAAAGATACCTCCATCCTCATTCTCGACACGTCGCAATATTTTGTTGAAGATTTCCCTCTGTTCAGGCAATATACGTGGCTCCATTTCTTTCACGGACACCTCTAAAACTGTGGCGTCATAGTTGAGGTCTCTAATTACATCACTTGACAATTCTCTCATGCTCTGTGGTGTAGGCATACCAAAATCAGCTAATTGTTTCCCCTGTATTGATAATATTTTGTCCTCAATCAATATAAGTGTTTCATTGAAAATATAATTGTAATCTGCCTCATTTATTCCTTGAAATCTGTGAGTGATATCTTCTGACAAAGTTTTTATATACTTCTCCCATAAATAGAGAGGGTTGAATAATCCGCATGTGCTTATTAAAACAGCAAAAAACTCTCTCACTTTTGCTGGGGAGCGACATAACACAGCTTCCTCCATTGCAGCGTCCCCCTCGCATTCGGGAGGACGGCGGTTCGAATCCCCGTCCGGGCATCCAGATTTGGGTTTTCCAAGGTTTCCCAAATCACTCCAGGCAAATTCCGGGATGCTTCCTTAAAAAGGCCATGGCCGAATTCCTTCCCATTCCTTGCCCCCCATCCTTTCCGTCTCTAAAGACCTCGCTGTTAGAGAGACGTTAAGCAGATAAATAATTTTAAAAAATGTAGCGTCTCAGTGGTTATCGTCTTCCAGTAGCTCAAACTTCTCACACGCTTCTCTGTACGTTGTCTGTTGTTGTCCATTAACTGTCTTGAGTTCATGGAATCTCGTCGGACCTCGCACATGGTTGAGCAACATCTGTAAGCAGTAACATTCGAAGTTGCTAACGTGAACGGTGTATATGCGGCCCAGTGCATCTCCTGCCTTCACATCTGGCCAGTTCTCAACTGGAGTTCCCTGTAAACGGCGCTTCCACTCTTTCTTTGAAGGATTCCATGTATAATAGCGAGGAACTTCGGCGTAAAGTAGTGTTTTTGCAAAGTTTAAAAATGCAGTTAATGTCGTCCTAGTAGGTGTCACCAGTTTTTGGCGAAAATTCTGCTCTGTGAAGAAAACTCTTTCACCATTTGGCAAATGTACAGCCAGGTGGGTCACAGTGGGGTGTCTTCCGTGCAGCGGAAGACTCAAGATCCGCCACGCTGTTTCATTACTGCTCACATATCGCCCAGCCCTAAACGACTGCACTGGGATCAATATTTGCGTTCCCTTTCTGAATAGTGAAAATAGCTTTATCATTCCCTTGATAATATATTTGCAGATGTATTTTATTGCCTGCACTGAGTTACAAAACTCTACATTTATATGGACATTAAATATTCTTGAAAGTAAGGGGGAGTAAGGTACAATCCAGGTATTTTTCACCACAATTTCCTCGCGATTGCCGCCGATTCTTATTTGGGTAGTGCGTCGTCCGTCTTCTGGGGCTCTCCGTCTGTACAGTGGACACCCATTGTTATTTGTTTGTGTTTGTTTTAACTGCACTCGAGGATATTTTTTCGTGCATTTCCTGTCCTTCATGCACGGTGATGTTTGATTTTGTACACCGCAGGGTCCGTGGATCATTTATGTAACTACTATGTCGTGTAGTCTTTTGTCAGTGTAAGGATCAGGGATCTCAGCAGATACAATTTCATCGATCTGGTTTGGACGCACCTTTTCCTTGAGCCACAGCAACAAATGCACGTGGGGCAGTCCACGCTTTTGCCACTCAACAGAGTACATGAAACATTGAGACTCACCAAATAATTTACCTTTAGTAAGAAGAGCAACTAATTTTTGGACCTTTATTTTAAAAACTCTAGTTATCAGATCGTGTCTATTGGTCACTCTTTGTCCAGGCATAAGTTCTTCCGTAATTTCAGTCCAGACGGGGTTGCAGGTTAGAATGATTTAAAGGTCCGGTCGCCCGTATCTGCGAACGTAAGCGTGTACTCGTGGATGTACCTTGGACTGTTTACAAATGATGGTGGAAGAATCACCATTTGTCCTAAATTATTAGGATTTACGGTACCATCGGTTCTTACTGCATCCTGTAAATGAATATAATTTTCCACCCGCAGCTTGTTCTGATTTAGATATATGTATCTCAATCGCTCACTTTCCATCTTGACATACATATCTACCAGAAATTGATTCAGAAGTTGCCTACAGCGCAGAAGTAGATTAAAATCATTATGACGCACCATAATATGAAATGCATAATAATCCATACAGGATACCTTTTTATTTGGAACCGGTAGTCTGGTAGATGGATTAATTTGGGGTATATCATAGTGATACCCCTCTTGTCCTTTCCAAAATATCAGCGGGTATTCCAGAGCGTCGTAGAACCTATGCGTGTCCGCAATTCTGCAGACTGTTCTGTCGCGAGCTTGCAGCACGATGTCTCGTGTAGCGGTTTGTTCATTACGTGCTATCACCACTACGATCTCGTTGCTCGTAGATGCGTTGTAACATCTCTCGTGTTGTCCACGTGGCACGCGGTCAGGGTGGATCACTACTTTGCAGCTTACATCGGACATGTTCTCCATAGCCGTTTTGAACTCCCTAACCAAGACATTGTTGTTGTGTAATATCCGCTGTATTTTTTGCATGGTCTCTTTATCAGTCCCTTCAATAATTCTATAACGTCTTTCACTTTCTGCTTCTTCATCGCCCATGATGTATATCTGTAAAAACTGTGGTTCCGTATTCGACGAAGGAAGCATAGAACCAATTTGGTGATATACTTGCCCCTGGAAAGTAAATGTCAGTGAAAATCCTTGCATTGCAACAATTCTATCTGCTCCAAAAGACGTCATATGGAAGCAGGAATTATACTTTCTGATAAGATTAAAAAATCGCCGCGATTCATGTGTGTTGTTAGAAAACAGCTTTTTCAATGGTTCCATACTTGGCATGCTAACGTCACCTAGCTCGCGATTGTTCCAAAGTTGTAGCCACTTGTGGTGATGCTAAATATGCGGCGTTCTGTCGTCGTCGATTTTTCGTTTGCACTGGTGTTTAGATGGATGGGTTGTTGTTCTCGCGTTTGTTCGGGTTTCAATAACTCGCTGCAATGCCAAATATACGGCGTGTTGTTGTCTCCAACAATTCCGTTTGCTTCGGTGTTTCACCAGCTCTTGAGATCGGTTTGCCGTTCGGCTTGCTCTTTACACTGAGCTCATGTATTTCCTGGTGTCTCGGCAGATCGTCCCGACACCAAGTGTTCAGTTTGCTGTCGTCGCCCAACTTGCGACTTCTCCGGCAATTCATCAGCCGCAGAAACCCCAAGACGTGCCAACTGCTCCATCTTTTGCAGCTCTGCTTGAAGATTTGTCTCCTGGGTTTTGGTTATTTTCATAGCCCTAGTTTCCTAACATTTCTCTGAAAGATTTGCCTTTCGTTTACCCGGCATCTCTCAAAATTACTAATTTCAAGTCTCGCGAATAAAAATGAATATAGATTTAATTAATGGAAACTCAAAACATTAGCAATAAATTGATGGAATCGACTAAATATATATATATATAGAGAGAGAGAGAGAGAGAGATAAAAAAAACTAACATTCAAAGAGCAAATAAATACCCAACTGTCCCACGTACGTTCATTTCCCTTAAAAAATTGCGAAACTAAAAATGAATATTTTTATTTGCACTGAGTATCTGACAATTACTGATTTATTTTTTTAAAAAGAGAATTTATTTTGCTCACTGAATATTGATTTTGTTTTGAGGATATATTGATTCCATCAATTAATTCTGCTTTAAAATAGAAATGTTCGTATATTAGCAGTAATCGATTCTTTTATTCATGATGATCTGCTAAAGTTGGTTTCTCTATCTGTGGAAACAGTTGAATACCTTTAGACCAGTTTACTATAATTCGTTAGTTTCGAATCATCAATTCTGCGCTAAAATATGTTCCAATGTTCTAGTAGTAATTGATTGTTTCTTCATAATTGGTTTCTCACTCTGCAAACAGAATTGAATGACTACCGGCGAATTACCATTCTGCTTGTCTGCCACTCCACTATCTGAATAAATTTCAATAATTTACTTCGGGCAACGCCGCGTGGTTCTGCTAAATGGTCCAAGCTTACTATAGATCTTTTGATACACTATCAGTACAAAGTGATAGATGATTTCACTAAAATGGCGCTCATGAAAGAAGCTTAAATAACTAAAAATGTTTCAGTTCTCATTCTGGCCCAGGCTCCATTTTAAAATTACCGCTAAAATTATCACTCGCACATTAATACATTCACTATATATTGTATGTTAGCGACGTCATGAATAGCTAAATAAACTTATTATTTCAGATCGCGATGCTAAATGAACCCGAATAATGACACTGGCAATGTGGCGCTCATAAAAACGCAGTAAATTAAATACTGAATACATCTGAAATTACATTCAGCTGCATGAACTATGTCGAGCTTCATGACTTATTGAAGTAACGTAATTAAAAAATTTACACTAAAATGCTTGTAACTTACAGTTGCAACGGAAAGTCCATAATTCTGTACAATCGTTAATATTGCTGGTCAAGTTTACATCGCGATAAAGTGACTTTTATTGCTCGTGACTTAGTAAGGTGTATAATGAAAATAATTGTGATAGTAATTTATGCTATACTAATTAGGAATCTTGATATAGAAAATTCTGTTACTACTCGAAATGTAGTTCCAGTGCATTTAATGTGTTGAGATGTGTTGGTATCGTTTGATTTTGTAACGGCAATATTAGCAGAAAGAGTGGTTTGGTTGAAATGTTGTCTGGACCAGAATGTTTTTGTTACAGCATAAGGCAGAAGGAATTTAATTATTATTAGTAATGAATAAGCAGCTTTTATAAGCTCCGTATAAATAAGGAGTATTCTGTTGTCAACGACTTCCAGTGTTGCTTCATGAAACAATAAGTTTCTACATTAGCCCATTGAATACATTCATTTTATGTGTAGGATTCACTAGATATTTGCAGGATATTGAACAGTAAGTAAAAACACTGTTTCGTGAATCATAGTCTCTATTATTTTAGTGAACCAACTTTCGTGCTGGTATACTCATAGCATTTTACGTTGTTGTTTTTTTTTCTTTCCAAGCTTTGATTTTTCAAATTTACTATGACGCATATATTACGAATGAAATTATGATGTAATATTTGATTGTAATACTGTTTTATGTACGCAAATGAAAACATCTCTTTGCGAACTTAACAACAGTACCAACCTTTTTTTACAAAATTTAAATTTCCTGCTTCCAAACTATTATTTGTCAAGTGCGTCGGTTTTATGGCTTATAAACTAAACACAAACTTGCATATGTAAGAAGGTTTTTGCTTTTATTTCTGAAAAGTAGTGTTTGCGGTTTATGTAAAAAGCAAAGAGTAAATGTGGCACGGCTATCCACGTAGTAGGAACAGTGCCGGATCTAGGGGGGGGCAAACCAGGGCTCTTGCCCCGGGCGACAACTTCAGGGGGGGGGGCGCCAAAATCATGTTGTTGGTGGCATTTTTTATATGCGCCAGGGCGAAATATTCATGTGCTGCCGACCATTTTTTTTTAGGTAATGTGCCGTGGTACACTGACCGCGGCGGCAACTTGAAAGGACGGAAAATTCATTGTTCTGTGGCAGAGCGGCCTTAAAACAAAGCTCTATTCACGGTATGGAATTCATTCAGTCATTGTTATCGGAAACTTCGCATATTCTTGGATTTATAAATTTTGCCATCTGATGTTCGCATTCTTGCTTCTTGCAGCTGTGTTCGAGTGATTAGCCCAGTTTTGTTTTAATATCTACTTTTGTGCCGAACGAGTTTAAATATTTATTACTGGAAACGAACCATTAACAGGTAAGGAAGAATCTATCGTTGTCAAATATCTCAGCGTTTCTCTTCCTTTGTCAACCTGAGGACCATTAAAATGTCCAAAAAAATCGGATCATTAACTTATATGGGCCTCATTTCTTACCTCTGTATACATTATGAACCAAACCTATCAATTGTTATTAGCATATACCACCGTTTCTCAAGACAAATACCTACAATAAAGCACTCATAAAACGTCGCTCTCCGAAAACGTATTTAGGGAATAGGCTGTTAAGCAGTCATATCCTGAAAATACCAGATTTTTTATGGTAGTTGAAATATTGTTTTCAGAAAGTCTGGATTACTAGCTTATTCTAACTTATAGTCTTATGCATGACGAGATGATATCAATTTTTTTTTTGTATTTCACTAATATTTTTTGATATGATGGCTTTGAGAATCAAATTTTTAAAATTCTGCCTTCGGATAACTTGCACCATCTTCACATACCACAGATTGGAAACGCTGAAATATATTATAACGTTAACTTATTTCTTTCTGGCTCATTAGTGTGTTTTTTTTTTTAGCACTTAATCCACAATATAAAATAATGAAAATTTTGTCCACGCCTTGTCTCTCACATCAAATAAATTAAGATGATTGAATTTGGTATCGTTGGGAAGGACATGACTTGAATAGGGTATATGCATGTATTTTTTTTTATTTTTTTAATCAATTATTTACATTCGTACATAACCGTAAAAAATATAAATATTAAGATTTAACATCAAAATAAATACTTTAAAACTGAAATCCGGTTCCGCCGATTTAAACGCTGCCATTTTGGCGCGCTCCACTGTGACGTGTAAGTACACGACCGCATTGGCGTACTATATAGCGTGGAGTGTTTCATCTCAAAACTTTCATGTTTTCTAACTAATGTCGATATAGAAGGTGGTCGAAAACCGTGTTATAAGTACTGTATTGTACCTGTGTGCAAAAATACTAAAAGAAATACACTTTATAAAGTGTATTTTCTTGTCCCGCGAAATGCGAATGTAAGAAAAAAGTTGTGTGCCGCTATGAGAATAGATCTGCAACTAGTTGTTTATATTTTTGTGAAGATTATTTCTGTATTTAAGGAAATGTAACAAAAAAATTCGTTACCTGTTCAAACTCTAATCATATCATACTTGGAGACCATCAGACATTTGAAGAACGGATTGCGATCTCCTTCATATATGTTGAAGGGTACACAGCTTATATGTGTGTGCTATAGTCGTTTTTCAAACTGCTTCCTAGTTTGAGATATTTGCATACAAATAAACAAAAAATTCTAGATGACAGGTATATAGTAAATTATTGCCCCACTTTATCAAATGGCCGCCTGGTCTATGGGGTATGGTGCTGGCTTGATAATTTTGTGACCCGAGTTTAAATCCCCGCAGAATCAAATATTTTTAATTATTTTTATCTTCATGAAAGCTTCAATTTTTGGAAGATTATCCAACTGTGCTTTCAGAAAATCGCTTTCAGTCATTATTTGGTGTGTGTATTGTAGCAAGAATACAATATCTCACCAGTTATGCTGATATCTTAATATAAAATTCAACACAATCGCAAAGCTATTAGAAACTCCCAGCAACTATGCCCTTGTCCACAATAATATCGTGTACTTGGTCGTCACGATTCGATTCGACTAATAGCGTTGCATTTTGCGAAGTTATATTTCCCTTATATTTTTAGCACTTTTGATTAATTAAAATCAGTAAATAAAAATCGAAAAAATAGGAAAAAAACGTTATAGCGGTAATTCTACACTAATAAAGTTTTAAAATGAAAATACTAGACGTAAATTTGAATTTCATGCATATTCCCTATTTATGCCTTTGGTAGTTTCAACTGTTTCTTGGTTTTCTCAGTTATTTGATAATATGTTTAAATTTTTCACCAAAGACGACCGTTCTGTTTGTTTTCCTTCTTTAAATGAACTTATGATTTACTTTATCGATGTATATTGCTGTTATTGACTAAATGCACATTGAATAATAACATTATTTAAATTATAATCGCAATGTTTGTAACATTTTGGTTAGGAAACAGTGCTTTTTGTTATAAAAGCAATCTACCGTGTTCATAGTATCGAATCGAGTTTATCTATTTGCCACAAAAACAATTCTTGTAAAAATAAGCAAAGTCTCGTGCTTGTTTAGTGACAAAAAGATATATGATCTTGTTCTGAGCTAAATCTACACTTTGCAATGTGCAGTCACTTTATTTCCTGAAACAGAATTGCCTTCCTTGGTGGCTACACATTAGTAAATATGTCCACAGAAGACATAAAAAAAAAAAAAAAAATATGTAGCCGTTCTAGCAAGCAGATACTCCAAGGACTTAAACGCTATTGATTTCTGCCAAGAACTTGCCGTGTTTAAACAACAACCTGGATAGAATATCTAAATAAGTCAGCATGGAATGAAGATAAATGCCAAGAAAAGTCAGCTTATTAGGTACACAGATAAAAAAAAAGTTTAATTAAGATTATAGGGTGGGGGCAGAATTGCTTGTTGAAAGCTTGAAGTGTAAATATCTTGGCATGACACTTGAAAACAAACTCAATTGGGCAGAGCACATTGGGCAGGTGAAAGAAAAAGGTTACAAAATCCTTCATATACTGGAGAGGGTGATGAGAGGATGTAACAGAAGTTAGGTAGTTGAGTTACAAAACTTTAATCAGACCATGGAGTAGTTTGGGACCCACATTTTGGTTATCAAATACAGGAGTTGGAAGGCATGCAAAGAAGAGCAGCTAGATTTGTTTGTGGAAATTATCGCAGCACCCAGTCAGTAACTGATATGATAAAGGAGCTGGATAGGGAGTCATTGGAGGAAAGGGGGTTGAAGAGTGTGCTGAGAATGTACAGGGCATATGTTGATGATGGGGCTTGGAGGGATATTGGTCAAAAAATTAGGAATAGTGCATGGAAGGGGAAAGATGACCACGACCACAAGCTTTTGTTGGTAATGGCGTCAGGGATTTTAACAAATTACCAGGTGAAGTGACGAATAATTTACCAAAAAAGCTTAAGGAATTTAAAATTTCTAAATTGGAAAAGTAAATGAGGGAGGAATTTGACACTTCAATTATAAAAGAGTATTTTAAAAAACAAATAAAATTGGAAAATTAGATGACTAGCAGAATTGTCACAGGAGCATTTCCTATTGCCTTCATTGTAGTAAGAGGTTTTGTGAAAGGGAGGAAAGGGTGAAAACTTTCTAACTTCCCTTTTCATCATTAGAAGAAAACCCTATGCTGCTTATTTATTTGGTACTTGTACAGGTGTACAGGCTGAGGCTTATTTATTTTTAACATTAATACATGGAATCTCAAGTCTATGATCATGTAAAACCTTGCCTTATGATTGCCAAAATTAATAAACAAACAACAAAATTTAAACAGTACTAAATTAATAAGTGATTATGTAACCAATTTAATATCATTAATTCTCATTTTGGACAACAAGCGCTTCTCAATTAGTTTGAATGAAAAGTTCCTTCAAATAATCAGGAATTTTAATCATCAGAGATGAGAACTCTCAATCACTCATAGTTTCCTTTGAAAGGCCATTGCAGGGAAGGACTGAATGACTATAGACAAGTACCACACTATAAAGTCTGTAGTGTAATTACCATTATGGCGTGAGACGATCCACAGTGGCACAAGTGTTGTAGCATATTAGCTACACAGTGGGGAAATGCAGGGCTCCCAGTCGCTCTCAATCCACTGATCCTTAATTACGTCCAGTGACAGCACAGCGACCTTACTGCATGTCTAGTCTGCCATACTGCCTCGAATCCTTGGTGGTTCGATGCCAAGTCAGTATACCCTCCAACTCTGGAGGTTTGGCAATAGTTCCAACCATGGAGGTTGGATGCCAAGTCCCTTGTGGAAATCCTCAAGGAAAGATTCTCTTTATTTCTCTTGGTAAGTCACGTCTCTACCAGGGCGTGGTTAGTACATGCAGAGAAATTCATAGAAATTTGAATTAAATGGAGAAAAGTCTGCCGTTGATTGGCTTTGCTAAAGGCTTCTCCTACACATGTTATAACGATTGGCCAGGTAGATTTTTATCGATCCGAGTGAGCCCGAATGCAGTCGTGTATGTTCGCCACTTATGGACTAATCTCACAGTACTTTGGCAACCTATGTGAGGTTTATCAGCTCCTTGAAGCTGCAAATTTACATAATTAAAACTTGACTTTTTAAAATCAATTTAAAATAATGAAAGTGTTTCAGTATCAGACAAAACCATAACTGCCCAGCATAAAAGCTGTAATGCCCACTTGTGAGTGGAAGGGATCAGGTTGAGTACCTCTGTTCTCAGGCAATCTATCAACATTTAAAGACTTATGGACAAGAATTGTTACACATCTTTAGGATATGGCCACATGTTGTCAAATTGCCATGAATTTATTCCTCAATGTCTGAAACAGCAACAGAAATAAGTGTCATTTATCGCAGGAGTAAGGATGAACAGACTTTAAAATATTTTGATAAAAAAAAATCTTAATAATGTAAGATGTGAAACACTGTAAGGCGAAAGTCTGATTGCAAGTGAAGATCACAATGGAATATTTGCAACTGTAGAATTAATAGCCAAGTGTAAAACAAAAACAAACAAAAAATACTTAAAAGAAATCTCATAGAACATATATAAATAATAAGCACTGATCATTTAAAATAACAGAAGATAGAGATATGACAATGTTTCACATGAATAGGAAAGTTATTGACTGAAGTAGATCCATCATGCTACACACATAGTGTAACAACCCTCAAACCTAAACTTAAATGAAATTTTTTATTTTATGAAGCAATTGTAGTAAGCTAGTTTGGTTGAATATGATCTGGTAGGTTTCTTTTGCAAATTTTCTGTAAGTCAATGAATATAGACCGTTGAACATTTTTACGGCCCGCGAGATTCATCACAGTTTTACAAAATATTTTTTATATTTCATTTTTAGTGTTATATATTTCTTTACAATGTGTGTTTGGTATCATTATTATTAAATTATCTATGTTTACATGTAAGAATAATAGTAACCACAATAACTCAAGTTTCAATTTTTCACTCCAAAAAAATGTCCCTAGAGGGGATATATAATTTTATATGCGGCCTGTGGAGTTATTATGCACTTCCAAAATGACGCGCGAGATCATTTGGGTTGGCCACCCCTGGTCTAAGGCCTACTTTGTCCATATAAATAAAACTTAAAAGCTTTGAAGATTTGGAAATATTTTAAATCACAAGAACCAAGCCATCTTATTTGGCTCTTTTAGATATTATAAATTTGCAGAATCATTAAGAGCTTCAAAAAGAAAGCTGCAACTAAACAATTAGTTCTATTAATAATATAAAATAAAAAATAACTGTCAAAACCAGCAACCTAGAAGCAGAGACAGAGTTATAAATGTAAGATATATGAAACATAATAATTTATTTCAAAAATATAACTTTTATTGTCAAGTGTATAGATTACACTTCTAAAACGTATTACAATTTTAACATTAAATATATTTCCAATATAAAAGCACCCATTAAATGTAATATTATTTTCAATATATTATCAACAAAACTTCCCAAAGAAAACTTGTTCGACTTTGATTTAATATACAGTAACTTTCATGTCCGTAACGGTATCTGATAGACTAGATGTCAAAGATAACTATTTATTGACTTGAAAGTGAAAGTTTGTCAAAAATACTTGTAAATTCAAGGCTCTCTTATTTCCTTCAAGATTTACATCTCATTGATATCAAGGTCATTAGAAGTGGGAGAGGACAGGGGGGGGGACAATAAATGGGAAGGAATTTTGTAATTGCCTTCTGAAGGAACCATCTCATTGATATCAAGGTCATTAGAAGTGGGAGAGGACAGGGGAGGGGGGAAGGAATTTTGTCATTGCCTTCTGAAGGAACCAGACCAGCATTCACATAAAATAATTTCAGGAAACCACAGATATCTGAAATCAGAATGGCCAGACATGGATTTGAACTTGAGACCTCAAAAATGCCAAGCTTGAGCTTTGATACACGACAAAGAATAGCACCATAATTATTTCCCTAACTTTTTTACAGGAACAATTGCTAAAAGATGCACAGAAATAATTCAGTAATGCACTTCATTAATAAACTACAAAGTAAACCTTAATCCCCTTCTATAAATTAATAATATATAAAGATTGGGTACAGATTGAACCCATAACAATTGTACACCATTGATAAGTTTTACAGAAAATAAAGGTCAGGGTTCCCTTCCTAATTTGTTTCTTTCATCAAAGCCATTCTTCAGCCTCTCTAGATACTTTTTACGACAATCCATCTCATCAGCTGGTCTATTGTGAGGAGTCCAAACTGGGGCACCAATAAAGAACCGCTTTGCATGAATAAAATTCTGAAAAATAAATATAAATAAATAAATCACAAACCTATTTCTTTCAGAAAAGACAGCTAAGAAACAATAACAATTTCTATATTTACTAACAAATAAAGTAATAATGAAACATGATTTGCATTATGGCAGTTAAATAAGCTACTACATTAACTCGTAAACAAATTCTTGTTGTTTTAATGAACTATTGATAAGGCTACAACTCGCAAAAAAAAACTGAAATAAGAACACACTATATCACCATTGCTGGAGAAAAATACCGAAGCACCTACATAACAACAATGTTTAATGAACACACAATTTACACTGTATCTACATAGCATTATCCAAAAATTTAAGTATATTCTAACATCAGTTCACAGATTCAAATACTGAAGTCTAGGAGAGAAACATGCAAACAAATTGAAGCTTGCAAAGTGCACTAGAAAACACAATATTCAAAAGTCAGACTGCTTGCTGGAGACAGATTCTTTTTAAAGAAAAGGGAAACAAAAACATCTAATTCTACAATAACTAGTACAATTTACAATATATCTATAATCATGCCAACCATTTAAAATGGGTTCTATTCCATACCAATTATATAGTGATTAAGATTTATAAGAGTTTCCTTCGTAACAAAACATCTTTAAACTCAAAATTAAATTGATATTCTAAAGAAACAAAAAATTTAGAAAGTCAAAAATTTCAAAGTCAATCCCATTTCTTCCCTCCATGTTCACTAATTAGGGTTAGGGATAGGGTTTAAATTTACAATCATTTTGATGAGTAATTTGTTCTGTTTAAAGAGATATTGCAATTTTTATGCTTGTTGCGCCATGTGTGTCGACAATGAGGAAAAGCATGTTTATCAAAGAAAAATCATTCAGTTTTAAAGATAACTCAAATTTTTCTACAGTAGCATATTATCGACAGAGAGACCTACTACAACTAAAAGTAGACTACATACTTTTATTGTGTTAATTGTTGGCAAAAGTAAGGCTACAAAGTTAAAAATGGATTCAGATGAAAGAGAAAAATTCATAGAACAAGAATATAACATTGTTTGGTAGGTAAATGAAAAATTCAAGATGTAAAAGAGGAATTGTAGCTTACAAAATAGCAGCTTCCATGTACAGGTACGTAATTAATCCGAGGCCTCATAAAAGGCAAGTGCACGATCACAATGATAAAGAATGATTTCAGAAGATAAAGATAAATAGAAGAAAGAGTGATTTTTCTAAGAAAGGTAGCGTTTAACTCATTTCAAACTGAAATGTAATTAACAATAAATTAATTCTCGAAGATTTACATCATTTAGGTGAGAAATACACAATTTTGAAAGTTAGTTATGGTTTATTGAAAATTACACACAAAATGAGTCTAGTAAAGCAACATACACCAGATATTCGATAAAACTTCAAGATATATAATGATTTAAAAATCTCAGTGAGAGAATAAACATTTCGAACATCATTAGCTGAAATTAGAAATAGAACTTCTTGCATTAATAACATGAAAACTATTTGGATTAAGATAGAACTTGTCATAGAACAAAACATTCAGAATAATTGGTGCTGCAACACATTAAAGTTTGAGTCAGAGCTGAGAAAGTAAGCAGTTCAAGAAAGTGGTTCCCACACTTTATATATATATATTATATAGCACCTCTGCTTGCTTGTTCCAGAAGCATTCTTTCAACACACAATGAGAGCACCAGACGTGTGTGTTGTTTCAGATTGGGCAGCAACCCTTAATACGTAGGAAATGAACTTGGAAACTAACAGTCCTTAGCACGTTTCAGGTAGTGAGTAATATTTCAAAATATAGAAGTTACAAGATAAATTCTCTTACCTTGGACAAAGTTCACGGACACTAATATTCATTCCAGTAAAAGATCATCTTTTAGAATTCAGGGAAAGAAATTTTATTTTACAACGGGTTTTCAAAATCTATAATAGGAGTGTATAAACTGTTTAGCATAGCTCACTCTAACCGGGGTTGCAATTTAAGTACGATTGCAAGAGTGAATGTCTTTCTACAGCGTTGTAATCTTGAAGAATAACCTGCAATTTTTGTATGCGACTTCAAATGTCTGATGTCAGTGACTTTTTCATAAGAATGAAGTTTCTCTCGGCACTGAGAATTTATAAAATGCTCTCGGGTAACTAACCGAGTTATCACACGATATTTCGGCTATCACATCACCGTTGCCATCTTCTGGTGATGGCGACAGTGAATGTGATCGCCGAAATATCGTGTGATAAAACTTCACTAACTCGGCTAGTTACCCGAGAGCATTTTATAAAAAGTGACTTTTTCATTTCATTATGTTTATCCATTATCTGTTTCAGGAATATTCAAACAGATTGGCGGCCTTATCAATGAATCCTAGCAGCTTCAGGAAACATATCAAATAAACAGGCATCACAAACAACAACAATCATGGTTCAAGTTAGTGTAAGAGTGTTGCCTCTACCACAACGAACATTTTGTCACTACAAATTCACCAGTTCAACCAAATATATACTAATGCAAAATTATGTTTTCCATCCTGCATACAGTGACCCTAACTGGCAATCAGTTAATGCTCTCTTTTCTCTTCATATATACAGCCATACCTCACACCACTATACAATTCTTGTAATTAATAAAGTATTCACACACCAGCAACTTATAATGTTATAGCTATGGACAAACATCAACTTAGTTTTTTTCTCATAAAGAGAACTTTGAATATGCAGTGTTTCATTTCAATAAGCGTGTTGAAGAATTTCTTGGTAAATTTTTTAACAGTTATCTATTACTACAAACTAACATAGCAAGTCAAACGAAATTCCAAATAATGGTTGAAAATGTAATAACTTATACCTTTAAATGAAAATTTTAACCTTGTATAAATACCATTCCATTTCAGGTTATTAAAACAGCCAATCACAAAATTCTTAAATTTAAATGTGCAACTCCTTCATTTAAACTAACACTATGGAATTTACTGCCCCATAATTATATTCAACATGATAATTTCTCAATCTTGCCAAATGTTAGTAAAATGTATCAAAATGTACACATATATAGGAGCACCTAAATAAGGAATAAATCTCCAAAAAGAATCTATGTTATGTTTTTGGACTGAAAAGCTATCCTCAAGCAGCAAAATTATATAAACCACCCTGCTCCCAATCCTAATCTATGGATTACAAACTGCCACGCTAAACAGAAGAAACAAAAGCTAGATTCAAGTGACAGAAATGAAATTCCTCAGGCCAAGTATCCACAAGATCAGACAAGACAGAATTGGAAGAGAAGCAGTCCAATTTTAACTAGGATTACAAAAGAAAAAAAAAAGAAAAAAAAACATACCATATGCCTCCCCTCTATACATGATTAACATTTATACTGGAATATTGTAAAGTGTGTTTTGTATTTATTCATTCACCACAGCCCTCCTTATTGTCAGAAATAGTAGCATCTTTCTTGCTGCCTCATTGTTTCCCCATCATTCTAGTACTTATTTGGTCTACTGTTCTACTTTCCAAAATCCCTAAGCACGTATAAAAATTTATTTGGTGTTTATAATACGGAAATCTTGTTAGTTATTATTAAGAATCTATGTGTGATGTTGGTTAGGATTTATTTCTTTTCTTTTTTTAAAAAAAAAAGAGAGAGAGAGAAGAGCTCTTATGTTATTCAGTATGCATTCCTAAGCGTCTCGTAGTCCAGTTCCCTCCATTCTTTTGTACTTTCAAAAATAACTTGCAGGGCCTTGACAGAACAACCAAAGTAATGGGGAATGTGTTATCTCAAATAACGAAAGAATTTAAAATAAAAAATTTACAAGTATAAAAGAAGATGCATGGAAAATTGTTACAGGAATATAAGCACCACGTTAGGGACTCAACCGCATACCGGGGCAAGTATCGGCTTCTTCACCTAAACTGTTGCACCTACATAATACAGTTAATGTTTAAGAAATGTTCAGAAACCGTGGTTAACCTTCAGAAATCGCTAACTGCATAATAGAATCGGTCGCCACTTTTATATAAATAAACCCTAGGTAAGAAAGGTATTATTTTAGAAATGAGAAATGGTAAAGTTCAGATCACGAAATCAATGTATTCTTGAAAAAAGTTCCACACATTACATATATTGCAGTTAGCTAACGCATCAGACTACTCATCACACGTAGATTGCAAGAAATGAAGTAAAACAGGACCGCCGAAACCCCGAACAGTAAATTTACACTCTCCTTCTAACTGTCCACATGCGTTATTAAGTTCAAAATTCAAACATGGCCTCCCTGAAGAGCTCCAAACGCTACTTCCTGCTTCTATGTCTTCCCATGATGCCCCACGTCACAACGCGCTTGATTCTAACGACACATCCTAATGCGACCGAGTTCTTCGCTGTTCTGGCCTCTCAAACCAGCATTTCCTTTTATGAGAATGGCATCTTACTACCGAAATCAAAAAATGTTCAAGAAAAATATTTTACCGGAGGGCTCTCAGAAAATCGCTATGTCTAGAGCGTCTCCTAAGAAGTGTTTTATGATTAGTGGGTTTTAGTTCCAAATTTCGTCAAATCCTCGTAAAACATTTATTTTGTTAGTGCGCTGGTTATTTTGACTTACAGAGTGTAGTTTTTCAAGTTTATAATTTTTAGTTTAAACTATTACAAAAATGTTCTTATACGACTGCTGATTCCAATGAGCTAGCTATCTTTCAAATCTGTTAAGTACTCCAAAAGTTATTGAGTTTCAAAAATCTGAAGTTGAAACCTTTGTCTTATGATTCTGCCTGAAATTGCTATTTTCTTATTTACGGCATATTTTGCAAGAATATTGTTTACAGAGCTTTTCTTTAATTTATTTAAGCATTTTACAAGTGTTTTTAATTACTGAAGTGGCTTTAAAAGTTCATAATTTCAATTTAGAAGTGACCACATTTACGTTTTATATTGCGACTTTAAAATTACTTATATCTTTTATTAGATGACTGGCAACTACTTGAAACTTAAAAAATGTTTGACAGGATATTATTTAGTGGCATAAAAACTACTTTTTAAACTCGAAAATTACCTATTCAAGTTATAATCTTTTATTGGAGAGTGCACATGGCTCATTGTTTTTAAAAAAAATCAAGTTTAGTATTTTTAACCTATTTAAAACTACAAATTATTAGTGAATTTTACTCTCATTGGTATAATTATTATATATATTATTTCTCTAAGGTAATTTTTTGCCTGTATCTTTCTTCATTCTTAACCGAAATCAATGAATGAGGTGTAATTTTAAAGTTTATGGTCTCCACTTTGGTCACATCATATTTTAAGAAAGAAAGTTTTCGGGTTTGGATCCTTAAAGGGCAAAAATGTCGATATGTCTAAAATGCTGTTTTCTGTGTTACGAGTCATTTATCTCCCTGGATACCTATCTGAAGTCATTTAATGAAGTATCATTTTAAAGATTAAGATCTCCGCTTTAGTGACATCATATACTAGGACAAAAAGTTTTCTGAATTCGAACCTTAAAGGGCAAAAGTATCAATATTTTTGCAATACATTTTTGTGTCACGAGCTATTTATCTCAATTCATATCCAACCGATACAGATAAATGATGTATCATATTAAAGACAAAGGTCTCCGCCGTGGTAACATTATATTTCAAGAAAGGAATTTTTTGTAATTTGACACTTAAAGGGAAAAAATGTCAGTTTTTCTAAAATGCGTTTTTTGTGTCTCGAGCCATTTATCTCTATGGATATCCAACCAAAATCGATAGATGAAGTAAGATTATGAGGAGTAATGTCTCAGCTTTGTGGCATCATATTTTAAGAAAGAATTTTTTAAATAAGGAATTTTTCGTAATTCGACCCTTATAGGGCAAAAATGCGTTTTTTGTGTTTTCAGCCATTTATCTCCCTGGATATCAAAGCAAAATCGATAAATGAAATACGTGTATGAAGAGTAATGACTCAGCTTTAGTGGCGTCATTATTAAGAAAGTAGTTTTTTTTTTTTAAATTTAACCCTTAATGGGAAAAATTATAAATGGTTCTTCAACCCATTTTTCTGTCAGGGGCCATTTATCTCCATTAATATCTAACCGAAATAGATAAATGGGGTATCATTCTAAAAATTAAGGTGTCCGCTGTGGTTACATCACATTTTAAGAAATGAATTTATTGAATTGAAGTCTTAAAGGGCATAAATATCAATATTTCTATAATGCGTTTTTTGTGTCTCGAGTTATTTATCTCCATTGACAATTAAACAAAATTGATAAACGAGGTATCATTTTTAATATTGAGGTCTTCGTAAGGTCTTAGGTTCCGTTTCACCACATTTTAAGAACATTTTTTCAAAATTCTGACTATAGAGGGCAAAAGTATTAATATTTCTACAATGGATTTTTCTTTCAGGAGCTATTTTTTTCCCTTGATACCTAAACGAAATTAATAAATGAGGTATCACTTTAAATATTAAAGTATCCGCTTTGGTCACATCATATTTTAAGAAAAAACTTTCTCCAAATTCAACCCTTAAGGGGCAAAAATACCATCATTTCTAGCACTCTTTTTTTTCCCTCACTTGATAACTAACCGAAATTGATAAATGAGGTATCATTTTAATGACCAAGGTGGCTGCTTTGGTCACACCATATTTTATAAAAGAAATTTTTTGGAATTCGACCCTTAAAGGGCAACGCATATAGATTACAGAGATCACAGAGATGCCAAGAAAATTTTTTAAAACCCTTTCCCACCGGCTATTGGAAAAAAAAAATTGAAATTTATAATTTTAATTATATATTTGTATAAAGGTACTTGAAATTAAACACACATATTTTTTTCAATTTGAAAATTCATATAAATTTTATGAAATAAGGTACAGAGCTGGTTTTGGTGTTGTTTTAAAGGAAAACACTTCAAGTTTTTTTACCTTAAACTAAAGATGTTCTATGTGGCTTCCGTTGGTTATTCAGCAGACATCCCATCGGTAGTCTATTTCTTCCCAGACTCGCACTAGCATTTCAGGTGTAACTTGCTCAGCAGCAGCATAAATTCTTTCTCTAAGTTCAGGTAGAGTGGCCGGCAAATGAGGTACATACACCATATCTTTTATGAAACCCCAGAAGAAAAAATCTAGCGCTGTCAGGTCTGGGGAACGGGGGGACCATGCAATTGGCGCATCACGGCCAATCCATTGACCTGGAAAGCGGTCATTGAGAAAATCCCAGACGTCAGTCAGATAGTGTGGTGGTGTGCCATCTTGCATAAAGAAAACATTTCGTTCTCGGTCATCCTCATCGATCTGTGGTATCAAAAATTGTTGCAACATATCAAGGTACACTGCCCCAAATCCTACAGTTATGTGTGTTAACTTTACCACTTAAGTGAAAAGTTGACTCGTCAGAAAAGATTACGTTGTCCAAGAAATGTTCATCATCATTCACTTGATTTAACATAACAGTTCCTACATGCAATCTTATCGGTGTCTTTAATTGCTTATAAAAGCGAATATCGGTATGGTTTCAAATGCAAACGTTTTCTCAACAAACGCCAAACCGTCATATGTGGGACTTGCAGCTCACGAGATGCACGCCGGGTCGATTTCGTAGGGCTGTTGACAAAACTTTTTCTCACTTGATCAACGACCTCGTCAGATGTGCTTGGATGACCTGAGGATTTTTTATGTTTTACTGAGCACCCTGTTTCTACAAAATATCTATGCCATTCATAAATTGTAGGCCTGCTAGGAAGATCTTTAGCGTACTTGGTACGAAAATTACGCTGAACTGTTGTCGCAGACTTCGATTCTTCAAACCAAAACACACAGCTAGCACGCTCGGGTCCAGTGAAGGCAGCCATCTTTAACGTAACTGCCGCTAGCGCTTGTGCAGCGCGATTAGGCACTAGCGGACTACGCGACTCAAAACTTGAAGTGTTTTCCTTTAAAACAACACCAAAACCAGCTCTGTACCTTGTTTCATAAAATTTATATGAATTTTCAAAGTTGTAAAGTCCTTTTTGAAACAACCAGTATATGCTACAAAAGTACGGTTCTACTTTTCATTATATTACAAGCATTCCACCTCACCATTCATCGCATTTTATTCGCGAAATTTTCACACGGGTCATCTAGTTATTATACTAGTGCTTTATAGTCTCCAAATGTTCGGAAAATTAGAGATGATCACCTAACCCTACTTGGTTGTTTACAATTTTGGAGTTAAGGCTTACGCTTATTTAGGTAAGTTTAAAAGTGGTTTCCTATTATAAACTGTTTATTTATTATTATTATCTGTTTATTTACTTTCCTGACTTTAGTGCATCGTGAATTTGTTTTTAAGCTGCAGTACTGTGTAGTAACATTAACCATCTTTCTCATTGCTTTTTAGCTGATTATTAAAGATACAAAAGTAAGGTAGCTTACAACCATCATAATTAAAATAATAATAATACAAGATAATTATATATTTAAAGAACCAAACCTTAGTATCCAGTGTAAATCTATGGTAGATTCCACTTGGAATTATTATCATGTCACCAGGCATAACTTCTATGCGAATCCACTCATCATTTGCATTTCGGACATCAAAATATCCAGACCCTTCAAGAACTAGTCTTATTTCTTCCTCTGTATGCAAGTGTTCAGTAAAGAAATTTTTTAACTGTAATAAACACAAAACAGATCAAATATTGCTCAAGTTAAAAGTATTCCAGCAATCAGACCAAAATATAATATTTTAAATAATCCTACAAATATCACAGTCGTTATAAAAAATAGAAATGAAATTAAAAAAAAAAAATTACTGTCTGCAGAGGTAAAACCCAGTGTAACACCTATCTTCTGTTACTAAATAAATAAAATAATGATGAAACTAAGGAAAATGGAAACGGCTTATAGGCAATATAAATAATGAAGGAAAGGGAAATTAACCCACCACATACCAAAGTTGACGGCTGCGATGAGAGAAAACACTTAGGTGGACAAACAACTGAAGAAGGCAGTTACCGAAATATTGTGTATTTGTTTGTCCGCCTAAGTGTTTTCTCTTATCACCATCAACTTTGGTATGTGGTGGGTTAATTTCCCTTTCCTTCATTATTTAAATAAATAAAACAAATACATTATAACTTTTTACTTTTCCAGACAGTAAAAATTATAATTGATCACTCAGCATGATCAGAATTCAACACAGGTATACAAATTAAATTATTTAAAAGAATATACAGTTTCTACAAATGAAATTCTTGACTTATCTGTAACATTAACATTAAACTTGTTTTGTACGATTGAGAAACCATTTTAGGAACTTGTGAAAGTTCAATATGTGCACTGTTTTTCACATAGCCCACATCAAGATGATAAGTTAATTCATCCAAAACTGCATTTAACATAGCTACCTCAACGCTTCCTATAGATCATGATGTATTGTTTCATGTCACCTAAATCCTCAGAAATTGGAAGGACCTTACCTCTGATGAATACCCACTACTTTCAGATAATTTCCCCATTCTGCTGGATGATTAAAATTATATCAGTCCTCGTGCAGTTGAGGCATCAACCATTGATTAAAATGCGCAAACAAGTAGTTCTTGTTACAGCGATTTTTTTTTAAAGAAAAACTGAGATTTCAGAATGATCGTCTGTTAAATGGTGGTTTTAAAAAAAAAAAAAAGGTTCAAATACTTTGTTATATAATAGATACAGTTTGTTTAGACTAGTTAAAGAACAAAAAATTTGATTTCCATGCAGCAGTAGCAGTCATTTTGCAACTGCATTTGCAGCTGCAGTACCATCAAGTGCCTCACCACTAACGACCTTCCAATTTGTCAACACAAATTTTGTATTTACATATAGTTTTGATTTTATACAGGATTGAAAGGTTCCATTTCATTTGCAGCAATTCTATATACTTCTTAAATCAACTTCAAAAAGGTCTAAAAATGTCACAATATAAAAATGTAAAATAATAATAATGCACAAGTAGAATGGAGCTACGTTCAAGTATGCCTGCATACTCTAGTGGCCTTAACAGATATCTTGTATCTCTTAGGTCAGATTTCAGTATCTGGTAAAAAAATCCCTGCAACCTCCCAAAGGCTAGACTGAAAATTATTGCTTACCCATCAGACAAAGACCCAGACGAATGTAAATTGCAAAGAATTACAATCACAATACAGGGAAACCTGATGGTAAAATCTGAACCGATATCAAACACATTTCGGTGTACAATACAGAGGTGCTTTAACACCCTCAGTCAAACCATTGGGTAATATTTCTTTTCAAGTTTATCTGTTCTCAATGTGTTTCTGGTTACGGCTATGACAAACTGCTAGTGACAAATACTAGCATGCTCTTATGTAAACTTGGAGACCGACTGTCAATACATATCAAAATACAAATGAAACATAATATATCAACAATTATATTCCATACTTTAAAAAGTTTTTTGTTGGGGGAGGGAAATACCATTAAAAGAGTCATTACTGAATGTTCTGGATGTATTCGGAGTAGAAGATCCAGAAACACGCTCTTACTGGCACATTTTAACTCCACAGATTGAAATCAAATCTTGTTCCAGACAAGGCATGGATTTTATCGACTTCTCTTCAATTTTATTTCAGTCATTCGAAACTGGAAGAAGTTGAGTTTTGAAGAAGGAAATGAAGATTAGTTTACAGTAAGTTTAAAATTCAAGGACTGTGAGGCCTACACAGACAAACTAGCCAATATTGGCAACTTCACTTCAGCCATTAGGAAGCACAATAAATACAAATTATAGAACATATTGGATAGTCACTAACAGTGTAGCAAGAAGATTAAATATCTTGGAACCAACCTGAATACAACATGGTTCTCAATGCCTCAGGACTATGTGCCTCAAATGTTCTGAGATAAAATGACAGTAATAAATAGGCAGGATATTAAGAAAGATTTTAGGCTACAGATAACTTGATGTACAGGTATGATTGAGATCTAATCAAGAATTAAACCAGTAGCGACTCTGAGGCAGAGCCACCCGAAAAGATATATTAAAACATGTTTTTTAAACAGAGTAACACAGAATTTAAATTAACAGGAAGCATTTCGAGAATTTTCCACACACGTTTAAACACTGATAAACAATATTTTTATAACTGTTGATATAAAAGAGTTTTTCACAAACGGGTAGTATTTTTAAGGCTGCGCCTTTTGAACGCCATTACATTGCATGTAGCAGAGGATTGGGGGTATGGCTTTTACAGAGTATAGCTCTTATGGGCTTGTAGTAGCAGCAGCTATGGCAGTTATAGCATCCCCATCATGATTTTCTTGTAACACTAGTTACAACGTAGGGAAATCAGCAAAGTGGTTGAACTCCCACACTCGGATCCCTCTGTGTCTCCAGTTTATGCTTTCATGCGTCATTAAATATTTATGTTTTGACAATGTAAAAGATACTTTTATGTTTTGGGCGTTGGCCATTGTATCAACCATGGTACAGACATACTAAGTTTGTAAACATTCCGCTAGTGTGCACTAGAATATGGTGATATAAGTTTCACAATCTAGCGAGAATCTGTCGAATGATTAGATGAAATAAGTGTGTGAATCTTATCATTAACTATGTTGCTAAAGGTGTTTGCACGAGAAAGTGTGTTATTTGGAACTTTCTTTTTGTGAGTGTGTTGTGTGGTTGAGCCTGAATTCTTGTGAGTTATTTTATCATTGTTGAGAATAGCTGCAGCTTTCCGGCGGCCTATGAATTCGGTTTGCAATTTACTGGAGAAAAATTTGGAACACAAGCTTAGATTTAAAGTGAAGAATCTTGGTACGCCCAGACCAGATCTTAACATCAGTCAAGAACAAAAACATTTCAAATCCAAGCAAGGGTATGTCCGCATTTTTGGCAGAGTAATGTATGGTGCAGCCGAGTGGTTGTGTGGGTGTGAAGTGAAAAATGCATTTTTCAGTTTCTCATTTCTTGTTACGAATTGTAATGACAATGCTTGGACAGAGAATGGTATTACAGACTTAAAGAATTTTAGATTTTGACACTATGTCATTCAGGCAGGAAATAAAGGATTTTTAGGTGTAGATGGCATTTATTAAAAATTACACTTAAGTAAAATGAGTCTAGTAAAACAACATACACCAGATGATAGGAAAAACAAAGAAATGCAATGACTCAAATATCTCGGTGGGGAGTAAATATTTCAAAAGTTTTTAGCTGATATCGGAAATAGAACTTCTTGCATTAATATCAAGAAAACTATGCATCTAAGATAGAAACAGTAATAGAATAAAACAGTCAGAAAAATTGAGGCTTAGTATCATACATGAATTTCAGTCAGATACGAGAAAGTTAGCACATCAAGAAAGGGGTTCCTGATAAAGTTTATAAATAACCATTCCTCTATTGTCTGGGTGGGCACTTGTTCACTAAGTAATGACTGCATCGGGTTGTGTCAGGATGTCAGCTCCAAGAGAGAAAATTTTCAAGTCTGTAGTTTTGAGGAGTTAGAACATTTATGGTAGTATGAGTCGGGGACTCTAAAATATTATGGATGAGTGAAACTAGAAGTCGTTGCAAGTGATATGATCCTACTGAACTTTCTTCAACTTTTATTTCATCTTTTGTGAGTGTTGGGGTACTTGTGAAAGGTTTTGGGAGTAGGATTTGAATGTTCTAATGCTAACCTTAGGTTAACATGCTGATACCAGTATTAACTTCAAAACATTTTCAAGAATATACAATTTTTATCTACAGTGGAGTTGCTTATCTTAATATCAACCTGAAACTCTTTATCTGTTGTGGGAATAACTAATCAGATTGGCGAACAAGATAGTGACTTACTGCAACTTCAGATTATAGTATCAGACTTTAACATCAATGACCTTAGTATCACCAACAGTCACAGCTTAAGTATATATCCTTGAGTAAACCCAAGCAAGAAATCTATCTTAACAATCAACTATCTGGGTTTTGAAGTGGATCCAGAACTCAGAAAATAGATTAACTCCATTGGAAGAACAAAAGAAGACACTACTCTAAGGGCTCAAAAATTCTGGCAGGATATCAAAGCTGGAAGTATGTAATGATCTAGATACTAGAAACAAGAATAGTTGCTATTACATAGCCCATAATCGCTTATTAATGAGTTATAAACTTCTCAAATAGCTATAATTAATTTCAGGCAAAAATTACTTTTGTCTGACAAGAATCATGAAACTCGTGTACTTTTTTCTATGTTGGATTAATGGATTTCAAAGATCATGTAACTTTATTCAGAGTGAGAACATTACTTCAAAAAGACCAAACAAACAAAAATAATGACTGCACCAAACCAGAAATTATAAAATTTAATCAGAATCTGACCTAGCAGGAAAGCAATTAGTCTCATAAATCTAAAAAATGTGAATACACACCAAAGATTGAACTTTATAATCTTGTACAATGGACATAAACTGAAAATGAATTAAATAATTTGACTCTGAAGGAATTTTATCTGAAGAATTTGATCATAAATACATACAACTATTAAATAGATGTACCTTCTCTTCATAGTTCTCCAAGCATTCTCGAGAACATGTTATATCATCTTCGTACGTGTATCCTCTTGCCTTCTTTATTTTCTCAAGTTCTCCATCTTCTATATATGTAATGGGATTCAGCTGCAGAAGAAATAATTAACCCTCATATCATTACTATCCTTTACATGTACAAAAAGTAAGATAACATGCTTTAAATGTATTTTCATTTCATCCTTGAAGGAAAATTTGTTTCACTCAACTGAATGGTATTACTTAGCTTTCAGTTTGAATTATATCAGCTAATTGCCAGTAAGGAGTCATATAAAATATGTTTTGATTAGATGCATTTTCTTATTTGTTTTCAAGGAATGTGGTTGAAAACGATATTGAAAAACAAGCCTAGGGTGGCATGTTCCTTGAGCACATGGGGTTTCAGACTAATGACCTAAGCAAATATGGATGTGATGGGACAGATGACAGTTGTTTAGTACAAAAATCAGTGTTTGACATATGGTGTTGCAATTTTAACCAAAAAAATGGTTAATCTATGTACGAAACAGTGTGCAGGGTACATTTCAAAAGCAGTGGAACTGAGATTTTCATCATGCTCAAAGAGACTTTTGGGGATTATGCCACTGGCCAATCAAGTATTTGTGACTGTTTTATGCTGTTCAAAGAAGGAAGGGAATAAGATGAAGATGAGAATCATTCAGGACAGCCAGCAAAGTGATGAAAATGTGTCAAAAATAAAATAATTTTGGAAACTGATTGATGTTTCAGTGTTCAACTGATTTCTGAAGCATTAAATATTGCATCCACCACCAAGTTTCCAATTGTGACCGAGGACTTGAACATGAGGAAAGTGTGCACAAAATTGGTACCAAACCTTTTGAATGACACATGGTAGGTGAACTGAGTTTGGATTTTTCAAGAAATTGTGGATCATTTGTACGATGAGCTGAACATTTTAGACAGTCATCATTGATGGCAAAACATGATTTTTTCCAAACTTCAGAGTGTTCTCCAAAACCCAAAAATTCTTGAATGTGCATGCCAAAGGTGAAAAAGATGCTCATTATTTTTATTGGCTATCAAATAGTTGTTCACAGAGAGTTTGTTCCTCGTGAAAGAACTCTGTTAAAACTCAGTTTTAAGTGAAAGTGTTCAAAGGTTTACAGAAGACTTGTGTGAGACCAGCAAACGCAAACATTTGGTAACTGCATCATAACATTGGGCCATTTGGGAGAGACAGGCCAAACGCAACTCAGTAACACTGCCTCCTCCCCCCTTCTCTCTCTCTCTCTCTCTCTCTCTCTCACACACACACACACACACACACACACACACACACACACACACACACACACAAACTCTCTCTCTCTCTAAAACAAGGCTTTTGTCTCATTTGAAAAGACAGCTGAAAGGACATTCATTCAAGATGCCATGAAAAGTGAATTTTTAATTTGAGTGTTAATTTGAAGAATTTTGATGAAATATTATCTGTAATAATTTTTTTTAGTAGAATCAGTCCTAATACTTTTGAAATGTATGCTTCATTGCTGTTACAAAACAGATGAACCCAGTGTTAAACTCCACTAAAATTATTTCCACAGTGAAAGTACAAAGGAGAAATCTATGCAATGGATCTGAGGAAATTCTCTGTCCAAAATTGCTATGGCATGAAAGGCCTCAAGACTGTATGAAATGTGTACATAAAGAATAAACTTACACTTCACAAGGCATTATCAGAAAGATTACTTTTTTGTCATTTCACTCACAACTTACAAAACGTATTAAAATTATTAGTTATTTTAATACAGGACATAGTAAAACACTGATGAAAGCTTTCTAGCTGCTACAAAGGAACATTTTTGAGATAGATCTGATAATAAAAGTGATAACTCTGATGACTCCTCACACATTTGCCAGTTTACCATCCAGTGAAAAAATATCTTAGTTCTCTACTCTGAACGGGTACTCCACATGCTGGGGGTTGAAAAATTAACAACTTTTTCACCCCGTTTATTTATAGGGGATCCTCCTCCAACAAGGCTGCCTAACCAAGTTTGGAGATAGGTCACAATTTTGATTCTATGATAGCTTGAGGGCCACAATTTCGATTCTGTTATCCTGCAGGCCACCTAATACTTGCCTATAGTTACAATAGATATGTAAATAAACCAAAGATACCAAACAACATTAATTACAACCAAAAAGTAAAAAAACAAAAAAGAGTCAATGAAAGCTTTGCAGAGGTTTTTATAAATGAAATCAGAAAGTAAAAAACATTAATGAGACCTTTGCAAAGGTTCTTGAGCTAGCATATTCTAGGCGTTGCTGTTGGCGGACAAATTCAAATGCGTTGGTGGGCCCCTTTGTGGCCCGTGGATTGGGGTACAAACCAGAATGCAATTTTAAATATATGAAACATAAAATGTAGAATGTTACCCTACAGTCAAAAGAAACATACAAAGTCTCATTTCTCTTTACTTACCGGAGTTCAGAATTTTTACAACAACTCATAAAATATAAGTTTACAGGAGATCTCAAGTCGAAAGGCCTATACTACTCCTCACCATGTTGGAACTCTTTTCATAAGCATATATCTAAAGTTACATGTGATTCTATTAATTAGAGCTTTTAATACAACTGTCTCTGAAGCAAAAACAAATAAGATAGTGATAAAATTCTTCATAAAAGATAAAACACCAACTAATGAACATACCACATTTTTAAGGTTTTCACAGCCTCTTCTCCATTTTCAACCAATAAATAAATTAAATAAAGTGTCATGTTTGCTAATAAATACAAAAATATCTCAACAATGTTTCAAGAATTTTCACAACAGTAAAATTTAATAGTACTCTAGTGTGTGTGGTATGGAGTTTGAGTCCTGCACATAACACCTGAGCATGTTGGGTGGCCGAATGGTTACTGATTGTCTATCGGGTCTGATATTGACTAACCTGCCCAATATCGACTTCTTATTTCTTGATGATATTATCATCTCTGACACCAGATAATCTTTAGATAGAGCACACTTATCAAACTGCGTAATACAATAGGCTACTGATAGCAACCAAAGTCTTTTGAAGGTACTATATCTGTTAAATGCGGGCTACAATGATCTCTTCATGACCCGAGTGATAGGCAGTGCGGAATAAGAACAGTTGCTACACCTTACAGTTCAGATTTATTGCAAGTCTGCCCTGTATCTCAATTCACAAACATAAAACACCAAACTGTAGCACCTGTCCATGCAATCTGTTAGATGTTACCCCTGATAGTCTGAATTTGGATGGTTCTGCCAAAATGGGGTAAAAGTGATACAACTGGTAGTGCACACTTAATGTCTGTACAGTAACACCTCCGCCCAGCAACTGCTTGCTACAGCTGTGGAAGAAATGTTGAGACAGAGTCACTCAGTGCACTCACATAACATGTGCAATATACATGTCCACTGACTGCCGGGCTTTGTGCACTTAAGAAAGAAAGGAAATTCACTTAAACAACTGTGAAATATTTCAGAGATAATTAGTCCCCTTACACATCCATAACTTTGAATGAGGCTTGGATTTCATTATACAATAGAATCATAAAATTGGACGGAAGGTTGGCCTTCAGAGCCAAAAAAAGAGCATTGACCCCATCAAAGGGATACATTACTGCATCCGTATTTTGAAATGTTAAAAGGATTTTATCAACTGTTTGTTTTCAAAATGATAATGCAATAGCTGGAAAATAGATTTCAATCTATTAAATAGATAATAGTGACAATGAAACTGCTTTTAGGGAATGAAAACAAAGATTAGGTAAAATAACCTGTCACTTATTGCAGATGGAGGTAGTAGTGAACATGAAATAGGAGGGAAGTGTTTTTATTTTTGTCCTGGCCCTCCAACCTTCATCCGTAGTAAATGATGGGTCATTTTCCATATAATTCCTTGTTTTCAATCTATTAAATATATCACTTAAACAGCTAATTTTTGAAGAAAAAAATTATGTAAAAATTGTTGTAACACCTATGTTAGTCCCCAGATTTGGCTTTCCCCAGCTTCTGTGTACCGCTAATATCTAAACTTATCCACTGGGTTGATAGTTTCCCTCAGATCAAGAGACTTTTTTTTTAAAAAAAAAAAAACGAAGAGCTGAAATTTGGTACAGATATTCCTTTGTACTTGTGAAACAAATCCTGAAAAGTTCTCACCTCTGGGGTCTCTGCATCATAGTTTTCCTCCAAACAAAAAAGCTTAGAAAAGGTTCGAGTGCCAAACAATGCATACTCCTTGCAACATTTAAAATGTCAGCCTTAGTAACATTTTATTGCAACACAGGCAATTAAGAGAGGATAAACACTGCATAAAAGAGTAGTACTGTACATAATCTTATATATATATATATTGTGTCGCTATATTTCATCTTACGCCACCACTACCTAGAACAGACCGCTGATGTTTGTGTGTGGTAGTAGCATTGGGTCTCCCATCATACACCATGGTGGTTGCATGCCAGTAGCTGCTATGGAGGTGTGGGAGATATGTTGCTTGAAAGTGGTCAACTGAAGGCACTTTCATATTTCGATCAAAGATGTGTGTCTGTATAACTCACTTAGCTGCCACAACTACATAGTGCAGAACACTGGTGTTTGTATGTGGTATACTATGTTCAGACAGAAAAGGCAGGTCAAGGCCACTCTGCTCTATCCCCACTCCACTGCCCCAACCCTTACAGGTGAAGGGAAAACAGCTGCCGTGCATGTGCAAACATCATCATAAGGTATGAGGTATGATATGTTACTTCTAATTTGATGATTTCTTCACTAAAACCGAGCTATCTGTTGTGACAGAAATGAATGAATCGTATGTCATAGAAATTGCATGTTTACCAACCACAATTTCATATGTTAATAATGACAAAAATTATTTACATATCAATGAATAAAACTTACTGCTTCCAGTCATTATTTTTAGTTTTAAAAGTCACACAAGACATTTAGAGGATTAAATCCAGTTTTTAGATGTGTTTCCCAGTGGAAGTTAATTCTAGAAACACGTTGTTTAAATACAAGCTGCACTGTTCGTAACGATATGCCACGCACCTCTGTGTCATTTTTCGTGGTTCCCTAAAAAGAATTTTAACTTTCTCTTCAGAGTTTTCTAGCGCCTTAAAAAAATTTTACACTTCAAAATAATTGTTTTTGACCGACGCCATTTCACTTACAGCATTTTATAATGCTGTATTGGAATAAACACGACAATACTGCGACCAACAACAATGTCTGTAGGCAGCGGTCTGCTCAGAGGGGAAGGCAACTGGAGGGGGTGGTGAGTTGAGGTGCGGGGCAAGGGGCACACGACCTTGA
Organism: Vandiemenella viatica; assembly: GCA_031002005.1. NCBI lineage: Eukaryota > Metazoa > Arthropoda > Insecta > Orthoptera > Morabidae > Vandiemenella > Vandiemenella viatica. The sequence goes on along the minus strand of JARYHS010013630.1, from coordinate 142,317,195 downwards.
CACGCCAGATGAGAGCGAACATAGTATAGTAGCCTCGAGTCTCCCATCATGGGCTATGGTGGTTAGATGTCAGTAGCTATGGGGATGTGGGAGACATGGAGGTTGAAAGTGGTCAACCTGGGGCACTTTCATATTTCGACTAAAGACGTGTATGTCCCTATCTTTCACTTTTCAACCAAAACTACCTGACGCAGACCACTGGTGTTTATGTGTGGTAGTAACACGGAGTCACTAATTAAGCACAACATTGGCCGAATGTCAATAGCTGTGGGGGTGTTGAAGATATGGTGGTTGAAAGTGGCCGATCAGGGACATTTTCATATTTCAACCAAAGAGGTGTAAGTCTCTATACTTCACCTTGCAGACCACTGGCGTTTGTGTGTGGTAGTAGCCTGAAGTCTTCGATCGTTTTTTTTTTTTTTTTAACTGATTTACGTCTCTCAACAGCGAGGTCTTTAGAGACGGGAAAGGATGGAGGGCAGGGAATGGGAAGGAATTCGGCCATGGCCTTTTTAAGGAAGCATCCCGGCATTTGCGTGGAGTGATTTGGGAAACCATGGAAAACCCAAATCTGGATGCACGGACGGGGATTCGAACTGCCATCCTCCCGAATGCGAGGCCAGAACGCTATCCGTTACACCACCACGCTCGGTCTTCAATTGTGCACTATGGTGATTGCATATCAGTAGCTGTGGAGGTGTGGTAGATATGGTGGTTGAAAGTGGTCGACCTGATATGAAAATAGTCATGTGCAGCCAAAACTACCAATCGCAGTCCACTGGTATTTGTGTGTGCTAGTAGCCTCGAATCTCCCAACGTGCACCATGGTGGTTTGGTTACATGTTGGCAGATATGGGGGTGTGAGAGATATGTTGGCTGAAATTGGTCAATGGAGGCCATGTTCATATTTCAACCAAAGAGAGGTGTGCATATATATTTCACTCTGCAGTCAAAAATACCTAGCGCAAACCACTGGTGTTAGTGTGTAGTAATGGCCTCAAGTCTCCCACCGTGCACTTTGGTAGATGACTGTTGGTAGCTGTGGGGGTAAAAACTGATCAATGAAAGGCATTTTCATATTTCGATGAAAGACGTGTGTACCTGCCATAAATACCCTGCACAGATCATTGGTGTTTGTGTGTGGTGGTAGCTAGGGATTGCAATCCAGCAAAGCGGGATCCCGTAATCCCGCGGGAGCCCGCATCATTGGACAGTCTGGCGAAACCCGCACAAAATTAAGCGGATCCACAATCCGCAAAATGCGGATAAAACGCTTGTAAGTGAGTGACTTGCTGCCCTGCTCGGTCTCTATCCGATGTATTGCGCTGTTTGCCTATACCCTTCCAGTTGGCATTTGGCGCGTGTGAACAAACGTTTGTTTTTGTCAACCTTAGTCATTCGTAAGTAAATAGATACACTTTAACGTATTCATTTTCGAGTACACATTTCTGTAATTTGAGTTATGTTTCGTATTTAGTACGATTTTGTAACTATATAATTATTTTTTATGTGTTGCAAACGTTATCTTAACTACAAAGTTACAGCCTTTTATTCACGGTTTCATTATTCCCATTTTCTGTATTTGCAGATAAAGTTATTGTGACAATTTCCTTTTTTGCGGCTGAAAATCTGATTATTCGTTGATAGGAAACTAATGTTATCTTAATTTCAATCGCATACCTATTTATTTAGTAGCTATCAAAAGGCAATTGTATATCCTTTGACTTATTGCTGTTTTGACCGCTGCCTCAACGCGTTTCTTTGACGAAAGCCACCTGTTTACGTGTTTGCGTAAAATTTAAAGATAAAATTTAAAGAATTTGAAAGCACGCCAAAATGCTCCTTTGCTGCCCGGCGCGTGCAACGACAGTCGTGAAATCACACGTCTGTAAACGCTGCCGCTGCAAATGGAGCGTTTCCTATTACCCAAGTTTTGAACTACTTTTATTGTTTGTTGCTGGTTATTTCTTGTTATTAATGAAAGTTCGTTTTCAATATAAAATCAAAAACAATTTGTAAAAGTGGAAAAATATTGAAAGTAGATGCCTTATTTGTGGGGAACTGTGGAGCTTAAAAATGTAACAACTTCAATTTGATATTGCGACAAAGTAACTTACAAAGTGTTCCAGAACTGTTGCAAGATTAGCATGAAAAGTGATGTCACTTCTAAAATAAATTCTATTGTTCACTGCCGTGCACCTGTATTTTTTGCATGATATTCTCTCTCTGGTAAGTTTAAAAATTAAAACTTTTCATGTATGGTACCAATTTGTTTCAAACGCTTGCATGACGCTTAGCAACTATTATGAATTTTTGAAATCAAAACATGGTAGTGCAAAAAACAACAAATAAAAACGGAAAAAATGCACCAAAAATATTATCCAAACCAAGGTTCAAATGTAGGACGTTCTGAATTCTATTATCACTCTTCAATCACGCAGCTATTATGAATTCTTGAAATCAAAACATGGTAGTGCAAATAACAGCAAAAAAAAAAACGGAAAAAATGCACCAAAAAATATTATCCAAACCAAGGTAAAACGTAGGACCTTCTGGATTCTATTATCACTCTTTAATCGCGCAGCTATCAGGACACTACTTCCTAATTGCTTCTCTTTATGTTAATAGTAAACACTTCACAGTTTCTTCGTGTGAGATGAAGTGAAACGAGGTAGGTAAATGAATAAACAAAGAAATTCAGTTTTATTGACAAAAAAATATCATTTATCTATAATCTTTAATCTGTAATTAATAAAAATTGTCCACAACATCCAATTGTTCCGAGCGTGGTGAGCGAGTGGTTAACGCTGTAAGGGAACCAAATAAATCCACGAAACATAGTGTAAACGCGAAGTGAATATACGGGTCTGGCTAGCTGCACAGCGTGCGCTGTATCTTTGAGACAAGCACACGCGCTGGCCGGCAGCTACACGAGTCAGTGTGCCTCAGGATTGTTAATGTAACACATCGATGTAGTGAGTGTTTCATGATTTACTACCAACATTATCACTTTGTACCCCATTTCGGCAATAAGACTCTAAATTCAAGCTAGCGGGGTTACTGCTAACATATTGCTTGGGACATAAATTACGTTCTTGTGTTTGTGAAAATGTCTGTGTGTGATTCACGACAAATAAACCAGAACTATTTAGTAACTTCTGTTTCCTTCCGAAAAACCTTTCTAATCCGTATCAGGCTAACAACACTCAAGCCAAAGAACTCTACGCAGCCTTCAATTTAAAAACATTTAACATCTTTAATATACATTAGTTGTTTCGGCAGCTATTGTCCCCGCATTTGTCAATTCTGCCTCATCAACAATCGACTGGTGTCAGCAGAAGGCCGTCGTCCTGACAAGAAGAAAAGAAGAACATCAAGAAGACGATACTATCGGGCAGGTTAGTGATCACCCCCCGATAGTTAATCATTCAATCAATCAATATCCACCCAGCCGTCCTAATCAGAACTTTGGCGTCATCTGCGGGACTCAAACCCTGCACCACACGCATATAAACAGAGTTCTACTACAAAAGTGGCTGTCAGATCGTGGGATTTATTCGATACGGAAGGTAAGTGAATGTTGGTAGTCGCGAACGTAAAAAGTTCGTGCAACAGTGCCCGGAACAAGGAGAACGTCAGTTCGAGCCCAGGAACCAGTTTAGCCAAAAGCAGCCTCTGGAGCCAAGCAGCAGCCCAACAGCGGTGAGGAACAACGTGGTAGCAGCCTCCAGACAACGGCAGTAGCGTCGGTCGGTGAATTCCAGCGTCGGAAGTTATTAGTAGGTGAACGGGGATTCGAGCACACCCAGCTGTAACTTCGAAGTTTGGCTAATAGGTGAGTGTAAATCACCATGTCTGTCCTTCTAGAGAGTAGAGAAGTCCCTTTGCAAGACGCAATTAACATTTCGAGTCAAAAATTGGCGGAATTAAATCCGCGTAGAGTTGTTGATCCTGAATTGAAGTCTAAAATTAATAATGCAGTTATGAATAGTAATATAACATTTGGTGGTACAGCTAATGAGTTAATTCAATAATTTTTTATGAAATTTGAAGATTTTTTGTCATTTAGTGATTTGTCAAGTAGTGAGAAAATGAGGATTCTGAAGACCAAATTGGTCGGTGAAGCATTTAAGTTTGTTGTTTATGATGATGATTGCAAACAGAGATGTATGAAGGGTTGAAAGATGAGCTTTTGAACCGCTTTTCAAAGAAGCAGACATTGAGATTTTATAGGGAACAGTTAGAAGACAGCATGGGGAGGACATTCAACATTTTGCTGATAGAATTAAGATAGTAAATGATAACACATTCACATTAAAGGGCGCTGATGAAAGAGACCATAAGGGGTATAACCTTGTTGTAAGGCATGAGGCAGATAAAAGGGCACTTGATGCATTTTTAGGTGGTTTAGGAGGTGAAATTGGAGAGTATGTGAGCCTACAGAAACCCAAGACATTTAACGAGGCGATTGAGCATGCTGTTACATATGAGCAAGTGAAGAGTAGGCCGGTAGGTGATCACAGAGAGAAGCAACCGAGGCGAATATTTCATGCTAAGAGGGGGCCAAGATGTTATGCATGTGGGAGATTTGGGCATATAGCTGTGAATTGTTCAAGCAAGTCAAGAGCACAGGGCAATTATCGTGGAAGGGGTAATAGGATGTGGCGGGGGGAAAGGGTTGAACGGAAGAATTTAAATGAGGAAGGGGTGAGCAGAGCCGCGATGTTGCACCCCCAGTAAAGAGGGTACCTGTTGTATTCCCCAGGGCAAACCCTCAAGTGGCAAATTGAATTCTAAGTGTCAGCATAAGTGGAAGACAGTGCGATTTATTAGTTGATACAGGTGCTGAGGTGACCTTGTTGCCCAAGAGTATTTGTGGAACTCAGGGGTTATGTCCACCCAATTGTAAGATTACTGGTCTGGATGGGAGTAGAGATATCACAATATTGGGTATGAAGAACGTTACCATCTTAGTAGATAATTATGCTCATGATGCATTAGTTTATGTAGTACCTACATTCTTCATATCAGGGTCTTTTAGGCATTGATTTTTTGTCCAAGCACAATGCGGTGATCGATGTGGCGGAACGATCGATTGTTTTGCGGAAACACACAAGTGTAGACCCACCTACGTCGTTACCAGATAACAAACAGTGTTCGTGTCCAAAGGAGGGAAAAAGGCCATCCCAAATTTGGCAGTTATCCGAACCTAAAATCTGTCGCCTGTCTAACCAAAGCAGAGAAAATTCCCAAAGCATCAGGTAAAGTTATTAATGTCCCAGTCCAAGATAGTTTAGGGTGTGATCAAAATTCAGTAGTGTTGGTCGACACGCCAGATGAATCTGGATGGTTGGACTCGAACCAATGCTATGTTAAGAGAAGTGTTTGTAAAGTGCGCACAGTTAACGGTAGTAGATGTGTTCCCGTTATAATTGAGAATTTTGGTGAAGAAGATATTGAGATACCACGTGGTCATGAGATAGCACATGTCGAAGTTTTACGTGATAAGGAGCTAGATAGCAGTATATTTGATGTTGATGATGATGATGTTAATGAGGCTGACCATAGAGTAAGAGGTGGAAAGGCGCGTATTGCCCAAGTGAAGCGCGAAGTATGTTTTAAGGATAAGTTGAGCCACTTGCCCCAGAGAGATTTAGAGAAGATTGAAGGATTATTGTGGGAATTTAGAGAGTTGTTTGAACCAGGTAGAACCCTACCAGCCACAGATATAGTTGAACATAGAATTTTGACAGGAGATGCATTACCCATATATAAGAAGGCGTATCGAGTTCCTTTCCATCAAAGACAACTGATCGATCAATTTATTGATCAACAATTAAAGGATGGTATTATTAGGCCTTCAGATAGCCCGTGGGCAGCCCTGGTCATTATCGTTCCAAAGAAGAGTCCAAATGGAGAAACTAAGTTCAGATTTTGTGCGGATTACAGGTGTTTAAATGCTGTTACAATTTCAGATGTCTATCCTTTACCTTCTATTTCAGAGACAGTGGATTACCTTGGCCAGTGTAAGTATTTTACCAACCTTGATTTGCGTTGTGGTTATCATCAGATAAGAGTTGCTGACAAGGACATTCCAAAAACTGTGTTCAATGTCACAAACGGTCATTATGAATATACTAGAATGCCTTTCGGGTTAAAAAATGCTCCAGCTACTTTTCAGAGACTGATGGACGGTGTTTTGAGGGGATTAAAGCCTTTTTCTACATTGGTTTATATGGATGAGGTAATCGTATTTTCCAAAGATATTGATGAGCATGTCAGGAGATTGAGAAGTGTTTTCATACGTCTGCAGAAGGCGAATTTAACGTTGTCGATTGAAAAATGCAATTTTTCAGTTTCAGAGTTAGAATATTTGGGTCATCATATTTCTAGAGAAGGAGTTAAACCGCATCCACGTTTAGTTCAGGCAGTAAAAGAGTTTCCAACACCAACTTGCGTCAAAGAGTTACAATCATTTCTTGGTCTTGCTAACTATTACTGAAAATTTGTTCAAAATAATGCCCTTAAAGCTAAACCATTAACCAACTTATTGAGAAAAGGTGTAAAATTCGAATGGACAGTTGATTGTGATCAAGCTATGGATACTTTGAAAGAAGCCACTCATAACCTATCCAATTTTGGGTTTTCCAGATTTTTCCAAACCTTTTGTCCTTTCCACAGATGCAAGTAATGTAGCAATAGGATCAGTTTTATCTCAAGTCATAGATGGAAAAGAAAGACCAATTGCCTATGCTTCCCGCCAATTAAATAAAGCAGAAACAAATTACAGCGTTACAGAGTGTGAACTTTTGTCAGTTATTTGGAGTATTAACTTTTTCAGATGTTACCTTTATGGCAGAAAATTAACTATAATCACAGATCACGCAGTGTTGAAATGGATGTTAGGATTAAAAGACCTGTCGAGCAGATTATTGCGGTGGACATTAAGGCTAACTGAGTTCGAATTTGATATTGTCCACAAGCCCGGAAAATTGCATGGTAATGCGGATGGTTTGAGTAGAAAAGTTCGGATTGTAGAGGCACAAGACCCTTCATTAGTAGAATTGCCAATTGCGCAAGCAGAAGATGAGGAATGCAGTAAGTGGAGAAAAAATAAATGGTTTGTATTTCATGATAATGTGTTACATCGCATAACTAAGCGCGGTGACAGAGTAGTAGTTCCCAAAGTCTTACGTGAGCCAGTAATGAAGTTGTATCATGATTCCATTTTGTCATGTCATTGTGGATGGAAATTGACTAATCAGAGGATAACTAAACAATATTGGCGGCCAGGTCGTAAAGGAGATGTCAGAGAGTATGTAAAAAGTTGTATTCAGTGTAATGAGAGACTACGTCCCGGAAGAGCCAGAGAAAAGTTACAGCAATTACCAGAAACAGCAGAGCCATTTCAGAGAGTTGGTTTAGATGTAATGGGTCCTTTTAAGCGTACTAAAGCAGGTTACAGTTATGTACTTACAATCACAGATGCTTTTTCAAGATATTTAGTAATGGTGCCTTTGGAAGATCAAACAGCAGAGAGAGTAGCAAGAGCTTTTGTATTAGGATGGATAATTAAATTTGGCGTACCGAATTCTATTATTACGGATCAGGGTAAAATTTCATGTCAGCATTGTTCACACAAGTCTGTAAGCTATTGGGTATTGAGAAGTTGCGAACTACAAGTTTTCACCCACAAGGAAATGGTAGAACTGAAAGAATTTACAGAACTATTGGAAAAATGTTGAGCAACTATGTAAACAAGTCACATAATGATCGGGATTTATTGTTACCATATGTGGTGTCAGCTTACAACACTAGAGTCCATGTTAGCACAAGGAGAACCCCATTTGAAATTATCGATGGTCGAGAAATGATGTCACCTTTCGAACTATTCAGAACTTACAAAGATATTGATACTCCAGAAGTACGTAGTCTAGCATTCAAATTGAAGAAAATATGGTCAGAAGTTGGTAGAAAAATCACAAAGCATTTCAGGCACAAGCTAAACAGTATGATAAAACAGCTAAACCGCAAGAGATTAGTGTCGGAGATTTTGTAATGTTGAGCACACCATTTTTGAGAAAGGGTCAAACACGTAAATTCACAACAAATTCTTTCACCAGTTAAAATTAAGCTACCAGATAGGGATATCGTTGTTCATAAGAATCATCTTCGGGTGTACAGTTGGAATAGGAAACACATAGTGAACCCAGGTGAAAATACATCAACAGACAGAACAACAACACAACATGTGGAACAACCTAAGCAAATTCCGAAGACAGTAGATCCACAAAGTTCAAGTCCGTATTCATTGCGAAGTAAAGGCCCAGTTCAACCATCTCATACACCTCAAAAGCCAGCAGTAAGGTACAGTTTGAGACCTAGGAAGTAAACAGTCGTTGTTAGAGTATATGTATTTCATGTTTTGCAGCTACTGCAACATCAAGTGTAATTTTGTATTTTGTATGGTTAGATATTTGAGTTTAAGATTTGAATTGATGATGTTCATGTTTGCAACGTGTTGCAAAGAGACATGTGCGTATGGTGATTTTCAACCATCAAGCCTTGTCCATTTGGAAGTGTCCATAAAACACGTTTACTGCGGTGGACAAAATGTTGTAGCCTCGTGGAGAGCAGTCGAGCAGAGCAGCTGAGCAGTGCAGAGCGCGGACAGCAACTGGAGGCGCCCCAGTCAGCGCTAGTAGAGGAGACTCAGAGTGGCACGTATACGTGTGTGCAAGTGAAGTGCAGTGCAGAAAGTTACGTTAAGTATTCATTATGTTTTATTCAGTGCTTTTATTGGGTATCTTGTTTCCTTTTGTTTATTTAGTCCATGTAAAGCCTCTTAGTAATGGTGTAGTATTTTCTAAGGAGAGTGATGTAATTGTTTCAGATAATTATTGGTCACTAGTAATAGATTATGATTTGGGAATTGTAAGAGATGAAAGCACCAAGCTAGATAGCACATTCAGTACTCTTGATGAGCTTACTAAAGAAAATCTGTCGCATAATGATTCTGCCATAAATTCAGTTTCTTTGAATCTAAAGGTCATGTATGCTGCTTTACAGCAAGAATTTTACAATATTTAGGAAATTCTACCTCATAAACCAAACAGAGCAAAAAGGTCATATTACAATCTTGGAGGAAAAATTTTGAAAACTGTATTTGTGTGACAGAACAGAATAATTTCATAAGAAAATCATATTTTTGTGCCATGAAATTAAACAAAAAATGATATATTTACTCCTATAGCAAGGAAAAGTAAGTTGCTATGGCAATAAGAAGATCAAGAGATAGCTAGAGGTTTAGCTGACGTACAGGCCGAACGGTTGCTTTGTTACCAGTTCACTGCTTAAGAACTTTGCATTCTTCGGATACTTTAAGACCATGTAGTTCCTAGAAGAATAAGAATTGGGAACAATAAATGTTAATCTGTTAAAAGCGTAGAACTGAGTTATTTATATTTATAACATCAGGCGCGCGACATTTGGAACTTTAAATTCTGAAGATCTAGAGCATTTAGAGTCAAGGTTAAATAATTTGGAAGCTATAGGGAATGATGTTAAACTTAGTCTTTCATCACAGTTTGATTTTGATTCAGCATATGGAGGAATCCATTAAAAATCATACACAAGCAATACAAGTATTAGCAGATGCATTCATCTCACAAACTAGGGAAATTCAATCAGCAATAAGTAAGAATATGCATGAAGTAGAAAGCGTACTAACAGTTTTGAATTTTCAGATTTTTAGTGTAAAAACTTTACAAGAGCTTATTTTTGGGTTAACAAATGTACGTATGGAATTGGTTAGATTAAGAATTGCTCTATTACAAGGTTCTAGCGGGAAAGTTAGTGATATTTTATTGAGCCCTAGAGTATTTTTGAAATATTTGTAGTTAATACAGAATAAGTTAGATTCAAGTATGTTTATGATTGCCCCTTGTACAGAGGAGAGTTTAAATGTGTATTACCAATTGTCTAAGGTAAATATTGTTTTAATGGGTAGTAATTTGATGTGAGTTATTAATGTTCCTATTGGTGTACATGATGCAGTTTTGGAAAGATATAGTATTCATACTTTTCCAATTTATTGGCGTGAAACAGGCAGATATGTAAGATGGGATATGAAGGATGTAATTCTATTGAGCAAAGATCATAAATCATATATAACACTTAATCAGAATGATATGCAGAAATGTGAATCTAATATTGTAGAAATATGTCCACTGATGACTTTGCATGATGTAAGTGTAAGTAGTTGTGAATCTGATATGTTCTTTTCAGAAAATTTTGTTGAGTCATGTCAAAGAGAAGTTATAACCCTCACTAAATCATATTTTGCTAGAGTTCATGATAATTGGATATTTACCTTGTTAACACCTTGCACTGTCAGTGTCAATTGCATTCAATCTCAGCGGACAACTAAATTATCAGTAAGTGGTTCAGGAATGTTTGTAAACACTACAGGTTGTTAAATAATTAGAAATGATTTTAGAACACCAGCAATTAAGTCAGTTAAGAAGTCTTATGATTTATCTTATCCATTATATTACTTACCAAATTTAACTCATGAAATTTATCACAGTCCCAAATTAATTGAATTGAATTTTGACTTATAGTAAAGAGGTTAAAGAAGAGATTGATAAGTATCTTAAAGCATCTAATGACACTATTAAATTCAGTAAAATTATTGCACATTTAGAGTCACAAATGAGTTCTGGAGATCAACATAAGATAACAGTGTATCTGACAGTGTTACATCTATTATTTGTATTTTTATTGTCTTGTTTTTGGGTATTTGGTTATATAGACATTGTATGAATATGATGATTCAGAATTATTTTGCTGCAAATGCAGCCACGCAATCTGTTAGCAGCATACGAGTAACTATTCCAGAGATTTCACATGATAGTGTTGCAGGAGCAACACGTGTTTCAAAGGCGGGGGAGTTGTAAGGGAACCAAATAAATCCCCGAAAAATAGTTATATAACACGAAGTGAATATACGGGTCTGGCTAGCTGCACAGCGTGCGCTGTAGAAGGTACGGTATGCGCTGAGACAAGCACACGCGTTGGCCGGCAGCTACACGAGTCAGTGTGCCTCAGGATTGTTAATGTAACACATCGATGTAGTGAGTGTTTCTTGATTTACTACCAACATTATCACATTGTACCCCATTTCGGCAATAAGAGTCTAAATTCAAGCTAGCGGGGGGTACTGCTAACATTATTGCGTGGGACAGAAATTACGTTCTTGTGTTTGTGATACTATCTGTGTGTGATTCACGACAAATAAACCAGAACTATTTAGTAACTTCTGTTTCCTTCCGAAAAACCTTTCTAATCCGTATC
>JARYHS010013630.1:141930894-142304840 GCA_031002005.1 Vandiemenella viatica | reverse complement strand
CACATAGTGAACCCAGGTGAAAATACATCAACAGACAGAACAACAACACAACATGTGGGACAACCTAAGCAAATTCCGAAGACAGTAGATCCACAAAGTTCAAGTCCGTATTCATTGCGAAGTAAAGGCCCAGTTCAACCATCTCATACACCTCAAAAGCCAGCAGTAAGGTACAGTTTGAGACCTAGGAAGTAAACAGTCGTTGTTAGAGTATATGTATTTCATGTTTTGCAGCTACTGCAACATCAAGTGTAATTTTGTATTTTGTATGGTTAGATATTTGAGTTTAAGATTTGAATTGATGATGTTCATGTTTGCAACGTGTTGCAAAGAGACATGTGCGTATGGTGATTTTCAACCATCAAGCCTTGTCCATTTGGAAGTGTCCATAAAACACGTTTACTGCGGTGGACAAAATGTTGTAGCCTCGTGGAGAGCAGTCGAGCAGAGCAGCTGAGCAGTGCAGAGCGCGGACAGCAACTGGAGGCGCCCCAGTCAGCGCTAGTAGAGGAGACTCAGAGTGGCACGTATACGTGTGTGCAAGTGAAGTGCAGTGCAGAAAGTTACGTTAAGTATTCATTATGTTTTATTCAGTGCTTTTATTGGGTATCTTGTTTCCTTTTGTTTATTTAGTCCATGTAAAGCCTCTTAGTAATGGTGTAGTATTTTCTAAGGAGAGTGATGTAATTGTTTCAGATAATTGTTGGTCACTAGTAATAGATTATGATTTGGGAATTGTAAGAGATGAAAGCACCAAGCTAGATAGCACATTCAGTACTCTTGATGAGCTTACTAAAGAAAATCTGTCGCATAATGATTCTGCCATAAATTCAGTTTCTTTGAATCTAAAGGTCATGTATGCTGCTTTACAGCAAGAATTTTACAATATTTAGGAAATTCTACCTCATAAACCAAACAGAGCAAAAAGGTCATATTACAATCTTGGAGGAAAAATTTTGAAAACTGTATTTGTGTGACAGAACAGAATAATTTCATAAGAAAATCATATTTTTGTGCCATGAAATTAAACAAAAAATGATATATTTACTCCTATAGCAAGGAAAAGTAAGTTGCTATGGCAATAAGAAGATCAAGAGATAGCTAGAGGTTTAGCGACGTACAGGCCGAACGGTTGCTTTGTTACCAGTTCACTGCTTAAGAACTTTGCATTCTTCGGATACTTTAAGACCAATGTAGTTCCTAGAAGAATAAGAATTGGGAACAATAAATGTTAATCTGTTAAAAGCGTAGAACTGAGTTATTTATATTTATAACATCAGGCGCGCGACATTTGGAACTTTAAATTCTGAAGATCTAGAGCATTTAGAGTCAAGGTTAAATAATTTGGAAGCTATAGGGAATGATGTTAAACTTAGTCTTTCATCACAGTTGATTTTGATTCAGCATATGGAGGAATCCATTAAAAATCATACACAAGCAATACAAGTATTAGCAGATGCATTCATCTCACAAACTAGGGAAATTCAATCAGCAATAAGTAAGAATATGCATGAAGTAGAAAGCGTACTAACAGTTTTGAATTTTCAGATTTTTAGTGTAAAAACTTTACAAGAGCTTATTTTTGGGTTAACAAATGTACGTATGGAATTGGTTAGATTAAGAATTGCTCTATTACAAGGTTCTAGCGGGAAAGTTAGTGATATTTTATTGAGCCCTAGAGTATTTTTGAAATATTTGTAGTTAATACAGAATAAGTTAGATTCAAGTATGTTTATGATTGCCCCTTGTACAGAGGAGAGTTTAAATGTGTATTACCAATTGTCTAAGGTAAATATTGTTTTAATGGGTAGTAATTTGATGTGAGTTATTAATGTTCCTATTGGTGCACATGATGCAGTTTTGGAAAGATATAGTATTCATACTTTTCCAATTTATTGGCGTGAAACAGGCAGATATGTAAGATGGGATATGAAGGATGTAATTCTATTGAGCAAAGATCATAAATCATATATAACACTTAATCAGAATGATATGCAGAAATGTGAATCTAATATTGTAGAAATATGTCCACTGATGACTTTGCATGATGTAAGTGTAAGTAGTTGTGAATCTGATATGTTCTTTTCAGAAAATTTTGTTGAGTCATGTCAAAGAGAAGTTATAACCCTCACTAAATCATATTTTGCTAGAGTTCATGATAATTGGATATTTACCTTGTTAACACCTTGCACTGTCAGTGTCAATTGCATTCAATCTCAGCGGACAACTAAATTATCAGTAAGTGGTTCAGGAATGTTTGTAAACACTACAGGTTGTTAAATAATTGGAAATGATTTTAGAACACCAGAAATTAAGTCAGTTAAGAAGTCTTATGATTTATCTTATCCATTATATTACTTACCAAATTTAACTCATGAAATTTATCACAGTCCCAAATTAATTGAATTGAATTTGACTTATAGTAAAGAGGTTAAAGAAGAGATTGATAAGTATCTTAAAGCATCTAATGACACTATTAAATTCAGTAAAATTATTGCACATTTAGAGTCACAAATGAGTTCTGGAGATCAACATAAGATAACAGTTGTATCTGACAGTGTTACATCTATTATTTGTATTTTTATTGTCTTGTTTTTGGGTATTTGGTTATATAGACATTGTATGAATAAGATGATTCAGAATTATTTTGCTGCAAATGCAGCCACGCAATCTGTTAGCAGCATACGAGTAACTATTCCAGAGATTTCACATGATAGTGTTGCAGGAGCAACACGTGTTTCAAAGGCGGGGGAGTTGTAAGGGAACCAAATAAATCCCCGAAACATAGTATAAACACGAAGTGAATATACGGGTCTGGCTAGCTGCACAGCGTGCGCTGTAAGAAGGTACGGTATGCGCTGAGACAAGCACAAGCGCTGGCCGGCAGCTACACGAGTCAGTGTGCCTCAGGATTGTTAATGTAACACATCGATGTAGTGAGTGTTTCTTGATTTACTACCAACATTATCACATTGTACCCCATTTCGGCAATAAGAGTCTAAATTCAAGCTAGCGGGGGTACTGCTAACATATTGCGTGGGACAGAAATTACGTTCTTGTGTTTGTGATACTATCTGTGTGTGATTCACGACAAATAAACCAGAACTATTTAGTAACTTCTGTTTCCTTCCGAAAAACCTTTCTAATCCGTATCAGGCTAACAACACTCAAGCCAAAGAACTCTACGCAGCCTTCAATTTAAAAACATTTAACATCTTTAATATACATTAGTTGTTTCGGCAGCTATTGTCCGCACAGTTGTCGATTCTGCGTCATCAACAATCGACTGGTGTCAGCAGAAGGCCGTCGTCCTGACAAGAAGAAAAGAAGAACATCAAGAAGACAATACTATCGGGCAGGTTAGTGATCACACCCCCGATAGTCAATCATTCAATCAATCAATATCCACCCAGCCATCCAAAACAGAACTTTGGCGTCATCTGCGGGACTCAAACCCTGCACCACATGCATATAAACAGAGTTCTACTACAATGCTCTGGCCTCACATCCGGGAGGACCCCACTCAGTGTGATATTTTCTAAATCTAGAGGGACGAAAATCAGTTTTGATAATAGTCTACGCAGGCAAAATAGTTACTTATATTCAAAGTACATAAACCATATTACTCGGAACAAAGGTTTATTTTCCACGAATTCACGCTTAACAATAGATCAAGCGCTCCAGTCGGCTGCGCTATTCCACTGTGCTTGTTCGATCATTACGATCATTGTGTGTTCCTATTGCGTTTGGCGAGCCTCAAGGTGAATTTACACATGATTTTCCCGTTATACAACAGCATCATTAAAAAAGACCAAGATGATTTTTAATTTTAAAAAAATACTGAGTCAATTTCATGTTGAGTTTTAGTTCATTATATAACATTATACCACTCTCTTACTATATTTATTTGAAAGAGCTGCTTATTAGCTACAAGAAATACATTCATTTGTTTGCTAATATTTGCGACACCCATACAACTTTTCTTTAATTTCAGCATAATTGCACAAATTTCGAGTACAGAATTTTTCGACGTTTGGTTTGCTAATGAAAAAGAATCAATCTCTAACTTTCAATTTAAATATAAATGAGTCTCAAATTGAAGCTGTTACATTTTTAAGCTCAGCAGAATAAAATTCAGGTTTTTTTCCCCCCTATAGCCAGCCCCACAAATAAGGCATCTATTAACGATATTTTTCTGCTGTAGGATTTTACATATTGTTCTCGATTTTGTATTCAAAATGAAATTTCATTAATAACAAGAAATGACCAGCAACAAACAATAAAAATAGTTGAAAACTTGGATAATAGGAAATGCTCCATAACCAGCCGCAGCATTTACAGACGTGTGACGTCACTCAAGCGTTCTAGAGTGTTTTCTGTCACGTGACCAGAGGTAAGAAAAGTTCAATTTTTATTTCGCTTTTTTATTAAAAATAATCAATTTTTCTTTTCATAATTGAAAAAATTAGCTTCCTGAAGCATCAATCTACGAGAATGAGTTCAATTTTGTAAGATCCAGGCTGATACCGGGGCTGAAGTATAGCCTTAGTGCCTCAACTAAACTCTTGATGTTGATTCACAGTTCATTAGAAAATTTACAAAATAATTTTGATTTGGTTTGACCATGTAGCCGGATAACTCATCCGAAATGCTTGAGGTTGCCACAATATTTCTTAACCCACAAATAGAGAAAAGGTTCTATGCTATCTACTAAAGCACACAAGTTCACTGTTAGAAAAATCCAAAGTTTTATTTTCAGAATCACAAGTTCAAAATTCCATTTAACAGTTGAGCAGGCAAATCGAACACACTTTTCCAAAGTTTGCAGGTTGTGGAGAGAAATTTTAACCGACCGAACCCCTTTAGTAAATTTACAAGTTCTTAACAGTCATTAAAGTTACGATATAACACAACACCCCACATGGTCGCAAACGGTTCACTGACCAGCATAGCAAGTTACGACCCAGCGACAAAACCGATGTAATGTTACTTCACATACTTTTCCCAAAGTACAGGCCAGACGAAACCGAAAGTAAGAAAAGATAGACTACATTTTGCTAAGTTCCTATTTTACACTGATAAAGTCATGCGTGGAGTTGCTCGATCACTTCCCAGCGTAAGAATGAGACAACGTGTGCTTACCGCATGAACTATTATAGCCCTGCGTGCGCCTATGACCTTGGCAAATCTTTCTTTAATTAATATCTTTAAAAGTATACAATAGTTTAATCTGAGATTTTTACAGGGACTTTCTACTATCCTGTTCTATCTATTTTAATTTAATTTACTATTCCAAAAGGTTTATATCATCTTCACACTAAATTCATCACGTGACCAATCTTGGCGGACTTTGAGGACTTTCCCGAAACTTCCACCCGACAATTAGCAATAATCAATTTTCAAAAACTTAATTATTGGTCAAATGCTTAAACTTTTTATGAAAACCCATATATGTATGAAATCGTCTTAATTAGGGCTATCCCCTGATGTAATTTTTTATTTAATATCTCTTTTAATAAAAAAGCTTATTATTGTTCTCTCAATTAAAATCGCTAATTAATCTTTACCAAAGTACTTAATTTTATTACCAAAATATCGGGGATAGTGCTGACTACAGCTGGTGATAAAAGTTCGGTTGTAGCTTTACGCGATTTAAAGATATTACAAATCTTAGTTTTCTACTTTTACGATCGCGTGTTTCAAAACCTGAACAAACGGGAATATCTCTTAAACCAAACGTTTCCCGATATGATAAATACACTTTAAAATGATTTTTATAACAAGTTGTTACTGTGAGCAAGATTACAGGGAAATTCCTTAAAGTTGAAAACTGCACTTCTCGAAATTTCTAAGTCCCGCCTTTACAAAACAGGAATTTGCCAAAATTCTAAGGTGCTTACAATTTATAATATTTTTTTAATACTGTCAAATCGCCTATTCTGTGGCGGAGGCGTAGTGAAGTGGTGGATATCTTGCTTCTCATATACATTAATGATTTGTGTGACATAGTAAGAGGGATGAAAAGATTATTTGCCGATGATCCTATTATTTATCATGAAATCACAACCCAGGATGACTGCGTTTTGTTACAAGATGATATTATGAAAATAATTGTGTGGTGCAAAGATTGGCAGTTGGAGTTAAACGCTAAAAGGTGCCAAGTCATGTGTGTAAGTAAAAAGATTACACCATTTAGCTCTGAATATACAATTAATGGTACTGTCCTTAGAACGGTAGATTCCGCTAAATACCTAGGGGTAACAATTCGTAATAATTTGCCGTGGAATGAACATATACAGAATTTATTTGGAAAAGCGAATCGTATGATTCGATTTCCAGATCATTATTTAAAACTATGCACTCCGGCAGTTAAATCGATTGCATACAAATCACTAGGGTGGCCTCACTTAGAATATTGTTGCTCTGTATGGGGTCCCCATCAAAAGGGATCAATGGAGGCATTTCAGATGACACAAAGAAGAGCCGCCTGATTCGTGACAGGTATTTATAGTTGGAGGGAAAGTGTAAGTGTGATGTTAAAGGAGTTAGATTGGGAAGGCCTGGAGCACCAAAGGCGTTGCTCTCAACAGAAGCTAATTGATAAATTCTTGACTGATGTATTTCGGAATGACAGTAAACAAATATTGCTACCAGCAACATTCATATCTCGGAATGACCACAAAAATAAGATAAGAGGAATCAGGGCCAGAACCGATTCATTTCTGTACTCATTTTTTCCATGAGCGATTAGGAAGTTGAACAGAAAGGATTTACCGGGTGAGTAAACATAAAATCCAACAGGAGTAGCTTTCGATAAAGCATTCCGGCCATCCTGACCTGAGTTTTCCATGGTTTCCCCATATCACTCCAGGCGAATGCTGGGATGGTTCCTCACAATAGCCCATGGGAGCCTCCTGCCATATCCCGTATATCCCTTCTAAATCATTCCCTTTCCAGATAGGTGGATTGCACCCTCCGCCACACACTTTTTGTGAATCGTGGAGTAATAGTAACAGTGAGAGTTTACACCACTGTAGGTGGAGCAGCATCTGAACGACATTGTTTGCTGTAGTCTATATTTTTAGAATTACCACTTGCTGTTTAACCTACACTTTTATTGCATGCTGCCTAAATGCTCCTCAAGCTCCTGCTTTGAAGAGCAGAATACGAGAGTAATCTGAAAAGTTTCCGGCCTAACAAAGATTCAAGACATTTTTTCTGATTTTTTTATTTTTCAACATAGTCTCCTCGTAACTCTACACACTTTTCCCAGCGATGCTCCCATCTCTGTAACCCATCCAAATAGTACTCGGCGTTTTTCTTTGCAAAATAATTGTTCCCGAAGGTGATTGCCTCTACATTTGACGAAAATCTCTGTCCTCCGAGTGCAATTTTTAGATGAGGGAACAAAAAGAAGACGCTTGTGGCTAGATCTGGTGAGTAAAGCGGATGGTCCAGCAGTTCAAACCGTAATTTATGAATTTTCGCCATGGCAACCGCTGAGGTGTGAGATGGTGCGTTGTCTTGGTGAAACAGGATTTTCTTTTTCTGCAAATGTGGCAGTTTCTCCGCAAGTTCTGCCTACAGCTTGTCTAGTAATGACACGTAGTGTGCTCCTGTAATGGTTTTTCCTTTTTGAAGGTAATCGATTAAAATAACTCCATGACTATCCCAAAAAAAAACAGTTGCCAGCACTTTCCCAGCCAAAAAAAGTTTCTTCTTTTTTTGGAGCCGGTTCCCCCTTTGTAGTCCACTGTTTGGACTGTATTTTTGTTTCGGGCATATAATGGTGTATCCAAGTTTCATCTAAAGTAATTAATCGGTGCGAAAACTTGGATTTATTGCGCCTAAACTGCGCCAACAGAGCGTTGGAAATGTTCATTCGAACACGTTTTTGGTCTAATGTGAGCAAACATGGCACCCAATGCACGGACATCTTTCTCATACCTAAATGTTGATTTAATATGTAACAAACACGTCCTTTGAAATGTTCATAACCTCTGCTATCTCTCTCACTTTAATTCGGCACACGTCTAGCACCAATTGGTGAACTTTGGTGATGTTTTCGTCGGTAGTTGCAGTTTTTTGACGTCCCGAACATTCATCGTCTCCCAAGCTCTTACGGCCACGTTTAAATTCAGCTGCCCAAAATTTCACTGTGGTAAGTGATGGTGCAGAGTCCTCATACACAGAATCCAACTCATTTTTGATTTGCGTAGGCATATTGCCTTTCAAAAACAAATATTTTTTGACAGCTCGATACTCGGTTTTGTCCATTTTCACGAAAACACTCACATCAACTCACTCAAACGACTGTTACCTAACAACTGCGCGTCCAAAATGGCTGAAACTTTGGTGAGTAACTGTCAACAGATAAACAACGAAATTCACTAGCTTTTATTTACGAGTGCTGACATCTTCACGTTGAGGTCGGAAACTTTTCAGACTACCCTTGTAGGAGGCAATCTTGGTGATGAGTAACTAAAACGGAACCCCCAAGTGAGACCATTGGCAAACATGACAATGACCTTAAAAGTGAGAAATGTTGTCATTTTATTCAATTCTTTATGCAAATAGTTTGTGTCACAAAAAATGAAAATGACCTCGTCTTATCTCAAATATGAGTTGAACCCAAAAGCTTCATCATTATTCGATGACGTTTCACTTTGTAAAAATTCAAAATCTTTCCTCACAAAAACTTTTCCTTTATGTGACTCCCCTAATGATAGGTTCAGTCAAGAAACAATTGAAATTGTCAACAGAGGCTATCTCCTAACACTGTGGTGTGGAACAGACCAGCCACTTTCGGTCAGTTGTGCGAAGTGTATGAATCTTTTCGGTCAAGTTCTCTTCATTGGTCATCGTCATTTACGATGGACACAAAGACATGGCAATGAAAGAAGAGGAGTGTCACCGACAAGGCGGAGTGAAAATGTCTGCCAATATTTTCATTCAACACAACATGAAAGTCACTTCACACTAAGTCATAAAAGAAAGGTCAGTTTGTTGAATTACTTGGGAACAAATTCCAAACTACGGGTCAGTGTGTCATTCAGTGCAAAGGAGATACGGTTGCCAGCATTGCACTTGAACACGATAGGGGTCAAGAGTTAGTGGTCATCTTCAACGATACAGATGTTCTGCTAATGTCGGTATCAAGAGGTAGTGAAGACAGTAGATTAAACATAGTTCTGTAGTGCCCCCACTTGGACAGCAGTAAACCTGTAGGCCGAGTGGAGACTTGGTAAGGTTGGATGAGAGGACTGAGAGAATGGGTAAGGATCGAGCATAGAAGTCTGTCTGGGATCGGAGTAAGACATTCGTGGTAGGATCATCAGGGTGAATGATTTCATAAACGTCATATGTACACTATTTACTACCATGACAAAGTGCTGTACAAAATACACAAGTAGTATACATTAGGAGTACTGCCAAAGACTGATTACAATGAAAGGTGCTGTAGCGCTACCTTCCAGAATCCTGCTTGACATGCTTGAATATTGAAAATAGATTGGATATATTATGATTGTGGGAGTATAAGATTTACTTTGAGAACGTCAAGCACATCTGCGACTGTGGCGATTATCTAGTCCAGTTATTCCCAACTATAGGCAATGTGCAGGATTCAATGATGGTTTCCCACATACAACCATATAATCCCACAGTAGTCAACCTGTTAGTTGCTGTCCATGTTCTTCTCGTGTGACACCGCTCTGTGGCCCCGGCCGCCGGAGGGTGACTCAATGTCTGTGTTCTCTCTGCTCTGGCTGTTGTTGGCTGACTGAATGACAAAAACCAGACACGACAACACACCCTTCGATTCCTGTGCAGAGGTTTTTAACACAACCTCCATCCAACAGTCCTAAAGTGGAGGGGCAAATGGTAGACCAATGCTGAGCTCTTTCAATGCAGTCGGTCATCTGTCCTACACAGCTCCACCATTGCGCAGTATTTACAAGCTGTCAGCTCTCCATATCCCTGGTCGATGCCTCTGTCTGGTTTCTTAAGCTGAGAACTTCCCATCCTCATTTCATACTTATGAAATATGTAGCTTTTAGCCAAGTGAACAACTCCGTTCACTACAGTTCAACCTGTTACAAGCAAAAC
Organism: Vandiemenella viatica; assembly: GCA_031002005.1. Taxonomy (NCBI): domain Eukaryota; kingdom Metazoa; phylum Arthropoda; class Insecta; order Orthoptera; family Morabidae; genus Vandiemenella; species Vandiemenella viatica. The sequence goes on along the minus strand of JARYHS010013630.1, from coordinate 142,294,733 downwards.
TACTGGGGGCTTCTTCCTGGGTAAAATATTCCGGAGGTAAAATAGTCCCCCAAACGGATCTCCGGGTGGGGACTTCTCAGGGAGGAGTAATCAGAATGGATAGAAACATGCTACGAGTCAGAGCATAGAATGTTAGAAGTTTGAATAGGGCAGGTAGATTAGAAAACTTAAAAAGGGAGATGGAACAACTTAAGTTAGATGTTGTTGGCTTTAGTGAGATTAAATGGAAGGACACACAAGATTTCTGGTCTGGGGAACACAGGATAATTAGCACACAAGCTGTCAATGGAGTCACTGGAGTAGGATTTGTAATGAACAAGAAAGTAGGGAAACGGGTGAGTTATTATGAACAGTTTAGTGACAGGATTATTTTGATGAGGTTAGAAACTAAGCCCGTCCCAACCACATTAGTACAAGTATATATGCCAACGTCACAGGAAGATGACAAAGAAATAGAAAAAATATATGCTGAAATTGAAGAATTAATCCAAAATGTGAAAGGGGAGGAAAATTTAATAATCATGGTTGACTGGAATGCAATAGTGGGAGAAGGAAAAGAGGGGAATACTGTAAGAAGTTTTGGTCTAGGAGAAAGAAATGAGCGAGGAAGCAGGTTGCTAGAATTTTGTGAAAGATATAAGCTAGTAGTGGCAAACACACTGTTTAAGAACCATGCAAGAAGAATACACACCTGGAAACGTCCTGGGGATACAGGCAGATATCAGCTAGATTATATCATGGTCAAACACAGATTCAGGAATCAAGTTCTAGACTGTAAAGCGTACCCAGGAGCAGACATAGACTCGGACCATAATTTGATAGTAATGAAGTGCAAGCTGAAATTCAAGCAAATAAGGAAGCAGCATAAGCAGAACAGACTGGAAGTGAATAAACTGAAACAATCTAATACTAGAGAAAAATTTGCAGAAATGGTAGATTTAGGTCTAAGAAATAACTGTGAAAGGAGCTCAACCGAGGACGAATGGAACGCATTAAAGACCGAAATAATGAAGGCTGGCAAAGAAACATTAGGCTTTAGGGAACAAGCTGCCCGAAAACCTTGGATCACACAAGAAATTTTGCAGCTGATTGATCAGAGGAGAATGTACAAAAATGCTCAGGATGAAGCAGGAAAAGAGCAGTACAGGCAATTTAGAAATCAAATAAATAGGAAATGCAAAATAGCAAAAGAAAAATGGCTGCAAGAAAAGTGTGAAGAAGTAGAAAAGGAAATGGTCGCAGGAAAAGTAGATGTTGCATAGAGAAAGATCAAACAAAATTTTGGAGAAATGAAGAAAAGAGGTATGAACATTAAACCTGCCGATGGGAAACGTCTGTTAAGGTCAGAAGATAGAGCTAACAGATGGAAGGAATACATTGAGAAACTGTATATTGGGGATGACTTAACAATAGTGTATTGGAAAAGGAAGGCGATGTCGACATGGATGACTTAGGAGATCCTGTTTTGAGGACAGAATTTAATAAAGTTCTGAGTGACTTGAAAGCAAACAAGGCAGTTGGAATTGATGAGATCGCTGCAGAACTTCTTAAATCTCTAGGAGAGGAAGGAATCGAAAGATTATTCAAGCTGATATCAAAAAGTTATGAAACAGGAGAAATTCCAACTGATTTTAATAAAAATATCATCTTCACACTTCCAAAGAAAGCACAAGCCGACAAATGTGAGAATTATCGCACCATTACTCTAACATCACATGCTTCAAAATTACTGACCAGAATAATATACAGAAGGATGGAAAGGGTAGTAGAAGAGATAGTAGGTGAAGATCAGTTTGGGTTTAGGAAAAATCGCGGTACAAGGGAAGCAATTCTGTCTTTAAGATTAATACTTGAAGGGCGAATAAAAAAAAATTTTTAAAAAAAAGGCATTTGATGATTTAGAAAAAGCTTTTGATAATGTTAGGTGGGACTAGATGTTCAATATTTTCAAGAAGTCAGGTCTAAAGTATCGAGATAGAAGAATACTCTATAAACTATATAAGAATCAAGTGGCTGTAATAAAAGTAGAGAGTCACGAGAGACATGCATCAGTTAAAAAGGGTGTGAGACAAGGTTGTAGTCTATGCCCGTTAATATTCAACTTGTATGTAGAAGAAGCAATGAAGAAAGTCAAAGAAAAATTTCCATGTGGCATAAGTTTTCAGGGAGAAAAAATCAGTATGCTACAATTTGCTGATGACATTGTCTTGTTAGCAGAGAGGGCTGAGGATATTGAGAAGTTATTGAATGGCATGAACAAAATACTGAAGGAAGATTTTGGACTGAATATAAATCAAAGTAAAACAAAAGTGATGAAATGTAGCAGAAATGATACCAATACTAGTAGATTAAATATAAAAATAGGATTGAATGCAATAGGAGAAGTAAGTGAATTCTGTTACTTGGGAAGTAAAATTACAATCGATGGCCGAAGCAGCAATGATGTTAAAAACAGAATACCACTAGCAAAAAGAGCCTTCATGAAAAAGAGAAACCTTTTAGTTTCAAATATTGATCTAAGAATTAGAAAGAACTTTTTAAAACGCTTTGTGTGGAGCACAGCACTTTATGGTGGCGAAACATGGACTTTAGGAATACCAGAAATAAAGAAAATCGAAGCATTTGAAATGTGGTGCTACAGAAGAATGCTGAAAATTAGGTGGACAGACAAAGTAAGAAATGAACGAGTTTTGGAAATGATGGGTGAGAAAAGAAGTTTATGGAAGAATCTTACAGGAAGAAGAGACAGGCTGGTAGGTCATATTTTGAGACATGGTGGATTGGTTAATTTGTTAGTGGAGGGAACAGTCGAAGGTAAGAACTGTAGAGGAAGACAGAGATTAGAATATATGAAGCAGATAATTGAGGACGTAGGTTGTAGGGGTATGTAGAAATGAAGAGTTAGCACAGGGTAGGAAGGGATGGAGGATTGTATCAAACCAGTCTAAAGACTGACAACAGCAAAAAAAAAAAAAAAAAAAAAAATCTTCAATGTGACTGAACTCTACAAATCCACTGCAGACATGAAAACCTCTGCATTATTTTGTCATGCACTCACTGGGTGTAATGCCGCTAGTACCTTTAAAAAAAAAAAAAAAAATGCTGGAAGTTACTGACGAATTCTTCAGTATTGCGTGACAGAGTGAAAACATTCGTACATCCCAAAGCACACAAAGAAGACAAAATATCTGCATGAGTGATGTTTGCAACTGCCTTCTACAAAAATGTTAAATTTCACTCTCAAAATTTGGACAAACTACGGGTAATAGTAGGAAGAACGCACGCTATCCAACCAGTCACTGCGTCCTTCCAACTTTTATCCTTTCCACCAACATCTTAGGCATGTGAGCAGCAATCTCTGTGAGTGTATCTACAAATTCAGGAATCGGTAAGCAGTTCTCTAGACTGGAAGAACTGGGGCTCAAAAATTCAAAATTGAGCTCAAGTGACAATGAATACGTGACTCCCACCTGCTCCGGATCATGTCCTTAATCTGGTGTCTTGAGAGTATTTGCAGAAATCTGAGTGAATGTGCATGTTCTGGGCTGGAGTTTTAGCTAATGTGTGGATATTGCAGAGGACCTGCATGTGTTAATATCACCTATAATGGTTTAGATGATTAGGACAATGATTAAGCTGAACATTAAATTTCAATGATTTTTGCCAGCCGAAAGCTCAGAGTCAAATAAAAAAAGCAGCATTGCCTGAAATTAAAAATATTATTCATTCAATGATTTCAATTACCAAAAATATTCATCGTTTCATAAATGTGCCCACTAATTTATAATTTTGCAAATTGTTTAGCAGTTTTCAAGGTTTATTTCTGTTAGTGCATATTTCCAAGAGCACAAAATTTCAGCGCAATGTTCCAAGTAGGCAGAATGATGCAGACAGAGTAAGGAAATGAGTGGAATGGTGCTTTACGCTGTGCACTGCATATTGTTTTTTAATGTTTTGATGTGTATCTCGCCAACCGTTTGTCATAAAAACATGACCGATATACCATTTTAATGCTGAAACTGTTCTACAACTTTGATAATAGGTCTTGAAATGATAACTTTGTTAGTATTCAGCAAAGCTATGTTAATTATAAAATTAGTCATGTTTTGTACATCCTATATGATAAAATGTAATTTTTTTTTTTTTGTATACAATAACTACACCCAAAACAACACCTTGATTAAATGGTTACTTAAACAGAAATGGAATGATACTAAAGCTGATATCTTAAGAACTACGAGATGTTTATACTGGTTATGGCATTTCAGCTCTACTTACACCCTTTTTACCTGGAAAAAACTATGATGTTGACACCTCAGAGTTAGGGACTGTTAAGGACTTTGTAACAGCCCTCAAACCAAAAATTAAATGTAATGGTATTTTATGAGGCACTTATAGTAAGCTAGAGTTTGGTTGAATATAATCTGGTAGGTTTGTTTTGCAATTTTCTGTAAATCAATGTATATAGACTTTGTTTTATGAAAAGAAATGATTTAAAGACCATTTAATATGTTTACGAACAGAATTGTGCAAGAGAATTGTTTAAATGTTGATTCTTGGCTGTCCGGGTGGCGCCGCGTCATGTTCATCGTCGCCGACGTTTCGACCCTCATTCTGGGGTCTTCTTCCAGGGCAGAACTGGAAGAAGACCCCAGAATGAGGGTCGAAACATCGGCTATGATGAACATGACGAGGCGCCACCCGGACAGCCAAGAATCAACTGACTCTGGCTGCGGAAGCCTACGATTACAATTGTTTAAATGTTTATAATTCTAAGTATTAATGCAAGTTACAATGTCTAAAGGACAATTTGCTACAGTTTAAAATGATTTCTGTGGATAATTTTGTGTTTAAGTATCTTTAGTTTCCATTTCTGACCATTTTGTAATGATTGTAAATGATTATGTATTAATTCTGATTGTTTTTAATATGTTTCAATTGTTTAAGTATTGATAGTGTTTGAGAATATCTGTCGGAATCCTTTGAAGTGTTCTAGAAATTTTGATGGAGATTATATAAAGCCAACATCCGAGAAAGAGAAACAGTTTTCACCGACCAAATTTACAACGGCCAAGTACTGTATTGTCTGTGGAAGGAGTGTAGTATGCAATCTCTGGATTGTATGTATGCATGAAAACAGTATCTTTGACATCGTGTTTATGAAAATAAATGCACGTTTAAACTGAACTGTATCGTGGACTAGTTATTTATCATATTAATTAAATCACGAACAATTTAATAACTTGTTTCTTAGGAACTAAATAAGATCTCTGCCAATTTTCAGCTCTACATTATTGGAGATTAATACCTATAACTCCTGGACTGTCACTCCACATAGAGAACATCACTGGTATGCCATCATAATAAATGTACAAATTTTGAGACATTCCAATCAAAAATAATTCAGGAAACTAAAAATTCATTCTTACAATGGCCAGTTAAATTTCTGAGTAACTTGTGGTTCAGATTTATACTAAAATTTAATGTACAACTGTTTGTGAAACTTGTGTTTCTGAATTAGAAATAGGTGACCATCCCAGCATTCACTCAGTTGACTACAGAAAACTACCACATAATCATAGGAAGTCAGAAATTCAACAGTGAGAGTTAAATCCACATCCAAAGTTGTCCTCACATTATTATATATACCAAAAATTATGTAACTTAGGATTTAAGATTAGTATCAAAATTACATTAAACTGATGATTTAATAAAGAATAAACTTGCCTTGAAATACTCAACTCCTGTTGTTCTATACAATTCATCAAGTTCAATGATCTGTGGAGGATTTCTGTGATGTTCAAGCCGTTGGTCTGCATCAGAATTATCCATAAACCATGCTCGAACCATTCTAAAATGGACAAGAGTTTTTATACTATAACTTGAATAACCAAACACAAAAAATTTTTAACCTTAGAAGAATTTACACAAAAATCAAACACTTACTAGATTCAACACCACTAAATCAAAACCCTTTTCCATAACAAAAAAGAAGTCACTGAACATAATATGATATATGTAAATTAAAATAAGAGTTACTTCTGAAGACATGAGTAATATTTGACCTAAAAATATATTTAAACCTGTTCCACACTTAAATTCCGCCTCACTCTAAAAATTAAGGCTGACAGACACTTTGGAAAATAAATTTCAGTTTTATTTTCACCAGAAGAACACAAACTGAGCCAACTAATTCATCATCATTTTGAGCCACTATATTTGAACAGATAATACAAATATGATTAATTGTAACATTATCACTAATACTGAGAAAAATAAGAGTTAAATATGTAGCTATCACAAGTGTGTCAGTCTGGGAAATGAAAAATAAACAGTGGTGGAAATGTGGGGTGGGGGGGATCACACACAAGTTACAATTTATTTATTCAATTTTTTTAAAATTCCCCTCAAGGTACTTTTCATTAGAGTTAATTAAGTTGTCCAGTCATTTTCTCCAGTATTAAAAGATCTTTAAAATTCATCTGCTGTGATGCCAGAAAGCACCTCCATTATTTTTGTTTTTGCTTTATCCAAGATGGCAAAACTTCATGGGCATACACAGTTTCGGGATCACAGCCATAACATCACATTGTTTCCAAGCATGACAGATTTTGATCATTAGCCAGGAGCTGAGGAACAAACTTCTACTGTGCTTTCTTATCTTCAAATCTTCACCTATAATTCACTGTACCAAGCACCAGCTGATTGAAGATAACTACTTTATTTCTTCTATCATAAACCAACCTTGAAGCAAAATTTTGAGATTTTTTCAGCAATTTTGTCTGCATTGGAAGTTGAGGGTCTTTGGTTGTCAAATTACATTTCATCTTCTTTGAAATTGGAAAACCATTCTTACACTCGAGTTTCAACCACAGAGACATCTCCATAACTTGCTTACTTCTCAACAGTTTCTGCATCTGTTTTCAGAAGAAGACAAACTGCAAAGCCTTATTGTTTACTTAAGTCTGCTTTAATCAAAACCTAGGAACAGGTGAAACAATTTGCACGAAGTTCGCATGTCAAAACACAACTTCCCAAGCAATGCACACTGGATAAGGTGGTATGGCTTTATGCTTACTTATTGAAAGACCTACATACCGTAGATCAATGTTTCCCAACCTTTTTTGGGTCATGTCCCACTTTCAACATTTTTTTGCCCCCCCCCCCCCATAGATAATTTTTAATAAAAAATTATTTCTTATTAAAGAAACTGATATAGGATGGTTTTTGAAAGAAAACACTTTAATATTATCATAAAACACAGTAAGTAAAATTAAAAAACATATAATGAAATACTAAAATTCAAATTCAAAAGATTTATAATAAACATTTATTATGGCAATTTAGTGTGATCCTTTTAAAAATTTGCTTTTTTGCTATATTTTGTAACCATATCTAGCATTGTGTTTAAATAACCCAAAGAGAAAGCGGTAAAGTCGTATCAAGTCAATTTCTAAATTGCCCCCCCTAAAAAAACCAAATTGCCCCCCTGTGGGGCGTGGGCCCCACGTTGGGAAACACTGCCGTAGATGCTCCACCCCTTACCGAGTGATTCCAGCGACTTTTCAATACCTCTGTGTAGTATTGCACTGACAGGAAACATTTGGAAATCATGAATAACTAGGTCCAGTTACTACCCTAATTTTGAATAAGAGATCACCCCATACAGCTGTTGCATGAGTAAATCAATGAATTTAAATGTTCCCTGTGAGTATATCTCAACCTCCATGTTGTTGTTGATAGAGAACATCATGAAATAGAGAATTACCTATAAGGGTGATCTACATTTGGGCACATTACCGATATTCACAACTGAGGATGAAAAAAAAAAAAAAATACTGATGGGGATGATACTATTGTGACATTTTGCAAAGATGGATATAAGTGGACTTTGAAAAGAGTAATACAGCAGTAATACTAGTCATTTCTAGACATCAGTATCAGCAAACTATAGAATCTGTCAAGAGAATGCTTGGAAAGCACTGAGAATTATAGAAGTTTATTGAGAAACAATCTAGAAGGGGGTTATATAAAGAAAGGAAGAGAACAAATACAGCAGAATGCACACAAGTAAATAATTGTCATCTTACAGAACATATTTTAACAAAAAAGAAGAGTAAAACATTAATCACGACTCAGAAAGATGATGTAATAACATGTGAGGATCAGAAATAGAAGTATTTGAAAAGTGTAATAGAGTGTGAGAAAAAGGAAGGAAATAAATTAAAAATGCAGAAACGCGCAGTGTCAGAGAACCGATATTGAGCAGGAAGATACTAAAAAGCACAAAGGAAATATTTACAATGTTCCCTTACTGACAAATGGTTCCAAAGAGATAATTAAAAGAAGGAAAATGAAAGGACTCTCGGAAATTGAAATTTCAGAAATGTAGTCCTGAAGAAACTAGACTAGATGACAGCAAACCATAAAAGTTGGGAAAATAATAAAATGGGAGCCCATACATGATATATACAACTATCAAGAATCCAGTGCTAAGGAAAATGGAAGGAAAGAAGTAAAGAATGTTAAGGAAAATATTTAAAATTAGAAGTAAACAAAAATACAACCAAGGATGGCTGAAAGGAATAGAAACTGTACAAGGAGGTATGAATAGCACAATAATGGAAGATGATGAATGTTGAGATAGTATAAGCAACAACTAATTCTGTTTAAATGCTGTGTAACATTCCCTACTGACCATTTTGTTTTTCGTTAATACAGAAATTGATGTGGTCAAATACAGCCAACCTCCATAATTATTTTAAGAATTTTATGAATCAAATCTACCTAAAGCTTATATGAAAAATTCTTAAAATTACACACTCACACACAAAAAAAAAAAAAAAAAAAAAAAATACAACCTTTTGTGAAAATGTTATATTCTTGAATGTGTTTGACCTCTCTTTCTGTAACATCATTTATAACAACTATTTTCTCCATTTTCTCAAGTCCTCTTTGCTAATTAGAATCACCTGTACAGACTGATATTTGTCAAATACATCAATGCTGAGAGAAAAGCCAGTATTAAATGTCTTTGTGCCGGTGTTGACAAAAGAAGAAATCTCTATATCTTTTTAAAGAAAAAAATCATTTTCAATTAAAATGTACCTCTTAAATTTATATATTTCTTCCTCATATCTCAATGTATTCAGCATAATCTACTAAATACTTTTGTAAGGTCACTCATTCTCTCACCACGATAGCTATTGGCTGGAGAACAGTGTCACGTGTTGGCCTTAACTCGCAAAACAGTGACCAGAGATACAATTAGAATAAATTAGTGGTTATGTCCACAATTTAATAGCAAAGCAACTGCTACCAAAATTAATTGCCATAATACATTCATTAAGTTAGCTTTTCATAGAGTTTCATAGTTAAAAAAATATTGATAAAGTTTACGTCTGAAGAAACGTGGATCTGCTTTTCAATAACATGTTGCCAAGGAAAGCAACTTAAAAAAACATTTAAAAAATTAAATTAATCATGGTCTCTGTAACCACAATTGCCAATTGTCATTCTGGCTTAGAACAAATTTCAATTTAATTAAAACTTTCGCTAATGTTGTTGCTTGACCAAAGTTTATGTATTACAGTTTATTTGCTGTCATCACTATCTCGAATGGTTTGATGCAATCCTCCATCCCTTCCTATCCTGTGCTAACCTCTTCATCTCTGCATATCCCCTACAACCCACATCCTCAATTATCTGCTTCATATATTCTAATCTCTGTCTTCCTCTATAGTTCTTACCTTCGACTGTTCCCTCCACCAGCAAATTAATTAATCCAGCCAGCATGTCTCAAAATATGACCTACCAGCCTGTCTCTTCTTTCTGTAAGCTTCTTCCACAAACTTCTTTCCTCACCCATCATTTCCAACACTCATTCATTTCTTACTTTGTCTGTCCACTTAATTTTCAGCATTCTTCTGTAGCACCACATTTCCAATGCTTCAATCTTCTTTCTTTCAGGTATTCCTAAAGTCCACATTTCACTACCATAGACGGCTGTGCTGCACACAAAGAGTTTTAAATTTTTTTTCTAATTCCTAGATCAATATTTGAAACTAAAAGATTTCTCTTTTTCATGAAGGCTCTTTTTGCTAGTGCTATTCTGCTTTTAACATCGTTCTTGCTTCGGCCATCGGTTGTAATTTTGCTTCCTAAGTAACAGAATTCACTTACTTCTCCAATTGCATCCGATCCTGTTTTTATATTTAATCTACTAGTATTGGTATCATTTCTGCTACATTTCATCGCTTTAGTCTTGCTTTGATTTATATTCAGGCCAAAATCTTCCTTCAGTATTTTGTTCATGCCATTCAGTAATTTCTCAATATCCTCAGCCCTCTCTGCTAACAAGACAATGTCATCAGCAAATCATATCATACTAATTTTTTCTCCCTGAACACTTATGCCACATGGAAATTTTTCTTTTACTTTCTTTATTTCATCCTCTACAAACAAGTTGAAAATTAATGGGGATAGACTACAACCTTGTCTCACGCCTTTTTTAACTGATGCTTGTCTCTCGTGATTCTCAACTGTTATTACAGCCACTTGATTCTTATATAGTTCATAAAGTATTCTTCTATCTCGATACTTTAGACCTGACTTCCTTAAAATTTTGAACATCTTGTCCCACCTAAATTTATCAAAAGCTTTATCTAAATCAACAAATGCCATAAAAGATTCTTTGTTTTTCTTGATCCGCCCTTCAAGTATTAATCTTAAAAGAAGAATTGCTTCCCTTGTATCACTATTTCCTGATCATCTACTATGTCTTCTACTATCCTTTACATTCTTCTGTATATTATTCTGGTCAGTAATTTTGAAGCATGTGATGTTAGACTAACGGTGCGATAATTCTCATATTTGTCGCCTTGTGCTTTCTTCCGAAGTGTGAAGATGATATTTTTATTAAAATCAGTTGGAATTTCTCTCGTTTCATAACTTTTTGATATCAGCTTGAATAATCTTTCGATTCCTTCCTCTCCTAGGGATTTAAGAAGTTCTGCAGGGATCTCATCAATTCCAACTGCCTTGTTTGCTTTCAAGTCATTCAGAGCTCTTTTAAAGTCTGTCCTCAAAACAGGATCTCCTAAATCATCAATGTTGACATCGCCTTCCTTTTCCATTACGCTATTGTTCAAGTCGCCCCCCTCATACAGTTTCTCAATGTATTCCTTTCACCAGTTAGCTCTATCGTCTGAGCTTAAAAGAGATTTCCCACCAGCAGCTTTAATGTTCACACCTCTTTTCTTCATTTCTCCAAAATTCTGTTTGATCTTCCTATATGTAACACCTACTTTACCTATAACCATTTCCTTTTCTACTCTTCACACTTTTCTTGTAGCCATTTTTCTTTTGCTTTTTTGCATTTCCTGTTTATTTGATTTCTAAATTGCCTGTATTGCTCTATTCCCGAGCATTTTTGTACCTTCTCCTCTGATCCATCAGCTCCAAAATTTCTTCTGTGATCCAAGGTTTTCGGGCAGCTTGTTCCCTAAAGCCTAATGTTTCTTTACCAGCTTTCATTATTTCGGTCTTTAACGCATTCCATTCATCCTCAGTTGAGCTCCTTTCAGAGTTACTTCTTAGACTTAAGTCTACCATTTCTGCAAATTTTTCTCTCGTGCTAGATTGTTTCAGTTTATTCACTTCCAGTCTGTTCTGCTTATACTGCTTCCTTATTCGCTTCAATTTCAGCCTGCAATTCATTACTATCAAATTATGGTCCGAGTCTATGTCTGCTCCTAGGCACGCTTTACAGTCTAGAACTTGATTCCTGAATCTCTGTTTGACCATGATACTATCTAGCTGATATCTGCCTGTATCCCCAGGACATTTCCAGGTGTATATTCTTCTTGCATGGTTCTTAAACAGTGTGTTCCCCACAACTAGCTTATATCTTTCACAAAATTCTAGCAACCTGCTTCCTCGCTCATTTCTTTCTCCTAGACCAAAATTTCCTACAGTATTCCCCTCTTTTCCTTCTCCCACTATTGCATTCCAATCACCCATGATTATTAAATATTCCTCCTCCTTCACATATTGTATTAATTCTTCAATTTCAGCGTATATTTTTTCTATTTCTTCGTCATCTTCCTGTGACGCTGGCATATACACTTGTACTAATGTGGTTGAGACGGGCTTAGTTTCTAACCTCATCAAAATAATCCTGTCACTAAACTGTTCATAATAACTCACCCGTTTCCCTACTTTCTTGTTCATTACAAGTCCTACACCAGTGACTCCATTGACAGCTTGTGTGCTAATTATCCTGTGTTCCCCAGACCAGAAATCCTGTGCGTCCTTCCATTTAATCTCGTTAATCCCAACAACATCTAACTTAAGTAGCTCCATCTTCCTTTTTAGATTTTCTAATCTACCTGCCCTGTTCAGACTTCTAACATTCCACGCTCCGACTTGTAGAATGTTTCTATCCATTCTGATGTCTCCTCCCTGAGCAGTCCCCACCCGAAGATCCGATTTGTGGACTAATTCAAAATTGGAATTAAATCATTCAAAACTGAAATTCACCTCTGGCACTCCGTGGCTTAGATTCCATGTTTAACTCTAGGTCCCCAGAGCTTGGAAGGATTACTGGTAACAACAGAGGTAGAATGAGCAGTTGGGGGACAGCACCTATTTCTCCGCCTACCCAGAAATTGTACTAACCTGTTGCAATTTGGTTCAAGTGCTTTGATTCAATGCTCTCTTCAGGTTACACACTAACGTTTTATGCAAAAGTTGCCACAAATTAAATTAAAAATGCCAAAATATGACAGTTATCACATGTTTCCAGCACTGCAAAATTAATCAAAATCTTCTGAAATGTTAGTTAATCCTATTGTTGTAATGTTTTCTTGGCATTTCAGCTTCTCTTCATTGTAAAAAAATAGAAAACATATGTACAAGCTGTATTCGAGTAATGCCCGCCATGTTATATCGTTCACAAGCAATTGGAGACAGTCAATTGATTCCATTGTAAACAAATACAACATTTCCGAGACAGCTGCTGCCAAACAAATTTTTTATTCACCCCACGAAACCATCATCTAAGGTAAGTGGTGGATCATTTCGCTATCCTTTTTTTGTAAATCCATTCACTTCGTAGCTTATATTATTTCCAGGTTACTATATACATATATTTACTATTTGTGGTTAGGTTGAATTGTGGCCTCGATCACAAGAGCTAAAAACTACTGCTGGATTATTTTGTGAATTTATTAGAATCATATCAGGGATGCTGTGCAAAGTACGGTCAGTATTAAAAAAAACTGCTATTTCGTGTTCAAAATGTGATTAATGCATTCCTTAGGCGTTACTATTCAAGAAAAAGTGTACGCGAAGCCGATAAAACGGGTAGGACAGAAGTAATACAGTGCAAATAGTCGGGTTACGTGCAGTATTGGCCGGTGCGTAGCAGCCATCATTACTGTGAATATGTGCTTCCTCATGTGCTACACATATTGATTTTCAAGAAGCTGTATTGGCGGAGGGTGTGGTTAGATTGAAAAGCAGCCTGGACCAGAATTACGACTAATATTCCATGGTGTATCGTGGCTGTTGAGTGAATAAGGTGGTTGCCTACCAAATTCTGACTATGATAACATCACAGGTGGTTCGAGATGTTTATTAATGCAAAGTCAGTAATGTGCATAACCATATGTTTCAGTGCGGATTACACCTTTGTTACATATTTTACAGTGCTCGGGTACACTTTTTCCTAAAGAGTAAGTGCCAACAAATCAGTTAGCCATATTTTGAACCCAAATTAACAGTTTTTTCTACTGGCTGTACTTTCAACAGTAACCAATAACAGTTTTTACTTTGGACTGTTTGGATTGTTATATTGGTATCACTATCTCCAGTAATAGTAAGCCCTATTCCTCTGGAGGAACAAAAAAATATACAGTTAATTACCTGGATACACACCAAACACTAGGTTTCCGGATAATCAAGTTTTATGATATTGCCATTTAATAGCAGAAATATGGAAATTCTCAAACACACAATACCACTAACATTGAAATACAATTTCTATTAATGACCACAAACTTCTTAAGTGAAAACATATCAAACCACTGCATTACCAGCATTTTTACTAAGGGATTACTGAAGACAGCGATTCCACAAGGAATTGGACTTTAGGAATACCAGAAAGAAAGAAAATTGAAGCATTTGAAATGTGGTGCTACAGAAGAATGCTGAAAATTAAATGGACAGACAAAGTATGAAACGAACGAGTTTTGGAAATGATGGGCGAGGAAAGAAGTTTGTGGAAGAAGCTTACAGAAGAAGAAACAGGCTAGTAGGTCATATTTTCAGACATGTTGTACTGGTTAATTTTTTTAGTGGACGGGACAGTCAAAATTAAGAACTGTAGAGGAAGATAGAATCTATGAAGTAGATAATCATGGGTTGTAAGGGATATGTAGAAATGAAGAGGTTAGCACAAGATAGGAAGGGATCGAGAATTGAATCAATTCAGTCGAGACTAATAACGGCAAAAAAAAAAAAAAAAAAAAAAAAAAAAAGTTCTATCTAAAGTAAATTTTATGAAGCCTTATTGTATTAAAATCTAATTTCTGCTTGAAAATAATGGTCCCAACTGTATTACAATAGAATTACTGCTAGAAAATAATGTCTTGTGATTGACTACAGGAGTATTTTGATTTTTAGTAAGGAGTTAATGAACAATAGTATAGCACAGGCAATGAAGAATTTTAAAATAAAAATCATAGTTAGTTATTTAGAGAAATTTCAATCAGGGCAAACCTCACTAGGATTCTCACCTTCCTCTAAGCATGTAGGTTTCAGGCCTTTAGTTTTGGAATAAAATATTTCTTCTGAAATTCTTTTAATATATTTGGAAGGTTACAACTTTCTCTACACTGATTGGTACCCTCCTTGAATTATGGTTACATTTCAACTCACTTGCACCTTCAAATTTTGAGACTGATTTACTGAACCCTCTCGTAATCACCATCACTCATTCCACCAGTAATCGAAAACCCCACATATATATATCAGGATTTAATAGGAAGGTACTCATCGTATTTTGTACCTTTGTTCTTTGCTAAAACATTTGTGTAAATACTCCTTCTGTCACTAAGGTACTTGCAAAATTACTACTCCCTCATATTATTAATTTTATTTCTTTTACAGTTTACATTTTATATTTTTGATTCTCCACCAAAAATCATCTTTGAACTCTGAATATGAATTTTTCTCCCCAATGCCTTGTCTTGCTCATTAATTCTTTTACAAGATACTTGTTTCCAACTTTATACACCCACAAATATTTACTGACAGTAACTCATGATTGATCTTTGAACACCAGTGAGCTGTAGTAATCCTGGCTAAACAGTATGAATATTCCTCCTCAACTCTTCCTGTATTCGTGCAGTACACATGATAACTTTTAGGGAACATCTTTACATATAGGCATGGGCGCCGGGAGGGGGGTGCAAGGGGGTGCACTTGCACCCCCCTGGCATCCCGGGTCGCCCGTAAATTTGGGCCGATAGGGGGTGGGGAGCACCAATTACGGCCCTGGTGCACCCCCCTACATCCCGGGTCGCCGTGTGGTCAGTAGTAGACCTTAAAAAAAAAAAAAAAAAAAAAAAAAAGGTCGCCCGGAAATTTTTGGGCCGATAGGAGGGGGGGCACCAACGCAGCCCTGGTGCACGTGCACCCCCCTAGAAACAATCCTGCCGGCGCCCATGCATATAGGCCGCAAGGGTGCATCCAGGATCAGAGCTAGAGGGACAAGATTTGAACTAGGGGGAGAGGCAACTAACATTGGTTTTGAGGAAGTGGGGTGGAGGACTGAAACATGACAATTTCTTACAAAATGAAACTCAAACCTATTGAGTGGGGAGACTAGTTTTATTATTGATTAATATAGTCATCCAACCACTTAATCTAAGAACCTACTATGTAGTTAACTAAGATCGTAAATCAGTTATAGGTTTTTTTATGTAAACATTAATCGTCTCTGAATCACGGAAAAATTTTCAATATCTCACGGTGTTCTTTCATGAAATTGTGACGCACACTCATCAGTAGGGTTGAGATCTTTAGGAAAAGTCATATTTTTTCCCTGCCTAATTTTTGAGCAAGAATGCTGAATTAAACACCGATTCATCGTTTCTGATTTTATATGCATATTCAGAAAATATTCCGGGATTACTGGATATCGCGATTCCACCAGGCGTTAGCATAATACTGCAGTGGTCAAACGCAAGACTCAACTAGAAATTATTTTTGAAGTACATTTAACAGTTATACTCGCCATGGACTCCATCTGAATGTCAGAGGTAAGAGGAAGCTTTCGCTTCTTATTGCTGATGAGGTCAGAGGATGCCAGGTGAGTGAAAGAGGTATTCCTGTGATAAATGGTGTTAAGTTGCGGCCTTTTTTAGGGTAAATAAAATAGATTTATTAAGATGTCTAAAGGAAATTAATGTCTCTGATGATCATAATTTGTTGAAATTAAAAATTCCAACTGATATACCAGTATGTAATAATAAAATAAACAATTCAAAGTCATTGCGTCAAAGTGTTCAGACCAGTATTTTCCACCAAAATATAAGAGGAATATTTAGTAAAACTGATGACATTACCTTAAGCCTAGAAGAGATTCAAAATTCCAGAAATTTTAATGTAGACGTTTTGTGTATATCTGAGCATCATTTGTCTGATACAGGAATATCTCAGCTGTCCATCCCAAATTTTAAATTAAGCTCTCATTTCTGCAGATGTAAAATGGAGAAAGGGGGAGTTGCCATTTTTGTTAAAAATAATATTGAATGCAGTAGTGTAGTTGTAAGTAAGTATTGTATAGAACAACACTTTGAATGTTGTGTTACTAAACTAGAATATGATAAGGAAGAGCTGATAGTGATAGCAATTTACAGGGCCCCCTCAGGTAATTTCAGACTGTTTTTATCTCATTTAGAGTCTTTGCTACTAAGTTTTACAAATAGCAAACAAATATTATTATGTGGAGATTTCAATGTTGACTTTCTGAATCACAGCAATGATAGATTAGATATGGAAGCCTTGATGTTGTCTTTTAACTCAACAGCACTTGTAAATTTTCCTACGAGAATACAAAATAATAGCAGGACTGCAATTGATAATTTTTTTATGGATATTTCTCAGTGCAGTAATTACAGCATACATCCAGTAATAAATGGTATCTCAGATCATGATGCCCAGCTATTATGTATCGAGTCCAGGAACACTGTTAAACAGATAAAGAAAAGCTGGGTTTATAGAAGAAATATTAGTGAAAATAATATAAAACACTTCATAGATACCTTAAACAATGAAAACTGGTTAGAAGTATATAATGCGCAGGGTGTTAATGCAAAATTTGATTCCTTTCTGAATATATTTCTAACACTTTTTGAAGGTAGTTTCAAAAAAAGGAAAATTCTCAACACTCCAAACAATGAACTGGGCATGGGATGGATAACAAAGGGTATTAGAATCTCTAATAAAACAAAGAGGGACCTTTATTTAAAAATGAGAGAATCGGATAACTATGCGCTGAAAGTTCACTATAAACTTTATTCTAAAATACTAAGAAATGTAATAAGGAAGGCCAAGAACAGGTACATATCGGCGAAAATAGAAAATTCAGACAGTAAAATGAGAACAATATGGAATATAATAAAGACTGAAACAGGAAAAACTGTAAATCACTCTAAGGACATAAAAATAGAACAAAATGGATATGTGTATAGCGAAGTAGGGGAAGTTTGTGAAATATTTAACAAACATTTTACGTCAGTAGTAGATAAATTAGGCATAGAAAAGCAATCCCCACATAGTGCTCTAAGGCTTCTTGAGACTGCTTTCCCAAATAGCTTTGTGGAGATGAAATTGCCACCAGTAACAGTCTCAGAAATAAATAAACTCATTAAACAATTAAAACCTAAAAATTCTTCCAGCTATGACAATATTTCAAGTAAATTACTGAAAAGATGTTCAGACTGTATCAGTCATGTACTTGCTCACATTTGTAATGAATCCTTAATACAAGGTGTTTTTCCCGATAGACTAAAATATGCTGTTGTAAAACCATTATTTAAAAAAGGAGAAGTAACATGTGTAGACAACTATCGTCCCATTTCATTACTTTCAACATTCTCAAAGGTTTTTGAAAAAGTCATGTATAGAAGAGTAATAAAACATGTTACACACTATAATATCCTAACTAATTCACAATTTGGGTTCAAAAAAGGATCATCCATAGAAATGGCTATATATTCATTTTTAAATAACACATTTGAGGAACTGAATAATAAAATGAATCCTGTAGGAATATTTTGTGATCTTGCAAAAGCATTTGACTGTGTAAATCATGAATTACTTTTGAAAAAAATGGAATACTATGGTATTTTTGGGACCGCAGGTAAATGGTTTAAATCATACATTGAAAGCCGAATGCAAAAAGTTTCAATTTTTGATTCTAAAATAAGTAAAGATGCTTCATCAGACTGGGAGAAAATAAAACATGGAATTCCACAAGGCTCTGTCTTAGGTCCCCTCCTCTTTCTGTTATACATCAATGACCTTCCTGGAAATTTATCCGACGAAGTTAAGAGTGTTTTATTTGCAGATGACACTAACCTTACTGTGCGTAAAACACCAAACAGTACTATAGAATTTAATGTCAATGAAGTACTTAGAGTAGTAGCAAATTGGTTTAAGGCAAATTCATTAAAATTAAATTTTGAAAAAACACATTATATTAGGTTTAAAACAAAAAACTATGCACAGCCAGATATATTTATAAACTATAAAAACAACAAAATCTTAGAAACAGAGAGTATAAAATTTCTTGGTATTAAAATAGATCAGAAACTCTGTTGGCATGATCACATCACTACACTACTGGCAAAGTTAAGTAGTGCCACCTTTGCAATACGAACACTTTCTCTAACAGCAGATCTAGAATTAATGAAACAGGTGTACTACTCATATTTTCATTCAGTAATGTCATATGGCATAATTTTTTGGGGAAACTCTTCACAAAGTAAAAAAGTTTTCATAGCACAGAAAAGAGCTATTAGGTTTCTGTGTAGGGTAAAACCAAGAACTTCTTGCAGACAACTCTTTAAGAAACACAATATTCTTACAATGTATTCTCAGTATATATATTCTCTCATGAGCTTTGTCATAGAAAATTTTAACCTGTTTACACCTAATTCACAGGTACACAGTTTCAATACAAGAAACAGAAATAACTTGCATAAAACACAAACATCTCTGTCATTAGTACAAAGAGGAGTTAATTATTCTGGGATACATCTGTTTAATAAACTACCTAATCGTATAAAACAGCTTTCAGATAATAAAGTGTATTCAAACAAAAACTTAGAGATTATCTTATTGTCAACTCCTTCTACTCCATTCAAGAATTTGAAGAAAATAATTAATTGTACTCATTATGACGTTAGCAAAACTCAGTTGCAAAAATGTATGTTTATTATTATTTCTTGTATTTGTAAAATATGTATATATTTACTATGATATGACTCATATTATGTGTATATGTATCAACAATGACATGTTTCACATCCCAGAGGTATTTCCTCAGCAGGGATCCATGGAACAAGATTGATAAATAAATAAAAAATAAATAAATAATGCTGGTCCAGGCTGTATTACAACCAAATTACTGCTTGATAATAATGGTTCAGGCTGAAAAACTGGTTGAAAATAATACGTCTTGCGACTGATTACAGCAGTTTCACACGATATTACTGAATATTGTTGTATTGGAATCGCAATCTCCAGCAGACCCAATATTCCTAGTTTTCGTCATATTTTGAGAAAAAAATCTGGTAGTTTTTAAAAGTACCTGGAATTCACTAGATATAGATGAGAAGAAAATAAGATAATTATACACAAAACTGCATTTCTGCTATACAGGTGGAGGGGGGAAAAGCTAAATTTCATTGTGAACAGAAATTACCAGTCAAGAATTAAAGTTCTACATTATTGTCACTCTTTAAACGTAATGTTCCGCCCGCCTTTTAATCTCGACAATGCGGCAGAAGCATGCCTCTGTCGATCCACGTCAATTAATATCTCAATGAAATATCCTCATTCATCGTTAAATCTGCAGTGGATCAGCCAGTAGACCTACTGCCATGCAGAAGATAAAATTTTCTGAAAGTGCGAAGTTACGTAAGGGAATTTAGAGAGCAGTATTTGAGCAGAGATGAAAGAGTTCTATTCGTAAAATTATCTGAAATTAAAGTGACTTCAACAAAAGATTTAAATTTAATTTCCCAATGGTGCAGCTAGTGCACGGAAGCAAATTATGCTGTCTACGTGAAAGTGACACTACTAGATAAAATAAATGATGTATAACTGAGCATGTTTTGATGTATAGTAAATTTAAATGTTTGGTCATATTTTGTCATTTTTCAATTTTTTTGGTCATAAAGATCCGAACCCTACTCATCAGGCATAATCCAGTCAATCTTTCATCTCCCAAAGTGCTCCTTAGCCAGTTCTTCACTCGTCGAAGCGTACTGAAGGCAACTTGATTTTTCGGGTAATATCTAGATCGCGATACCGCTGCAACCACTTACCGCCTCGCGATGTAAACACTTCCGGATGGCGAGAGTATGACGTCACTACGATGCTGAATGTGACGTATACGTTCCGCTCGCAGCTTTAAATGTCACTAACGGGGCCTTCCACGGAAAGTAGTCCATCACTAATACGTCTTATATCGAGAAATCATTAATTTTGCACCTGTATTACAGGAATAAATTCATTTGCGATTAGGTTTTTATGCAGCCTGGACCACACTGAAACGTAACTATCAAACAGCTTATTGCGGATACCTAATGTTGTATCTATCGCTATTTACATCTTAATGCATAGTGAAACGTAACCGTCTCACACGATATTGCTGAAACCCAATTTCCAAATCGTATCTATCATTGTTAGTATGGTCCAGGCTGCGTTTCAACCTAAACGCAAACAACCATTGGCGAAATCTTGTTTTTATAAATATTTTATTTCGTATGAATGATTTTAATAGCAATTTCAGCCACGTGACGAAACATAGAAGAACGGAATCAAATACAAATCAAAGGAATTGTGACTAATAACGTTAACGCTAATGAACGATAACAATTATCAGTTTGGAATGTTGTATACATTAGCCAATTGGGCTATGTTGCGCGTACCGGCAGTGCAAGTAATAATTTTCTTTAACTTTTTTAATCCGTAATTTTTTTATTATTAGTAGTAGTATTGGTTACGTTCTATGGCCTAACGTGAATTTCTCAAATCGATCGAAGGCTGAACACGTCACTCACGCAAACACAGTGACGTTATACTCTCTCCATCGGGAAGTGTTTACATCGGGAGGCAATAAGTGGTTGCAGCGGTATCGCGATCTAGATATTACCCGATTTTTCTTCTGAGAGGGAGGGGGGCAGTAGCCTCCTCCCTGCCCCTCGTTGGATATGTCCATGAGGCCTAGTACTTCTTTCCTTAATCAAGACTCTAGTCCTATAACTATTTGCAGTTTTTACATCTTGAAGTTGCTAAATTCTATTACTTTGTTCATTACACACCTATGTGTCATTAGAAGCAATCCTTCACTTATCATTGCAAGTCCCTCTACTGTTTCATCATTCTTTGATACTTATGATTTATTACATTATGGATTTGTTATCAGAATTTCTTTGATTATTTCTTACTACTACAGTAGGAAACTCTAAATTAAAAAACAGTATGCCCACTGTCCGAGTTTCACTGTAAGTGGAAGTGGACTCCCTTAAAGTTTTACCTAAAAACTCGAAAACTATTTCAAGATGGGGATACTGCTGCGGCCTCACATAGTAAACACACAAATCACATGGTATATATGACATCATTGTGACGTATTCAGTCTGCACGTACCAACACCGCAACAGCTGTAGATATGATCTGAAAATTGGATATCTGCCATATTGTGCGTTATGGTAATGTTTCACTTTGGTCCAGGCTGCATTACGACCGAAGCGGATAATTATAAAATATGATTTCGTCAATCATCATTCGAGTTAATGTTGTAATGCAGTCTGGACCATACGTAACAATGTGATATATTAAATTAAACTGACAATGGAGCACACGCTCCAGTGGCGATTCCCCTAAACACCCATCCATCCCCCTAACTGCACCCACCTACATTTTCCCTCTACAAATTTTAACTTTGAATTCTTTCAACGTTTTAGGTAAATTATTCATTAGCTCCACGTGATCTGTGTGTTTACTACACAAGGCCGCAGCTGTATCCCCATCTTGATATTGCCCACTTCATCTTCTACAAAAGTGCAGGCAATATCTAGCCTCCTGTAATCTCAATAACCAATGGTATGCATATGTGTAACCCCTGTGACAGTTCCCATGGTTTTCCCAAACTACACTTCCACATCCCAGATGGATTCAACAAATCTTAATGATTCATGACCTGCATCCGTTCCACCCTGGTGCCCTGTGCCTCTTTCACCACCTCATCATAGATAGGCCAACTGTTTCTTGCGTTTCTGTCAATATCATTTCCTGCACACTTTAAGACTATGCTATCCTCCTTTGTAAATACCCCTCTATTAATCAAATACATATTATGCTAGGGTTAAAAACACCTATGAACTGGTAGCCTGCACCTAACTGGTAATACATAAATGAATCTACACCACTTGCTTGGCTACCAATCACTTTTCGGGTCTACTGGAGATCGTGATTCCGCTACAACAACATACAGTAATATCGTTGGAATTCTGCTATAGTCAGTCGCAAGACGTATTATTCTCAAGCAGTAATTCCGTTGTAATACAGCCTGGACCTTTATTTTCAAGCACAAATTAGGTTATAATACAGCCTGGACCAGCATGAAACCGTTAAATGACTTCGGGAAGAATTTATAGTGGAATCTTGCGTTTGACTACTGCAGTATTATGATAACTCCTGGCGGAATCATGATCTCCAGTAATCCCCACTTTTCTTCCAATACTCTACTCTCGGAGGTGGGGGAGGCTTCTTGCTAAGTGTGGGGCCTGCCCAAAATGGTAACTTCATTTATTTCATTTTTTTAAACTATATAACCAAAGAGCTTAGTATCGAAGGGGTCCCGAGTCACAGTTGTGTTTTCCACTGTATGAATTTGGTTATGGTGTCACCAAGAGAATACAAGCAATTAGTTACAGCGATCATACATCCAAATAAACTCCAACCATTTGTCAACAATCCATGAAAAATAAATAAATAAAACGCAATTGTAGGCTACATTTCCTGAATTCTAAAATGAAGAAACAAAAAGCAAAATTTGGTTTAATTCTAGTTGGGGATACCGCTGCCTCGCGACTGTTAACGTGACGTCATCATGACGTCGCGTTCACGTACAGTCGTAAAAACATATATTGTGACCTCGTTACGCTCGGTCACAATAATTTAAAGCTGTACAATATCAACATAAACTGATATCCCGAAGGTGGATCAGATGCAGGCGGCCGCAGATGTCACAAACAGATGTTCAATGTTTCAGGTGAAGCTCGCATTTCATCATCATCCGGCAGTGAACCCGCTAAGATTAGCAATATTGGTTGTGTTATCGGACATATGCGGCCGCTTACCACCGCTGATCCACCTTCGGGATATCAATTTATGTTGATATTGTACAGCTTTAAATTACGCTCGGTCACAATATATGTTTTTACGACTGTACGTGAACGCGACGTCACGATGACGTCACGTTAACAGTCGCGAGGCAGCGGTATCCCCATCTAGAATTAAACCCAAAATTTAATAGCTTTCTATAAGATACATTCTTCAACATCCTGTATAACAGTTGCACAAAATACATCGATTTCATTTTATAGGAGGAAAGGTCTGTTCTTATCGCATGCGATTGCAGAAATAGAGAACGATATATGCAAGCACTGCCACACAAAACATTAAAAGCAGTCCACACTCCAAATACACTAATAACATATCATAACTACCTGACGAAGCAGTTTCAAAATTTAGCTGTGCAATACGAACAAGAATAGTTTGGGATCTTGTTTCCAGTACCACCACCACAAGTACACAACACACCAAGGCCAAGTTTACATTTCTTCGAAATTCGAATTATCACAACTAGAAGTCACAGTTCAAACATATCGATTTAAATATCGAAGATTTCTCATACACACATGTAATCGATATATCACAACGAGTCATAAGTAGGGCCCGGATATATATGCACGTAAAACATCTAATATATGCATGCAAATATGCACAAAAAAGTCCTAAAATATGCACTAACAATTAAAGAATATGCACTAACAATTAACGAATCTACACTAACAATTAACGAATATACACTAACAATTAACGAACATGGACTAACTATTAAAGAATATACAGTTATCAAATGATTTATTTTATGTCAACTCACTGATATACACGTTTCATTCCTTACAAAATGATGAATCACAATATGTTACCAACAGTTTTTCAATGTTTTCAGGGGTCAAAGATTTTCTGTTGTCAGACAAAATTAGTTTATAAGCCGAAAATGATCGTTCCACGTCAACGGACGTTATTGGGCAATACTTGTACGATGGTGCTGACTGTTCGGAACATTCATCTGGCAAAGATTGTGTGGTTCCACTTAAATACGTATTAATTGATTGAATCTTTTGCAGACCTGGGTTTGAGTCTAACACCCTGCTGAGTTTAGATTTAACTTTTTCTCCAATTTCACCAGGGACGGCATTTAAAGAAGAAATTGTTTTGTGAAGCAACTGAATAGACTCGTGAAGGGGTGCACCGCTAGTTTCTAGACCCTTAATAGCATTAGAAAGTGACGAATAGTGTACATGGATGAAATTGATATCTCGATATACAGTATCACAATCAAATGCGCACTTTGCTTCACGAACACACGCAGCACGATCGTCATGACCAATACTTGTAACCACATCTTTCACTTGATGAAAGTTCTCCTGGTAGAACAGCACTGCAGACAACCAAGTTCCCCATCTAGTGAGAACAGGTTCCGGTGGAAGAGGAACCTCAGGCAGACGATCCTTATAAAACTGTACACGCGCTGGTGCTTTTAGGAACACTTTTTTTCCACTTGAAATTACTTTGTTAACTGAAGGAAATAGAGAACGTATCTCTTCTGCAATGCGATGTAATCCATGCGCCAAACATGTAACATGGATCAGATTGGGGAAAAACACTCGAAGCGACTGACCAGCTTTTAACATATATGAAGCTGCGTCTGTGATTAAAACACGCACCTTGTAACAATCACTCTCCGATTCAGTAGGCCACAGAAGTCGCAGGGAATCGTTTATAAATCTTGCAATTGTACTGTGGTTGGTTTTCTCTAACACTTTGGTTGAAAGTAAATGTGGTTTTCCGGGTTCTTCTTGACATAGTTTGCCCACTATAAAGTTCGCTACGTATCGGCCACATGAATCGGTTGTTTCATCTACCGATATCCAGACACAGTTCCCTCCTATGTCAGACCGAATTGAATCCAGGACAGAATCGTGTAGAGAGAGCAAATAATTTTTCCTGAGGGTGGATTCATCCGGTATCCTTTGATTAACACAATACTTTTGAAGAAATGCTCGTAGATCTGGATTATTCAATTTATGCAGCGGGATATTGCTGCATACAAAAGCCTTACACAGGTCAGCAGAGAATGTATTAACAGACCGTGATACCTGAGTTAAAAGTAGCTGTTGCGTGTTCCTATTCTTTTCTTTTGACCTGAGATGTACAGCTGTTTTAGAATGCTGTTCAAGTTGAAATTTTTTCTCACATTTTATATTCTTCTCACATACTTGACAGTACACAACTTCACCGTCACTAGAATAGTCACTGTTGCCTGAAATCCACTGCTTAATTAAAACTGATCTTGTGCATTTTTCTTTAGGCATTTTTGGAGTCAGATTAAAGAAACTTAATCTTAGCACACGAACACTCCTGTCAACACAAACTTTGAGAGGCTACTGTTTTTGGAAAGGAATGTACACGTCCCTTTAAAAGTACGAATCCCTCAGGTCTGGAAGCCAGGAATCTGTTCTCAGGAAAACTGGCTCGTACCGCAATTAGGGGAATATTCCCGAAAAGATTAAAGAAAACCGCTGGCCTTCCCGGTAGTTGTCGCACGAATAAACACACTGGTAGATAACGAATATTCCAAGTGGGGGTAAATACTTGTGACTGTCGTCTCCTCAAACAAGAATTTGCCGCCTGAGGGAGAATAGAGCTATTCTTTGATTTTGCCGACCCCACCCGCCCTTCCCGTGAATGTTACCGCTCAGGGCAGTAGAGAAGGTCGCCGCCACACAAATTTTCCATTTGCAGCACCTCCAAACATGTCACTGTGTGAGTTTGGATAAGGTAGAAAATTCTCTACATGTGAATGACAGTACAAAAAAAATCCTGTTTACTCCAAGAATTTAACTTACTTGTTGCGGTTGCCAAGGATGTCCAACATACAGGTACATTAGGCTTTACAGTTTCTTCAGAAGTATCGGATATTCAGTTATGAGATGAAATAAAAGCTAAAATATGCACATATCCATAAAATATGCACTAACCCTCAAAATATGCATTTGCATATGCGCATATGCTTTTTTGAAAAATCCGGGCCCTAGTCATAAGCCCCCTACAGATGGCCTGATTTGGTCAGCTTGACCATATCATGGAGGAGAAGTGACGTTAAATCGGTGAAGCAAGCACTAAACTCTCCCACATGGTGGCAGCACCGGCAGCGACCATATGGCGCTCCCCAACAATTAAGGTGTTGCAATGTAGTCTTCACGGGTGTACCGCCGTACACCCGTGAAGACTACATTGCAGTCATACGCCGGGAAAGTCTTCGTTCTTACAATTAAGGTGTTCACATTGTGGTAGATGCAGTGATTATTTCATTTAGTATTGTGTATAAGTGTTTAAAAATGCCAGCTTGTGTTGCGTACGGTTGCACAAATAGGCCAGACAGGAAAGAACCTGGAATATCATTTCATAAGTAAGTTGAATTGTAATTATCGTTGTTGAAGTGAGCGGTAGAGACCGCAAACTTTGCAGCACGTCTATAAATATTTAGTCATAGCTCTCAATGGGATGACTTTGTTCTCAAATTTTTCTTGGTGTAGTGTAGAAAATCAGCAAACTTGCTATTTTGCACATAATAGACTAGCATTATTTTTTAACGAGTGTTTAAAATGAGATTTAAAGGGGCGTGTTTTACTTCGCGATTCAGTGAATTTACTATTACGATTTCTTTCGTCACGTTGCTGATTATACTGACAATGGATGATGAAATTAACTGTTATGTGAGAAGCTGTGAGTTTTATTAATTTTTTAAATAGCTATTTCAGGCCATTGACTTAGGTTATTTTTAAAGCTTCATATAAGACTTGTTTCTGTTTGTAAATAAGTCTATACCTATTTTTACCGATTTTGAAATCTTTCTCATCTATTTATGTCGAAACAGGTTCATGCAGAAATAAAAATGGGCTTCATAAATAAAGAAGTTATTGGCCTTTGAACAAAATCAATTTGGGGAATGTGTTTCTAATTTAGTCTCTTTTTTTTTGTACAACATTCTCCCCCCCCCCCCCCCCCCCGTATCTAAATCTAACTGAGAGATAATTTTTTTACAATTGTCCTAATAAGTAGGGCTGTGAAATTAGACAACACATCTTGATCAAGAGAATGTTCATTAAGGTGACTGAATAAACATTTTATTTCTGGTACCAGCCTACAAAATGTCTGGGTTGCTCATCCCTAGAGTGGGTCCTCTTACTTTTTTTCTGGTCTAGGACACATTTCAGACTAACCACAAGTGGTAGTAATAAAACTGAAATATCCATTCTGCATGTCAACCATGTAATCATTGTGGCTTTGACAGAATTAATTTTTGGTCCAGCCTGCATCCAAACCTAAACCCCTCAATTTGGATGTTGTATATCCCCCAAACTAAGCAAGATATCGAAAACATTTATTCCTTATTATCGAGTTTTTTCGTCGTGTTACATAAGAATCCATCATTAAATTTGACTTTTGCGAAATTTTTCTTCTGCATTTCAACTCAAGACACCTCACTTTTGAGACAGTATATCTCGAGAACTAGGTGAAATATCGAAAAATTTTACTCTTTATTTTTTATTTGTCTCGTCTTTTTAAATAAAAATTCATCATAAAATTTGACTTTGAATAATTTTTTCTTCTGAATTTCAACCAAAACCATTTCACATTTGAGACAGAATATCTCGAAAACTAAGCAGGATATCAAAAAATTTTATTCTTCATTTTTTATTTGTCTCATCGAGTTACATAATAATCCATCACCAGATTGCGGCGTCACGTTTATCCTAGAGTCCCCTTGAGGTGTTTGTACATATTCCCCGTGTTTGTTGGGAAGCGGTCAAGCCCCCACCACTCCGGCCATGCCCCCCCACTCCTCCGCCGACCTGCTTCACTCCAATGCGTGGCAAAGGTCTCTTACGTCGTCTCCATATTGGACCATATCAGCCAGAGACATATCAGCCATAAAATCAGGTCTTGCATCCACACGAGACGTTATCTGCAGTCTGATTTAGACAGTCGGCACCGACGCACGGCGACATGTCGCCTGTTTTATCGAAACAACAAACAAATGCACTTGTTTTGGCATTAACTGTTACTTAAGAAAAAAAAAAAATTATGGTCTAAGAAAGGATTAAGAAAAGGAATGAATTTAGCCACATGAAATTAAATAGAACTCTTGACAATGTTGATTCACCGAGCTGTTAAATTTAGTAAAACCTCTGATCACAAGGAAAGTTACCATCACGAAAGAATATGTAACTACGGAAGGACTATTAACTGCAACTTTTTAAGAATTTAGCAAGTAGAGAGAATGCTAATCTCAAGTTCAGCAGTGCTATATCTGCACAATAACCCTCACAAATAATACCAGAAACATGTGAAGTTATTTGTATCTGTATACAGATAAAAACTCTATTTTTAACTAGAACTTTTAAATTAAATATGCCATTAAAACTTATAGTAACTTATTTTTTATTTTCATAAAAATAATTTTCAATTTTATTAATTACAATATTAATCTGAATCATTTTTTTCGTGATTAAAAATTGTTTCAAATCTATATCCCTGCCGTACTCTGTGGCTCAATGTACGGCAAGGATATAGTTATTTTAAAGCCAAGGAGAAGTGGATCACAATTATACCATCACAAGGGGATATTTAGCGTTGTACTGTTAACAACAATTATGAATTACTTTACATGCATTCCGATGCCAACTGACGTGTATCAGATGGAGACATATTAAAATGCACAAAGTTTTATAACAAGTTTATTGTAGATGAACTGACTCTGTTCCAAGCGTCATAGCTGTTTGGAACAAATACATTGGCTCCATATGTTTCCACTGAGGACAATTCATTTGTTCTGAATGAACATTTCTTGAAGCAATACACACAGAAAAGTATAATACATGAAATAAGAACATAAGAAGGAAGTTTTTCTCGGCGTTGAGAATTAAAGTATTCTCGGCAGACTAGCCGAGTAATCAAGGTGTTTCCACATGATATTTCGGCGATCTGAAACTTCGTCGCCACTTCTGGTGAAGTGCCGGTTCCGTCGGAAATCTGCGTTCTTATAGCCCCCAGCTCACCAGAAGATGGCGACGGAGTTTGAGAGCGCCGAAATATCGTGTGGAAACACCTTGATTACTCGGCTAGTCTCCCGAGAAGACTACATCAATGAAATAAAAAGTTTTAATTATAGACTTCCCAGAGTTAGAAGGGTAGTGGAAAATATTTTCTGCCTTCTGGCATCGCGTTTCCAAGTATTCCAGATATTCAAAATATTGATAAAATAATAATGGCCAATTATCTATAACATAATTATTTCCGTGAATTTCTGCCTGGCATCTCCATTTTTGTGTAGTTTGCCGCAAATATCCCACAAACACCGAAAATATTTGTACATTTATTACAATTCCATTAACACCAACCATTCAGTGACAACTTTTCTCTGCGACGTCACATATAGATGTTTACTGCTAGATGGTATCGGAGCAACTGGGGCGAAATCGGCCTGACTGAATCATTTCACGCTCTACACTACCTGATCTAGTCAGACCCTGACCAGATCGGCCAACTCTGCTACCCGACAAGGATTTATCAGGCAACAAGCCTACACACCATACGATATTGCTCCTGATCTGACCGTATCAGGCATCAGATCAGGACGTGTGTAAGGGGCTTAATTTCTAAATAGAATGTAAAATTAAAGATCGACTCCGAACTTAAATGGTCAGGATCCATACTCAAAGAGAGTGAAGCGGCTTTCAACATCATTCAAACAATGACAGAAGCGCAGATGTTAAACTCACTCTTATGCTGTACATTACACTAATCCGCCCGCACTTTGACCATGGTAATATGTATTTCAGCTCTGTTTCTAAAGAATTACTAAGTAAAACATCTGGATGCCAGTACCGAGCGCTCAGAGTGTGTATCGGTGACAAGACGTCAACCCCTACAAATACGTTGAAGGTGCTTAGAACTCCCTTCGATATATGTTAGTCGTTTCTTAGACGTAAGTTTATCTTAAAATTACTCGACTTTAAAGATAACCAGCTCATTGGTAAAATATCTGCTCTAGCGGCACAGTACTCCGATCGGAGGTACTGGGAAAGAGGACAGCCCCTTGTCTCACCTTCAGAATTGTTTCGTCCATGATTTTATGCTGCTATGAATTCACTATCTAGTAATTGCCGATCCAATATGGTGTTGCACTATTTTTTGAAGTCTTAATTTAATCCTTTGGTGGTAATAAGCCACTAGAATTTTTATTTCAATTTTCATAATACGATAAGTGTCTTAAAATGGCATTTAAATCTTACGTTATAAACTTCCGTGCGAAAACGCTAGCCGCGATGCATCTTTGGTTCCTGACGTCACTGTATAGTCAACAACAACCGTAAAACAACTTCGAGAGTCAAAAATAGAGCGATTTTGAAAAAGAACTAAGTATTTTGTAATCTAAAATGCATCAAAAACAGCAGTAACAAGTTTCCCATCAACGGCTGACTTCGGAGCATTTAGAAGCTGTTCTTTTTCCATGTCTGAGTTACTGCAATTTGTTTTGACCCCGAGTATCTTTTTCTGCATTTTCTATGTTGCTTTTATGAATCATCTGTCGGAATAGAGCAATATTATTCAGCTCAAAGTGAGGGGGGGGGGATAATCGGTATTCATTAAAATATTAAATATTTAACAAGTAATATTAATCGACAGAAAGCATTTTTGTAGTAATCATTTAGATGTATATGTGAAAGAATCATCAAACAGTTTGATAAAAGAAGATAAATTTACTTTTTTATGAGCCATCATTTGTTCAGTAGCATATCTGTCATTTGATCAAAAAAATCAGGAAGTTATAATTAGTCTATGTATTACGAGAGAATGCTTTCTTCCATAGTAAATATCCACTTCTGTTGGGCATGAGTGACAGAGAATTTAATTAATTAAAACCATGTTATGAACTTTGCACATTTATTTATTTTTCTTCGGCTTAATATCCTAATCACGACTTTTAACTTCATAAATGATCTTTATCTTTTCATAATTTCTTTATTTACCGACTGTAAATTATGTTTTTTTTCTTGGATGCATGTCTTAAGAATAGCACCACATTCTTCGGATTTTTCTTGTTCTATAACAGTTGTAGGAATAAGAGGCGACATTGAATCATCATCACTTACTGGAAACCACAGTTAGAAGCCACTGCAGGGATGTTGATAAGAACGACACTCACCAAGACTAGAGTCTGACTGAAGAGATTGTACGGTTTCGCAGTATTCTCAATGTGGTATTATACTTGCAGGCAACTCATATTGTCGATACTCAGACATAAGTCGCGTCGCCTCATAATTGCGCACTATGAGGAGGGCCTTAGTATTTACTGTAAGATGACGTCACGTAGGAATCCATTATGGCGGACACTATTTCGTGACAGACGCAAAACACTGAATATTTAAATTAAATAATTTTTATGTTTTGTATTTTTGTGAATTAAAATCAACATACTTTGATTACTTACGATGATAAGTTCCTCATTTATACATTTTTCCATTTTTTCTCACACATAACAAAGTACCCTATTGTCGAGTTAAAGCTACCTAACGTGCTACATACGCCGTCATCATGTGTTTGTGGGCCCTATATTTGCCCTGGTAGATTTTTAGTTAACATTATGTTACACATTGGATTCCCAAAACAATTTTAAAGAAATCCATGAATTCATTGTATGTGATGCCAGCCGTACAAGCTAATGAAATTAAAGATCTTTCATACGGTTTTGGAGCTTGCTGTATCACCAACAACCAAATTTTGGAAAAGTTAATTGAATATTCGCGCATGCATTAACACCCATTGTATTTACTTTGTGCCCTCCCATCTCATGTGATTCCCTTATTTCGCCTACCTCTTATTCAGTAGATCTATATTTCTGTATCAGCTCCATATGAGAATTATCTAATGCATCTCTACCATCGCATTTAAAGCTAGCGTTGAGCGATTAACTACCACTGCTGTTTGATCTCGTATATTCCACTGATGTTTTAGCTGTAATATTATTTATTCTCTCCGAAAAGGATATTGTGTTTTGATCCATTTCCATTTACGAAGTGTCTACACTGAGACTAACTGTAGAAATTTCTTTGCCACTAGCTACATTGTCTACTGTTATTTCAGTAGTATTCCTAACACTGTTTACCGCTAGTTCCGTTTTATCTTTAAAAAATACTATATCATTAATTGTTTGCTTTTGTTTCGTGACAATTTTGCCATCAATTAGATTTACTAAATCACTGTAGCTTTGCTCCAAAGACTTTGTTATTTTTTCTGTTTTCACTACTTTGTTTGATAAACACATGAATTGATTCTCAAATTGTCGTCCCATGTCCTCCTGCGATGATTTTAGTAACCGTATTTCTTGTAAAATTATTTTAAACATCGTCAATTCGTCTTTTTGCGAATGTGTACATTCTGTGTGTCCTGTGTTTAAGTTCTTC
Organism: Vandiemenella viatica; assembly: GCA_031002005.1. Lineage (NCBI taxonomy): Eukaryota > Metazoa > Arthropoda > Insecta > Orthoptera > Morabidae > Vandiemenella > Vandiemenella viatica. Next base: position 142,261,608 of record JARYHS010013630.1, on the reverse strand, counting down.
TCGAGTGAGTGCAGTGGCGGCCGAAGTGATTTGCTCAGGTAGTGACAACACTGAAATTTTTCGACTCTTTACTAATCTTCGTTATTGAAGAGAAAGGTGCCTGGTAAAACAGCTCATAGTTGAGCGAGAATCTGGCAACATAAAGATTTGTAACGTGAAAGTCTCATTACCTGCGTGTACTATCGCATTAAAGAAATGATTTTGAAATTAATCAGTGATAAATGTTTTAAAATTAACTGATTAGCCAAAAACCGACGAGTTGACCTATAGGCAGTACTGGATTACCCAACAGGAACGATTACGCAGTAACCTGAAGCCACCGATTTTAGAAGGCTGTCTGAAAGTTAACTTTTTTTCATTAGATAAAAATAATAAAAATTAAAGTCATGCAAAATAAAACAATCAAAGTAATATCAAAAGCGTGAAAACTATTTTTTTGTTTCATTTAGAGTAAGATAAATAAAAGTAATTTTCAAAATATCATAAATTGTAAAATTCTTTTGTTTAACTGAAAAACATATGATAAATTAGTCACCTACAAAATTTTTATTTGTACTTATAAAATACAGATAATTATTTTAAAAAACAGAGGGACCCAAAATTTTTGAAGGTCTAGGGCTCCATACTTTCTTAATCCGGCACTGCCTTCGAAACCGACGACGGCGACAGTGGAACACATTTTGCTTGAGAATCGTTTCCTGTTATGTGCAGTCATAAGCTCACATAATTCTCCTTCAAAGAAACGAAGAAACAGAAACAGTATTGACTCCTCGCATTGACAAAGCTTTCTCATCAAAGATAGATCTACTTATGGACTGGTGTAATGCCAACAAACTAGCTCTTAACTTAGAAAAAACACACCACCTTGATATATCCTTAAAAAGCAACTATACCTACAATTCTGTCAAATTCCTGGGAATAATTATACAATCAAATTTAAAATGGCAGAGGCATATTGAATTGATATCGAATAAAGTCACTAAAGGAATTTTCATGATTAGCAGACTTAGAGGTACAGTGACAACAGATGTATTACTCTCCATTTATTATGGTTATGTCCACTCCTACCTATCCTATGGAACTGTCCTTTGGGGAAATAGTCCCTACTTACAGTGCCTCTTTGTCTTACAAAAAAAAAAGCAGTTCGCCTGATATGTGGAGCATTACCCAGAACACACTGCAAGGAATTATTTTTAAAGCTAGGAATCATGACATTACCGGGTTTATATATGTTTACTTTTTGTAAAGAAAAATCAACACCTCTTTAAAAGACATATTGAGGTACATGATCATAACACTAGAGATAAGCACAATTTAAGAATTGAATACTGTTCACTTAGTATAACTAAATATAGTTTTAAGTCAATGGGAATCAGATTCTTCAACCATCTACCTAAGAATCTGAGAATGATGACACTAAATAAATTTTAAAATAGCACTAAGGATCTTATAACTGCAATATGTCCTTATATAACAGAAGAATTATTTGATGTAATATATATTTAGTTACATTATTTATCTTATATTATCAGTTGTATTAACATGTAAATATAATTATAGTATTACTAGCATTTGCCCGCTGCTTCACGCGCGCGTGCCTTGGCAGGTGTAGAAATTATTTACCGATTTTATTCTCTTATCAGACATTAACGTGGAAAGGCATGAACTGTTAATGTATTCTGAATAGTTTCGTTTAATTTCAGTTAATACGTTAGGTTCGGTTTTCATACTGATGTCAGAGAGTTGTTTTATTCATATTTAACATGATGCAATTGAATCAATAGTAGAAAAGGTTCCTTAAAAATTAACAGTAGTAATTCGTGGTTGTAATTATTGTGCGAAGTATAAACATTTATTGTTTAGAAAGGCTTTCACGGTTCAAACGACGTTCTTTCTTCTGTGCGCTTTCAGAAGCTATAGATTTAGCGTATAGAACCCGGTTATAGGTCAACCGCTTTTCTCGGTGCAGGTTATTTTCATTTGCTCTAGCTATTTCATCTAGTTCTCTTTGACGTTGCAGACGATGTTGTCGGTCTATTTCACTCTCATTTAGCCGAATATTATTTCTGAAAGCAATATTTAACTCAGCTAAAACATAATATTTTTAAATGCTGATATGGAGGATTCCACGTTAACCGTGGTACCGAAAATTTAAATGGATATATAATAGTTGTAACGTTAAGAAAGCTGATATTATAATCATTATGTGTATTTTTTTTTTGGCGATTTTATGTGTAAACTTTGCCTGGGATTATATTGCTAGGTATAAGCTTTGTTAAGGATGTATCTGTGGATTTAATGAAAAATATTCTTTCCATGATACTTAACTAAAAAAAGTTTATTTTTAAATGTGGATACCGAGGATTGCAACATAACCGCGGTGCCATAAATTTATGTAAATATAGCAGTAATCTACGACTTAGTCCTCTTGGAAGTGTGCTGAAACATAAAAATTCGTTACCAATAATCACAGCATCTCAATTTTTCTGATTTATTTATTTTTTGTTGTTTTTTATTTTTTGTTGTTTGGATATTGGTTTTATTTTATGTTGATACACCATCAATTATTCCTGCTTTAAAATAGAAATTTACGTGAATTGGAGTTAATCTTGGTTTCAAATCGTCGTATCATTATTGTCATTTTTTCAGTCAGATATTATTAATTCAAAAATGTCAAAATGGATCACGGTACAGTATATGTACTAATGTGCATGTAACTCAAGCAATTATTTCTGAGTGGCAAAATTATCGCAAGTTGTAAATCGATTGAAATGCAACCTGGACAGTGATGACAGCTGATATGCTTTGTTATAGGCCAAAGGGACGATGCTTTTAGCTTTATAATTTACGCGGTGATATGAAAATTTTTTTATTTGAGTTTCTTTCAATATATCCGTATTTTCTATGTAATTATTTGAGTCGCATGCACCTGAATTTTCGGATGCCTAGTTATATTTGCACGTTATAGCCACGAGACATATTAATCGAATAAAGTACTTCCAAATATGTGCAATTCCCCACAAGTCATTATGAAAGAAGTATGTTTTATTACTTGCTGATATTTATAATAGCTGTTTTTCAGACATCGCTCTTCGAGAAAAAATTGAATTTCGTATTAAGTATTGGCTTATTGTGGCTGTATTGTACAGAATTCACGTAGCAATTTTGTTCCAGAGACAAACTGTATAACAGTCTACCAGAGACAATACGTCTTCAATATTTGTAATACAACTTTTTCGTAATTCAACAGACCTGTTACGATTCAAGTAAATGCTGATTATACTTGATTCACGCATTCTTTTTATTTTGAAGTACTGCGGTCCAGAAAAATGAATCGCAGAAGTAAAAAAAAAAGGAAATCCTAAATTTTGTCAGGTCTCTTTATGAAAGGAGTGACCGTCTGAATGTGTATAATTATCTGTGGTCTACAGTTTCACATTTCTGAAGTTTTTTACTGACTTTCTTCTTCCCATGGTACATATTAGTCGTTAGCTACTTCTGCAGATGTTGATCAGCAACATTAGCTTTAAAAATTTGGAAACACCATGCAAATTGATGCGGTAGTTTTTGCGTTATTAGAGATTAAGCCTCACTACAAACGCAGCTTGCTTACAGATTTATAATAGTATAGATATAACGAAGCCTATTTCAATATTGTATTGACTAATGGTGAATAAAATGATATGATATATATATAAAAGGGGGTTCTTTCAGATCTGATAGCAAAAAAATTAATTAGGACCACAAATTCACTTGAAAAGATTCCTGTTGTTAATGATGTAAGCGCAGCTCCTTCTTTATATTAGGGTCATGTATTAGGCAGAGAGTTTTAACAGAAATTAGTTTAAATAATAATGAGGTTTCATATACCAAAATTCAAAATTGTGTAGGGATTAATTTATTACATCAGAATATCAGAGGGTTAACAAACAAAGTTAATGAATTGCTAGTCCACATAAATGAATTAAATGATATCAACAGAATTGACGTTTTATGTCTGAACACCACATAACTAAAGGAATAGGTATGTCAAATGTAACTGACTCTAATTAGCTTCTCATTATTGTAGAACGAACTTGGAGAAAGGAGTTGTTGTCACTTTTGCTGGAAATGGTTATAATTTTGAGGATGTAAGTATTAGCAAATATTGTGTTGATCAACATTTTGAAGCTGAATTTCAATTACGAAATTTTCATAATAGTAACAGTATACAGAGCACCATCGGGAAAACTTTTCTATTTTTATGAATCAGTTTGAATTCTTATTAACATTTTTAAGCAGAAAAGAAGTCAACATAGTCGTATGTGGTGATTTTAATGTAGATTTTCTAAATAACTTACCCTGTAAAGTTATGTTAGAATCATTAGTCAGTTCATTCAATTTAACTCAAGCAGTTAATTTTCCAACTAGAATAATGAATAATAGTCACTCAGCTATAGACAATGTTTTCCTAGATACCTCAAAATTCAGTTATACCATCAAGCCATCCATCAATGATCACGATGCCCATTAATTAACCATCAACACTTGAATAGAAACTAGCACTAAGAGTAATGTTTTTAAACTTAGCGTGAAATAAATGATGAGTCAGTTACTTGTTTTAGAAAGTGCGTCAATACCACAAACTGGGAACAGGTTTTCAGTGTTCAAGGTATGGATAAAAATACATCATTCCTAGTAGCATGGCATTAAATTACTTTGGAAGCTGCTTTCCCTTGTAAAAGTGTCGTGATTTCTCGAACACAACAAAAACGATAGGCATTAGAACATCATGCATTCGTAAAAGGAAGTTATATATTGCCTCTAAGTATAGTCAAAATGCTAATGTTTAAACCCATTACAAACAGTACTGCAAAATACAGAAAAAGGTTATTAAAGAATCTAAAAGTATGTACTACTAACATAAAATTCATGATTCTGAAAATAAAATTAAGACAATATGGGACATTGTAAAAAAGGAAATAGGAAAAAATTATCAAACAAAATTTTTATCAAAGAAAATTCAGTAGAATCTAATTTTTCAATTGCTGATATATTTAATAATTTTTTTTATCTGTTGCTGATAATTTGACTGCTAATAGCTCAGTGACACACAGTGTGTATTTTTCCAAATCAGGATTACAAGAAAAATTTAACTCTATGTCTGTAAAATTAGCTATTCCAGAAGAAGTAAGAAAATTATCAGTTCCCTCAACAGCAAATGCTCAAGTGGTTATGATGGGATTTTTAGCAGATTAATTAAATTGTGCTCCACAGAATTAAGTAATATACTAAGTTATCTGTTTAATACATCTTTACCTAAGGGTACTTTTCCAGAAAGGCTTAAGTATGCTGTAGTTAAACCACTCTATAAAAAGGGAGATAAGTCAGCTGTATCGAATTACCGACCTATTTCATTACGAACAGCCTTCTCCAAAGTTTTTGAGAAAGCAATGCACACCTTAAAGATAATAATATTCTTTAAAAAAAACACAATTTGGTATTCAAAAGGGTCTTTCAACAGAACAAACTATATTTTCATTCACTGACAATATTTTAGAAGGAATAAATGATAAATTAATTGTGTAATTGTACGTTTTCCCGGAGGATGTGTTGCTTGAAGATTTCTCGGGAGTGAAGCCGGGTCAATTTATCGCAGATGTACGAATTTTCGATGGCGTAACATGCCATCACCTTCAGGTAGCGTGAGGAGCGCAGTCCAGGAGGCGAGTGCTGGTCTGCTCCAGGGGCATCGATATTTATAGCCTCCGACCTCGCCTTCCGACTCCCGCCGCGGCGCTCCGATAGCGGTGATGGGGGTGGTGCGTTGAGGCGCATCGAGCAGTGACCATCAGTTTGTACGCCACCTTTGTCACGCACAGTGCTTCGGCTCTGGTCTTTGCGGAGCCGCTTCAATGCTGGGTTCCAAGCTTGGCTTAATTGGAACCCGTTGTCTTTGTTTATGGGGTTACTCCGTAGCCGGATATCAATGGCTTCCTTATACACACAGTCCCAGAAGTGAGATGTGTTTCTCAGAACTTCAGTGTCCTCATATTTAATACGAGGGTGAGTCAAATGAAAACTTTAAATTTGTAATTAAAAAAAATCGAAATTTCGCACCGTTATCCTGTAAGTTGGTAAGCGTGCTACAAGCAGCGTGCAGAATGGCATGTAGGTGGCAGCATAGTGCAGATGCATAAATACCGTTGCAGTATCAGTATAAAGATAGCTGCCCCACTTGAGACTTGTACCAGAGAAGAACAGCGTTCTGTTATTCGGTTTTTGAGTAATGAAGGTGTGAAACCTATTGAAATTCATCGAAGAATGAAGGTTCAGCACGGTGTTCCATGTAATCTTGGTTGTCCGGGTTGAACCGCGTCAATTTGTTGAAACCTAACGTTTCGGCCATCATTTTGTGGCCTTCTTCAGAGTACTGATACGGCTGGAACTGCTGCCGCCTATATATAGCTCCCGAAGACGCGCTAGCCGTTTGGAGTGACGTCACTCAAACTACCGCCGCCAGCGTGGCCGGTCCGATGGGGGCCTGCGTCCCGCGTTTTCCTGATCAAGCATGACCATATTTGGTCAAGTTGTAGCCCGCCGTCCGCGTTCATATTATCTGGTCGTTTTTTAATTTCCAATGCTTCTCTGACACGCCGGGGCCACCATCTGCTTTCTTGAACCAATACACTTGTGTCATTGAATAAAATTGCGTGCCCACTGTCAGCAGAGTGTTGCGCTACAGCTGATTTGCTGACGTCATTATTTTTAAGATGTCTCATGTGTTCACACAGCCTTTCCTTGACTGTCCGTCCAGTTTCGCCGATATACACTTGGCCACAGCTACAGGGTATCTGGTATACGCCCGCTGTCTGCAACTTCTCCCTCTTGTCTTTGACTTTTAAAAGCACATCAGAAATCTTCCTAGGCGCTCTGTATATTGGACGGATATTTTTCTTTTTTAAAAGACGGCCGATTTTATCCGTCACCCCGTGGACATAGGGTAATACTGCCGTGGGTCCGTCTGTTTGTCTTCTGGCTTCGGCTTCCGGTGTCGGAACACAGGGTGATGCTCGAGGTGCAAGCCTTGCAGTGGCCTTATTGATGACGTCAAGGCTGTAGCCGTTGGCCAGAAACGTCTCCTTTAAAATTTTCCTTTCAGCGGCTATGCTCGCTTCGTCGCTGACTATGGAAGCACGGACGGTTAATGTTTTTAAAATTCCACGTTTCACTGCTGGATGGTGGTGAGAGGCTGCATGCAAGTAGCGATTGGTGTGCGTGGGCTTGCGGTAAACTCCGTGCCCTAGGGAGCCATCTTCCTTCCGTTTCACTATAACGTCCATAAAAGGAAGTTGTTTGTCCACCTCAACTTCCATGGTGAATTTAATTTTGTCGTGGGCACTATTTAAATGTTGGAAAAAAGCCTGGAGGGATTCTCGCCCGTGAGGCCAGATAACAAATGTGTCGTCCACGTAACGCAACCACAAAGAAGGTTTCAGAATATAATTGTTGACCACTTCAGCCTCAAACGCCTCCATATACACGTCGGCCACAATTGGAGACAGTGGGCAACCCATCGCTGCTCCCTCATTCTGCTGGTAGAAGTCCCCTTGGTATTGAAAGAAGGTGGTCCTGAGACAGAATTCAGTCAGTGACGCCCATTCTTCTGGTAGACTGAGATATCCTAGTCGTTCCCTGATGATATTTATGGCTTCATCAATTGGCACGTTTGTGAACAGTGACGTGACGTCGAAGCTAACTAATAAGTCACTGTCTTCCAGGCGTCTGTCCTTGATCCTATTTATAAAATCAGAAGAATTTCGAACTGTAAAAGTAGAGCTAGTCAGATTCTTTAGCTTGTCCGCCAGATATCTTGCCAGCGGATGTGTTGGAGACTGGAATGCGCTCACAATGGGCCGTAAAGGGACCCCATCTTTGTGTATCTTGGGCAGGCAGTACAGTCGTGGTGTCAGGTGATTGGACGTAGTTAATTTTCTTTTGGCCTCCGGTTCGATTGAAGATGCTTCCCGTATTTTATTTGCAACGTTACGCCGAATTTTCTGTGTAGGATTTGTTGGCAGCTTTCCATACGTTCCATCTTGTAATAACGCCTCTACCTTTCGGTGATATTCTTCCGCATACATTACGACTGAAGAATTTCCTTTATCAGCAGGTAACACCACAATGTCATCTCTCTCTCTCATTCGACGCAGGCGTCTCTTTCCCCTCGAGTAAGGTTCTGCGGCGGTGGTTTGGAAATTGATAATATTCTCGCCGTTTCACTGCGAATCTCGTGAGCGTCATCTGATGAAAGAGAAGAAATTGAAGATTCCACGGCAGCGATGACTTCATCCACTGGTAACTTTGCTGGCGCTAAAGCGAAATTCAGTCCTTTGGCAAGAACCGAGTTCGTATCTGTGTCCAGCGTCTCGTTGGTGAGATTGACCACGCATCTTTTTAACAGATTTTCCTCTGGTTGCGGGTGTTGCTTCTCTTCTAGTCTGGAGAATTTAACCAATTGTCTACTCTTAGTATTTTCAAATGCGTCATGGGCCTGATTCCACGATAATTTGTCCAGAAGGCCACAAAATGATGGCCGAAAAGTCAGGTTTCAACAAATTGACGCGGTTCAACCCGGACAACCAAGATTACATTGACAACGACCGCGGAAGTCTGCGCACCCACACGGTGTTCCATGTTTGGCACAGCAGCAAGTCTACGAATGGAGTAGGAAGTTCGCAAATGGTGTGACTTCAGTAGAAGATACTCCTCGTCCAGGTTATGCACAACAAGTTGTGACTCCACAGAACATTGCAGCAGTTGAAGTCATAGTGATGGAAAACTGCCGAGTGACACTGAATGACATTGCAGCATGTTTAAAGATTAGTCATGGTTCAGCACACCACATTGTGCATGATGTGCTCCAGTTTCACAAAGTGTTTGCAAGATAGGTGTCACGGCAGCTGACTCCTGAAATGAGAGAACGACGTGTTGATGCTTGTGAAGAACTTCTTCGGCGCTTTGAACGAGAAGGTGATGGCTTCCTTGCAAGAATCGTTACTGGGGACGAAACCTGGGTTCAGTTCCATCAACTGGTAACGAAGAGAGCGAGCAAGGAATGGCGCTATTCCTCATCGCCAAAACCAAAGAAGTTTCGAACAGAACCATCAGTAGGGAAGGTTATGCTGACTCTCTTTTGGGACGAAAAAGGCGTCATTTTGGAGCATTACATGCCTAGAGGGACCATTTTCACCAGTGCATCATATACAGATCTCCTAAAAAATCATCTTCGGCCTGCAATAAAATCAAAGCGACGTGGATTACTGTCATCAGGTGTCCTTTTGCAACATGACAATGCAAGGCCCCACACTGCCCGTACAACAGTTGCAACAATCACAGACCAGCATTTTGAGTGTCTTCCATATGTTTGGACCACTTAAAGAAGCAATGGGAGGAAAGAAGTTCTGTTCTGATAAAGAGGTACGCCACGCGGTGCATGAGTGGTTGCGCGGACTACCAAAAGATTTTTTTTGTAAAGGAATTAATGCACTTTGTAAGCGCTGGAGGACTTGCATTGAGCGTTGGGGAGATTATGTTGAAAAGTGATACAGCTTTGTACCACTTCTGCACAGTAAATAATACTTAAAAAAATATTTAAGGTTTTCATTTGACTCACCCTGGTAGTATGACGTGTCTCGAGACAATGTTCAGCAACTGTTGATTTTGACAGCTGCTGTAGCTCGGTGTGGCGTTTATGTTCTCTACATCGTTCTTAGATCATGTGAATTGTCTGCCCGACGTATGCTTTACCAAAATGGCACGGTATGTGATATACGCCAGGTTTCCTGAGACCCAAATCATCTTTAACCGAGCCAAATAGGTCTTTAATCTTGGCCTGTGGGCGGTAAACCCATAGCTACTCCATGCTACGCATAGCCCACTGTCACCTGTGGTTGCCAACATGTACATGGAGCACTTTGAGGATGAAGCACTGGAATCGGCACAGTTAAAACCAATGGTTTTCTACAGAAATGTAGATGACACGTTTGTCAAGTGGCCACACGGAAAAGAAGAACTTCAATCTCTCCTGCAATACCTGAACTCCACCCATAGTCAGATACAAATAACCATGGAGGTAGAACAGAACGGCCAACTACCCTTTTTGGATCTGCTGGTAAAGAGAAGACAGGATGGCACACTAGGGTACAGTGTTTACCGGAAGACTACTCACACGGACCAGTATTTACATGCCACCAGATGCCATCACCTGTCACAGAGGGAAGGAGTGCTACATATGTACACTAGTTCACAGAGCACGTGTGATTTCTGACAAAGACAGCCTGTCTACTGAACTAACACACCTCAAGAACGTGTTCCAGAGTAATTGCTACTACAACCGCCAAATTCGGCGCGCCTTCAGGCGGAAGATCACTCACGAACCATCTGAGGAAGAGGAAAAGCCAAGAGCCACAGCCTTCATCCCGTATGCCGGCAATGTATCAAGCAAGATTGGCAGAACTCTACGCCGACAAAACATCTAGTGCGTTTACCACCCTGCTTGGCTCCGGTAAAGATTATTTGGGTCTCATGAAACCTGGCGTATATTACACACCGTGCCAGTGCGGTAAAGCATACGTCGGGCAGACAATTCTCATGATCGAAGAACGGTGTAGAGAACATAAACGCCACACCGAGCTACAGCAGCAGTCAAAATCTGCAGTTGCTGAACATTTTCTCGAGACACGGCATACTATTAAATATCAGGACACCGAAGTTCTGAGAAACACATCTCACTTCTGGGACTGTGTGTATAAGGAAGCCATTGAGATCCGTCTACGGAATAACCTCATAAACAAAGACAATGGGTTCCAAATAAGCCAAGCTTGGAACCCAGTATTGAAGCGGCTCCGCAAAGACCAGAGCCGAGGCACTGCGCGTGACAGAGGTGGCGTACAAACTGATGGCCACTGCTCGACGAGCTGCAACGCACCATCCCCACCACCGCTATCGGAGCGCCGCGGTGGGAGTGGGTGGGCTGATTCGGAAGCTATAAATATCGACTCCCCCGGAGCAGCAGACAAGCAGTCACGCCAACCAGTGGAAGCTACCTGAAGATGATGGCGTGTCACCTCATCGAAAATTCATACATCTGCGATCAATTGACAGGGGCTGCACTCCCGAGAATCTTCAATTGATAAATTAATTCTTGTGGGGATTTTTTGTCACTTATTTAAGGCATTTGATTGTGTAGATCAGGGGTCTCCAAACTTTCCAGCCTTAGGGCCATACTGATTACTCCAGTAAGTTCCGAGGGCCAAAACCAACATAAAATTAGAATACTTCAGTAAACTAAATTTAATTTGCTATAAAAAATATGTTCTCTAAAAGCAGTTTTCAAGTATGCTAGCTCTCCGCGGGCCGGACAAATTCTGTCCGCGGGCCGTATGTGGCCCGCGGGCCGTAGTTTGGAGACCCCTGGTGTAGATCATACATGGGCAACCACCGGCCCGCGAGAGATTCAGAAATTTCAGATACAGAAGAAAAATATCCACAGCTGAAAGTTTTCTCACGAAAAATAATTTGCACATTCGGAAGCACATATAAATGTGAGCAGCTTTTTTGAATAATTAAGATTCATAAAAATAAGCATCGTCCGCCTTGGAAGATTTTTTTCGCCCCGCGTCATTCATCACACTTTTCCAAATTATACTTAGTTTATAATTGCAAATGTATTGAAAACCAATGTATTCAAAAAATAGATTGTTTGTGCAGCAATATATTTCAAAATAAAATGTCGAAATTATAAGAAAAAAATTACTTTGAGTTTAAAATAATACTTTTGCAAATATATGACAGATATTGCATGTTTTATTTATGAGTTTACAGTTATCAGTTCGCAAAATAATTATGTTATCTTCTGCAAACTCATAATGCGCAGACATCTCATAACATCTAATATAATATACAATATATAATTTTATATGCGGCCCGCGGTGTTATGACGCATTTTCAAAGTGGCCCGCAAGATCATATGGGTTGCCCATCCCTGGTATAGATCATAAAATTCTGATTCATAAATTAAAATATTATGGTATAGATCTCATTGTTAATAAATGGCTTAGTTCTTACTTTCTAAATAGAAAACAACAAGTGTTAATGGAGAATATTAGGCTGCCTTAAAAGGTCCACTGTTTCCTGAGTGGGTATTAATCAGATTTCGAGTTCCTCAGGGTTCTATATTGGGACACTATTGTTTTTAATACATATAAAGGATCTACCCTGAGTTACATCTAAAAACTCAAAAATTGCCCCAATTTGCAGATGACTCAAACATAGGAATTAAAATACACCAGATTTGTCTACAGAATATATTTCAAATTATGTCTTTGAACTTGTTAATTAATGGTTTAAAGCTAATGGCTTGTCTTTAAACTTTGATAAAACTCAGTATGTGCAATTCAGTACATCACACAGATTAATACCAGATATAGACAATAAATTTGGAGGCCAGTCCATTCAAAAGGTAGAGTGTGTGAAATATCTAGGTTTGTATATTGATTAAAATTTAAACTGGAAGGTATATGTTTCTGAATTACTAAAGCGATTGGATGCAGCTGCATTTGCAATTCGTACAATTTCAGCTATAGATTATCTCCGTATGAGGCAGCTAGTTTATTTTGCTTATTTTCACTCCTTATTGTCATATGGAATAATATTCTGGGACTATTCTACCCATAGAGACAAAGTGTTCAGAGTCCAAAAGCGAGTAATAAGAATTATGTGTGGGGTTAACAATAGAACTTCATGTAGAGAGCTGTTCAAGAAGTTAGGGATATTAACATTGGCAGCTGAGTATATATACATATTAATGTCCTTTTTAGTCACAAATTATACTTTGTTTGAAACAAATAATAAAATACACAATTATGGCACTAGAAGTAAAAATGATCTTCACAAGGATTTCAGGTCACTGTCATTTGTTCAAAAAGGGGTAAGATACTCAGGGAAACATATCTTCAATAAGCTCCCAACACATATTAAATGACTAGCAGATTATAATAATAAATTCAGATTAAAATTGAAAGAATTTTTAATTGACAACTCATTCTAACCTGTCGAAGAATTTATTTCTAAGGTATCTACAAAATAACTGCCAGTGTCTTGTGTAAATGTAGTTTACATAATTAATTTAACAAGTAAGCTATGATTGTATATTTGCTGGTGTATATATTATTTTGTTATGCAATTGTTTACTGTAACATGTATGCTATGACTGTATATCTTATGGTGTATATATTATTTTGTTATGAAATTGTTTAATGTACCATGTATGCTATGACTGTACATCTACTGGTGTCCGTATTTATTTTCTTATGCAAATGTTTATCTGTAAATCGATAACTTTCCACATCCCACGGAGCCAGTCTGGGGATCAATGGAAAATGAATGAATGGTATTGTATTGTATTGTACCGCAGTTCCTTCAAACTGTTTAAAACCCTTAGGAAACGGTCATTTACTTAATACCCAGACGAACGGCGCTCTTTCCGATGCCATCTGGAAATGAATAGACTATTGTAGAAACAATGCTGTTTGATCATCATTATAGAAATGCAAATTTTTGCACGGTAATTGAAATATTCAAGGCATTTAAAAGATGGGCTTTTGCCGCATTCAGTGCAAATTTGATATCAAAATTTACCATATTCAGCATTCAGATCACCTGAACTATTTTCGCGGACCACCAATAGTCTACGAACCACTGGTTGAGAGCATTGTTCTAGAGGATATTTAGTTGAATGTTACAAAAGTGGTAGATGCTGCTGCGCTCTACCAACAGTTTTACTGACTATTTCGAGTCAAAACGCGGCCTGCAAGAGAATAGAAATGTCTTCAATGCCACAAGGAACTAGTCGATATGTCGAGTACTAAGGGATATATCAAAACATTTTCCTCTTGATTTTCGATTAGTCTCGTCGATTTACATCAGAATCAATCAGAAAATTATGATAGTGCTGATCTCAACATGAAAAATTCATTACGAACTACAGACTTTCAACATTAGTTTACAATAAGGCTACCGAATTATGTGCAAAGCAGTAAGATATGTCTACACAAAACCAAAAAAAAATTGAGAACAACATCATCCTATTGAGAGCAGTGCATATTTAATTTAATTTAATTGCAATGGAGTACACGCTCCGGTGGCAATTTCCCTACACACCCAACTTCCCCCTATCCTACACTCACCTACACTTGCCCTCTACAAATTTTAACTTTAAATTCTTTTAACGTTTTCGGTAGGTTATTCATCATTCCCCTTGGTAACTCATTCCAATTCCTGAAACCCTTACCTAAAAAAGAATATCTTCCCACACCCTTGTGCCTGAAATCGAGTGCCAGCTTGTGGTCATGGTCATCTTTTCCCTTTCATGAACTACTTTTCATATCTACTGCAATATCTTTCCATGCCTCATCACCAACATACGCCCTGTACACTCCCATGACCCTCCCCATCCTCCTCCTGTCTTGCAATGAAACCCATTCCAGCTCCTTTACCATATCTGTCACTGATTGCATTCTGCATTCTTGCACCTTCTCCAACTCCTGTATTTGATACTCAAAATATGGGTCCCACACTACACTACCATATTCAAGCAATGGTCTTACCAAAGTTTTGTAACCCAATTCCTTTATTTCCCTGGTACATCTCCTCATCATTCTCTCCAACAAGTGCAGAATTTTTAAACCTTTTCCTACCACCTGTCCAATGTGTCCTGCCCAGTTAAGCTTGTTATCAAATGTAATGCCAAGATATTTACATTTCAAGTCTTCAGCAAGCAATTCTTTCCCCAATTTATATTCATTATTAACCTTTGGTTTTCTATTTGTGTATTTAATTAGCTGAATCTTCTTTTGCATTTATCTTCATCCCATGTTTACCAACCCAACTAGATATCCTGTCCAGATCATCCTACAACTGTTTACAGTCCTCTATCGTTTTGATCCTTTTATACAGCATTATGTCATCTGCAAACAATCTAATTTCAGATAGTAAACAATCAACACAATTATCCATTAGAATAATGAATAGCAATGGCACTCCCATTTTTACTTCCACTTCCTTTGATACCGCATTTCCCACCCCAACTTTCTGTTTTCTACCTTTTAAAAATTCTTCTACCCAGCAAATCACTTTCTCATCAACTCCAATAGTTTTTACCTTATTTGCTACCATTTTGTGGCTTACTCTGTCAAACGCCTTTGAAAGATCTAGTGCTACACTATCAATTTGGCCTCCCTTGTCCATTTCATCTGAAATATCTTGCATATATCCCACCAACTGAGATTCGCATGAATATCCTTGCCTGAACCCATGTTGCCTACTTGAAAACCACTTACGTTCCTCACCTACATTTCTGATGTGGTTGCATATCAATCTTTCCATTAATTTACCTACCACTGAAGTCAAACTGATTGGCGTGTAATTTTCGACTCCATTTCTCACTCCTCCTTTATGTACCGGTACTACTATCGCACTTTTCCAGTCGTGTGGTAAGCAGCAAGTATCCAGACTCAATTGAAATAATATTTCAAGATAAGGTACAATGTCACATCCGACTATCTTTAAGGTATCTGTAGTAATATTATCTGCACCAGCCCCCTTATGTTTTTTTAGCTTGCTTATTTCCTTCATGATTTCTTCAGGATGAATTTCAAATTTTTAGTATCTTCATTTCTAATCGTATTGTTAAGCTTGTTCTCCGAATTAGACCTTCCCATTTCTGATTCATTGTCCCTAATGCTCTCACTAAACCAGTTACTTAAAATATACTATAATGATAGATGCTATTCTTGCAGATACCTATTAAACACTTCAAGAACAATAATTACAATGTGACCAACTCATGAAACGATATTCCAAGTTGGTCTGTATGTGCAACCGCATGCACTTTTTTTTTTTTTTTACTTATTACTTTACGCGTCGTCGACATCGAGGTCATTAGAGGAGGAATTGGACTGGCGACAAGGAATGGGAAGAAGTTTGTTCATGGCCTTTTGAAGGAAGCTTCCTGGCATTCACCTTCAGTGATTTGGAAAACCAGGGAAAAAACCGTATGCAACACAAGCTGTCACTATAAAAAAAACTTGGAAATATTAGATAATGAAACACAGCAAACGCAGTGCAAACAGATCAATGTAGTGATATTTCAGTGATTATAGTGCACTAGAGTCAAGGTGGGAAGAGTTCAAGGAGATAATATGAAAGGGGGAAGAAATATTTATTCCAAAGCATAAAATAAAAAGAAGTAGAGAACTTGTGTACTATAATAGGGAAGTGAGGTGGTTAAAGACGTTGGTAAGAAGAGAAGAGAACATAACAAAGAGACAGAAGGGTAGTAGGGAATGTTTAAGACAACTAAACAAGGACTTAATAACAGCAAAGAAAGTGGCTAAAGATGGGTTTATGAAGAGTATTGTCAGTGCAGGGGGACCATTGACGGATGCATCTAGAAATTTCTATGGCTATATCAGGAAACTGAGGGGAAGGGAGGGTGTTGAGTCGCTTATAGATAAGGTTGGAGAAGAAGTTACTGAGGATTTGAAAAAAGCAGAGATTTTAAGTAACTGGCTTAGTGATAGCATTAGGGGCAATGAATCAGAAACGGGATGGTCTAATTCGGAGAACGAGCTTAACAACACAATTAGATATGTAAATGGAGACTTTCCCGGCGTATTGATATTAAAAATTTGAAATTCATCTGGAGGAAATCATGAAGGAAATAAGAAAGCTGATAAAACATAAAGGGGATGGTTTAGGTAATATTACTACAGATATCTTAAAGATAGCCAGGTGTGACATTGTACCTTATCTTGAAATATTATTTCAATTGAGTCTAGATACTTGCTGCTTCCCACAGGACTGGAAAAGTGCGATAGTAGTACCGGCAGGGCCGGATTTAAACTTTTTTTAGTGTAGGCTGTTCATTTTGTGCCGCCCTTTTCTCCTTCATACTTAGGAATATAGTAATTACTAATTTGTATTACCTTTATTAGGTAGCAAACGATTATATGTCTATGTGAATGGATATAGATTATGAGTGACTTCGTTACAATAAAGTAATTAGATTTAGTCATAAAATAGAAACAAGAAAAATGAATGTTTATTACGAAACAAGAATACAAACAAGAAAATAAAAAATGTAGTACATAGTTACAGTTTTCTACGGGATTTTTGATTGGCGAAGTCTTCTATAAGTTCATCATTGTTTATGGTGTTCATTATCTCTGCTTCTATATACAGAAGAGCCAATGAGTTTAGTTTTTCTTGAGATAATGAAGACCTCTTGTAATTCTTCACTCGTTTTAAGCAGGAAAAGCTCCTTTCTACAGAACAATTTGTTGCTGGAGGGCAAAATGCTATGCGGAGAGGTATAGCCAAGTTCGGGTAAATGTTATACAGAGATTGCTTCCTCAAAAATCTGGAGAGATCATGTAACGAATTTGACCCAGGTTTCTCTGCATTCTTGTTAGATAAAACGTGACTGTAAAAATGTATACTTTCCTGGACTAAATCGTCCTCTAAATCATTATAATAATGTTGCACTAGAGACAGAGCTTTTCTTGTGACATTTTTTGTTGAAAATTCACCCATTCTAGTCAAAAACGAAAATTTTTCTTGGAATTTGAGATATGCACTACGCCTTCTCTCTAGCTCGGTTTCGGCACAGTTCAATGCTTGTTCCTTAAAAATTTCAAAGACTTTTATTCATTATTAGCTGAGAAATGACGAGTTAAGTTTAAAAAAATCATTGACTTTTCAATAATTTTTTTAATATAATTAGGTCTTTCGAGCGCTCGGGGACTTTCAACATCCAGATACTCAATTAATGAAATCTTATATCATACTTGAGTATTTTTATTATATAAATCATGAAATGTAAGTCTGTTAGCAGAAACATACCTCTGTCTATAGAGTCCTCCATCGGAAATATACGACGGGGCTACAGACTGCGTTGTAAAAGGTAGAAAGTCAGGAAACTAATTAAGAATTAAATTAAAAATTTAGGTAATTGTTCGCTGTCACCACTTCCCTAAATTAAAATTGATAGTAAACGTATTTTACTTTTCTATTAATTGTTCAGGCTTTATCACTTCACTAATAGATGTTACCACTTAAATGAAAATTTATAGTAGACTTTTTCTATTATGTTTATAATCACACTCAAATTTAACGGCTTACTAAAGCGGGCACCCTAGAAAATTTGCCACCCCTAGGCAGGAGCCTATACAGCATAATGGGAAATCCAGCACTGAGTACCGGTACATAAAGGAGGGGTGAGAAATAGAGTCAAAAATTACAGGCCATTCAGTTTGACATCAGTGGTAGGTAAATTAATGGAAAGATTGATATGCAACCACATCAGAAATATATGTGAGGAACGTAAGACGTTTTCAAGTATGCAACATGGGTTCAGGCAAGGATATTCATGCGAATCTCAGTTGGTGGGATATATGCCAGATATTTCAAATGAAATGGACAAGGTGGACAAAATTGGTATTGTAGCACTAGATATGTCAAAGGCGTTTGACAAAGTGAGCCTTAAATGGTAGTAAATAATGTAAAAACTACTGGAGTAGATGAGAAAATGATTTTCTGGGTAGAAGAATTTAAAAAAAGTAGAAAACAGAAAATCAGGGTAGAAAATGCAGTATCAAAAGAAGTGGAAGTGAAAATGGGAGTGCCGCAGGGTAGCGTATTGGGACCATTGCTATTCGTTATTGTAATGAATAATTGTGTTGATTATTTACAATCTTAAATTAGATTGTTTGCAGATGACATAATCCTCATATAAAATGCTGATCTGGAGACTGAGCACGTCGGCTATAGCTGTTTGCCAGCATCATTCGCCAATCAATAGCCACCATGTTACATTCGTTCCTTCATGTTGCTTTATGTTTATTTACTATGGGTAGTTGCAGAAATTAATGCAAGAAGAAGGCTATTCAATATTTACGCCATTTTATTTGTGCCAGTTATAGTCATAAGAACTTGATTAAACCATAACTTAAGAATATTTTGGCTGACAATAAGAAACAATGAAGTTTAATAAAACTCAGATAAACGAACATAATTGCGAAATGTATCAGTCAAATAAATACAGGTAACAGTTATCCGTTTTCGAAATTATAGTCTCCGTTATCTAAAGTAAAACGCATTTATTTAGGTAAAATCGTAACCAAATAGTTTGATAATGTAGGCAGAGTAAAGTATTCATATAACGAAAGATATCATAACAAAATGACTGATTCCTTATTCCTTCTAAGCATTTCCAGAATTAATTCCTACTACCGTTATATATGATACCCTCAGTTTTTGATACATTTGTTTAGCTATTAAATGAGATTTAAGATAACCTTTCTAACCGACTTCAAAAAAAGGAGGAGGTTCCCATTTTGTCTGATTTTTTTTATTTTTATTTTTATTTTTTTTATGTATGACCAGCGATATCTTCACCAATTTTGAACCGATTTAAATTAAATTTTTTTTAGTGGATAGGGTATCCCTCCAAAGTGGTCCAATATGAATTTCATTGATAAACCACCCCTTCTACCCCCCTCCGCCCCCTAATTTTTATACAAATCCACATTTTTTATTCGATCTCGATGAAACTTTGGACATATATAGCCAAAAATAAAGAGAAAAATACTGTCAACTTTTGTTTTAAAAAAACTGAACCCCTCTCCCCCTATCCACCCCCTTAATTTTTGCCAATTTTCTTTATTCAAAGCTACAGTCGACACCATTTAACTGATCTCCATTAAAGTTGGCAATTACATGTAGTTTTTCATGGAGAAGGATTTTGGCCAAAAAAATCAAAATAAAAAACCACCCTCTCCCATTTACACCACTTAATTTTATAGAAATCTACATTTCTTATCTGATTTTTACTGAACTTTGCCCATGTATACTTTAAAACAAAGAGAAAAATCCTATCAATATTTGTTCTTCCAATGTTCAACCCCTCCCTCCTTCCATCCCTTTAATTATTGTCAATGTTCTTCAAAAAAGCTACACTTGACACCCTTTGACCGATTACCATCATAGTTGTTATATACATGTAATTTTTCATGGAGAATCTGACCAAAAATAAATAAATAATAAACCACCCCTCTCCCCTTTACACTCCTTAATTTTTATACAAACCTACATTTTTTATCCGATTTCGATGAAACTTTGGACATGTATAGTAAATAATAAAGAGAAAAATACTGTCAACTTTTAGTTTGAAAACACTGAAGCCCTCTCCCTCTATTCACCCCCTAAATTTTTAGCAATGTTCTTTATACAATGCTACAATCGACACATTTAACTGGTCTCCATTAAAGTTGGCATATACATCTAATTTTTCATGGAGAAGGTTTCTGACCAAAAAAAATTAAATAAATAGATAAACCACCCCATGTCACCCTTTACATCCCTTAATATTATAGAAATCTACATTTCTTGTGTGATTTTTCTTGAACTTTGCACATGTATACTTTAAAACAAAGAGAAAAATCCTGTCAATATTTGGTTTGCCAATGCTCAACCCCTTTCCTTCTTCAACCCCATTAACTTTTGTCAATGTTCTTTATACACTGTCCAGTCACATTAATGTGACCACCACCTACTTTCCACGTCAACGTGAAATAACCAATCAGAGAAGGCAGGTGGCAGCACGTTACAGTGGAGTGTATATAAAGGATGTCCTAGGGCATCGGAAAGCATTTCAATCGTTGGCGTAATGCAGAGACGTAGCGTTTTATCCGACGTCCAAAAGGGCATGATTATTGGCTTTCGGGCCAAGGGTGGAAGCATTTCGGAAACGGCTAATTTTGTGAACTGTTCACGTGCCGCCGTGGTGAAAGTATACCGTGCATGGCAAAATGGCACTATTCAAAATCAGCGGCGTGGAACATGTGGTGCACCACGGGCTATAGATGACAGAGGCGAACGAAGGCTACGGAGATGCGTTCGGGCAAATAGACGTGCAACTGTTGAGCAACTGACCGCCCAGATGAACCAAAGGGCTACCAAGAGTGTATCCTCAATAACGGTTCAGCGAACGTTGCTGCGCATTGGCCTCTGCAGCAGACGCCTGGTTAATGCACCTATGCTGACTGCTGTTCATCGGCGACGAAGGCTGGAATTTGCACGCCAGTACCGCAACTGGACGTTCACAGAGTGGCGACAGGTGGCTTTTTCCGATAAATCACGTTCTATGCTCCATCGGACAGATGGACGTTGGCGCATACGGCGTGAAACGTCTGAAAGCAAACTCCCTGCAACAATTGCCGGAAGGATCCAGGGTGGAGGATGGAGCATTGGGGAATGTTTTCCTGTTTTTCCAGTGGGTGAACTCATCATTGTGGTAGGCACTCTGGATCAGCACAGTACATATCTGTCCTTGCGGACCATGTCCACACCTACATGCGAATAATTTTTCCTCAGAATGATGGCATCTACCAGCAGGACAATGCGAGGTGTCATACAGCTCGCAGTGTATGTGCGTGGTTCGAAGAGCACCAGGATGAGTTTACCTTACTCCCCTGGCCAGCAAACTCACCGGATTTAAACCCAATCGAGAATCTGTGGGACCACCTCGATCGAGTTGTTCGCGCCATGGATCCTCAACCGCGTAATCTAGCGCAGCTGGCCACGGCACTGGAGTCGGCATGGCTCAACATCCCAGTGAACACCTTCAGAAACCTAATTGACTCTCTTCCTGCACGCCTCGCAGCGGTCAGACTCTGCCAAAGGTGGTATTCTGGTTTTTGAGAGGTGATCACATTAATGTGACTGGACTGTGTAAAAAGCTACAGTCGCAATTGTTTGACCGATTACCATGAAAGTTGGTAATTATATGTATTTTTTTCACGAAGAAGGTGTCTGACCTAAAGATCTAAAAGCCACCCCCTCTCCCCATTAAACTGCTTAATTTTTATACATAACCACAGTATTTATACGGTTTAGACAGAACGTAGCAAATTATTACTATAAAACGAAGAGAAAAATGATGCCAACTCTTGGTTTGCAAAAAATGAACCCCTCTCCCCTTTTCCACCCCCTTGATTTTTGTCAATTTCTTTTTAGAAAGCTACAGTCGACACCATTTGACCGATCTTTATTAAATTTGGAACATATATATGTAATTGTTTATGGATAAGATCTCTGACCAAAAAATAAAAAAACTACCCTAGCTCCCCTTCCCTTAATATTTGTACAAAAAGCACAGTTTAATCCGATTCAGTGGAACTACACATGTTTATACTTTAAAACAAATAGAAAAAGAAAAATACTGTCCGCATAACTTTCACAAAAACGCAAACACTATCCTCCTTTCTACTCCTTTAATTACTGTCAATGTTCTTTATACAAAGCTACCGTTTCTTTCTGATTTTAAAGGAAGTATGCACATGTATAATGCAAAAAAAAAAAAAAATACTGTCTACATTTGGTTTCGAGAGTCCAAACTCCGCTCCTTTCTTTTCATCCTTTAATCTTAAGTTTCTATCCGATTCTGAAGGAAATTTGCACACGAATATTTTAAAACATACAGAACAATTGTGTTTAATTTAGGTTGCAGAAGCCCAAACATTCTTCCCTTCTATCCCCACCCCTCCTAATTTCCAATATTCTTTATAGATACATACAGTTTTATCAGATTTCCAAGGAACACTTCACATGTATACTTAAAAATAAAGAGAAACATAGTGTCTACATTCTGTTTACAAAACCCTACCACTCACTCCCTTACACCATTTAATTTTGGCACATGTTCTTTACACAAAGTTATAGTTTTCATCTGGTTTTGATGGAAATTTTCACGTGTATACTTTAAAACAAAGAGAAAAATACTGCCCACTCTAGCTTTACAAAAACCAACTCTTCGTCTCCACACCCCTTAATTGTTTTTTTCATACATAACTACAGTTTTATCTGATATCAACAGAAATTTACACATGTATACTTTAAATCAATCAGAAAAGGCAGTCTCCATTTGGTATACAAAAGCTCAATCCCTCTTACCCTTTACCCTCACCCCTTTTAATTTCCAATGTTCTTTACAAAAATCCACAGTTTTAAATCCCGTCAAAATCAGTTAAGCTATTTTTAAGTCATGGCATAATATTTATAAAATAAATGTGTCATAATGTCTCAACATGTATTTCAGATTTCAACTTTGATCCCAAGCTTTCACGTTGTGAAAACCAATTAAAAATCTATATTTTTTGTGTGATGCCGGAGCAAACAGATATATTCCAGAGAGATTTCTGTATGTGGTATGTATTAATGCCCAGATGTTATATGTTTCAGTTATCGAGCAGCAGCTTTAACAGATGTTATGATAAGATCGAAACATAGCCTGACATTCCTTAACTCAACGCCAAAATCACCCCGTTCTGGAAGTGGTTGTGGTATATAAAGACAGAATTCTTCTTTGAAAGCAAGCGCTTTAATCTCTGAGCTACCAGAAAGTTCGCAAAATGGGAACTGCTGCGGCATATTTAAAATACCAAACGAACTATAATACCACTAAAAATTTAAAAATAATATAATTGTTTTTTTAAAAAAAAACAACATAAAAACCGTATTAAAAAAAAAAGCACTGAAAATTTTAAAATAACTTTATAACTTGCTTAGGAAAAAGTAGATCTAAATAGACAACATTTTACATTACTTTCATTGAAATTTTGACATTAATTAGTTATTTTTGGAGTCGGTGCCAGCGAAAGCAAGAAAAACAAAAAGATAAAAACAATAAGGAATAACAATAATACATAAAAAAACATGTTACTGCTTACCTACAATTAATGCTAGAAACATGTTTCAACAAAACTGAAACATACAGATGATACGCCGAAATTATCCTAACTGTAAATCGTTTACTGCATGATGTAACCTACCAACTGACATTGTAGCACCAGAGATATGCTTGGATGACCAATAAGGCCAAGTTACTGATTAAAATACTGTTAATTTGTTTCCCTAAGCTGTTTCCCACAATAACACTATCTGCCTCACGACATGCTATAAAATATTGGGAATTTTTGTTCGTACTCCCCGTTTCGCCTCTAACAGCAAAAGAAGTTCAGTAATTCGATCTTCTCGATGTGACAGCTGGCACCGACTCCAAAAATAACTAATTAATGTCAAAATTTCAATGAATGTAATGTAAAATGTTGTCTATTTAGATTTACTTTTTCCTAAGCAAGGTATAACGTTATTTTAAAATTTTTAGTGCTGTTTTTTTGAAGACGGTTTTTATGTTTTTTTGAACAATTATGTTATTATTAGATTTAAATCATCAAGGATATGACTATTTACCGACGTGACACTCGCAATTCTGCAACGATATTATTGCCGCAAAATAGCAGTGGTGGGTGATATTAGAAATTATTTACACAGTTTAATACATATCAAATGCTATGAAATTAATTTCCATAATACCGGCATGAAGCTTGCTTTTCGCGGAATTTTATTCTTAAAAAATGTGTAAAAATATTTCGGCTAAATAATCGTGTAACTACGACAACTTTTTCAGTAACGTGTCGCTAGTGAAAGTAATATTCAAGAAACTTTAATTTCTCATGGTCTCTGCTAAAACGTAACTGCATTGGCAGATAAAACGAAATAGTCTATTGTGGAAGTAGCTACACAAACATACAAAGACCAGGGGGAAAAAAATTAATGCAAGGATATTATATGCAACAATGTTACAATTGCAACCATCAGTTAAATTTACATATTGTTTTTTTACATATTGTCATGGTTGAGGTCAACCCACAGGTCCCCTCAGTGACTAAAATACAGTGATACAATAAATTTTTATAACAATGTTAGTAACATGAATGTCAGTATTAAAAACAGTTATCAGAATTAGAACAGTAAAAACAGTTAAAATGAAATTGGTTTAAAATAATTACACTTTATATATATATATATACATTTTATATCGAGCGCTGACAAAAATCTGATCTATACTTAACAAATGAGATGTCAAATAGAAGGTGACAGGCCACAAGGTATTTAATTTATTAGCTGGTTCACTTCTTCTTCGGAATCACTGCCTGATAGAAAAATATCTTGAGGAAGCCTTTTTTTTTTAGCCTAGTATGGCCGGTTCTTTTCCCTAGTTTGAAAAATTGTGCACCAGAAACTGTACTCATTCGTTTGATGAAATGTATTGTTTGTTGTTTTATAAATTCGTAAATGTAAGCAATATTTAATTCTCTGTGTAGCTGACATTTTCTTACATACAATGGTGCGTTCACTGCTAATCTGAGTAGTTTGTTTTGAAATATTTGTATTCTATGTAATTTGCTATGGCTAGCACATCCCCATATAGGACATGCATATGTTATTAGTGGCCGTAATATCATTTTGTAAATTAGCAGGCAGAACTCTGTTTTTAATGATGATTTTTTGTTTAACACAGGATACAATTTGTGTAATTTGGCATAGGCTTGGTTTAGTTTGTGGTTAATGTGTATGTTCCATGCTAAGCGCCTGTCAAGATCGACTCCTAAGTATTTAATAGATTGATTATTTGGATTCCATGCTATGATACTTCCCATGATGTTTATCTCCGGGGGGTTTGGTGGGCGTCTGAGAGTGAAGATTTTGGTTTGACATTTTCCGGGATTTAAGGATATACGCCACTGATAGAGCCATTTAGTTAATTGCGTTATTTTTTCCTGAAGGTTATTGCGTACAATATGATTGTCATTGAGTTATGATTGTGTCATCAGCGTATTGTGCAGTCGAGGTGTTTTGAGGAGTCGGTATATCTGAGGTGTATATGTTGAATAGCGTTGATCCTAAGACAGGTCCCTGTGGGACTCCTGCAGCTATTGATCTATGGATATTTTTGTGTCTATTCTTTCGCTGAAGTTCGATTTTGTAAAAAGCTTTCTAAAATTTTATACAAATATAGAGGCATTCCCGTGTATTTAAGTTTATATAGTAGACTAAAGTGCCATACTTTGTCAAATCCCTGGGCAACATCGAGAAAAGCAGCCAATGTGTGATGTTTGTAATATCTTCTACCAGGCGTAGTATTTGGTGTGAGGTTGAGTGCATAGGACGGAAACCAAATTGATGAGGCGGAATAGTTCCCGTAGTATCTAGGAAGGAAGTTAGTCGCTTCCGTATTATTTTTTCTAGCAGTTTTGACAATGTAGGGAGTAAACTTATGGGTCTGTAACTAGAGGGCAGGGATGCTGGTTTGTTAGGTTTGTTGAAAACTATGATATTAGCATGTTTCCACTCTATTGGGAAATACCCGGTACAGAGAATGCTGTTGAAAAGTGACGTGAGGTAGCTTACTGCATTAGGGAGTAATGACTATAGCGCGATGTTAGGTATGTTATCGTGGTCTGGGGATTTTCGTACAGGTAAGTCCTTAATTATTTGTCGCAATTCTTTTGGAGTAGTGAATTTGACGTAATTCTCCGCGCCAATGGTAACATACTGATTAGAATTTTCTATTGTTTTGTTGAATTCATGATCTATTATAGGGTTTTGTTTGAAGGTCTTTTCGAAATGATCTGCTAAGATTTCACATTTATCTGAAGCGTTGGAAATGTATGTACCATTCCATTTTAAGGGTGATATGATAGTGGGTTCCTTGAGAATACGTTTTGTGGTTTTCCATAGAGACCTGTCGCCAGGTTCCATTTCCGATAGATACTTTTGGTATGATTCGTAACGAAATGAGTCAAGTTCTGTTTTTACCTGTCTAATTAATTGGTTTAGTAGTCGGCGTTGGTGTGCTTTTTATTTATCTACGACTACTAGATGCAAAAATTCATGTAAGGAGAAGGACATTCTATGTTTACGCTATATTACCTTTATTAGTTATAAGTACTAAGTTAAAACATAACCTAAAAATTTATTTTGACAGAAGATAAGAAACAAAGAATTAAAAACTCAGAGAAAGTTTACACGAAATGTACGAATCGCGAAATATATCATTCAAATAAATGACATTTACCCGTTTTTGAAATTATACTTTCCGTCATTTAAAGTAAAATAAAAAATTAAATAAATCGGGAATACTGGAGATCGCGTTTCCACCAGGAATTGCGGTGGTAAAACACAAGACTCTTTTAGAAATACTTTCAGAAGTACATTTAACTGTATTATACCGGTCCAGGCTGTAATACAACTTAATTTTGGCTTGAAAATGAAGGTACCGTCTGTATTACAACGGAATTACTGCTTGAAAATAATATGTCTTGCAATTGACTACAGTAGTATTATGACGTCATTACTGAATGTTGTTTTGGCCGAATCGCGATCTCCGGTAGACCGATCGTTATTCGTTTTTCAAGTTTTTTCATAATAAATTACTACTACCACCATAGGTGATGCCAGTCGTTATTCTTATGAGGGTAACAGAAGCTATGATTTTCGAACGCAATATTAGTGTAGGTATTGTCTCTGGTGTAGGTTGTGGTTAAGTTGACCAGAATCGAAACTGACACATTTTGTTACAGCATAATTCACTCTGAAATAAGTTTTACAAACCAATTAAACTGCTTTCATAAGCGCCATGTTACTGAAGGTATTAATTATGCGTGTGGAAGTAGTTCCATATTTAATGTGTTGAATTGTGCTGGGCTAGGAATAAAACTGATATTACATGGATAACAAAAGTTTTTGGGATTCACAATTTTTTTTTTAATTTCTCTGCTTCTAGACTTCAGTTGTCATTAATTCAGTAGTAGTTACTACTGTATTGCCATGTGAACTGCAAATGAAATATGTAGAACACTACAATATCAAGGCCATTAACATTATGTAATAACAATTCCGTATAATTAACCAACAGAAAAAAAATGAATTGCCAGAACATTGCGTTCAAACTGTCTTTTTTGACGGGCTCGCAGCTGTTGGTATATAAAAGGATCAAAACGGCAGAGGACTGTAAACAGTTGAAGGGTGATCTGGACGGGATATCTGGTTGGGTTAGTAAACATGGGATGAAGATAAATACACAAATAAAAAAACAAAAGGTAGATTATGATTATAAGGTGATGAAAGAATTGCTTCCTGAAGACTTGAAAAGTAAATATCTTGGCATTACATTTGATAACAAGCTTAACTGGGCAAGACACATTGGACAGGTGGTAGGAAAGGTTTCAAAATTCTGCATTTGTTGGAGAGAGTGATGAGGAGATGTACCAGGGAAATAAAGGAATTGGGGCACAAAACTTTTGTCAGACCATTGCTCGAATATGGTAATGTAGTATGGGACCCTCATTTTGAGTATCAAATACAGGAGTTGGAGAGGGTGCAAAAAGGGCTAGATTTGTTTCTCGAAATTATCGCAGAATGCAATCAGTAACAGATGTCATAAAAGATTTGGAATGGGATTCATTGCAAGACAGGAGGAGGGTGAAGATGGTAATAAAACTGTACAAGGCGTATACTGGTGATGTGGCATGGAAAGATATTGATGTACGTAGTTATGAAAAGTAGTGCATGGAAGGGAAAAGATGACCTTGAGCAGAAGATGGCACATGATTTCAGGCACAAGGGTGTGGGATTATTAAGGGTGTCAGGGATTAGAATAAGTTACCAAGGGAAATTAAAAATAATTTATCGAAAACGTTGTTAGAATTTAAAGTTAAAATTTGTAGATAGCAAGTGTAGGTGGGTGCAGAAAAAGGGGTGATGGGTGTTTAGAAAATTGCCACCAGAGCGTGTTCTCCATTGCAATTCAAATAAATTTTTAAAAAATAAAATGAGCTTCGAAAATGTGGAAATGAAGTTAAATAACTCGAGATGTGGCTTGATGTGTACTTGTTATTACGCGAGAAGTACACGTTATTACATGTTCATATTTATTCCGAGTGTTTCTTATTCTTGGTCCAAGCTGCATTTCAACCTAACCACAACTGCTATTAGCAAAAAATTAAACTAATAATTCAAATGTTCCGTAACAAACATCGCTTACAGTAGGATCCATCTTTCATCGGAAAGGGAGGCTGTCATGAAATATATCGTAGCATAAAATCCAATTTCAGCTACTCACAGAGAAATTCGAAATGTTACAGAATTTTCATTTATTAAGAATCTGCAAGTTGCATGTGGAAAGCAGTTTTTATCCAACAATGAAGACTTAAGAACACATGGAATAAATATCAACAGCTGTTAATGTGCATTTATTGCGTAATAACATGTATGCATCTACTCACATTTGAGTGATTTTACCATTCATTTCCACATAATCGAAGCTTACTTAATAACTTTTGTGAAATATTATCGCCTAAGGAATGTGTGTACCAATTTTTCAAACCGTAAAGACAATTTTTGTAGTTTTCGACGTATTTATGTGGAGCCAAAAAACCAATATGGATATAATAATTCTGCTGCTTCTATTGGCTTCTTACTGAAATTAAATGCATACTATAACATTCATTCTACATGAAACAATTAATCAGCGTCTCCGCTACACAAATACATCCGTCAGGCAGAAAACATAACATTCTGAAATACGTTATCTACTCATTTCATTGCGTTGGTTTAACTGCTTACTATCAATATTGTATTGTATTTTATCCCCCACAGTGGTTGTCATTTTCTATACTACTCCGTTTGGTTACAGAATAATTTTTTTTATTTTATTTATCCCAACAGTTCTGAATTTTACAAAAAATTATACTTATAAAAATCAATGGTCATTGAAATTTCGTTCTAAGATCTGCCCACGAAGTTGTAAAGGAGATGGGCTATATTCCATTTTATCATTTATATGAATTAAAGGTAAATATTCTTTACATTTTCGGAAAAGAGTGATGAGTTGTGAAATAAAATTAGCCTCAAGTAGTAACCATGAAAAATTATAAGGGTCATGGCTTTCTGTGCAACAGATCAAGCAGACAAGGTTTATTCAACCTAGGTGCTATACTACATATATTTGCATATAATTACATGCCCCCCCCCCCAAAAAAACCGAAGTTCACTGAAATATTTAGTAAATCATTAGAACCATGAAATTGCCTAGTTGGGATTGGTTATACCAATAAAACACTGCAAGGAAAATAATCACTTTGCCACTCTCAATGTGTTCAGACGAACTAGCCATATTGAATTCCACCAATTAAAAAACACTCAGTAACTTGTTACTTCCTATCGAGAATACTGCACATCTGAAATCTGAAAGGAACCTTTGTATATATACTCTAACAGCAGCCATTGCCGTCGAACCAAAGCGTGATGACCTAAGAAGAAGGCCAGATGCGAAGTGGCGGTACCTCGCTCAAAGTCACCCAGCCTGGGCGAGAAATTTAATTTAGTTTAATTCCAATGGAGCATTTCCCTAAACACCCATCTTCCCCCATTCCTGCACCGACCTACATTTTACCTCTACAAATTTTTACTTTAAATTCTTTCAACATTTTCGGTAAATTTCCCTTGGTAATTTATTCCAATCCCAGATACCCTTCCCTAAAAAAGAGAATCTTCCCTCACCCTTGTGCCTGAAATCGAGTGCTAGCTTATGGTCATGGTCATCTTTTCCCTTCCATGCACTACTTTTCATACCTAAACCGATATCTTTCCAAGCCTCATCACCAGTGTATACAGCGTATGATGTGTGAGTGGAGGCTTTCCTGACGTATCAATGCAACAAAATCTTCTCGGGTGTCCAGCCGGATGGTGGTGTAAAAACACGACATTTCGACAGCTGACACTGCTGTCTTCATCAGGTATCTTGCAGTCTTTCTCAGCTGACTGTCTCTGCCTCGACAGCTTATGAATTGTACACTCCCATGACCCTATTCATCCTCCTCCTGTCTTGCAATGAATCCCATTCCAAATCCTTTATCATATCTGTTACTGATTGCATTCTGCATTAATTCCCAGAAACAAATCTAGCAGCCCTTATTTGCACTCTCTCCAACTCCTGTATTTGATAAGCAAAATGTGGGACTCATACTACACTATCATATACAAGCAATGGTCTGACAAAAGTTTAGTAACCCAATTCCTTTACTTCTATATTACATCCCCTCATCACAAGTGCAGAGTTTCGAAACCTTTTCCAATCACCTGTGCAATGTGTCTTGCCCAGTTAAGCTTGTTATCAAATGTAATGCCAAGATATTTACATTTCAAGTCTTCAATAAGCAATTCTTTCCCCACCTTATATTCGTAATTAACCTTTTGTTTTTTATTTGTGTATCTAATAAGCTGACTCTTCTTTGCTTTTATCTTCATCCCATGTTAACCAACCCAACTAGATATCCTGTCCAGATCACCCTGAAACTGTTTACAGTCCTCTATCATTTTGATCCTTTTATACAGCATTATGTCATCCACAAACAATCTAATTTCATATAGTAAACAATCAATGCAATTATTCATTAAAATAATGAACACAATTGTTCCAATATGCTACCCTGTGGCACTCCCATTTTTACTTCCACTTCTTTTGATACTGCATTTTCTACCCTAACTTTCTGTTTTCTACTTTTTTTATTCTACCCAGCAAATCATTTTATCATCTCCAATAGTTTTTACATTATTTACTACCATTTTATGGCTCACTTTGGCAAACACCTTTGACAGATCTAGTGCTACACTACCAATTTGGCCCCCCTTGTCCATTTCATTTGAAATATTTGGCATATATCCCACCAACTCAGATTCGCATGAATATTCTTGCCTGAACCCATGTAACCTACTTGAAAACCACTTACATTCCTCACATATATTTCTGATGTGGTTGCACATCAATCTTTCCATTAATTTACCTACCGCTGATGTCAAACTGAGTGGCCTCTAATTTTTTACTCTATTTCTCACCCCTCCTTTATGTACCGGTACTACTATCGCACTTTTTCAGTCCTGTGGTAAGCAACAAGTATCTAGACCCAATTGAAATAATATTTCAAGATAAGGTACAATATCACACCTGGCTATCTTTAAGATATCTGTAGTAATA
Source organism: Vandiemenella viatica (assembly GCA_031002005.1). Classification (NCBI taxonomy): domain Eukaryota; kingdom Metazoa; phylum Arthropoda; class Insecta; order Orthoptera; family Morabidae; genus Vandiemenella; species Vandiemenella viatica. The sequence continues at coordinate 142,229,630 of JARYHS010013630.1, read as the reverse complement.
TTATCTACACCAGCCCCTTTATGATTTCTCAGCTTTCTTATTTCCTTCATGATTTCCTCCAGATGAATTTCAAATTTTTAGTATCTTTATTTCTAACTGTGTTGTTAAGCTCGTTCTCCGAATTAGACCTTCCCATTTCTGATTCATTGTCCCTAATGCCATCACTAAGCCAGTTACTTAAAATCTCTGCTTTTTTCAAATCCTCAGTAACTTCTTCTCTAACCTTATCTATAAGCGACTCAACACCCTCCCTTCCCCTCAGTTTCCTGATATAGCCATAGAAATTTCTAGATGCATCCATCAATGGTCCCCCTGCACTGACAATACTCTTCATAAACCCATCTTTAGCCACTTTCTTTGCTGTTATTAAGTCCTTGTTTAGTTGTTTTTAATATTCCCTTCTGTCGCTTTGTTATGTTCTCTTCTTACCAACCTCTTTAGCCTCCTCACTTTCCTATTATAGTACAAAGCTTCTCTACTTCTTTTTTTTATGTTTTGGAATAAATTTTTCTTCCCCCTTTCATATTATCTCCTTGAACTCTTCCCTCCTTTACTGTACTTGTGCCTTCCTTCCATTTGCTGAATCGTTCTCTGACATAACTCGAAATTTGTACCTTTTTATAATAGTTCCAATTTTCCCCTCCAATTTGGCTGCTGATTTCCTGAATCCTCCAATATCCACCAGAACTGCTTCATGATCATTTATTGCTTCAGTTACTTGATACCCCAAAAAGTTATAATCGGGCTTTGTTATGAATATATCAAAAACATTTTTCCCTAAGTGTTCTGCTCTACCACTTGTGTAAATCCTCCTTCCCTTATTGTGTCATTTACAAATCTCAGTTTCCTTGTGTTATTAATATTATTTCCTAACCAGATGACACCTGGTAAATTTAAATCCCCACCAATAATGGCCATTTTATTATCACCTCTGCAATCTGAATATGAATTTAATTTCTCCCCAAGAGCCTCATGCTCATCTGTCATTCTTCCACTGCTGTAAGCATCCAACAGCCTGATTTTTTCTTTTTATTACCACAGAAATCTACCCCAAGTAACTCATGGTCCTGATCCATGAACACCAGTGAACTGTGGTAGTTTTTGTTCACTAGTATGAAAACTCCCCCTCGTATCTAGTTTTTTTATTTAAAAACTGATAAATGTCATTAGAACAGCATCATAAAAAAATGTGCTACACTCAGTAGTGCATGTGGTACTGCTTGTCTACGACCAGGTAGCAAATGAAACATGTGCAATCACAGTTGCAAGTCACCCCTTCACAACTCTATAGCATGATGTTCCTTTCCGAGTTTATACTTCGGTGCAAGTGCTGCCATAGAACTCCACACCTCAATATTCTCTGCTGCTTGGCACAGACTCTAAAGAAGAGACAAGTACATACAGATGGAAAAATATCATTATCCATTACCTGAAATTAAGTAATTTGTGATGCTGTTTTGGCGTCAAAGAGTACTTTAGACTCTGACGAAATCAATTTCTTGCAATCCTCCTGTGACTACGAATACAACAGAAACTACTTATTAAAGTGCCCATCTGTGCAGCCTATAATATTTTTATATACGATGATTATCTTGATTTGTGGCATGAAAAGATTAATAATGATCCTACTAAATTTTTAACTTTCCTTGGTTCTGTACTGGTCACTAGTCTTTTCTTTAGAATTTATGACAATGGAAGAAGATTTATTGATGATTTCCAATGGAGGAAATATTTTACAGTGATTGGCTTCGTTAGTCCGTTTTGGAAAATGTTATATACTGATATAGTTGGATAATTTTCCATAAAACTTTAAGTATTGTGTTTGATTTAAATGTTGTTCTCCATCCCTTCCTATCCCTTCATCCCAACAAACCCCACACAACACATGTCCTCAATTATCTGCTTCATTTATTCTACTCTTTGTCTTTCTCTACAGTTATTACCTTCACTTGATCAAGGGCCACATTTAAGCATAGGCTGCCTAGGCTGTGGCCTTGGAATTATTACACCACTGCCGATAGAGGCCCACACCACATGTATAGCCAAGGGACCCACAAAGCCTAAATGCGACCCTAGCCTGTTCCTTCCACCAACAAATTAACTGATCCCTAATGTCTCAAAATATGGAATGTGATGCTGTCTCTTCTTTCTCAATACTCTTCCACAAACTTCTTTCTACACCCACCATTTCCAAAACATGTTCATTTTGTACTTAAACCCTGGAGAGTTCGCAAGGATTACATATGTAATCTACTCAAGTGATTTGAGACTTTTCAGAGTGTGACTACTGCAGGTTTAACCGTCCACTTGATTTTCAGCATCCGTCTGCAGCACCACATTTCAAATTCTTTAATTTTTCTTATTTCAGGTATCCCTGAAGTATAAGCTTCACTACCAAAAAGTGCTGTGCTCCACACACAGAATTTTTAAAAAAAGTTCTTTCTGAAACCTTGATCAATATTTGAAACCCAAATATTCTTCTTTTTCATGAAGGTTCTTTTCACTAGTGCTATTCTCCTTTTAACATCATTCCTGCTATGGACATCAGTTGTAATTTTGCTTTCTCAGTAGTAGAATTTACTTATTTCTTCTATCACATATGATCCTATTTTTATATTTAATCTACTATTATTGTGATCGTTTCTGCTACATTTCATCGCTTTTATCTTCCTTTCATTTATGTTTAATACAAAATCTTCCTGCAGTATTTTGCTCATCCCATTCAGTAACTTCTCAAGTCCATTCTGCTAACACAAAATTGTCATCAGCAAATCGTAGCATATTGATTTATTCTCCTTGAACACTTATGCCACATTCTTTTTATTATTATTATTATTTTTTTTTTTTACTTCCCTTATTGCTTCCTTTACACACAAGTTGGATATTAATGGGCATAAACTACAACCTTGTTTCACACACTTTTTAAATGACGCATGTGTCTCATGATTCTCTATAGCCACTTGAATCTTATATAGATTAAAGTATTCTTCTACCTCAAAATTTTAGCCCTGACTTCTTTAAAATGTGGACCAATTTGTCCTACTTAACACCATCAAAAGCTTTTTTAAAAAAAATCAAATGACATAAAGTATCTTTATCTGGTCCTGCACTATTAATCATATGGCCAGAATTCCTTCTCTCATAACTCAGTTTTTCCTACTCTCTTTTCTGATACCATTTCCATTCTTCTGTAAATTATTCTGGTCAGTAGTTTTGAAGTCACACTTATAGTGTGATAATTCTCACATTTTTCAGCTTGTGCAATCTTCAGAAGTGAGAAGATGAAATTTTTATTAAAATCTGTTGGAATCTCTCTTGTTTCCTAATATTTTAATGTCAGTTTCAATAATCTTAGGATTCTTTCTTCTCATAGGTACTTCAGAAGTTCTACAAGAATCTCATTGATTCCATTTGTCTTATTTGATTCAAATCATTCAACACCCTGTAAAATTCTGTCCTCAAACCAGATTACTTAATAAGAACGAAGTTTCTATCAGTGCCGAGAATTTATGAAATGCTCTCAACCGCTGAGCAGGTAATAAAGACTTCATCCTTTCTGCAGCATCTGGCACTTCACCAGAAGATGGCGACAGTGAATGTGATTGCTGAAATATCATGTGATAACACTTCCTTAACTTGGCTAGTTACCTGAGAGTATTTCATAAACAGATAACTTCAGTTATCAATGTCGACATCAACTTCTTTTTCCAGCAGACTGTTATTCAAATCAACTCCATTATTCAGTTTCTTTATATATTGCACTATCTTCTGAGCTTAAAAGAGATTCTCCATCAGCAGATTTAATATTTAAACATCTTTCCTTCATTTCTCCAAAATTCTGTTTGATCTTCCTTTATACCACATTTGCTATGTGTCATTGTATATTGTGATGCAACTAAGGAAAATGGAAGCGGCTTCTAGGCGATATAAATAAGAAAAGAAAGGGAAATTAACCCACCACATACCAAAGTGGACGGATGCGATGAGAGAACACTAATGCTGACAAACAAACAACACAATATCTGGATCCTCCCCGGCTCCCACAAAACCATCCCCTTATTCTATTCCAGGAATTCCTCACATCCTCTCTTTCCTCACCTTCTTTCCTAAACTCCATCCCACACTCTAAAAACCTTAGCAATATGGAAACTCGAGCTATGAGAGAACTGTCCAAAAACCAGAACATCATCATCCTCCCTGCCGACAAAGGCTCAACCACAGTAGTGATGGACCGCAATGACTATGTGGCTGAGGCCCTAAGGCAACTGTTGGACACTAACACCTACCTTCCACAAGCAACAGATCCCACTACCTCCATATGCCAGGAAATAAAAAATCTTCTTGACCTACAAGGCCCCCTGCAAGGCCTCTCTCCTCAGTCCATCTCCCTCCTGACTCCCCAGAATCCCCGCACTCCCACACTATATCTTCTTCCTAAGATCCACAAGACTGGTAATCCTGGGCGACCCATAGTTGCGGCATATGGATCGCCTACTGAAAGGATTTCAGCTTTTGTGGATCAACATCTCCAACCCTTTGTCCTAAATCTTCCCTCCTACGTGAAAGACATTCCACATTTCCTTGAACGCCTATCCACAATCCACACACCTCTACCTCCAGACTCCTTCCTGGTCTCAATTGATGTAACTTCCCTTTATACCAACATTCCACATAGCCAGGGCCTCAGTGCCCTAGAATACTACCTAGACCTACGACCACCACATAGCCTGCCTAGTACATACTTCATTTCAACCTTGGCCCATATAGTTCTCTCCAAAAATTTCTTTACCTTTAATTCTGTAGTATATCACCAAATCCGTGGTACCGCCATGGGCACCCGCATGGCCCCATCCTATGCCAACTTATTCCTTGGTCGTCAGGAGGAACGTTTCCTGAACAACACTCCCTTTAAACCCACTGTGTGGTTCAGATACATAGATGACATATTTATGATCTGGACCCACAGCGAAAACCACCTCCTTGAATTCCTCCACTCCCTTAACAATAGCAACAATTCCATCAATTTCACCTGGACTTACTCCCGCTCACACATCACATTCCTCGATGTTGACATCATGCTCAGGCACGGTGTCCTTCATACCACAGTCCACATCAAACCCACTAATTTACAGCAGTATCTACACTTTGATAGCTGCCATCCATTCCATACGAAACGTTCCCTCCCATACAGCCTTGCCATCCGTGGAAGTCGCATTTGCTCTGACGCTCATTCTCTCCATCAATACTCACAAAACCTATCCCAAGCCCTTATTTCCCGTTGTTACCCCAGGGATCTTGTACATAAACAGATCTCCCGCGCGATCAACCACCCTCCACGTAACCACTCTCACTTGTCTCCTACAAAAACCAACCATAGCCCTGCCTTTGTCACTCAGTTCTCTCCTGGCCTCGAGTCCATCAACCATATTTTGCGACAGGGGTATGGCTTCCTTCGCTCATTTCCGGAAATGCGTACTCTCCTACCCAAAATTCTACCCAATGTCCCTCGTGCATGTTTTAGCAGACCACCCAATCTTAAGAACATCTTAGTCCACAAATACCCTCCGTTAGACTCTCCAAAAGCACCATATGGATCTTATCCTTGTAATAGACCCCGCTGTAAAACCTGCAGCATGCTTCCACCCACCACTACATATTCCAACCCCACCACAGGAGAAACTTTCCCCATTATTGGACATGCCACCTGTTCAACCACTCATCTGATATACCAACTAACTTGCCGCTTTTGCACCAGTTCTTACATAGGCCTCACCACACAGCAACTCTCTGTTAGAATGAATGGCCACAGACAAACAGTCCATACTCGTAACCTGTACCTTCCAGTACCAGAACATGCCAATAGCCATGATTCCAACAACCTCAACGACTGTTTCACTGTGAGAGCAGTCAGAGTTTTCCCTGACAGCACCACTGCAGCAGAACTCCGGAGATGGGAACTAGCGTACCAGAATATCCTGGATACAAGACACCCACCTGGACTTAACCACCGTTAATTTTTTTTTTCCTATGTTTATACCGTACCATTACTACATTTGCTCATTTTACCATCGCCTGCCAAAATATATTATCTCAGACATTGTATACCGATATCGATAGTCTACTCCTTATCCGTCCCCCCCCCCCCCTCACCACAACACGGTTAGTCATTAGGTAACGTTCGGTGTGCACACACGTTCCGAGCCTAATGGCCCGTTTCTTCTATTTGTGAGCAAGGCATATGCCGAAATATTGTGTTGTTTGTTTGTCAGCATTAGTGTTCTCTCATCGCATCCGTCCACTTTGGTATGTGGTGGGTTAATTTCCCTTTCTTTTCTTATTTATTGTATATTGTGAGACAGAGTCAAATAAACCAGATTCTTGTTTCTGCTGTGTTCTCCTAGTTACTCTCCACTGTCCGAGGGATATCATAGCCTACCTTCGCTGATGAGCCATCTACCTCGAACCGGCAACTCCATTCAACCTGCCCGATTCCTGATCTTTCCCGAATGGTTTCGACAGATATATAAAATTATAAATTCTATCATTATTTGGTTTGAAGTTTTAAATGAAATAAATTTTACACTCTGATAATTAGTATCAATTTATATACCAATTTACTGGAAACTTTAATTGTTGGTTCCACTCTTAGTGTACTATTCTTAATCAGTTCTTAGTATTTCAACACTATGAGAATTATCTCTTGTATGGCTAGTACCTTTCCTTCATTTTTCTCTTTCAATATGGTCACTAACAGCTGATGATCGTTGTCTAACACCTCATATGGTATGAATTTGTGTTTTAATCATTTTCCTTGATTATCTATTATCACCCAGTTGAAAGCAGTAGCATTTAACCAATCTGCACCATAACAGGTCATTTTACAAATTTCTCATTTCTTATTGTAGGAATCCCAATGATCAAACCATTCAATCTGCAAAATTCAAGCAACTTCTTTCATTATTTTGAGTTTCCCAGCCTTTACTTCTTCAAATTCTTTTCATCTACTGCCAAAATGGGCACTAAGATTTGCTAGTTACATGTGTTTAATTTCTCTGCAAGCCCATCTCAAACTCTTTCTTTTCATTTTATGTGTGTCCTAATTGCTGGTTATGTACTTCGATTGATTCTTAACATTTTTACTTCTTACTTGATTAGTAATACATTTGATGATTTAACCACTTCATGTAAACTTTCCTTCATCTTGATATCCAATGAATTGCTCTTTCCACCGTCATCACATATCCAGTACAATTAAATGGTTTGTGGATTACTCTTATGTTACATAATATAAAAGATATTTTCATTACTAAATTATTTATTGCTTTAGCAAATGGCTGCTATTACAAATCAACACAAAAATTTTGATATAAGCACAGACATACAAAGCATATGTTATATACTTAGTAATACATTTTCCCTGTATGTAGTTATCTTGCCAGCCAGCATACAGATGAAGAACTTACTGGAAAAAAAAAACAGAAATTATCAAAATTTCATATCTTTTCTTTAAAAAAAAAAAAAAAACAGAAAAACTCTGCAATTCCCACCCTAACTTATATGTCACATTAGTTTCTACAGCTGGGCTTTTCTTTTGCCAGCTAAGAAATAAACAAAACAAAATACCTATTTCATAAGGTAGGTAACATTTTAGTGTCAATTGTAACGATAAAAGGTGGCAGTCTAAATTTAATTATTTTCTTACTTATACTTTCCTTAAGATCATTCGTTTCTAAATTCATCAAAACAGGAAAGTTGTTACTACTTCAGCTGCTATTTCTGATCTGTGTAGTTTGCATGTGACAAACTTCCCAAGCTTCTCACATGTGGGAAGTAGATCTGCTTGTGTACTTGTGAATTTGATTCATGGTAATCTTGAAATATATTATATTTAGTTTTCTGAAATAATATAATGTTTGTATTGTTCTAAACCAAGTTCTGCTTTATGAATTTTTTTGCATGGATTTAAATAAAAAATGCAGCAAGTTCTAACATCGATCAAAATATTTATTTTTGACCACTTAGGGTTTCATATAAGTTCTCTTAACGTCTGACCATGGAAATTATGTAGGTATCTTTAAGTTCATCAAAACAATAAACATTTTTCTAATAATAATTGTAACATTTTAAACTTTCAGTAACTACAGTAAATTTGAATAAAATTTTCTCGGGTAACTAGCCGAGTTAGTCCATCGTTTGACCACGACGTTTCGGCGGTCACAATCTCTGCCGCCATTGTCAAGTGACAATGGCGGCAGAGATTGTGACCGCCGAAACGTCGTGGTCAAACGATGGACTAACTCGGCTAGTTACCCGAGAAAATTTTATTCATTTACAACGCCGAGAAAATCTCCAGTCTTATACAGTAAATTTGTATATCAACACTACATATACAGGTGAACTCCAACTATCTGAATCAAATGGGACCGGACCCCATTCGGATAATTGGATTTTTTCCGAAAAAGAGTCTATTTTAATTAATTGCTGTATGTATTTTGAAAATGAGAGGAAAACTATTTTTAAAGATAAAGAGCTTTTAATCATTTAAATGAAAAGGCAACACTTTTACATGTTAGGCGTACTTACAAGTGCTGCACATTAGTACAGTATGTACATACTGCACTGTAAATAAAAGTTATTGCTTGCGGAACATCTCCATCTTAATTAAAAAAGCAATTAAGATAATCAGCTATTCGGATATTCAGAGTTCGGATATATATAGGCAAAGGAAAATAAACCAAACCCTCGACAAAGTTGAAGGAAGGAATCTAAAATACACACAACCCATGAGATAAACTCAATTGTGTAATATTTCAGTTTAATTCCTTATTTGTGTAGAAACATACGAGTCATATGGCAATGCTAATCTGCTGCAGGACTGGATATGCCTTGGTGAAAATGGTGGGAGAAGTGGGGGTAGATAGGGTTAAATAAAATAGAATAAACTACTGATAACAATGGAAAAACAATATCACTGGTGGAGTCAAACATATGTAAATGCAAATATGTAAAGTTAAATAATACTAGATTATAATTGAATATATAAATACTGTAAAACCAATATATTAGTATGCTAGTTCCCATTTACAAAGTTCAGAAGATATGGTAGGAAATACAGTATCAAAAGAAGTGTAAGCATAAATGGGAGTGCCACAGGGTAGTGTATTGGGACCATTGCTATTTATTATTCTAGTGAATAATTGTGTTGATTGTTTACTATTAGAAATTAGATTGTTTGCAGATGACATAATGCTATATAAAAGGATCAAAATGGTTGAGGATTGTAAACAGTTGCAGGTGTTGCATTTCGTGTTGTCTCATCTCATTCCATTGTAGCAAAACTTCCATGCAAACTTAATCTTTAGATGCTTGAGTGATTATATACTTTCATATCATTCATTGGTCTTTATTTTCGTTATTCAGAAGTATCCGAAGATTACAAAGGTTCTTGTTATATGGTAACTAGATGTCGTCAGCTCGAAAGTGCTTACACACAACCCAATTGCTAGCCGGTTCTTGTTATGCTATCATCTCCTTAGCAACCAACTTCTTTTTTGTTTTTCTTTTCTTTATATTTTCTCTCTGTTATGTCTCACAGGGTGATCATGACAGGATATCTAATTGGGTTGGTAAACATGGGATGAAGAAAAATGCAAAGAAGAGTCAGCTTATTAGATACACAAATAAAAAACTAAAGGTTTATTATAATTATAAGGTGGACAAAGAATTGCTTATTGAAGACTTGAAATGTAAATATCTTGGAATTACTTTTGATAACAAATTTAACTGGGCAGATCACATTGGACAGGTAGTAGGAAAAGGTTTCAAAATTCTGCACTTGTTGGAGAGGGTGATGAGGGGATGTAAGAGAGAAGTAAAGAAATTGGGTTAAAAAACTTTGGTCAGGCCATTGCTTGAATATGGTAGTGTAGTATGGGACCCACATTTTGAGTATCAAATACAGGAGTTGGAGAAGGTGCAAAGAAGCGCTGCTAGATTTGTTTCTGGAAATCATTGCAGAACGCAATCAGTAACAGATATGATAAAGGAGCTGGAATGGTACTCATTGGAAGACAGAAGGAGGATGAAGAGTGTCATGGGAATGTACAAGGCGTATATTGGTGATGGGGCATGGAAATATATTGATGTAAGAGTTGAAAGTAATGCATGGAAGGGAAAAGATGACCATGACCACAAGCTGGCGCTCGATTTCAGGCACAAAGATGTAGGAAGATTCTCTTTTTTAAGTAAGGGTGTCAGGGATTGGAATAAGTTACCAAGAGAAATGAAAATAATTTGCCAAAAATGTTGAAAGAATTTAAAGTTAAAATTTGTAAAGGGTAAATGTAAGTGGATGCAGAAAAGGGGGAAGATGGGAGTTTAGGGAAATTGCCACCGGAGTATGCTCTCCATTGCAATTTAATTTTATTTAATTCAATATGGTAGTTTCCAGGAATACTGACAGCTCTTACCTCAAAATGGTGTTTTTAGGTTGTGAGAGTTGTTGGAAATGGTATGGGCTGCCACTGGATAGTATAAGATACAGACAATTGCCTGTGACCATTGATTGTGGTTAAAAGTTAATTGGTGGTGAGGCCTATGTAAGAACTAGTGCAGCAGAGGGAGATAAGTTGGTATATGAGGTGTGTAGTGATGCAAGTAGCATGTCCAATGATGGAAAAGATTTTTCTTGTGGTCAGATTGGAATATAACGTGGTGGCTGAATTCATGCTACCAGTTTTATGATGAGGTCTATTACATGGAAAGGATCAATGTGGAAGTTTGGGTAAGACCAAAGGAGAGTATTTGTGGACCAAGACATTCTTCAAATTGAGTTGTTTGCATGTGAAGAGGATAGTGGGTAGAAGGGCATACATTTTACGGAAGGTGTAACGAGGGTATAATATTTCAAAAACCAATAAGGAGGAGTAACACAGAGCACTTAATATAGTAAATTAATAGTATAAATCAAATCTTAATAATAAAGTAAATTTCAACTGTAAATTAAACTGAGGTCATAAATAAACTAAACTAAATGTCAAAATTTCAAAGTGTAAGGGATTTTGCCACATCAATTTTCACTAAGAATACACGAGAAAGCATTTAGATATACAGATTGTATAGTCTATGAATTTTACTAAATGGGATAGAGCCAGTTGAAAGTTTATTGCACCATGTGTTCAACATAAAATCAGCAAACAATGGAAATCATAGGCAACAATATAAAGTCATTGATTAATAATATTAATATTTAATTAAATTGCGGTGGAGCACATGCTGCAGTGTCAATTTCCCTAAACACCATCTTCTCCCTTTCATGCACCCACCTACATTTGCCCTCTGCAAATTTTAGCTTTAAATTCTTTCAACATTTTTGGTAAATTATTCATTTCTCTTGGTAACTTATTCCAATCCATGACACCCTAACCCAAAAAAGAGAATCTTCCTACACCCTTGTGCCTGAAATCGAGTGCCAGCTTGATGTAAAATAGACAATCCAAATTTAAATATTACAATATCTTTTCAGCATCAAGAAACACATTCTGTCCAAAAGTAGAGGTTGTAGGTAAAATCTAAGTATTTTTTTAAGATATAAAGAATATATTTTAAAAAAAAAATAGAATAGTTAGGAAGACAAAAAGATGCTCAAATAATATAGAAAAATTCATATAATAATAATATTATAGTTTGACAGTGAGCTTGAAATTTAAGGATAAAAAGTAGGATTTTCGTATTTGAAATTGTTGACTTCATCATCACACACATCATATACCTGACACATGTGGAAGTTAGAATGGAAAAGAAGGATTTACGAAAAGGAAAATTTCTACCAGATGATAGAGCAGAGAATTCTATGGAAACTAAGCAATTTTCACTTAAAAGTTCAATTTAGTAAGTAAGATATTAATTTTTCTAGTTTCGACAGTATGTCACAAGGGCAGAAATAGGAATAAATTTGAAATACAAATGTTAATGAAAGATTATGTCCAATAAAATAGATACAGAGTTGAAACAAATGTCAGTTGAAGTACGGTGTTAAAAGTAAAAATCTCTGTGAGAAATTAATTATTGTAAAAGATAAATTTAAATAACTAAAATGAAATTTCTAAAATTAATAGTGGCCAAATAAAGCAATTTTAGATAAAATTTATAACAACATGAAGTATTCAGTGTAAAATGGGCTATAAAATGACAGTGTTTCATAAAGATTAGAATAACAATAGAAATCAGGAATTCTTGTTCCTGTGCTTTGAGCCTATAAATAGATAGCCTTTTTTTCCTGGCTAGGTAGTTTGAAATAGAGCTCCCTCTGTGCTGGCTGGTATCATGATTAGGTAGGAGGCACTGCTACTCACAATTTTTATGAAACATATAATGTTGAAACTTAGAAAATTCACAAGTTGAGATATGTTTCCAGACTCTGAAATATTTTGAGTGATGTGAACTTAGAATTTTGGAAGTGAGGAAGACTAAGAAGTTACTTTAAAGAACTGAGTAATTTTTTGAACTTTCGTGAAAAGTTAGGGATTTTTTTGAAAGCATCTCTGGAGTGATTGAGAATTTGTAGTTGTGATGACTTGCATACTTCATCAAGGACCTGGAATAATCTGATGCTATCCTAGTGAATTATAATTTGATACCAGTTATCTTCTGAAACTTAAAAGAATACCGGTGTAGTGATACATCATTTCAACAGCGATTTTCATTGCTATGTGGAACCTTTCATCCATTATCTGTTTTGGTAGAAGTAAAACAGACTGGCGACCAAATAACAGTCTCAAAATATGTATAAACTTTCATTTTTCATGGTTACAGCTTATGGTAGAATGTTGCATACCCCAAGCAACGTTTTATCAAAACAAAGGGGATGACTTCATGAAATTCTTGATCCTACAAAGAATATAATGATTGAAAATGTTCTGTCATACAACAGACAGAAAAATAAAATCATGCTAGATCCCAGTTGAACACTTTTTATATCTCTGTACAATTGCCTTTGAATGAAAGTTTCAGAAGTATTTTACACATAAAAATGTGTTAAAATATTTCAAGTGGTACATGTATTCAGTAGTTCAAATACATTTTTTTTATTTATAGATAAGAGTCTATGACTTAATTATTTATAGTTCATCAGATCCTTATAGTTTGCTGCTTCTTCATCATAGTGTGTAATACTGTTCCACAAGGATCCCTGCTGGCTTTAAGAATCATTGCTGATACCTTCAGGCCATCAGTGAGCTATGTACATTTACTTCCTAAAATAAACAAGACTTGTAAACATCATAACAAAAGTGTAAATTAGGATGTTGATGTAATTTTTTTTATTCAAAAGATAGTTCAATAGGCATTAAAATTATCAAAAACAGTTTTCAAAACTATTTAACAAATTTTAGACTTTCTGTAACAAATCTAAATAAAATTTTTTCTCTGTTACTTCCGATTTTCACTAATAATAATTTTTTATAAATCTTATTTTAACTTACAACAATTCAAGGGTGCAAAGGGATTCCGAACTCAAGGTCCAAGCTCAGAAGCTCATTCACAGTTGGAAACAGGTGATCCTGACTAGCGTTTCGCATCCACTTTGTATTTAACAGCTGCTGAAGCTTTTTTAGGGCCTGGAAATATTGATTAATCAAGTATTTAAAAAAATTAAAAAATGGTTGAGGCAAGTAATACCAATTTTCTTAAAGTATTTTTCACTTACTTGACATGCTGGTAAAGGGACCCAGCCTTCACGAAAGATATCTGGATTTGTCAATGTAACTTCTAAAGGTTCCTTTAATGTAATAACCATAAAGCCGCTTGCAAAAACAAGTAAAGGATCATAAAGTCGATTATTAAACACCAGATCACTATTATACATTACATGACCTTGATGACTTTCAATATCCATTACTGCCTGCCATACTCTTTTAAACTGGCTATTTGTTGTACCCTCGACATACACCATCACCTAAAGAAAATAGATACACACAAATAGTCAAAGTAAGGAGATATATCTGTCACATACAATGTAATACAATACATTCATTTTACATAGATTCCAATATAAGAGACTAGCTCTGTGGGATGAGGAAAACTATCAGATAAACAATTCCATAAAAAATACATAACACACCAGAAGATGTCTGGTTACAACATAACTGGTATATTAATTATATCAACTACAATTGGATAAAGGAAACAAAGAAACTGCCGCGAGGCACTGAAAATAAGATAGGATAGGGAAAATAAAGGCAGGCTCGGATGTGACCACATCTTTCCCCCTGCCATATGTCTCGCCTCCTACATGAGGAAGACTAAAAAGTCGAAATATTGTGTAATTCTTTTGTTTTTGTGTTTTTACGTGTCTCGCCCTCCTGCCTTCATCTGTGGTAAGTGACGGGTAACTGTTTATTTTCCCTATCCTATCTTATTTTATATCAACTACATTTATATAAAATACTGGCAATTATTTTGAAGATATATTAGAAATAAAATCATTGATGGAGTAGGAGTTGTCAATTAAAAATTCTTTTAATTTCTTCTTGAATTTAATCTTACCCTGAATATTAGCATATTTTATGAACAAATGACAGCAACTTGTAATTCTTGTAAAGACCATTTTAATTTCTAATGCCACAATTGTATATTTTAATATTTCTTTCAAATTCAGTATAATTTGTAACTAAAAAGGACATTAATGTGTATATATACTTGGCTGCCAATATTAAAATCTGTAGCTTCTTCAACAGCTCTGTGCATGAAGTTCTACTGCAAACTCCACATATAATTCTTCCTTTTGCTTTTGGGTCCTGATTACTTTGTTTCTGTGGGTAGAATTGCTGCAGAACATTATTGCATATGACATTATGAGTTAAAATAAACTAGTTCCCCCATATGGAGATCACCTATTGCCGAAATTGTATGAATTGCAAATGTGTCAGGCTGCACCTGATTGCTTCGGTAATCCAGAGACTAAATTATGATCAATATGAAAACCTTGAAATTTCACACTTTATACCTTTTGAATGGAATGGCCCGAAAATTTTATACCTATGTTTGGTGGTCTGCGTGATGAACTGAATTGGAAATATTGAGTTTTATAAAAATTTAAGGACAAGCCTTTAGCTGTAAACTATTTATTAATGTCAGAGATATAATCTAAAATATACTCAGTAGAGAAATTCTGGAGCATTTATATTCCTATGCTTTTATCATCTGCAAATTGGACAAATTTTGAATTTTTAGATATAATGCAGTGTAGATCATTTGTATATATTAAAAACAATAGTGGCCCCAATATAGAACCCTGAGGTACTCCAACAGATAAATCCCCACTCAGAAAACAGTGAACTGGATGACACAGCATTTAGCTCTACTATTCCCCTAGGCAGCAACAATGGAAAGTACTTCTTGGCCCAGAGGGCCATTTGGCTGGGAGCCCATGACATTTTCCCCATCCTGCCACCCTATTGTTACACCACTGGTTCCAGTGACAATTTTGTTTTGTATTCAAAAGGTAAGGACTAAGCAATTTATTTACTTTGATTTTTGTATGAGAATCTCATGATCAACACAGTCAAATACCTTAGACAAGTCAAATAAAATTCCTACAGACATTAAAGTTATCATTTATTTCTTCTAATTGTCAATGAATGAAATGTATCTTTTTCTGTTCTGTTACCCTTTTAAAAACCAAATTGTGATTTAGTTAGAATATTTTTATGTTTTAGGTGTTGGTTAATGCTGTTTAACATTGCTTTCTCAAAAATTTTGGAGAAGGCTGTTAGTAATAAAATAGGCTAGTAATTTGATACAAATGACTTAATTTGTTTTTGAGGTCCAGCATGATTCTCAGGTCCAGCTTCTTTAATCCAAAATTCTACTGGTTTTTCTGTCATTTCTTGCATGATTTAAATAAGACTGTGGTGAGGCAGATATAGAGAATATACATTCATTTTCATATTAAATAGAATATTACAGAGTTAATTTAAATAAGAACTCTAAGTTCAGGATATTAAGGTAGTTTCTGATAGTTTTAAGGGGAATGGAGTTGAATATTTGAATGTATTGTTTCAAAATGGAAACAGTTCTAAGGACACAGGGACACTATGAAATTGGTAGTAGTAGGATGTTGATTGGCAGATTTGAATTACTTAAATCAGTGCAACAGATAATATATGGAATTATTAAGTAAATAAACTTTGGACAAGTGAATGATAAGCTTGTTAAATTAAAGTGATTTATTCTACATCAATTGGGAAGGTTCAAACTACTGGAATCTAAGATTTTGGTTTTTTATTACATTTAATTAACTAACTGTGATAGAGCTAATGCCATAGGGGCAATTTCCCTACATACCTATTTATGATTTATACATCTTTTGATCTTAAATTCCTTCACAGTCTAAGGAATACTGATCATTACCTAATTTGTTCCATTCCCTTACTCCCCTACCTAAAAGAGAAAACTTTCCTATCCACCTACCCCTGAAGATAATTGTTTATTTTTAACATGATCTTGTCTTCAGGGCCATTTTTAGGATCTATAGACCTGTAGGATATACCTGTGGTTTGGGCTTTTATATATATAAAACTAAGGAGGGATAGGGAAATATGACCCTACACTTGCCACGGATGAATGCGGCTGGGATTGATGAACATAAAAGAGATGAACACAAGAAATACAATATTTCAGAAGTTAGCCTTATTCTTGCCAGGAGTGAGACACCAGGCAAGGCACAACATGCATGCACCAAAGGCTGTCTGGTGAATGGAGGTTGCATGGCATGGCCGGCATAGATCATAGTATAGAAGGGGGTGGGGGCAAATACTAGATCGATAACTGTTAATGCTGAAGGTCTATTATTTTTATAGGTGGGGGAACATCAACATAATTACTGGGTGAAGATATAAAAATTATAAAACATATTTTGAGAAACTTATAAATAAATTAAAAAAATATAAGGAAGAAGTGCTGAGCCTAGTGAGAGGGACTTATTGGAGATTGAGGCCTGGAGGATGTCAGGTGTCAAGGAAAATTCTGGTCACCCTAACTGAGGAACAGTTGTTGAAATTGTTGAGATTATGGGAACTGGCATGTTTTACCACATTGCTAGTATACACTGTTTGCTTGTGGCCATTCATTCTGATAACAAGTAGTTTCATAGTGAGGACTATACGTGAGCTGGTGCAATGGAGGCTTGTAAGTTGATCTATGAGGTGTGATGTGGTGCAAGTAGCATGTCCACAAATGGGAAATGTTTCACCTTTAGTCAGATTGGAGTAGGTGGCGGTAGCTGGGTGCATGCTGTATGTTTTACTGTGGGGTGTGTTACATAAGAATGATCCCTGTTATAGTTTGGAGGAATTACAGGGTGAGGTTTTTGAGACTTGGTGGTCTGCTGAAACATGTGCGCGAGGCAGTGGGTAGGATTTTATGGAGAATGGTTTTCATACCCACGAAGCATGTTAATGTTCTGTTTCTCCACCTCCAAAGATAATAGATCTTCAGTATTATTGGTTATTCATTTAGTATTTGCCCCCTACCTCCTTCTATACTATGATCTATGCCAGCCATGCCTCGCAACCTCGATTCACCAGACATCCTTCGGCATGTGCATGATGTGCCCTGCCTGGTAGAGCTGTAAAAGTAACAAGAAATTCTGTACCTGTATGTGTTCGTTACTAAACCAATCAATACCGGTTACTTTCAAATTGTTACTCATTACTTTCGGTACAATCGAACAATAGCATGAAGCATTGTATCGAGTCACGCCGCGTACAGGATAACTACATTACTATCGTATCGTTTCATTACTCGTTACTTTCGTTACAATCAAACACTAGCATGAAGCATTTCATCGCATCACATCGCATACAGGACGACTTCGATCGTACTTGGTAAAGTTTAAGTAAATTGTTTATTTAATAAAATAAGTTTAGGTAAGTTGTACATTTGAATAAAGCTTAAGCACATGGATCTTACGGAAAACCTGTGAATGTACACTTGATTTACTGTAATGAATATTATATACAAACGAATAATCTAATTTCAAAACAAACACCTGTTTGACTTATTTTTTAAAGGAGCCTGCTCAGAACCCTGCATGGAAGCCTGATGTCATAATGGGACATGTATTTAACAAATATTATAATCTCATGAAAGTATTTCGTTTTTAAATAGGTTTCACAACTGTCCTCATTTACGGTTTTCATTTATTTTTGTAAATTCTTCATCTTTTTGTGATAGGTTTGCTAAAATAAATGTGGACATACCATAAAACTATTGACTCCCATGTTAATTGTTTCATTTTAAAACTATCAATGTTCAAAACTTTTAAATCAATAACAAAGGTTCAGGACAAACATGCGATTAGATTAATTGTTGTTGCGTCGCGGTTACAACAAACATTCAACATCAAAGCCAAAACCTCATTGATGATTGATCACATGGATCCTGCGGTAATAAAACAATAACATCAGGCAAAAGGAATAAAGTCATTACAACTTGTTCTATGTTTATGGAATTCTGTAACTGCAAAAAATGGCTGCTAGATCTGTTTCTGGAAATTGTCGCAGAACACAATCAGTAACAGATATGTTAAAAGAGCTGGAATGGGATTCATTGGAAGACAGGAAGAGGGTGAAGAGGATCATGGGAGTGTACAAGGCGTGCTTTTGATGGTAAGGCATGGAAAGATATTGGTGTAAAAATTAAAAGTAATGCTTGGAAGGGAAAAGATGACCATGACCACAATCTTGCACTTGATTTCAGGTACAAGGATTTAGGAAGATTCTCTTTTTAGGTAAGGGTTTCAGGGATTGGAATAAGTTACCCAGAGAAATTATGAATAATTTACCAAAAATGTTGAAAGAATTTAAAGTTAAAATTTTAGAGGTCAAATGTAGGAAAGGGAGGAAAATGAGAGTGTAGGGAAACTGCCACCGGAGCGTATGCTCCATTGCAATTTTATTAAATATTATTAGAGCATAACAAGTGTAGAGATGTCTATCAGAAACTATTAGACAACTCTTTTATATTGTAAAATACACTATAAAATAAAATAGAAGGTATCAGTTCTTAAAATAAACAAATTTCTCAAATGTTTGGAAACAATAAACTTCACTAATGAACTATCAATGAAAAAATAGTAACTATCTCAGATTATACATATAAATTTTCTATTTACAAATTATGCACTATAAATTTTAATGTTAAACAAAATAAAAAGTACAAAATTATTATTTAATTGCAATGGAGCTCAGGCTCCGGTGGCAATTTCCCTACACACCCATCTTCTCCCTATCCTGCACCCACCTACATGTGCCCTCTACAAATTTTATCTTTATATTCTTTCAAAGTTTCCGGTAAATTATTCATCATTTCTCATGGTAACTCATTCCAATCCTTGACACCCTTACCTAAAAATGAGAATCTTCCCATACCCTTGTGCCTGAAATCGAGTGCCAGCTTGTGATCATGGTCATCTTTTCCCTTCCATGCACTACTTTTCATACCTATTGCAATATATTTCCATGCCTCATCACCAGTATATGCCCTGTACACTCCCATGACCCTCCTCATCCTCCTCCCGTCTTGCAATGAATCCCATTCCAGCTCCTTTATCATATCCATCACTGATTGCATTCTGCGATAATTTCCAGAAACAAATCTAGCAGCTCTTTTTTGCACCCTCTCCAACTCCTGTATTTGATACGTAAAATGAGGGTCCCATATTACACTACCATATTTGAGCAATGGTCTGACCAAAGTTTTGTAACCCAATTCCTTTACTTCTCTTGTACATCCCCTCATCACTCTCTCCAACAAGTGCAGAACTTTGAAACCTTTTCCTACTACCTGTCCAATGTGATCTGCCCAGTTAATTTTGTTATCAAATGTAATGCCAAGATATTTACATTTCAAGTCTTCAATAAGCAATTCTTTGCCCACCTTATAATTATAATAAACCTTTAGTTTTTTATTTGTGTATCTAGTAAGCTGACTCTTCTTTGCATTTTTCTTCATCCCTTGTTTACCAACCCAACTAGATATCCTGTCTAGATCACCCTGCAACTGTTTACAATCCTCAACCATTTTGATCCTTTTATATAGCATTATGTCATCTGCTAACAATCTAATTTCAGATAGTAAAAAATCAACGCAATTATTCATTAGAATAATGAATAGCAATGTTCCCAGCTAGAACGTGTTCATATCTATATGACAAATGCGAGTAATGAAACATGCGAGTAATGAAACATGCAAGTAATGAAATGAATTTGTGAGTAACGATTCGGTACTTCGAGTCAGGCGACGAACCCATTACTCAGTAACGAATACATCGTTACTTTTACAGCTCTACTGCCTGGTGTCTCACTCATGGCAAGAACAAGGCTAACCACTGAAATATTGCATTTCTTGTGTTTGTCTCTTTTAAGTTAATCATTCCCAGCTGCCTTCATATGTGGTAAGTGTTGGGTCATATTTCCCTGTCCTTCCTTAGTTTTGTCACCTTAAAGTATTTTCCTGCTCATTGTTATTATATATATATATATATATATATATATATATATATATTGAGATCCATGACTAAGTTAATTATTCACCCCCTTTAATTTTTAAATATTTATATATGATTAATTATCATCTTCAACAGCTTCCAATCACCGGCGGGGTCTGCCTTGTGTACAAGTCTCTCCATTTTCTTCTTTCTTCCCACCATCTCTCTGTCAGCACCTTGGTCCAGTCCTCTCCTCTCTTCCATACCCACTCCCTTAAGCCATACATCCCTTGGTCTTCCTCTACATTGTTTACCATGCATCTTAATTTAACAGATTTTTATGGAATTTTCTGCTTCTCCATTCTCTTTACATGCCCATACCAAATAAGTCTGGCCTTCTCTATCATTTCCTGCAGGAGTTACTCTTTTATGGTGTGTCTAATTGTTTCATTCTTTATCCTGTCCATTCTGGTAACACCCATTCTCTCTTAAAAATTTCATTTCCCTTGCTTGTGTACTGCTGATGTCCACTTCTTTGTACAGGTTTCAGGACCATATGTCAGGATAGGTACATTGTGTAAGGTATCCCTCGTTCTATTTTCAATATTTCGTTTAGATCCGGTCAAGTTTAAGGTTAACTTCTGTACACGATACCACAGTTTAAATCGAGTTAACAACACTTTGAGTACAATAAAGTGAATAAATAACACATAGCAACCATAAATAAGAAGTTTCAGGTAAAATATAAGCAGTAAACTCACCTAAATGAGCGTAATCAGTAATAATCCATGAAGCAGAAAACACAGGTTTATTTACACTACTATAGCACTAATATTCCACTAAATTAAACACTGTAAAACACGTTCATAATTAGAATTTCACCATTTGATATTAAATTCACTAATAACTCGCAGCTCCAGACCTATTTAAAGTACTAAATATGGAATTTAATGCATCTCCACATGGGAGCTAGTCAACATTTAATTCCACCACATCTAAACAACTTCAGAGCTTTAAAAGTAAATATAACCAAGTAAAAATAACCAGCCAGGTAATATTTTGTAAATTTCCGGTAAAAATCAACCAATAAAGTGAAAATATAAGTAAATAACAACCAACCGGTTATGGCGCCGAAAAATCGAGACTTTAGAAATTAATAACTCATAAACTAACATGTTTAATAGGCTAAAAACTTCTCCAAAGTGCTTAAAATAAATAAAGGTTCAATTTAAATTTAGTCTCAGGACACAACCGGCTATAAATAAAAAGCAGAATATTTGGTGGCACAAAGGAAAAAACAGGAAAACTTAGGAATTTCATAACTCCCGATAGAATTAACCGATTTGGAAGATTTTTGCACTGTTGAGCTTAGCAGAGGCCAGAGAACGATTTAAAAATAATATTAACTTCAGATTTTAAGGTCTCGAGGTCAAGAATTTTTCCTATGACGTGGCATGACGTCAACAGTACGCGACTCAAATATGCTTTTAAATTAACCAAACTTAAAAAATTCATTTTCACTGGTCTGGAAGCTTTAAAACTTTAACTAAACACTTCACGAAACTTGTCTCGTTACGCTCTTCATTCGGTGAATTTCTGGTAGTACTCAGTTGACAGGTTCTTTTTACAGATAGACTATTGTCTCAGCCAGTAGGGTAGTCTGATAAAAGAGATAAGTCCGCCATTTTTGACTCACTCGGCCGAAACATCTCGTAGTGATAGCATGTAATCTCTCGCGGAGCGAGTTCAACGGTAGCGGCTTAGAGCGCGGTGGATTGTGGGAAGTTTGACGCCATGGTGTTAGGCGGGAAACGAGTCTACAATGTGTCGGGCACGCTTAGCGACAGCCATCTGCGAAATTTGAAACAACCTTTCTTTGGACTAACAGTTTCTGGACATGTGAATTTCTAACTTTCGTTTTATTTTCCTTGGGGGTGTGCGGTTTTTGCTCTGATTCTCAACCTGTGATTTTTGGTGAACGATATATCCGATTGCCTTGCTAACTGTGAACCTGTATTATTTACGTGAAAAATTTTGAGAATATAATCCAGTGATTTGACTTGTGACTTTCATTTCTACAATAGTACCTTTCTTGCAGTAGGTTAAAACTGTAAGTGGCGACTGTGGTCAATTTTAACAGTTAGCATAAATATTTCAACACGGTAACAGAACTTTTTTGGACTTAGAATATTTTAGAAGACGACTGGTTCAGGTGAAGAAGCAGATACCAACCCCCGTATACCGGTTCGACCCTGACAATTGTATGTGTGATAAATTATTCTCTTGCTTTGCTGTGGCTCATCTTTATTCCATATCACACTTCTGATGTTCCTTAAATATATCTCACCATCATTCCTTCCACTTTCCTCTAACACAGTCCACAAGTACATGGAACTTTAATTTCTTCAGCTGTTTACATGCCATAATAATTCACCTGGTTAACCCATTTTTCTTTCTGGTTTTCATCATGTACTCACATTTCTTCACATTAAATTTCAGGCCATATTCCTCCACCCAGCCTGCCCACACATCTAACTGTCAATGAACTTCCTCTTCACCCCTTCCCCAGATCACCAGGCCATCCACAAAAGCCATCACATTCATTTTTTCCTCTCCCATTGTAATGTAGTTAGTTTTACAGGAAATTGAAAACAAGAAGGAGAATGGTTAGTATCGGTTTGGGTAAGGTTACCAAAGAGATACTGCCCCCTAAAGGTATCACTATCAGGTTTAGAAGAGAATGTAACACATCATATTGGCAGTAATCTCATTGTTGTAAGAATTTTGTAAAGGGGGTTATACGAAATCATAGAATCAGAGCAAAGGAGCCTTGTAGAGTAGATGACACAATAGTCAATGGATTTATATAGGTATGAAAGCATGGTAGTCAATGAATTAAGATATAGTGATGAAAGTAATGGAGCTCAGTTTAGAAGTCCAAAATATGATTCAAATGGAATTTAGAGTAAATATGACTAGTTTTAAGGTAGTTTTTCATTAGAGAAAAAAATGAAAAGTCGTGAATAAAATTGGTAATCGAAAGAAAATTAAGTCAGATTAAAGATCGTTTTTTGGAAATACAATGACAGTAATTTGGAATCGTTGCGTTGAATGGAAGTATTTTAAATTAATTTCATAGCGAAGATTATTAATGCATTGGGGTGAAGGAGACCCTCCAGAAAATGTAAGATTGTTAACAAATAAAACCTAGAAACGGAAAAACTAAAATAGGCAAAACTTCTTGGAGTCACCCTATTTTATTGAAAGCACATTTTTTAACTAAGTTTGATATAAGTTTCAATCAAAACAATGAACTGCTAATATAAGATATTTAATTTCAGAGTATTTAATCTGAATTTAATAATGACAGTCAAAGAGAAATTAAAACTTGGACAGACAATAACTTATTAATTAAAGGCATTTAGGTGGGAGCAAGATACATTAAACTAATTGAAAAAATATGTAGGATTTCAGGATGTTAGAACAACTTCGATAGAACAAATAGTTTTGACAGTAGGTCTAAAAATGATAGGTTTTCAGATTTCAGGAATTAATAATGACAAAATGAGAGCAGATATGAGGAAATTTATAAGGAAATAAAGAGCTTAGAATAAAAAGTTCTACATTATTACAAAGGTTCAAGAAAATTGGAAAAACTTTGTGGGAAAATTGAAACCCCAATCTAAGAGAGAGAGAGAGAGAGAGAGAGAGAGAGGGTATACAACATGACATATGGCAGTGGAAATTTCTGTTTGAGGTAGTGTCCCTTCATGCTAGGCTATTAGGCTATATAAGAAACCGGAGGTCTGATCTCGACTGCTTTTTAGTCTCATACAGTTAGACAGTGAACGTGTTGACGGTGGGCGTGACGGTCAAGGAAAGTGGCAGACCAGTAGGCTAATACTGAATAACTGAACTGGGAAGATTCATTCTACAGTTGCTTTAATTTTGAAATGGATCATTGGTAAATGAACTTCTTTTCCTGAATTTAATTTGTCGGTTAGGAAAACTTCATCTTGGGAAGGAGGTTTCAAGCGAAGTTAATTTTTATTGTAACTGAATGGAGTGTGGATAATTCTTGTGGCAAATTCTGCAATTTTTGGAATGAAGTCTTCATGGATACAATTTCTGTTGCCAGAGTAACGATCCTTGAGAACTTTGAACAATAAAATAATAGACTTAAAAATCTGAATTTTGGACTATCATTTAATATTACCACTCATTATATGAGCCTACTGTAAAATCACTAGGGTTGGTGACCAATGTAATTAAATATAATATTTCAGAAAAGAATGAATAGGAAAGAAAGGACAATCAGGTTTCCTAATTAAAGATATTCCATGAAATGATGTAATTGGGAAGACTAGGAAGCATTTCTTTGTTACAGTATCCCTGCTGCCACCTTGTCCATTATATCATCCATGATTACAATGAAAAGTGTGGTGGGAATGCACTTCCTTGTTTTATTCTGTACCTTTGTTTCAGCCAATTTGTTCTTCCTTCCCATATTTTCAAATAGCTCACACATCTCTGGTATAGGGATTCCTTTTGGGAATCCTCTGTTCTCCACTGCATTACTCCTGTGTACACAATCATAAGCTTTCTCAATATCAAGACATACCAGTAGTATATCATTTCCATACTAATAATGTTTTTCCTGTAGCTGTCCCATTGCAAATATCAGGTCTGCTGTTGATCTCCCTAATCTGAAGCCATACTGTTCTTCCCTTAACACTTTTTACTCCCTGTCTTGTATTCTTTCTTCAAGGATCTCATACATTTTGGGAGAGTGGTACATCACCAAGATCCCTGTATAGTTTTTAAACTCCTTCTTGCTTTTTAAGAAAGGTATGATTATTTCTTTTTTCCTGTCTTCAGGGGTTGTGTCCTCCTTCCATACCTTTCTCATCACATGATATAGCCACTGCTTTCTTACTACTCCTGCTGCCCTAACCATTTCCACACTAAATTCATTTATGCCTGGAGCCTTTCCACCCTTCATCTTATACAGATCTGTTTCTACTTCTTCCCAAATTCAATCCTTCTCTTTCTCTCCTACACAGTTGTTGTCCTCCTGCTTCTCTTGTGGGACTGTATAATCCTGTGTCCAATCCGAGTTCAGCTAGGCTTAAAAATTCTCCTTCCAAATCCTTTTTAGTTTTTCTGTGCTGTTTATTCCCATTTTCATCCAGCATGTTGACATTTTAAATCTGATCATTACTCTTCCTTTTTACCACTCCATATAGTACTTTCTCATTACCTTTGCTATATTCTTTTCAGTCCATTTCTCCAGCCACTTCCTTCTTTCTTCCATTAATATTTATTTGTCTTCACATTTCTTCTCTTGTTGCAATATGCTGAAGACATCATATTTTCCTGCGAGTTTCAACAAGAATTGGGACAAATCCACATGGAATGTGGAGTTCCAAGTGGTAGGTCTGTTAATATCAATGGCATCTGAGTTCAAATACCTGGGCAAAGTAATCTGTTGAGATAGATAGACCCTACCAGATGTCTAAAACAGAGTCAGTGCATCCTGGATGAAGTGGCAACAGGCCATGGGAGTCCTTTTCAAATGAAAGGTGCCACTCTACCTTAAATCAAAGGTTTACAGAACCATTGTTTGACGAAGGCACTGTATGTAACTGAATGTTGGTCAATCATGGAAAAACATGAACAATAGCTACATGCCATGGAAATGAAGATGATGTGCTGGCCATAGAGCCTCATTAAATGAAACCAGGAATGAGCACATTCAGATGAGAGAGAATGCAAGAGAGTTGAATGCGAAGGTATGGCCATGCACTATGCAGCACAGTGTTCAGAACAGCACTTAATATAAGACTGGAGGGCTAAAGACCACAAGGAAGACCCAGGATGTGCTGGCTGGATACCTTGCAGAAGGACATGCATCTAGTCAGTGCTTCACCTGAAGATGCTCAAGATTGGAACAAAGTAGTATAGTAAAGGAGACCCTACAATGCAGGATTAATTCTAAAAAGAAAAAGAAAATGATTCTTTTTATTTCTCCATTCTCTAAAGATCCTGTTCTTCAGTACCAATTCTCTTTTTAGACTATCATTCCACCATGCTATTTCTTTCCACCTTTGGAGTTACCAATCCTTCCACACACTGTTTCTGCTGCTACAACTAATTTCCTTTGGAAATGTATGATTAATTATTTAAATCAATTACTGAAAAAGGTGCTTGAAATGATTTTCCCAACACAACATAAGATTAAAACATGCGATAATCTGACAATATATTCTTTTTATACATGGACCACAGACATAAGATGAATTTATCTTTATGTCAATAAACAATTAAAATTATTTTAATGTAGCATCTTTGTCCTGCATCAATTGGAACTAAAAATAAGCAATTAAGTAATACACACCAAAATATGACACCTGATTAATTAATATTTTTCTGAATTTAATAATAATAACAACAAGCATTTACTATATGAAGCAAAACATATAACGTTATGACTCATTAAAAGCTAATATTCTCTGTATTACAAGTCAGCAATAAGACCTATAGACCAAAAGACCTCAAGAGACCCAAGTTCCCTCTTTTTAAAATTGGGCTTGTTTCAGTGTCACTCTTCTTCTGCGACTGTCATGTTTCAATCAACTTCCTTGCTGTTCCTGCTTCTCTCCCCATAGATAGGACATGGAACCAAAATTATTTTAAAAAATAGTAAATAATATCTCAAATCTAACACTATAGACTAAATCATCTGTGCCTCCAAACACTCTTAGAATCCATGCATCATATTTTTGACCCAGTTGACCTGTCAAATTGTTATTTTCCAGATTTTCGTGACCCATCGTTCGCTCTGTAGTTTTGACTTTGTGTCTCTCTTCATTGATTGAATACTTGTTGTGACCTTAATCTGAAGTATCTTGACTATGTCAGGAATCTACAATTGGTCAAGCGCGGAACTACAGCTGAAACCGCCCCCTCCCCCCTCCCCCTCCTCAACCCATAAGCTCTAACAGTTCATATATCTGGCTTTCAAAACATGACATGTAGCAAAAGGTACTGTCAACCTTCTATTCTGCTTCTATATCATCTTTAGTTCTGGTCTGAATATAAATTGTTCAGAACTTCTCTTAAGAAACAAATTTGTTGTTGCCATGTTCCCTTTAGAAATCCAGTTCAACACCTAGTGAATATTATGCAAAACACTGCATGATGCATAAATTGTTACATTGCCATGATAACCCATTGTTAAATCAATAAGGATATGTGTCATGCCACAATATTGTATATAAATATGAAATAAATACGAAATATTGCATAATTTAATAAATATAAAAATACATGAGCATAAGAAGATCAAAACTTCGGAACATGCTCTCTTAATCCTTTCTGAGACTAAGGTGAATGAGGTTAACACATCCAGTTATTCTACTGATGACTGATCGTTAAGATGTTACCTATCATAATTGTGATGTTGCACCAAACACCCACAGCAAAAGCCCATGGAATTATAAACTCAAAAGTTTTAATAACAATACTAGCGGAGTACCTGGCCTACATTTTAAGATAAAACAAACAATAAATGATGTTAAGATCACCAAATCATGTAACAGAGAATGATTAAAAACAGAAACTGATTTTTAACAAATGCATGTCAACAGGACGACAGAAACTCAACTGTTTTTAGACAGTGCTCCACTAATCAGATCCTTCCTACACCACGCCAAATGGTCAAGATTCCTGAATGCTGAAAGTTTTAAAAAGAAATAAAAAGGCTTAAAACAACAAATTAAACAAAAACCAATTAAAAAGCTTGCTTAATAATGAATTCTAAATACACCAATTCAATGATACACGAATTTACCTTTTTTGTGAATACTTACTTTCAAACAAACCATTACAACTCAAACCTCCATTCTGCCATTAGTTACTGTTTAAATCATTTGAAAAATGAATTTATCTTTCCTAACCTTTAGGACATGATGGCTCCAATCAACCTTTATACACACCAACCATAGTACACTCCAACCTTATGTTACAGGGTTTATAAATACTAATCATTGTGGTACAAAGTTGTTACCTTTCATTATACATGTACTGAAATGTTATTTTACAGTACACACTTACTTCAAAGGATTGAACTGCAGATGTGTTTTTGATTTTGTAAGCATCTGAGGACTTTCGGTGTTAAAACCACTTCAGAAATAGGTTACTTTCTTTGTGCCTGATTTTTTTATATTACTTTTTATTTAATTAATTTTTTGCATGTGTTGTGGGACCCTTTGTGGTGTGGGCTGATAGGCTACAGCATGGGTATCCTGTGCTTAAATGCAGCCCTGATTGTATACTCTCCCACATAGTGCTTCTAAATCTCCTCCAGTTTTGTTCCAGAATTTATGTTCACCATGAGCCTTGTAGGTGGACACATTTTTGTTTACCTGCCTTCTATTCTACAATTAGTCCCAAATCAAATCTTTTATCATTTCAGTTGCTGAATGTTTGCTTTGGTAATTTTGTTAGACAAATTTATCTGTGACCCCTGCCCCTTTCCTAATTCTCCTACCTTCAAAAAATAGAGCCCATATCATCTCACAATACTCCAGGCCATGGCTTGACCAAAGTTTTGTAACTCATCTCCCTTACTTCTGATACTTTCTCTCGATATCCTTTCTCATTGATGCAACACCACCTACAACTTCCCCAGTGTGCCCTGCCCAGTTTAGGTAATGGTTAAATGATATATCAGCGTATTTACACTTTATTCATTCAACAAGCCATTACTCTTCTACCAAGATACCACACAAAACTTTATTTTCCTTTCTGTATACATAATAAGTTTAAACTTCTTAGTATTTACTTTCATTCCATGCCTAATCACCCATCTATAAATTTTCTCTAGATCCCTTTGCATTTGTACACTATTCTCTTGATGTGATCCTATTATGCACTATTATGTCATCCGCAAGCATTCTAAACTCTAACTATAGATAAGCAACAGAACCATTCATTAGTATAAGTAACAGTAATGGTTTCAGTATATTATACCTTTATACTGAATTACCCACTATGAATCTTAACTTCCTATATCTTGATGATTCCTCCACCCAGCAACCTTCTTCTTGGTTTATCATAATGGTCTTCACCTTATTCACAATCATTCAGTGGATAACTCTGTCAAATTTCTTAGAAAGATTCATTCCATGCTACCTTCTTAGTCTTCCCTGTCAGTTTCATTCTCAAAGGTTTTTGAAAAAGTCATGTATAGTAGAGTAATAAAACATGTTACACACTATAATATCCTAACTAATTCACAATTTGGGTTCAAAAAAGGATCATCCATAGAAATGGCTATATATTCATTTTAAATAACACATTTGAGGAACTGAATAATAAAATGAATCCTGTAGGAATATTTTGTGATCTTGCAAAAGCATTTGACTGTGTAAATCATGAATTATTTTGAAAAAAATGGAATACTATGGTATTTTTGGGACCGCAGGTAAATGGTTTAAATCATACATTGAAAGCCGAATGCAAAAAGTTTCAATTTTTGATTCTAAAATAAGTAAAGATGCTTCATCAGACTGGGAGAAAATAAAACATGGAATTCCACAAGGCTCTGTCTTAGGTCCCCTCCTCTTTCTGTTATACATCAATGACCTTCCTGGAAATTTATCCGACAAAGTTAAGAGTGTTTTATTTGCAGATGACACTAACCTGACTGTGCGTAAAACACCAAACAGTACTATAGAATTTAATGTAAATGAAGTACTTAGAGTAGTAGCAAATTGGTTTAAGGCAAATTCATTAAAATTAAATTTTGAAAAAAACACATTATATTAGGTTTAAAACAAAAAACTATGCACAGCCAGATATATGTATAAACTATAAAAACAACAAAATCTTAGAAACAGAGAGTATAAAATTTCTTGGTATTAAAATAGATCAGAAACTCTGTTGGCATGATCATATCACTACACTACTGGCAAAGTTAAGTAGTGCCACCTTCGCAATACGAACACTTTCTCTAACAGCAGATCTAGAATTAATGAAACAGGTGTACTCCTCATATTTTCATTCAGTAATGTCATATGGCATAATTTTTTGGGGAAACTCTTCACAAAGTAAAAAAGTTTTCATAGCACAGAAAAGAGCTATTAGGTTTCTGTGTAGGGTAAAACCAAGAACTTCTTGCAGACAACTCTTTAAGAAACTCAATATTCTTATAATGTATTCTCAGTATATATATTCTCTCATGAGCTTTGTCATAGAAAATTTTAACCTGTTTACACCTAATTCACAGGTACACAGTTTCAATACAAGAAACAGAAATAACTTGCATAAAACACAAACATCTCTGTCATTAGTACAAAGAGGAGTTAATTATTCTGGGATACATCTGTTTAATAAACTACCTAATCGTATAAAACAGCTTTCAGATAATAAAGATGTATTCAAACAAAAACTTAGAGATTATCTTATTGGCAACTCCTTCTACTCCATTCAAGAATTTGAAGAAAATAATTAATTGTACTCATTATGACGTTAGCAAAACTCAGTTGCAAAAATGTATGTTTATTATTATTTCTTGTATTTGTAAAATATGTATATATATATATATATATATTTACTATGATATGACTCATATTATGTGTATATGTATCAAAAATGACATGTTTCACATCCCAGAGGTACTTCCTCAGCAGGGATCCATGGAACAAGATTGATAAATAAATAAATAAATAAATTTGAATATCTGAGATTCACATAAACAACCGCTTGTAAGTCCATGCAGCTGACTTACAAACTGCTTCTTTTCCTCACATATTTTTCTATGTAGGCTATGCAAACATTCCATCATTTTCTGCGAGTGAAGTCAAACTAATAAGTTTGGAGTTCTGAGTACTATTTTCTCACCTTTCCTTATGAATTGGAAGGCAAATTTTCAGCAACTCTCCAGACTTACTCTAAATAATAGTTTGATGCATGGTGTAATGTCTTTGCTGCCTACCATTAACACACTTGTGGCAGTATTATCTATATCAGGTACTTAAGTTTATTTTGAACTGCTGCTCCCTCATAATACCCTGTGACTCAATTTCTGGTTAAGGTTATTTTAAACTATGCTGCTTTCTCATAATACCTTGTGACTCTATAAGTGAGATTCCAGTATGCTCATCTTCGGTTAATTCCTGAGTAAATTCTCCATTTATTCCTGTGTGGCATCCATAATAGTCTCATCAAACCATTATCTCATACATTTTCATATTCTCTGTCACTTCTTCTCCACCTTTATACATAACTGGTGGAATACCTTCCTTCCCTCTTATTTCTATAACACAGCTGTGCAAATTTCTACTTACACCATGCAGTGTTTCTTATCCAGCCAGGATATTTTTAGTGAATTTATCCTAGAGAATCTCTTTGATGTCGTTAATTCCTTACAAGTCGTTTCAAACATTCTCTATTACCCTGTTGCTTCTGGAAACGAAGTGCTAACAAGGGGATTTACCAACATTTTTCAGGAAGTTAATTACTATTACACACACACACATTTAAATTTTTTACAATAAACTAAGTAAATTTAGGACTAAAGTCATCATAAACTCGACAAACCTACACACCACATACTATACACTGTAAAATTCTGAACACTGGGGATCACAAGATTTTGATAAACTATTTTGGATGGTGAAATGCTACAGGTGCTAAGCATCAAAAGGCATATAATGCCGCACTGAGGCAATCTGACTTCACTTGTATTTCATGTCTTGAGGCCGGCAATGTGTTAGTTAGCTTCGAGAAAACCGCTCGGTGGCGCCGGTGTTAGTCAATGATCATGGCTACCAGAAGGCACCCAGTTTGCAGTCCATGTGCTGCACAGGCAACGATGGCAGAATATTTTCATAGGACCTGCACAGGCAACCATGGCAGAATATTTTCATAGGAGCGAAGTTCAAACAGTGACAATGAAACTTTGATTACTTAATTAATGGGGTTTTAGTCTGGTATTTATTCCTCTTCATAACTTGCGATTTTTGGAGATGAACTGTCCGATTTAGCCATTCAACTGTAATTGTGACTTTCAAATGTGACTGAAAATATATTGAAAATTTTTCTCGATGTGAACAGTGCATATTCTTCATAGTAACCTTTTCTTTCCTAAGGAATATATAAGGAAAGTGGTGGCTGTAATGTATTACAGTTGGTTTATCCAGGCTCATACATGGCTATACAGTTATATTAGTGAAAATTTTGTCAGAACTTAAAGGAAGTTGGAGGTTAGTTAAGGTGATTAAACCGATACTCCACCCTGGTATGTGGTTTTTTCCCTTACAACGTGGTTAGTATAATACAGCTTGTACTGAATTTTGATGGTTAACATGGCCTATATATAGATTGTCATTTGGTCTTGTAGTCAACATCAAATTGAAAACCTCAGCTTGAGACGGTAGGATTAAAATAATGATCACAATAGACTTACAAAGAAATTTAAATTCAATACACTGTATTCTTCAAAATAATTACAAATCTATAACATCGAGACTTCATTTCTGAAAATAATTTGATTGCTGGTTTGAACTGTGATACAAGTCACACCCAACTCTCGAAAACACATAACTGATTACTATTCAGCTACATTGAGAGCGTAACTACCTCTGCACCATTTATAATAGTCAGACTCACAATGGCCAACTACTAGCCTCGCGCCTACATACAACTTCCGGGTTGTTGCACACTGTGTGCCCTACAAGTGCTTGCCAACAACTGTCCCCCACTCCGGCTTCTGGAGTGCCTTATATAGAGGTCGCCAAGTCTTCTTCAAATATCCGATAAATTGTGAAATATCCGATAAATTGTGAAATATTTGAAACTATCTAAATTAATTTTTATTCCAACCGACCTGAAATTTTTATGAAGTATATACCATCGTCTGAACATCAAAATTAATACTTTCGCTGCAAAAAACTGTTTAAGTGTCAAATCTTAAATTTACTCTCACGTTCAAAGTATTCAAGCTACTGTGCTGAAACTAGTTTTTAAATGATCTGCTAATTCTTCTCTATTTTTTAGTATTTAAACTGGCTTGTTTACAGTTATTTAACTTAGTGTAATTCATGATAAAAAAATTCAAAAATTTATATGTCTGAAAGTATTGAAGCTACTGTAGTGGGCATATTTTAATTCTTTTAGATTCTTGTATTTTACTTCACCAAGTCTGAGCCGATGGCTTGAGTGCAAGAAAATGCTAGCTTCAACTAACAGAAGATGCCTGTGTCTACACAGCAAAAATATGCTGTGTGTGACAAAATTGCACGCATAACTTATGTTCACCTTGGAGCAAACAACTTGTAACTTTTCCCAATTGTATCTGACCTGTGATAGCGGCAAGCTCTGCCTCGAATTGACTATCGATCGAGCCGCTAGTACCCGTCAATTCTCGTTCATCTACCTGTCATAGGATAATTTCTACTACAGAAGCCTAGCATTGCTGACATAACATCATGTGAAGTTCGCAGACAGAATTATAAGTATGTTGTAATAAATATCGAGTATAGCGAGTATTTTATTTGGCTAGAGTGTAAAACCCGTATGGTTCTCTGATCCCATTGAAGCCCTCAACCAATTTATTTAGGTGTCAGATATTGAAGAGCAGAAGAAGAGATATGTCAAAAGTCTTAGTAAACATGAAGAAACAAAGTAAAGACTAAACACAACGCCCATCCGGCAAAAAATCATTACACTACAAAGCTGGAATCTATTTTAAATGATTTTACATAAAATTTTCTATAAGACAGTGATGTTGTCCAAATGCTATGACTGATCTTTAGACACCTTCATATTGTTTCAAAAATCTTAGTTATTCTTTGTAAATTTATCCTTGCTGGATCTTGCACTTCTAGAATCCATTACCTCAAAATTATCATAAATTTTACTTTTTTTTTCCATTCTAGCCAAAGTACTGCATGGATTTTTATAAGAAATAGTGCACTGTACCATGAAAAACTCTCCTTCATTTTAATTAAACTCCCCCCTCTGAATTTAGCTGATATCTATTACGTAAAACCCACTTTTTTTTTTTTAAATCTCCTTTTCCAAAAAAACAATACTTAACTTTTACCTACAGGTAAATTTCCTACAGGTATTTCAAAAAATATGCCACAAAATCCAACTCATCTTTTGAGCTATAAAACTAAAAGCTCCAGAATTATTTAACTGTTTATTTCAATCATTGCCAAATGTGGTGGATTCAAACTTCAAAATCAATTATATCATTGGTACAATTTTATAGCTATGAAGTGTCCTACTTTGTTTTGATCCTTGTGTTTAATTATACCCCTGAAAATGAATGTGTCATTTTCTATAATGCAATAAGCAGAATCTTATCTAACAGCAATGTTTACAAATGTTTTGATATAATATCTCTGTTTACTTCTGCTTAAGCCTTGCAAACTGTATGAAAATTATTCTAAATTTACTTTACTGTTCTATTGAAGTTAGCTTGACACCCTTTAAACAAATTTTGATAATCTACGAACAAAATTTAGGTTATATGACAACCCCCGCTCTTTTTCCCCATCCTTAAGCGTGGGACTGCTCACTGGCCCAGAAGCCAGTAATATTCGACAAGAAGCCTATGTGGCTTCTTCAATAATGCTGATTGCAAGGGAATTCTATCACTATGTTATCAGTGCTACACCTAATTATTATAAAGTTACCAACCCTCAATTTTAAAATATCATCACTGATGAAATTTAAGGATCCAGAAACCTAGCATTATGCTAATTATATGTGCAGATGATATAATAACCTGGGTGGATAGAAAATTGATAATATGGGTAACTGCATTTGGAATCAAGTGTGGAAATTGTTAAAAAAAGTGAAAGTATCAATAAAAACTATCTCATCCCAGGAGGTGACACGCCACAGACAGAATGGGTGAAGCAGTTTAGTTGCCTAGGATCTAACGTAACAACCAATGGAAAGATGGAGGATGACATAGAATACAGTATAAGAAATAATTAACAACTCTGTAATCTAGAGGTGGCAAATATGAAAAGAAGCTAAAATCTTGCTATATAAAAATGGACACATATTAAGAAAGACTTAGGTTTGTAATAGGCATATAAAAAACATCATTATGAAGGATAGGATCAGAAATAAAAACATCTGGAAGAGCTTTAATGTGATACATGAGATGAAACAGATGATGTATGTTGTGAGGATGGAGAAGGGAAGGATGCCAAAGTTCATGCTCTTCAGCAGCGTTTCTCAATTTTTTTCAACTCAAGGACCACTAAAATGTCAAAAATAATTCTAAAAACCACTAACTTATACAGAACTAATTTTTACCTCTGTGGATATCATTAACCAACCCTGTAAATGGTTATTGCCACATACAACAGTCCCTTAAGCTCTATATCTACTGTAAGGCACTCATAAAACAGTCTTCAGATTAATTTTCAATGCAATGCCACTGTCTGGAAAAGTATTTAGCGAATATACTATTTTGCTAACAATGTAGTCATATCCTTATATTCTGGAAATACCAACTTTCTGTGAAAAAGTTTAGCTTATAGCTTATAATCACTCATCGCCTTATACAGCACGAGTACAAAATCCATTTTATGTGAAAATTTTTCTAATTCATTTTTTGTTATAATATCCTTAACTAAACAAATTAAAAATTTTTTAAAAAAATCTGCCTTCAGAACACCTGTTTCATATTTACAGACCACAGATAGTCCACAGACCAAAGGTTGAGAAACACTGCTCTTGAGTAAAGGAAAGGAAAGGAGGAGTCATATTGGAAGACTACAGATCAGGTGGATGGACCAGGTGCAGAGAAATACAAAAATGAAGGGAGTTTTTGGAGACAAATAGTGAAAGATAAATCTGAGAGACAAAAAATAAATAGTAGGTAGTGTGCCATATGACTTGCAGAAGTTAATACTTCAAATGATGATGATGGTTGTAGAAAAGTGTAATTTACTAATATAATAGAGGAAATTGGATGGGAGTCACTGAAGTATGGAATGCTGGTGAAGAGAGCAATGTATATGTACAAAGCGTAAGTTACAAATGAGAGTATATATGATAGAAGAATTAGTAGTAAGTAGAGGGAAAGAAATGATTATAAACAGAAACTAACACTTGATTCCAGGAAAGTTTTCCATTTAATGGAAGGGAGTCACAGAATGAAAAAATAAAAGGTAGAAAGCAAAAAGTTAGGGTGGGAAACACAGCATAAAAAGAAGTGGAACTGAAAATTGGAGTGCCATAGGTTAGTATATTGGCACCATTCTAATGAGTGATTTTGTTAATGGTTTACTATCAGAAGTTGGATTGTTTGCAGATGACATAATGTTATATAATAGGATCAAAATGAAAGAAGAATTTGCACAGCTGCAGGGTGATCTGGATGGATATCTAGCTGTGATGGTAAAAAAAAAAAAAATATGGATGAAGATAAATACAAAGAAGAGTCAGCTTATTACATGCAAAGATATAAAACAAATGTTGGTTATGATTATAAGGTAAGGAAATAATTTTTTGTAGAAGCCTTGAAACATAAATTCTTGGCATAGTAATTGATAGCAAAACTAGGCAGGACACATTAGACAAGTAGTAGGAAATGGTTTCAAAATCCTTCCATTGTCAGAGAGAGTGATAAGGGGTTGTACTAGAGAAGTAAGAAATGGGTTACAAAACTTTAGTCAGACTATTGGTGTAATATGGGTCCCACATATTGTGTATCCAATACAGAAGTTGGAGGGTGTACAAAGAAGGGCTGCTAGATTTGTCTCTGAAAATTACTGCAAAACACAATCAGTAATTGGTACGATAAAGGAGCTGGAATGGGATTCCTTGTAAGATAGGAGGAGGATAAATGGAGTCATGTGTGTGTGTGCAAGGCATATATTGGTGATGTGGTGTGGAAAGATTATTGGAGGAAGAATTAAGATAGTTGAAAGGAGGAGGAAAATGGTCATGATCTCATGCTGGCACTCGATTTCAGGCATAATGGTGCAGGAAAATTCGCTTTTGTAAGTAGGGGGTTCAGGGATTGGAATAAATTACCAAGAGAAATGATGGATTGTTTAGCTAGAATTTAAAGTTGAAATTTAGAAGGCAAATGTAGTTGTGTACAGAAAAGGTGGAAAACTGGTGAGTAGTAAAATTGTTATTGGAATGTACACTTCATCGCAATTAAGTTAAAGTAAATTGAAATTATCAATATGCTGAAGAATTTCCATCAAACATTTAAAGCAGATCTTTGGTAAAATCATATACATTCTTTCTATAATTTTTTTTTTTTTTTACACAAGCCATTATCTCCCTTCATACTTAACCAAAATCAATGAATGAGGTGTCATTTTAAAGTTTATGGTCTCTGCTTTGGTCACATCACATTTTGAAGAAAGGAATTTTTCAAAATTCGACCCTTAAAGGGCAAAAATGTCAATATTTCTCAAATGCGTTGTAAGGAACCAGGCCGATACCGGGGTTGAGTATCGCCTAAGTGCCTTAACTTAAATTCTTGATAGCACCTCACTGCTCGATGAAAACTTACTGAATATGTTAATTTGCTTTGACCATGTTGCCTGGATATTCAACTAGAACGCTACAGGTCGCCACAATATTTGATGACCTCAAACATTGAAAAGGTTATTCAACAGCTACGTAAATAAAACAGTTCACTTTCCCAAAAATTCTTCAAGTTTATTTAAATGAAATTAAAAGTTCAAACCAGCATTCTTACAGTTGATTAGGCAAATCGAACTATCGTTCCAAAAGTTTGCAGATTGTGGAGAGAAGTAAAGACCGACCGACCCCTGATGAAAATCACAAGTTCATGTTGATAAACAAATGCCACGCCCCAAAAGCCAAAAGTTCCATGATGGCCGACCCGGTGGTACCAACCTAAATCTTGAGCTGCCAACCTCACCAGCGCACACGCTTATAACATCTTGTCAGTACAACGTTCAAACCCGGAAAGCGTGGCGTCACCTCCCCGTCCTCTGATTTATAACCTCGCTGACGTCAGAGCCAAAACACAACTTTATACTACCACCTATACGATTTAGGTCGGAAATATCTCAGTAACTAACCAATTATGCGAAACTTTAGGTGTGACAGTGTTTATACTTATTTAATTGTGAAATAATGGATATTTAGTGATTAACTTTAAGCATCTGGTTTAAAAGATCCTAGCGTAAGGGTGAACTATTTTCCTACCCTTGGGAATTACTATTGTTCGAGAAACTTCTATATTTCGTCATTTTCATAAAGCTACAATTTACACAAATAATATTATCATCACCGTGTTCTACCAAAATTCCTGAGTTTATTGGTGTAATTTTTATTAAGATTGGTGCAGGGAAAGTTTAATTACAACGTAACCAAAGTGCGAGTTCAGTTTTAATTTTATAACTTTATTTCTATTATTTTTATCGCAAATATAAAATTACCACGAGATTCTCTGAATTAAATTACGTATTCTGAAAGTTGTCTCATCTCTGTATGTTATCGTAAACAGCTGTAAATAATTTCGAAACTATGCACATGGTTGTAATGAAAACTAAATTTTAAGATCTCTACAGAATCGGTTCTCTTACGTGGAATTACTTGAAATTATTATATGTGATATTAGATTTTTAGGTCTTCCTGGAAATCTACTTTTTATTTCGAAAGTTCTCTAGGATTTTGAGATAAAAATTGTTAAAAGTGAAGTGCATCTGACGAGGTATTAAAAATTGTTTTAAGTTATTTAAACGTTCAGAAACTACGAAATTTTAGTGAAATTATATTTTAATTGAGTTATTACTTCATCAAAACTACTTTATTTTGCTCGAAAGTGTGTGAAAACAGTGAAATGCCAAATATTAGGAATTGCTTATGTGCTGAACTGGATTATTTTGGATTATCATCTTTAAGGTTAGTAAAAGGTGTTAATATTGTTACAGAAAATTAATTTAGTTGGTTTATTAAATATTGAGTTACTTTCTTGCTCGTAAATTGGTTTAAAAATGACAAAATACTTCCAAAGTAGAAGCTCATAATTCCAAAGTTGTATTATTAATGATTATTAAATTTTCGGTTGATTTACAGTTTATTTATTATTATACAAAGTTTATATCCGGCATTTAGCAACTACTGAAAGTCTTTACTGCATTCAAATTGGCTTAGAAACTGCGAAGTTAACTTATAGCAAAATTTATTATTTGAAATTGACTTTGAGTGATTTAACCTATTTCCTCCCAAACTGATGTTTTCTTTCTGCTATAGAAGGTTTACTTTAGGGCTTTTATTTACTTTTGAATACTTTTATTATTCCTAAAGGGGTTTATTTAGTGTGTTTGGTTACTGTATCTTCAAGCTATATAAAGCCTCGCTCTCAT
Source organism: Vandiemenella viatica (assembly GCA_031002005.1). Lineage (NCBI taxonomy): Eukaryota > Metazoa > Arthropoda > Insecta > Orthoptera > Morabidae > Vandiemenella > Vandiemenella viatica. Next base: position 142,189,751 of record JARYHS010013630.1, on the reverse strand, counting down.
AACCTGTACACGAAATGAAAACTATCTTTTCCTACAGAGTAAGCTTTCCCTCTAATGCCTAAAGGTGGGAGGCTAGAATTTACTAAAATTCTAAGATGCTTACAGCGTATTTTGTGTCTGGAGCCAATTACCTCCTTGGATATCTAACCAACATTGATAAATGAAAGAGTAATGTCTCAGCTTTGGTGACATTATATATTGAGAAATAATGTTTTGTAATTCATCTCTTAAATGAAAAAAGTAGGAATGGTTCTACAACGCATTTTTGTGTCATGAGCCATTTATCTCCCTACATATCTAACCAATATAGATGAATGAGGTATCAAATTACAGATTAAGGTCTCCATCAAAGTCACATTATATTTTAAGAAAGGAATTTTTCTCAATTCGACCTATAGAGGGCAAAAATTTCAGTATTTCTAAAATGTGTTTTTTGTGTCGGGAGACATTTACCTCCTTGGATATCTAACCAAAATCATTAAACGAAGTAGGATTATGTCTCAGGTTTGGTGACATTATATATTAAGAAACAATTTTTTTGGAGTTCAACCTCTTAAATGGAAAAAGTAGTAATGGTACTTCAACGCATTTATGTGTCACGAGCGATTTATCTCAATTAATATATAACCAAAATAACAAATTAGCTATCATTCTAAAGATTAAGGTCTCTGCTGTGGTCACATCATGTTTTAAGAATGGAATTTTTTTTTCTGAATTTAACCCTTAAAGGGCAAAAAGTATGAGTATTTCTAAAATGCGTTTGTTGTGTCTCGAGTCATTTATCTCCCTAGATAATTAAACAAAATTGATAAACGAGGCATCATCTAAAAGACTGAGGTCTTCGGTTGGTTCCACCATATTTTAAGAAAGGAATTTTTCAAAATTCGACCCTTAAAGGTAAAAAATATTAATATTTCTACAACGCATTTTTCTGTCGTGGGCCGTTTATCTCCCTTGATACCTAACCGAAATTGATAAATGAGGTATCATTTTAAAGGCCAAGGTGTCCGCTTTGGTCACATCATATTCTATAAGGGAATTTTTTGTAATTAGACCCTTAATGGGCATAACTGTATGAGACAGTTCAGAGCCAAGTCCCTAGATTCAGGCAGCAGATATCACAGAGATGTCAATAAACTGTTTTTGTTATACAATAAGTAGCTTTTTGGATATTTTTTTCTGTTACAGAAACATTTTTGTTTTGCTATACAATTCCAATGTAAACATTTTATTCGCACAGCAACACATATCACATAGATCTTGATATGCTGTGTGCATTTTGTTCAGGTTGGTTGTATTCTGTTAAGGTCAGTGACAGTTTGTCGTACATACAGTGTGTTTTAAATTTTCCTGTTTTGTAATGTATTGTAAGTATTTTGATGCGTACCTATTACACTAAACCAATAAATATTTGCTTCAAAAGTGTGGTTCTACTTTTCATTATATTACAAGAATTCATCCTCACTATTCATCGTAGATTATTAGCGAAATTTTCACACGGGTTGTCTAGTTTTATGTAATATAAAAGTAGATGTATAAGGAACCTGATATTTGAGGACTAATGTAATTAGTAATAGAAATAATAATAATAATGTTTATCTATTGTCAAAATCCCAATTTTTAGTAATAAAACTGTCCTTTCAATTCTCTGATTATGCTAGAATATTTGTATAGTAGAAGTTGTAAAACCCACGGCTGATACCGGGGCTGTAGTATAGCCTAGATGCCTCAACTAAACTCTTGATGTTGACTCAAAGTTCGGTAGAAAATTTATAAAATAATTTTGACTTGACCATGTAGCCGGATAACTCAACCGAAATGCTGGAGGTCACCACAATATTTGTTACACCTCAAATAGAGAAAAGGTTGTAAGATAACTATGAAATGATAAAAGTTCACTTTCCGAAAATTCCAAGTTTTATTTTAAGAAAATCACAAGTTCAAAATTTCAAATTTGCACTTAGCAGTTGAGTTGGCAAATCGAACACACTTTTCCAAAAGTGTGCAAGTTGTGGAGAGATTTTAACCGACCAAACCTCTTATGAGAATTTAAAAGTTCATATTAAAAGTTAAAGTTGTTGTATAACACGACAACATCCAACATGGTCGCACTAGCCAGCATGGCGAGTTACAACCAACCGACGCACCCAAGAAAGACTGAGTGAGATGAAAGACAGACCAGAACAGACGACATACTGGGACAGACAGACTACATTTTGCTAAGTTCCTATTTTACACATCAAGTCATGCGCGGAGTTGCTCGATCACTTCCCGGCGTAAGAATGAGACGTGTGCTTACCGCGCGAACTATTATAGCCCTGCGCGCGCCTATGACCTTGACAAATCTTTCTTTAATTAATATCTTTAAAAGTATACGATAGTTTAATCTGAGATTTTTACAGGGACTTTCTATCACCCAGTTCTATCTATTTTAATTTAATTTACTATTCCAAAAGGTTTCTATCATCTTAAAACTGAATTCATCATGTGACCCATCTTGGCGGACTTTCCCGAACTTCTACCCGACAATCAGCAATAATCAATTTTCAAAAACTTGATTACCAGACAGATACTAAAACTTTTTATGGAAACCAATATATGTATGAAATCATCTTAATTAGGGCTATCTACTGATGTAATTTTTAAATTAATATCTCTTTTAATAAAAAGCTTATTTTTTCTCTTAATTAAAATCACTAATTAGACTTTACCAAATTACTTAATTTTATTACCAAAATATCGGGGATAGTGCTGACTACAGCTGGTGATAAAAGTTCGGTTGTGGCTTTACGCGATTTAAAGATATTGCAAATCTTAGAATTTCTATTCTTATGATCGTGTGTTTTTAAACTTGAACAAAGCGGAATATCTCCTAAACTAAATGTTTCCCGATATGATAAATACACTTTAAAATTATTTTTATAGGAAATTGTAACTGTGAGCAAGATTACAGGAAAATTCCTTAAAGTCGAAAACTGCACTTCTCGAAATTTCTAAGTACCGCCTAAGAAAAACTAGAAGTTGCCAAAATTCTAAGGTGCTTACAAAGTCATCATTTAATCTCAATGTAAATAATAAACTCAATTGTTATGACTTGCTCTACAATGCACAAAGCTATTTTATTTACCATATTATATAAATTTAAAATTCTGGCATATCTTACCATGTCTATGCCATCAATAGCAAATCCTGTAACTGGTGATGTGTGCGTCAGATATTCATCTTCAGATTCATTCTCTGATGATATAAATGATCCACTCATTTTCTGTGAACATATTAACAAGATGCTGGTAGACTTTGTTGCTGTCAGCGATTAATTAATTTTTTTAAATGATTGCATTTGACTTACCGTTCCTCTTCTTAAAGATGATCCCATTCCTGATGGAGATGATTTCACCGGATTTGGTCCAAGGAGATTAATGAAATATGTTTTTGCAAGACTATAATCATCTGATAATGCTAACTGGTAGTCAGTGAGTGGCAAAATTTTTCCCATACAAAGCCTATTTACTGTAAAAACCTCTGATATGATCTTAGTTGCCAATTGCAGATCTTTGAGTATTACAAACAAACGGGTGAAAATGTTTGGTAAAGCGAGTATCTCATGTAGTAATGGCTGTATACAAGAAGCGATGTCAGCTACAATCTGGAAAATAACAATAAGTAAAATCAATATATAGGTATGAAAAATTGGTTAGTTAAAAACAAAAATCTTGGGTAAAGTATATTACTTAGCAAAGTCTTAGTTATGTTATAACCCAAATTAGTTTCTTCTTTTCTTGGCTGAGGTTAAATGTATCAATTATGTTTACAGTTGATCCTTGTTTGCATCCTTTGTGAATATCTAACTAGGAACATTTTACTTCCTTCCTTATGTTACTTATCATGTTTTTTTTTTGCAATGATTACATAGCAGTAGTAAGTTTTTACTGCAACTTCAAATTATGATAAATATCTTGTATCTTGGCATTATGGTAGGTTTATGGCAATGATAAAAGGATAACAACAAATAACCAAATGGTCACTGATTCCAGATATAAAAATTGTTAATATCCCAAAAGTAAGTGACAATGATGAAACAAAAGAAGAGGATTTGATACAAGAAATGTGATGTATGACAATGAACATATAACAAAGCTAGATATCAGTATATACTGTCGACCACAACATCCTCCTACAAAAACTAGAAGCAATAGGTATAAGGGGTAGTGCAAAATCCTGGTTCCAGACATATCTAACCAACAGAATACAAAAAGTTGAAATCTCTGCTATCCCTGAAAACTCAAATATTTTATGTAATTTCCTGTCTGAACCAAGATCTGTAAATATAGGTGTCCCACAGGGAAGTATTCTAGGCCCCATATTATTTCTAATTTATGTAAATGATTTTATATCCAGTATCAGTCACGGGGATAAAATTTTATTTGCGGATGACAGTAACATCATCATCAGTGATCCCTCAGTCAATGAACACCAGGCTAAAGGAAACGCAGCTCTTATAGAAGTCTTAAACTGGTCCCAAAATAATAAATTGACCCTCAATATAAATAAGACAAGCAGCATCAAATTCAGTTCACTTAGCAGTGTTCAACAGATAGACTTAAAACTGAACAATGAACACATTGTGTGTGTTGCAAATACAAAGTTTCTGGGAATGACCATTGATCACGAATTAATGTGGAATGAACATGTACAAATTTTGGGAAAGAAAATATCCACAACCTGTTTTGCACTTAGAATTCTAGCTCCTGTATGCAATGATGATTGCCTCAAAATAATATACTTTGCAAACAACCATTCCATAATATCCTATGGAACATTTTTTGGGCTTCAAGCAAACAAAATGTAAACACTATTTTCGAATTACAAAAATGGTCTGTCAGGATAATAGCAAAAACTTCAAGTAGAACCCATTGTAAGGACATATTTAGAAAATTAGGCATCCTGACTGTTCCATCCTGTTATATCTTCAATTCTATAATGTATTTAAAAAATAACTTACAAGACTTCACCATAAACAGTTCCATCCATACATATTCCACAAGGTCAAAAATGATCTACACATAGAGAGGAAATTAAAAAGTAAAACTCTAAATAGTTTTTTATACAAGGGAGTGAAATTGTATAACAAACTGCTAGTAGAAATTAAGGGAGAAAAAAAAACAGATCTTTTTAAGAAAAGGCTAAAAATGTATCTAGTAGAAAATGCTTATTACTCTGTAGAAGACTATTTAAATAGTCAAATTATGTAAAACAGCTGTGTCTATTAAACTAGAAGTTACAGATAAATTGTACAAATCTTATGTACACTCCTGGAAATTGAAATAAGAACACCGTGAATTCATTGTCCCAGGAATGGGAAACTTTATATACACATTACTGGGGTCAGATACAACACATGATCACACAGACAGAACCATAGGCACATAGACACAGGCAACAGAGCATGCACAATGTTGGCACTAGTACCGTGTATATCCTCCTTTTCGCAGCAATGCAGGCTGCAATTCTCCCATGGAGACGATCGTAGAGGTGCTGGATGTAGTCCTGTGGAACGGCATGCCAAGCCATTTCCACCTGGCGCCTCAGCTGGACCAGCGTTTGTGCTGGACGTGCAGACCGCGTGAGACGACGTTTCATCCAGTCCCAAACATGCTCAATGGGGGACAGATCCGGAGATCTCGCTGGCCAGGGTAGTTAACTTACACCTTCTAGAGCACGTTGGGTGGCACGGGATACATGTGGACGTGCATTGTCCTGTTGGAACAGCATGTTCCCTTGCCGGTCTAGGAATGGTAGAACGATGGGTTCGATGACGGTTTGAATGTACCGTGCACTGTTCAGTGTCCCCTCGATGATCACCAGAGGTGTACGGCCAGTGTAGGAGATCGTCCCCACACCATGATGCCGGGTGTTGGCCCTGTGTGCCTCGGTCGTTATGCAGTCCTGATTGCGGTGCTCACCTGCACGGTGCCAAACACGCATACGACCATCATTGGCACCAAGGCAGAAGCGACTCTCATCACTGAAGACAACACGTCTCCATTCGTCCCTCCATACACTGCCTGTCGCGACACCACTGGAGGTGGGCTGCACGATGTTGGGGCGTGAGCGGAAGACGACCTAACGGTACGCGGGACCGTAGCCCAGCTTCATGGAGACGGTTGCGAATGGTCCTCTCTTATACCCCAGGAGCAACAGTGTCCCTAATTTGCCGGGAAGTGGTGGTGCGGTCCCCTACGGCACTGCGTAGGATGCGACGGTCTTGGCGTGCGTCCGTGCGTCGCTGCTGTCCGGACCCAGGTCGACGGGCACGTGCACCTTCCGCCGACCACTGGCGACAACATCGATGTACTGTGGAGACCTCGTGCCCCACATGTTGAGCAATTCGGCGGTACGTCCACCCGGCCTCCCGCATGCCCACTATACGCCCTCGCTCAAAGTCCGTCAACTGCACATACGGTTCACGTACACAGCTGTTGCGGCATGCTACCAGTGTTAAAGACTGAGATGGAGCTCCGTATGCCATGGCAAACTGGCTGACACTGACTGCGGCGGTGCCCAAATGCTGCGCAGCTAGCGCCCTTCGACGGCCAACACTGCTGTTCCTGGTGTGTCCGCTGTGCCGTGCGTTTGATCAGTTGCTTGTACAGCCCTCTCGTAGTGTCCAGAGCAAGTATGGTGGGTCTTACACACCTGGCGTCAATGTGTTCTTATTTCAATTTCCAGGAGTGTATATTTCTATATGCCTTACATTTATAGTATAATATCCAAATTGTACACATTATGTATTAAAATTTAAAATGACGAAACCAATATACATGAAAATGTATCATATGGTGAATAAATGAAATGAAATGAAATTTAAATTGAAGTTTAAGAGTAAAACGAACAAAGTTATATGGTTTAGTAATTTCATGGAGAAGAACAAAGCACAAGTAATTACAATTTTTTACTCTTACATATACACAATAACAACATTTCCCGTGAAAGTTATTGAGTACAGAGGGGAAGTTTGAGGAGAGTAAAATATTCTGTGTATACTATAGCTTCAGCAAACATAATTAAAAAAAAAAAAATTTATTTTATGTATCGTCTTCTGGATATACATTTAATTCAGCTTATTCATACATGGTATTATGGTTAGTAATGACTACTATTTAGATGGATTACAAGGCATACAGTTCTTGGAGATTACAAAATAATACTTAAAGGTCTTATCTGCTTACAATTGTGGAAGAATGAATTAGCAAAGAGAAACCCTCATGGAAAAACTGGATGCATATTGGAAGCTCAGAGATAGAAGCAGAATAGTATGACTGCCCATGCTGTCTGGGAAGGAAATGGAATTAATAATGTAAGGAGACTCAGTGCATGAAGGAGGAATACATAAGTGTTACATCAAAGCTGTTGGGGCAAAAAATGTCAGATATCTTCCAAAAATAGCCTATTGGTAATTACATAATAAGTATAATTATAAGAAACCATAGTTTCCATAATTGAAGAAATGATTTAGAGAAAAGTTCAGTTTGTGGAATGAGATCATCAGTACACTGGAGAGGAACTGTTACTGGTTCTAAGAGATAATGTTTATTTTCAGCAGGTGAGAGGTTAATGAGGTTGTGCAAATGAGAGTACAACAGTTGTTAAATGAGCTGTAAGCTTGGTGTTGCTTGCAAAATGTTTAAGTTTTGACCATTTACTGGTACTGAGTATAAATCTATTATTAAGTTTTGAAGGTGCAGTAATTGTCTTTGTCACCAATCTGTTTAATACTTCCACAACAGAAAACGGATTTCAAATGAAAAAGGTTCACTGGATAAAAATGTTTATATTGTGAAAACTGTTTTCCATAAACTACGATATCAGATTGTTGCCTAGGGACAGACATCAGAACTTTCAGATCCTTTAAGTGAAGCTTGAAGGTCATCATTATTTACAAGTACATTCACACTCCTGACAATCTTTCACTATCCCTTGTGAAACTTTAATAAAAGATCTTTCAGCTCATGATGAAAAAAAAAAACACACACACAAAGACAGTATATTTCGAACATCAGAATATTGATATCTAAAGTTGTCAGTTACATCATTGAAAAATGTCAAATCCACATTCCTACCGCTCTTCAAATTTCAAAGTCCACTTACTGCATGCTCACTGCCTGCCTCACACATTCGTCAGCTCTCATCAAATACCTGTGAAATAATGCTTGTTCAACAAGGAAACATGGCAGCTTTATGTAGAAAATATAGTGAGAACAACTTTCTTAAGCTGCCAACTTACTTAAATCTGACTGAAATCTTAATATGTCACAGTCCTGGTTTTTCTGACTATTTGGTTTTCTGACGAGCCATGTCTAAAATTGCCTGGATTTGTAGTTAGTAATTTCTAAAGTTCCAAATTGTATAATAGTGACTAACTTTTAAATTCCTCAGTCCCCCTTGAAGATCTTGGCACCATTCAAATACTTAACATTTTTACTGTCCTTTGACATATAATCCTCAATGAATTCTCTCTATTTTGGTCGTGATTCTTTTTTAACTGAACCTATGCATCAACATTTCCTCCTTCTTGTCACCATGATGTAATTACAATTTTTTCTAGAATTTATTTCACCTGAACCACAACTTTATTTGAGTCAGGATAAAAATTATGTTCCTTAGGAGAAAATCCCTCTATCTCTCACCCTCAAAGCCATTTTTTATTATTTTATACCGACGTGAATCATTTGATCTCTTACATAACTCAACAAGGAAACTATGAAAATTAACACTATAATTTCAGTTTGATCCCTTAAATTTTGATTGACCCAAAAAATTAATATCATATTCTTGATCTGTGAATTTTTCTGTTTCATCTGAATATATTTTTGTAACCATATAGCTTCACTTTTTCCAAAATTTACTGTCTACATTTACCTAAAAAAAACAACCTATTTCTATTCTATGTATGGGGCCTATATCTACATATTCATGATCAATCTGTTAATATAGCAAAATTTATGGTATCTTTAAAACTGAGCAAACTTTCTTTGATAAACAAGTTTTATCCTTCATTCTGCTCCACTTCATGTGAACATTACTAAATTTACAATATCTCTTTAAATAAATTTTTCTGCCTATGCATATTACTCCTCGAAATACTCCTAATGTCATGCTTTCTTAGTGGAAATGAAAGTGGCCAAAAGGATTTGATTTACGATTCCAACTTTCCAAAAACCTATGTTTCTTACACTCCGTCATATGACCTAAATTTTGCTAATAAATGATCAAAATTAGTTTAAAGAGTTGTGAACTAGTATCAATCCAACAGTAAAGCAAGTTTAAAACCATTTTTTGAAGTTTTCAAGCAATAAGTAGCAGTAAAGAGTCAACTATGATAATAACAATGTGTAAACATTGCTGCTATATAGAAAATTTCCTATTTTTTAATAGAAAACACTACATTCATGTTCAGAGATGCAGTAAGTCATAAGGATGAAAACGAGATGTGTCACTTTAGGGTTATAAAATTGTACTGAAGAGATATTTGATTTTGAAGTTGAATCTCCCACATGTTTCAAATGTCAAAGAAAAACAGTTAAATAATTTCCAATCTCTGAGTTTTCATGATACAGAAAAGATTTATGGCTCAGAAGATGCATTGAATTTTAGACTACATTATGCAAAAATTTAGTCAGTTGGTAAAGGTTAAGTAATGTTGTTGTAGGAAAATGCTGACTTTTGGAAGGAAAACAGCTTTCACGTAGCAGAATTCAGCTAGATACAGAATGGAAAGTATATTTAAAACAAAGCAGAATTTTTTCTGAGCACAATGAGAAAGTTTTTGTAAAGATCCATGCAATATTTTGGCCTGGATAAGAAAAAATAATATCAAATATGAAAAAATGACAGGTGGAAGTGAAAGAGTTGGAAACAGATTCTAAACAATAAAATTGAAATTATATGAAGGAGGCTAGTTAGCATTTAGAAAACTTCATATTATATTTAAAATTGTATGTAGAGATGTTTAAAACATATTTTAGCTCTGTAGCACCAATACTTTGGGAGATATAGGAAATAGTAAGTTAGAACTGATACACATTTTTGGATTGCACTAAGACAGAAAATTGTAAACAAGCCAGTTTATATACCAAAATATTGGGAAGGAGGAGTAGATAATTTTAAAATAAGAATCAACACCATAGCTCGCATATTGAATAAATGAGAGAAAATTTTAGGGTTTGCCATTTTAATAATTTTTTACAGACAAACCATCAAAGCTAGAGAAATTTTGATAAGGATCTGTTTTAACATTTTGGGTACAGGATGCCTACCACAAAAATTTAAAGTAGATCAGAGGAAAAATAAAGTTTTATGGTGTAAAAATCCCAGGAAGAAATTCACTCGTTCTCCTATAAATAGATCCCCTGAAACCCATGGAGAGGACAGTTGTTTGAAGGCATCTGGACAGCCAATTTGGTGTGATGCTTGGAGAAGTAGGAAAACATTTAGGGGAACGTGAGACTAGTAAGTCAGCCATGTTGCTCTGAATTCAACAGAGAGTGCAGAAGCGATTTACCCAGAGGTAATTGAACTTTAATCAGTTGGGGTGTCATCTGGAGTTGCTTGCGGCTTCTATCAAGGTTTATAACTGCAATGTTTATTTTGGAAAAGAAGTTTGATGCTGTAAATTTGGTTAACATATAATGTAATAATTTTGGTTCATGAAAGTTGCTTGTGAACCAAAGCTAGGGGATAGTTACAGGATACCAATGCTTGTGAAATGTTGTTTGAATACTCCATTGGGGATTTCCATTTGGAGCATATACGAATACCTCAAATACCAATACTGTAGGGAAGGGAACGTTTGGTATAATATGGATGGCAACTGTCAAAATGGAGGTACTGCTAAGAGTTGTTGGGTTTGGTGTGGACTGAGGAGCTGAGCTGGCCACTGGAGAGGAATAGGTCCACATCCAAGAATGTGGCCTGGGTGTGGGAGAAAGTCCATGTGAAATTCAGGAAGTTATTAAAGGTTTTAAATCATCCAAAAAGTTTAGAAGGGTGTTTTCTCCATATGTCCAGATCATAAAAATATCATCTATGAACCTGAGCCAAAGGAGGAGTTTCAGGGGACGTTCTCCAAAAATGTCTGTCCCAGGCAACCCATGAAGACATTAGCATAAGAGGGGTCCCTGCGAGTGCCCATGACAGTGCCACGAATTTGGTGGTAGATATTGCCTTCAAAGAAGAAGTAGTTGTTGTTAAGTATAAGTTCAGCTAAAGTGACGAGCAAAGATATTCTGGGGCGGCTGTTTTGAGGTCGCTTATCCAGAAAATGTTCCATGGCGCTAAGGCCATGGCAATGCGGAATGTGTGTGTACAGTGATGTGACATCAATGGTAACCAGGATGGAGTTTGAGGGAAGTGGTATGGGCATAGTGGAAAGACGTAAGATCCCACACCTGCTCTTACTACTCCACCTATCTCAGCTAGACCAAAATTTTCAGAAGCTTTTATTTTAAACATGGATGCTTCCCAAGTGGCTCCAGGCTGCATGACAGTTTTTATCCATATCATACCAAACCTTCCCTCCCCTACAGTCTTGGCATTTGAGGCATTTGTATATGCTCCAACCAGAAATCCCTAATGGAGTTTTCACACAACATCTCACAACCATTGGTATCCTGCAACTATCCTCCAGCTTTGGTTCACAAGCAACTTTCACGGGCCACATTACAACCAGCTCAGCCTATTGACTGCTCCGAACCCCCAAAAACCAACCATAGTCCCGTCCTGGTTACACAATACTTCCCTGGCCTTGAATCCATCAATAGAATCCTGTGATAGGGTTATAATTTCCTACTAACCTGCCCATAAATGAGATCCATTCTTTCAAAAATCCTCCCTGGCCCTCCCAAAACTTGTTTCAGCAGGCCTCCCAACCTCAGCCAACTGCTAGTCCACAAACACAGTCTTGCCTCATCCCATGAGACAGCTCCAAGGCTCTTTCACATACAATAGACCCCACTGCAAGATGTGCGACATACACCGTGCCCCCATCACTTTCACCAACCTTATCACTAGTGAGAGCTTTCCTAGGACATGCCACTTGTGAAACCTCCTGTGATGGGACGGTATTTAGTATAACATTTTGTATTGATATCATGTAAGTTTGTTTTTTCTCAACAATCATTGGTATTTTTGCCATTTCTACTATTATGTTTTTCATATGTAAACACGATATTAATAAGGGGCCATTATGGGCGATACAATTCCAACAGGTAGTCAAATTATTATGCGTTTACCAGACTCACCCAAGTCTAATGGGGAAACACCCAGCACACATAATTAACGTATTATTTCTTACCATTTTTGCATATATTATTATTATTATTATGTTTATGTAATTTTATTGGTATTCAGATCTTTGATATTTCATGTTTTATTTTTTGCTTTGCCAAGTTTCTAGTTATTTCTATGAATGCATATTTAAGACAAGAGGGATTTTGTAACACATTAGAATGCATATATGATTTTTAGTTATCACAAGTGCTATTTTTACATTTTTTTTTTTTAATGTACACTGTACTGCCAAATTTTGATAATTAGTGTTTGACGTTATTCCCACACTCTAGGAGTAGCAGAATTTAGTATAACATTTTAGTATTGAAATCGTGTAAGTTTGTAAAGTTTCACTGCAGCCGACGTCAAGTTAGCACATCCAGTTCGTTCGACTTTCTGCCGATCAACAGTTCAGGTTGCAAGTTACAGTTGCAATGCTGAGCAGGCAATCCAATACTTTACCAGCAAGCTAGAATACATTAATCACTCTCACTTCTTCACTGTCAAACAACAAGTTAAAAGTTAGGTCTCAGAGAGATAGTCGCTGCACCAACCTTGCCATTCTCTGTCAGTTGTGAACTGTAGGGCTATGTTTCATCCCTAGCATCAGTATCACAGATTACGGAATACCTCTCTATCTTGTATATTATCAGATATAGATGGTTTACGGTTTAGCATGGATTAAATCAGTAGAGATTGTTTCATTTCAAGTAATTCTTAGTTGTCTGCTCCCTCTCCTAGATGCAAATTTACCCTCGATGTTTATGTTTGATTAGCAGTACAAGAAAAGAAGAGGATAGATCTGCAGAACAAGAACTCAAGAGCAGAAGATACATAAATACAGTCGGCGCAAGTCATAGGGCATCACAGGGAAAACCCAATAGAACCCACGTGTCAGTCATCCTGCCATCCACATACATACCCAATCACTAATATAACACAACACCACAACAGGGGTCCACAACACTCCCATGTAATATACCAGTTAACCTGCAAACACTGACTGGCTTACTATATAGGTTTGACTAGCAAGTGGTCACCAACAAACAGTTTTCACTCGGCTATCCATGCCATCTCCCAAGACACTAATAATTTTAATTCTTGTTTCTCGGTGCATGCTATCAGAGTCCTCCCAAACAATAGCAGCACCTCTGAACTCAGAAGTTGGGAGCTTGCCTATCAATACAAACTGGGCACAAGGTAACCTCATGGTCTCAATTTGAAATAACACCCAGTAAGTACTTTATCTCACCTCTATCATCTCCTTGCCTCCATTCCCACTGTCTAAATTGAACCACCACATGTCAGAGGTGATGTTTAACTGCATAGATTCTTTTATTATTATTATTATTCTGATTTTATTTTGCTTACTTATTCACTTTTGCTTACTCACATTTATGTTGTGAAGATTTTAATGCATTATTCTGTTCTTTTGTAACATTTTGCATTGCTTGGGTACTAACTCCAATCCACTATCCCCCTCTCCCTGTCCTCTCATTGAATTTACCCCCATTGTGTTCCTGTCTAACAGTCATTCTGTGAGTCAGTCTCCTATACCACCCTCCCTCCATAATATTCTCCTGTTGACAAATAGCAATACCCAAAATATTCATTGTTTTTCCTGCTATTGTGTTTTTTATGTGTTCACACCATGAAACCATCATCTAAGGTGGTTCATTTCGCTATTCTTTCCTATATTTATATATAAAATCAAGGAAGGATAGGGAAATAAGACCCAACACTTACCACAGATGAAGGCGGCTCGTAACGATGATCACAAAAAAGAACAAACACAAGACATGCCCAATATTTCAGCATATAGCCTTATTCTTGCAGAAGTGTGACACCAGGCGGAGCGAGGCGTGTACAGTATGACAGCCATCTGGTGAATGGTATAGCCGGCAAACATGATCGTAAAGGAGCAGGGTGGGTGGAAGTGCAAATACTAGATCAATAATCGATAATGCTATAGGTATATTATCATTGATAGTGGTAGAACAACATAATAACTGAGTGATGAAATACATATAAATCATATTTTCAAAAACTTTAAGGACAAAAAAATACAATATAAGCAATATAAATAGTAGTGATAATAAGTGCTGGGTATAGTGGGGGGGATTTATTTGGAGATTGAGGCCTGGATGACTTCTGGTGTCCAGGATATTCTGATAGGCTAGTTCCCATCTATGTAGTTCAGAGGAGGTTATGTTAGCAGGGAAAATCTGGATTTTCCTAACTGAGAAATAGTTGTTAAAATTATTCAGTTTGTGATTACAACACACCTCATATATCAACTTACATGCTCCATTGCTCCAGCTCAAATATAGGCCTCACTACTAACCCATTTGCTATCAGAATGAATGGCCACAAGCAGATGGTGTATACTAACAATGACGCCCATTCAATGGCAAAACATCCCAATTCCCACAAACTGAATAATTTTAACAACTGTATCTCACTGCTGTCTTGTCTCCAGCTTTGGTTAAGTTTTGAGTTTTTTTATTAATCCTTTTTTAAGTTAAAAATGACCTACCATCAGGGGCGCCGACTCTGTGGGTGCTCGGGGGCTCCAGCACCCACGAGAAGTAAGTAGTGGGTGCGGAGCACCCATGAACATAGACATCTAAAAAGTAATCGACTTTGAGCGATACCTGTATCACCGATCTCACAAACCGTGTAGCTAGTTCGTGTGGCGCGTTTGAACACTACAAGTTATCAAAAAATGAACTTGAGGATTAAAAAAAAGCACAGCTAAAACACTCCTCTTAACATTTGTTTCAACTCTTCGTTTTTCAAATGAGCGGAAGCCTATCTATAAGGGGCCACTAGCATTAACATTCAAATTACATTCGATTGTTGAAGCTGCGATAACGGGATGTTCCTAGTTAAAATCGTGATTCCAGCGGAGCACAAACTGTACAATTTTGACTGTCGTTGTGCATAGCATAATCAAAGCAGTATAAAATACTGTCTAGTACTTAGTTATAGTTGATGGCTCTACTGTTATTTCAAATAATGAACAAGCCAATTCTACTTTCGCTTAAAATAAATGAAATTATTATCAGCCACTATAGAGCAGTATCAAAATCATCTGGAAATTTGTTTGAAATATTCAATGATGTACCAAGAAGATTCGACATAAATATTAAGATTTGCGATGGCGCTGCTAATGTTACTGCAGCGCATACTGGCCTTGAATCGCGGGTTAAAGCTACCGAAGGATGTGCATTGCTTCGCTCACTCGTTACACCTGAATGTTCGAGACATAATGAAAGAAGTGCTCGCAATAAGAGATATTTTAGTGTTAGTAAGAGAGCCTAATATCTTCGTATATGGTTCATTGATACGCCAAACATGTTTTCAATCACTATAGGCAGTTGGGGATGCTCAAAACCTTTCTCTCAGGCAATTTTTCCCAGCAAAATGGTGTTGTGGTATATCTTCCTTGAAACTATTCTAAACAGTTAATGTGTCCTGCTAAATATTGTGAACGACACAAAAAGTCAGAAAGATGATGCCGGCGCGAAAGTAAAATGGTTTTTAAAAAGTCTTCAGTCTTTTTAATCTTTTTTTATTATCAATAATCAAATTTCTGATAGAAATTCTCGATCTTCCCGTAGGTCTGAATACAACTTTATAGAAAATATTTCTTTTGCAACTACAAAAAACTGTCAATAATATGAATACCGTAAAGAACATTAAATCGTCCAAAAGAACTGACGAAAAATTTCAAAACTTTTGTAATATGACTGTGAACTTAGCTCTTAGCCTATCTTGAAAATGGATGAACCTAAAACTCAAAAAATAAGAATGATTCCTTAAAAAATAGACGATTCATCAAGTGAAACTCACTATGTTACTCCTCAGCTGACTTTTATTGAAAAATATGTTTTGAAGTGTTAAATAAAGTCGTAGGCTGTATTGACAAGCGCTTTATTACAAATGATACGATACGTCCGTTTGATAACATGGAATCACCGTATTTCTTACTGAGCAAGCACCAGTTACGTGAAAGAATTCTATATAGACGACTTTGGTGTGATCGTTTAATTCTTCATAGCAACATGCTCTCAAATATTGCACGAACAAAAAATGTTAATCTGAATTATGTGGAAGTCATTGTTTCATATATAATTTTTCATTGCGTATCTACAAAATATATGGTACTTGAAGTCATCAATTTGTTAAAAATTGTTTTAATATTTCAATATCGATATACACTGCACGAAACGTCATTTTCAGCATTACAAAGGATTAAACTTATTTAAGGAGTGCTATGACTCAGTAAAGACTGAATGATCACATGGTTATGCTCGTAAACCGAGAAATAGCGGATGATTTGTACCTTGAAGAAATCACTAACGTATTTATAAATAGAGCTGCACTTCAACAAAATACATTTGCATTGAAAAAAATGATATCATTAAATAGCTTATAAAACAAAATATTCCTTCTTAAAAAGGTTTATTAACGATTATTAGTTGATTATACAATTCGTAATACATTACAATACTCTTAGTAGGGCCTAGGAGCTAATAAATATCTCCTGTTAATAAAAATATAATGATTTTATTTGTATTATTGACAGGTATCTGTTCTTCATTGTTCACTTTAACATTTTTTTGCCCGTATTTTTTCCTTCTCCTTTGTATCTTTGTTCTAATTACTAGCGGACACAAATCAGATGCAATAACTACAATTCTGAGTTTTCCCAGGCATACAAAAATCTTTATTTATCTATTAACTGTTATTATAAACTTGTAAATCTCTTAAGTTTGCTATCCTTATCACGTCAAAATATTGAACCCATTTTAGTGGTATAGAATAGAGTTTAGAAAATGCAAAATCTTTCAGTGCAAAGCTGCCTGTCTGTTCACTTATAACTTGAAATCTACTGGATGAATTTAATGCCCGCGACACCTTTCATGTTTGTAAAAAAATTGAAGGTTTATTTTTTTAAATTTTAATCTTAAATTTTTCCAGGATGAAAAGTGGTCTAAGTTACTTCCTGCAAGGTCAACATCCTGCCAATGAAAATCCTGTCAAATTCGGTTCACACACTTCGCCAAATCTTTTAAAAGAACTGATTCATCAAATGAGCACCCACGAGGTTTTCTGAAAGCCGGCGCTCCTGCCTACCATCATTGTGTCAGGGATTGGAATGAGTTACCAAGGAGAATGATGAATAACCTACCAAAAATGTTAAAAGAATTTAAAGTTAAAATTTGTAGAGGGCAAATGTAGGTGAGTGAAGGATAGCAGGAAGTTGGGTGTGTAGGGAAATTGCCACCGGAGCGTGTGCTCCATTGCAATTAAATTAAATTAAATTGTACCTCTATTTTGCTGTCATGTTGATACAATAGTTGATCAGTGAGAGGACTGTGATCATCATCACTCAATACAGATGTCAAGTTAACTGCAGCATAATCCTCTGGTGGTTTATAATTATCTGAAAACAAAAACATTACTATAATGATTTGCTAAATGAAAAGAATTTTTTTTTTTAAATTTATGGTGGAATAATATGAAAAGAAATCTAAATGGATATATTTATAACATTATTATGTTTGTGTAAACTGATCATAATTATTAACTTATGAGAGGTATTAGTTTTGTAATGGAGGTTATGCCTGTGGGTACCGCTAATAATTGAGGTTTCAGTAGGCATGTTCTACACTGAAACAGAATGGGTAGTGAGGTGCTCCCTGAGTTTTTAGCTAAAGCTGCAAATGAATCAAATAGGAGACCGGACAGGTATTACAAAAAAAATCTGAAATTTAGTTAGAAATAATATTTTTAAATTTAGAAACATCATCCAATATTTTGTTTCGTGAATCAATAATGATTTATATTTTTGAATAAATAAATAAAATTTAATTTTAAGCCTATTCCTCACCGTCAAACAAAACACCAATCACAGCGTGTGATGTCATAAGTAAGGAAACAAGCGAAATGGCGCTCCATTAACTAGTGTTTTTAAAAATGATTCTACATTTATTTGAGTTTTTGGTCACTGAACTTTATAATAATTAGTTATAAGGAACATGGTAACGATCTTCCAAGTAGACGTTGTTGCAGATTCTTTAAACCACTGTTATCATGAATTCATAAGTTACTATAGCAGACAGTCGAAAAATCCCGACATGAATATAATAATGGTTTGGAATTTAGTTGCAACTAATTTGGATTGTAGTGCTGCTGAGTTTCGAAGTGTGAAAACATTTTTGTAAGCGCAGGGTGTTTGCCAGGAAACGCCATCCACCTATTGTCTTGCTGACCGCATTTCACTGCGAAAGGCCAGCTCCCACCAAACAGCAGAGTGGATGACCGACGAGATTAAACAACAGCCTTTCACCAACAGTTAAATCACGCAATATAATGTGAACTTTTCCATTGTTTATAATGATTTCTTTGTGGTTTGGCTGGTTTCTGACTTCAGTATCTTACTAATCAGTATTGTGTGAGAATGTTTCTTTGCGGTTTAACTATTTTGTGACTTCAGTCTCTTACTAATCTGTACTGTGTGTGAGTGCGAGTTGAATTATGGTATGTTATAGTTTGGAACAAAGAATATTCCTGTATCAAATGTATGAGAAGAAAAAGTCCTTTAAAAGGCATTACAGTAAATTAAGTCACAAATATCCTGGCACTCTACTACCAGTTAAAACAACGATTCACCGTTTAGTTAAAAAATTAAGAGAAACATGTAATCAGCCATGGCTTGTGGTGCCAGATCACCCGATTTAAACCTTTGTTACTTCTATCTTTGGGGAAACCTTAAGGGAAAGGTGTACGAAGGAAATCCTTTACTTTTGAAGAACTTGAAAACAAAATCTGTCAAGTAATAATGTCCATGGAGAGATGTGAAATCCACCGTGTGTCTCAAAACATGTTTAAAAGATGTCAAATGCACATTATGCAAGCAGGCAACACTTCCAGCATCTTTTCTAAGTTAGGTTAATGAATTATGTAATATTTATATTCTATCACACACTTATACTTAATTATTTGTAAGTAGTTCTGCGGTTGATGGCCGAACTATGTGGGAAGCTGGCCACAAGCTCGCCGTGAGCAGTTTCTTCGTTGTAGTGCTATATAGCAGCGGGAGCATTTCCCAGTAAACATCCTGTATTACAACTATTTGCCTAATTAATTGAATTCTGAAATAAAAGAAAACATAACCTCTACCAAGTGCAATTCAATCTTTGTTATGGATGTTGTGTGATTTTTTTTATGTATTAGCACGTAGAATTAAAATGTTGATTTATCGCATTTTTAGATCACTGAGACAATCCTATGGAGATGATGCCATAGGATATGCACAAACAACTTTGCAACATGTTTTAAACATGTTCATCATGATTCGGGTACTATCAAGTGCAAGGTGTGAATGGATCGCAAAATTCGTTCGAAATCTTATGCATTGAAATTCCGTCGTATTGCTAGTTGCAGCCACTGATTCTTATTTCTGCTCTTTGTTGTACATCATTTATGGTATTTTTGTAGAGAAGATATAGAAGTATTTGTACGACACACCAATGATATGTCTTTCGGTTCATTACGACTATAACATCACGAAACATTTAAAATCACTTAATACCATTGGAATAACAAATAGCAGCTCAAGTTGCTTTATACACATATGGCATGATCATGTGATATACTTTTTGCGTGGGAATTTAAACAGTTTGACATTTACACATGGTTTTATTTAAGTAAAGTACTATTTCTCTTGGTTAAATATATCCACAAGGGACAATTTAAAACACTTTATGAAAATTTGTCTGATCCCCTATTCTATTTATGATGGGGCTGAAACTCTGCCATTTTTAGGCTAAAGGTTTTTGGTGATGGGATAAAAATAGATGACCAAAGAGAGTTACATGTTGGGAGAAATCATAAACACTAAAGAAATAGTTTAAGCTGGTGAAATAAGAAAAAAGGGAGGGGATCCCAACAAGGAAGGTAAAGAGTAATTTTGGGAATATGGCACATTCAGTTACAAGATAGTTATTAGATTAAGGACAATATTGAACAATCTGTAACATGGTCTTGGTACAAGGAAAAAGAGACAGTGATGTTTTCACTATTGGTTATGGAGTGAACTGCAAAGACAAAGAAGGAATTGAATGAATGGTTTTTATATTAGTTAGCAAAGTACGCTGGTGTTTATAGGTCATAGTCATTAGTTACAAGGGCTATATGTCTTGGCTGCTTGCTACATTGTAAGAATGAATGTTGTAGATTACACTCTTGGAGAAAAATTAAATTCATATTTTGAGTAGGGTTGGACAGTCCCTGTATTTAGCTCTGTGTGCCCAGACAGATTTCATCCCCACAATGTTTCAAAATTTTGTCATTGTCCCCTGACATGGTTTTTATATCACACACAAGAATTTTTGATAAGCCTTGATTGACTAATGCATTCTTTCAAAGAAGACACATGAAGCAGACTTCTTTCCATAAAAGGAAATTATGAAGATGCTGCATCTTGGGCACAACATCTTTCGAAAATCTTGTCTCCTTACTTTGTGCAGCTACTTTGTCTATGATCTTGGAACTAGTAGAAAGTTCAGTACTGACAATATCCAGAATGAGTACAGAAACACTTCAAGCTATTTTGACCATATTAACAAACTTATCCATGACATTCCAATTATTTTCAGGCAAGTTTGGATCCAGACAAGATCTTCTCAAGAAGATTCATTCCACTGAGAAATACCACTGATAACAAGAGGATGTAAAATCAAGTACCAATCATGGAAATTCCAACATATATAATAATTTTTAATATGTTTCTTCAAAGGTAAACCAACCTTTCATCATATAACATTCAACAGTGCAATGTGTCATTAGAACAAATGTTGAAAGTATCTCCAGATTTGGTGAAAAAATTCTTGTAACCCTAATTCAGGGTTCAGATATGAGTGCAGAATGGTCATTTATTGTGGGAACAATTTTAAGACTTATGAACTGAGATGTAAATAAGATTAGTAACACAATGAAAAGAGGTTTTCAAATACTTTAACAAGGGATGAAGGTGAAGGGGACAAGGTGGTAGAGCATATCACAAGGGGCAGAATATGTTGGACCATATAACTTAGCTAGCTTTAGGAGCAGCCTAAGTGAGCAAGAGAGTAAGAAATAGAATCAATACCGTTCATTCCAGATAGGCGAAAATCGAACGCCGAGTGCTACAAATATTCAAGTGAACTCTGCAAATGAAAACAGTCATTTTGAAGAAAGATCTATATGGGTGTAAAATCTATTTAAAGCAATAATTAAGTTTTGAAAAGTTTAGGATGCACGAGACTGAGTTGCTACATGATGCAAGCGGGATAGGCATGGCAAACAATGGGTTTTCGACAGAACAATAAAATTTCATTCAAATGAATACATGAAGGAAATCAAACTACAATAGTGTGTTGTCAACAAATAAATAAATGTTAGTATGAAATTTTGGGTTAATGTACAAATTTATGTGAGAGCTATTAGTAATTGAAAATGTATGATAAAAATGCTAAAAAGCCATGTTCAGACTCAAAAGAAAGGGAATTTGAGATAAAATAAAAAATTAATAAAAGATAAACAAATAATAATAGATTACATAGTGAAAAGGTAAAATTTTGTCAATGTATCAAGATCTACAACTGGAAGATCTAAGGTGATCTTAAACTATTAGTGTAGTGGAGTAGCTGGGGGGGGGGGGGCAATAGGGGCAGCCCAGCCTGGGTGTCACACATTTGGGCGTGACACCCACAATTCCAGAAAAGAAGTAACTAATATGCAGTTTTTTTCTTTTGGTACATATAGAATTCCCCACATACTTTGGAGTCAGACCACTCCTACATTTATTGTTTTACATAAATGCCTTTCTTTGCCATTTTAATATAACACTAATAAACTAAAACATAATGCAAATATGTTCATACATATGAAGTTACAATGGATTTTTTTTTAAATTTGTTACTATTATGCTTGAATCTGCATTTCTTTTACACTAATAGATATGAATAATCATTTTTTCCTTAATTTTTCGTTTTTATTTATAACTGAGCAGTTAAAAAAAAAAGAGAAACAAGAAAGAAAGAAAATTGTTGAACTAGCGCTTTTCCAAATGCATGATTTCATTATAGTAAAGCATAATTATTTACAACACAGTGAACTTAAAGAGAAAACTACAGTGAAATACGTGCTACTATCTATTCAACTTTCTTAGGCTTAATTCCTTCAAGGGAAAAAAATCTATATGGCATGCAGAGAAATGCTAACAGCACATAAGACATTAATAAACACAGCACTGAACGGAGAGATGTTGAGCCAAAACCACCTCTGATATGTCAGAATTTGAAAACCAAACCAACTGGAATAATTAATAAAACCAAAATTTCTCATGTTTTATGCTGCAACAAAGATCGTCAGTTTTCCTTCTGGTCGAGGCTGCATTTTAATCTAACCACAAAGGTAATTATATGTATTTCATAGATAATAAGGATAATAACTTGGATC
This sequence comes from Vandiemenella viatica, assembly GCA_031002005.1. Classification (NCBI taxonomy): domain Eukaryota; kingdom Metazoa; phylum Arthropoda; class Insecta; order Orthoptera; family Morabidae; genus Vandiemenella; species Vandiemenella viatica. The sequence continues at coordinate 142,166,912 of JARYHS010013630.1, read as the reverse complement.
GAACTGCCCATATTTCAAATGATTTTATTCAATAAGTATATATGAGTGGTGGCTATATTGTACAATTAATTAAATAATACCACCCATGGAATGCATATACAAAGTTTCATACCAACAGAAATTCCTTCTGAGGTGGGATGCATTAAAGTGGAACCCTTGCAAGTTCCGGATGCTGAATGATGTTCCTCACTAAAAATTAATCATAAACTGAATGAACCTTTGTGGCATTAACAAACATTTTTATATGTTAAAATTGGTATGTGGTGTCAGTATTCGGTACATATCATATTTAAAAGCCTCTAGTTACTTACACTTTGTCACAGGCAGGTAGTGTCAGAGGCGTAATGAATTATAGTAACTATTACTAAAGTACAGGAATTTGTTCGAGCGACAAGTGTCGCCAGCCCAGGTATTGACCTGATGACAGAGGTGATTTCGCCACTTATGGGGCCAAGTCGTCGTCGCCACTTCAGTAATGTGCAATTCGTTTGGTGGCGGGTGCGATGTCCACCAGGTTATTGCCGCCCCGCTAAGCATGTCAACCGAGCCTTCGTTTTAGGTAATGTAGAGGATCGAACCCAGGACCTGACGAAGCGGAAGAGCAGCAAGCGCGGTGGCGGTAGCAGCTGGTAGGAGGCGTGGCAGCAGGCAGCCAGGCATCACACGGTCAACTGGAGTCGAGATAACGTGACACCTGACAACGTCGCAGACTTCAGGCTGCGTGCAGTTAGCAACGGAAGCAAGTCGGCAGAGAGCGGCAGTGGAGGACGGATCTACGCCGGCGGCGACTCCAAGGAGGGCGTTTCCGGCACAGCGTAGGGTGTGGACGGCGTGATATCTTTGCAGTGACACAGGTCGGTAAGTGGATCTCAACCTTATTTGTGCATGATGGCAAAGACTCCAGTAACAGTCCAGGACGCCGTGAATGATTTGAATGAGTGGGTTGCTAGCTTGCCTACAGGAAGTGCCACAGTTAAAAGTAAAAGTAGTAATTTGCAGTTCCAAACTTCGTTCTCATCTCAGAGATGTGTTTGATAGGTTAAGGAAAGCAAAATTGACACTTTCCCTCAAAAAATACCATTTTGTGCAGGCTGAGACAGAGTATATAATTCATTTGATCACTCGCCAGGGGATAAACCCCATCCGAGACTGATTTCGGCAGTAAACGATTTTTCCATTCCCACTAATGTTAAAAAACTTCAGTCATTCCTGGGGCTATCCAATTATTATCGTAAGTTAATTGAAGACTACGCACAGAAAGCATAACCACTGACAGAGCTGCTATGCGCGGGGTTCAGTTTCAATGAACCGCTGAGTTTATGTGCGCTATGGAAGCTCTGAAGGAAATTCTGACTACAAAGCCCCTTCTCTGTTACCCCGATTTCCGAAAACCGTCTATTTTAGCCACGGATGCTTCGGGGATCGTGTTGGGGGTGATTTTATCGCAGCTGGTCGATGGTAAAGAGAAATCTATATGTTTCGCGTCAAGGCAACTAAGCCCTGCTGAAACCCGATACAGTGTGACAGATCGTGAACTTTTCGCGGTGGTTTGGGGGATTAAGTACTTCAGTTGCTATCTCCTAGGGGCGAAATTCGAGATCGTAACAGATCACGCGGCCCTTCGTTGGATGCTGATGGTCAAAGACCCTTCGAATCGATTGACAAGGTGGGCTCTGCAACTGTCTGAGTACGATTACACTGTACGCTACCAGGCAGGGGTTAATCACAGGAATGCGGACAATTTGAGTAGGAAGATACGAACAATAACAGCTAAGGAAGGACCCACTCTGTCGCGGCTTCCTGTGGAGCAATCGCGAGACCTCGAGTGTGAGAAATGATGAGGCAGCAAGAAATTTGTTATGCGGTAGAACTTGCTGTGTCTCGTCATGAAATACAGGGAGCGCGTGGTTGTCCCAAAATCGCTGCGTGAAACCCTCATGAAATTACACCATGATGGGATCTTTGGTGGGCACACTGGTTGGAAGAGTGTGAACCATACAATTGCAAGGTAATTCTGGTGGCCTACTAGGAGGCAAGACATTAAGCGCTACATACAGACTTGTCTGGTATGTAACGAGCGCGTGGAAGTCCTAAAAGGAAGTGAAATACTTCAGTCACTTCCGGAGACCCTGTCACCCTTTGAACGTGTTTTAATTGATATAATGGGGCCTTTCAATAGCATCAAAGAGGGCCATTCGTATATTCTCACCATGATCGATGCCTTTTCTCAGACCCAGCGTGGCGGTGTAACGGTTAGCGTTCTCGCCTTGCATTCGGGAGGACGGCGGTTCGAATCCCCGTCCGGGCATCCAGATTTGGGTTTTCCATGGTTTCCCAAATCACTCCAGGCAAATGCCGGGATGCTTCCTTCAAAAAGGCCATGGCCAAATTCCTTCCCATTCCTTGCCCCCATCCTTTCCCGTCTCTAAAGACCTCGCTGTTGAGAGACGTAAAGCAGTTAAAAAAAAAAAAAAAAAAACCTTTTCTCAGTATCTGGTAATGGTACCAATTCCCAATCAATTAGTGGAGAGAGTGGCCATTGCGTTTGTTGTCAACTGGATACTTCGCTTTGGCGTGCCTAATTTTCCTTTGAGTGATTGCGCGACCAACTTTCTATCTAATTTATTCTCTCAAACGTGTAAGCTTCTGGGTATCGAGAAGCTGAAAATGACGCCCTTGAACCCAGCTGGGAAAGGCCATTGTGAAAGGGTACAGAAGACCATAATTAAGTCCTTGCGGTGCTATCTGAACAAGTCCCAAAGAAACTGGGCGAACTTGCTACCGTATGTCGTAAGCACATATAATTGTAGAGACGCCGTTTGAAGTGATGGGCGTGAGATGGACTATGTTCCTAGCCTCAGAGAAATCAACAACGCAAATGTGAGGAGCTTGGCACACAAGCTTAAGAGGATTTGGAGTAGTGTGCGCAAAAGTAACGCTAAAGCCTTTGACACACATAAGAAACACAACGACAGAAAGGCGAGAATGCAAAATATAACCCATGGGTCATACGTCATGCTTAACCAGGAAGCCAGGAAGCTATACCAAGTGGAAAACCAGGTGGGCGGGGCCGTACGAGGTTCTTGAATCGCCATCAGCTGTGACGATAAGGTTGAAAGGTAAAAGGTAAGGAGGTTATAGTGCACAAAACAATTTATTTGGCGCGAAAACCCTGTGGAGCACTCAGATAAGTCCTAACGGGGCTCGAACCAGACAGCTAGTTATGGGAAACCAGCGGCGCCATCTCCACCAGAAGCAGATAAGCGAAAGATTAGGCATATATATAACCTTAAGGGCAAGACCGAGCAGGTCAGCCCACGGATCAACAGCAGTTCCCCCGAGCAGACGGCGTGTGGGCACAAAGTAATGAAAATGACAAAGAGACTGGTAAAAATATAACTTAAGGTAGAGACGGTAGGTGTTTAGGAGTTCTGTAGGGAAGAAGAAGTTCGAGATTCTATTTTTAAAAGAAAAAAAAAGCGTTCTCTTTAAGAATTTTCAGGAAAGTGCACTTGTCGGGATGAGAACTGTGGAACCTAAGATAGAGATCCAGTCTGGACCCTACCTGTAATATCTTTCAGCTTCTAAATCATTATCTATTGTTTGGAATATGGATACTTTTCATAACACATCTGGTTGAGGTCTACTCTACCGGATGGATTAGGACAGTATTTGAAGCACTGTAAGGGCAGTTCTTGGCCGGGTAATGTGATTGCAGGGAAGTGCACGGCAGCAAGGACAGGCGGTGAGGCACCTGACACAGTAGACACCAGAGCGCTGATAAGGCGTCAGGGGTGACCATTGCCGTGTTGGCCGCCACGGGACTGTCTATGCACTAAGTATTCTTGTAAATCGTAGAACATAAGTATTTTAAGAGCAAATAGGGATTAGTGGCGGCTGGTAATTTTATAGTTAATTGTATGTAGTTGGGGTAGGCGGGTAGTATTATTAAGTAAACAGTCTGATTAATTTAGTAAGTAATAAGAAATTTTAGTCAGTTGCAAATTCATTCAGCAAGGCTTATCTGTTAAGGACTAGCTTGTAATAGTCATGGAGCTATTCCGAAGAGAAATCATTCTTTTAATATTAGTCATAGTGATTGCGTGAGGTCACACTTTTAAAATCACTCTGCTAGCAAGTGAAGTTGTCTTTGCAAAGGAGGCTAGTGTGGTAGCGATGAATTTCCATTGGTGTATTGTCACGGAATTTGACTTCCAGGAACTGTGAAATCACAGTACGCAACTTGAGGGTATTATCGAAGTTCTGGAAAAGCCATTCAAAAATAAAACTTTTTATGATGACAAAATTACGCCTACTATGGCAGATAGTCTAAGGGTATTGTATCAAGCCCTGAATCAGGAATTTCAAGACTGGATTGACCTCCTTCCCAGAGGGGGTAATTGCCCTAAACGTGCATTACTTTCCCTCGGAGGAAAATTGCTAAAACAGGTATTCAGGACATTAACGGAAAGTGAATTAGAACATTTACAGTCACGGCTAAATACCCTAGAACAGTCGAATGACAATGTACAAATTAGCCTATCAAAACAATTAATATTAATGACAAACCTGGAGTCCTCCATAACAAATAATATGAAGGCCATAAAGAAACTCGCTGATGTATTCATTGCAAAGACAACCGAACTTCAAGATACTTTCGTAATATTAGAAAAATTGAAACACTTTTTGTACAACAATTGTACAGCACACAAGTTTTGCATCAGCTATTCTTAGCCATTACTAATACGTGCACGGAATTAACCCGTTTGCGAATAGCATTAATGCAAGCTACTGCGGGTAAGCTTAGAGATGTATTGATACATCCTAAAACTTACCTAAAGTATCTGCAACTGATTCAGAAGCAGTTAGAAACAGAGTGGCATATGCTTTTCCCATGTACTTTAGAGAATTTCCATAGATACTATCAGATAGCAACAGTTAACATAGCGCTGATGGGGCAAAATTTAAGAATACTCATTGATGTGCCTATCGGATCAGTAGACGCCATTCTAGACTGCTATGATATCCATACATTCCTGGTCCAATGGGAGGAGACTAGCGACTATGTTCAATGGAAGATGCAAGATGTACTCTTAATTAATAAGAATCAGCAATCCTACACTGTGCTCAAAGTAGACGAGCTTGGCAGATGCAAAAATTCCATTATTATGATTTGTCCATTGTTGACGTTGCACGATCACAGCAAAGCCTGTTGCGAAACATCTATGTTTTTTAATGGTTATTTCTCGGACCAGTGACAATGGGAAATCATGACACTACAGCATCCTTACCTGGCAACATTGCATAGTAATTGGATTTTTGCAATGCTAAATCCTAGTAGTATAACAGTCACCTACTGGGACGACCAGATGGAGCCACATGATAATAAAATAGAGTTAAGAGGGGCGGGAGTCATAGAGAATGCTACCCAATGTCAACTTATTGGGGAAAACTTCATTATTTCCCCCCCCCCCCCCATGTGTAGACCATCTATGAGTCAGAGCCTCGATTAAAAATAGAGTTAAGAGGGGCGGGAGTCATAGAGAATGCTACCCAATGTCAACTTATTGGGGAAAACTTCATTATTTCCCCCCCCCCCCATGTGTAGACCATCTATGAGTCAGAGCCTCGATTTCCCGCAATACCATCTTCCGAAATTCAATAGAAGCACCTACCATAGCCAAAAACTTGTTGAGTTAAATAAAACAGATCCGCATATAATGAATCTTGAAATAACTAAACATTTGAAGCAGGCATAAGATTCTATTAAATACAACCATCTACCAGGGGCTATGGGAACACAAATACATACACAGAGTAAACATAAAACTATTGTAACGACTATGGGTTTCACTGGCATTTTGGGAGCAACCACAATAATTGTCCTTATACTGTATCTGTACAAATGCTACGCCAGACAGGCAGCACAGGTTAATGTTGAGGCAGTGATACCGACGGCGGCTCAGATTATTGTTGACATATGCTCATCTCTGGTTCTGCAGGCACGCAATAGTGTGTATACACTTACTTTGTTGTTAAGAATTCCTTGGTGTATTTCACTGTGTTTATAATGTATGATTCCTAATACTTGTTTTGTGCCTCCAGGGTCAGACACCTTCCACAAAGGAATGACTAAAATTATTATGATGTTGTTGTTACATTAAGATTGTAAGCAGGAAGACACAGTCCATTTCTGAAACTTTAAAGAAGAAATTAATACATGACTTATCACAGGCTGAATGGCACGTTAGCGGAGTAATGCTGGTTTCATCGGTGGGAGTATGTCAGAGGCGTAATGAATTAAAGTAACAATTACTAAAGTACAGGAATTTGTTCGTGCTACAAGTGTCACCAGCTCAAGCGTTGAACTGATGACAGAGGCGATTTCGCCACTTACGGGACCGAGTGGTCATTGCCATTGTGCAATTCGCTTGGTGGTGGGAGCGATGTCCACCAGGTGATTGCTGCCCCACTATGCAGGTCAACTGAACCTTTGTTTTAGATAATGTAGCAAGGAGCGGTCACTTGAAGACGAGAGCCCATCGCACGTGCCTCGGCGATCGACTTGCCGACTCAGCCAGCTACCCGCTCGTCGCCTAATCGCTAAGTGCTTTTTCTGCAGACCGATATCGGGGTGGACTGTGGCTTTCGGTGATTACTTGCCATGTATCGCAAACTTCTACTACAATAAACTTGCAATAGCCTGTCTACCAGTTTATTCATAATTCCAGTAGGCAAAGTATTCCCTCACCTGTTTGCTTGCCGCAGGGCGTGGTGTCAGAGATAGCAATTATTCTTAGCAAGCAGGCAGCAGACTAACAGCGGTCCAGTAACTGATGGCCGCCCCGATTTGCGAGAAGAGGAGTACTAGATACGTAAGTCCACACCCCATTGGCCACACCATCCTGACAAACCCGTAGCACAGATCAACCCCAAAAAGGCCCACCACAGTAGTGAAATACTTCAATTTCTAAGCACTTTATAGAAAACTGGCAGATATTGGAAGGTATATTTTCACACTGACTCATTGTTTATTATTACTATTTTTAGTTATGTTGCTTTTTCTTTATTCATACTTTTTATGAAGAATAATACATTATCCCCCAGGGACTCATGACTTATGGTACCCATGTCCTGGATTTGCACCTAATGCACCCGCATGGATCTGGAATTGCTTCTATTTGGACCAGTCACCTTCTGCCAATTTTCCTCTCGGCATTCTTTGGTCAACTGTTGTTCTTTTCTGATCCTGATGGTATATAAGGTTTATCGAAAGGGTATTGACAATGGGTATAAAATGTGTTGAATTCAGGATCCTGTCTAATTTAGTGTTGACTATAGGAGCAAGTGCAGAGGTTCATGTTAAAAAAAAAATAAAAAAAAAAATGGATATTATCATTCAAATTTTACCAGCAACAGTTATACAAGTATATAATGAAATACTAATATTCAGGAAGCAGAAAATGACTTTAGCATACATTGTTATTAATCAATATAATTAGTCACTTTGAAAATGAACAAATAAATTTTTAATGCATCTACAATAGTTATGCTTACCCTATTTGCCAATCCTTTATATAATTTTGAATGTTAATTCTGGTCTATTTAAACAATAAAAACATAACTTGCAAAAAATTTATATTTCACATTACACATAAAACATTTAACCGTTAAGAAAATTAAAGAAGAGTAAAATTATTTTTTTATTAAAATTACATTACTGCTCACTAAATTTATCATATTTAATACCAAGACCATGATTCTAATGATTATCTGTTTGTACCAAAATGTGAAATATGACTTGAGGAGTTCATTCATCAAAGAGGAAAAGTGAATTTCATCAGATAAATTCAAAATAAGCTTAAATTGACACAGTTCAGAGTATATCTGGATCTATATTGAAATATGTTTCAAAAGCTGATGGTACCCAGAGCTCATCAAAAGAAACTGATTTTCACCTTGATGCAAGGAATAATTTAAATGAAATCTTCTCATCATGATTAAGCAAACAAGATGTTGGACAGACAGAAGTGTCTATAATCCATAAGGAAGTTGAATCAGTATATATTAAGAGTGACAGTGAAAAATGCTCACACTACCAAAGAAAATAAGCTAGTAAATTTATTTAATATACAGGTCTTGAGAGATAATTCACATTGGAGTATAACCATTCTTGATTATTAAACAGGAATCGATTATTTTCAAAACAGAGAAGGATTATTCGACAATGCATCTAGGCAAGGATTAAAACCAAAAGTTTGTTGTCGATATTCATCAACAGAATGGTTCTATAAGTGAGTGCCTCATCCTCTTTAATACTATGTGTTGTCTGGAGACTGTGCTCACCCCAATAGCTCGGCAACCTTCGATAATACCCAAGTGTTAGTTACAATGACTGTCACCATGGCACTGCTTGGCTAACCGGATATTTCAAATAAATAACTACATTTGATTTTATTTGCATTTATATTGCTAAAAGGAAAAGTAAATTTCAAATAAATAATGAAGTCTGATTTTATTTGCACTTACATTATTCAAAGAAAATGTAACTGTGATGCTATCTGAAAGACATTAGTTTGTTCTGAAGTAACGGTACAAAAATACGAAAAATTATAATGCGAGACAGAGAATAAAAAAATTACGTCGCGACATTCGTTTAAACATATATGCTGCTTTTTGTTTATTTACAATAACCACAGATATTCAAATAAGAAGAAGAGCTTCCAATATCTGCACTGTATTATCTGCAGCCACTGGTGGCCTTTAACCACTGCGAGGCCCCAGGCAGCAGATTTTCATGAGGCCCTTGTCCTTTGTGCAAAGTATGTGAATCGAAAGAAGGTATTTCTTATGACTGACGAGAAATGCAAAAGTTATAAATAAATAAATTTTGAATTTTAAAATATTACATTAGAGATTTATAAATGTTAACTAAAAGACAAGTTAGTAATGATTACAAACTAAGGTTTATAAATGTCTTGAAATATGTAAGCAGGGATTCAAAAATAATGTTTGCACCTTTTCCTAATACTAAAATCATTAATTAAAACACCAAGTTTCTTTTGATAGCCAGTTTCCTTTTTAAACTACCTGACTCAGATTTTTAACTGGCATCACGTTAATGCAAACTCATTTCATAAACCTTGTTTTATACATAAGTCTAAGTCAGAAATAATTTACAAGTGCTTTTACATAGTTTCTTAACAACTCATTATTTACTGTAAGTTCTGTTAATAATGTAAGATTCGCTAAAACTTAATATCTTTTAATTTTTATTTATGTACTGAGGATACATGCCCCACAAACGATTTTGTAACACATTCAGATAAGGCCACACTAGACTAATACTGGTCTACACAGTCACCACAACGACACTTCTCTTCACTTCTGCTCACTTGATTGAAGTTACTTCAAATGACACTGCAAGTCGTACGACACTTGGCCGACTACCCACCATCGTTGGTTTGGATTACTTTTTGATGGTGTGGTCTGGTGGATATGAAGAAGCATAAGGAAGCCATTTAGAAATTTTCAGTCCTTTATGGCCAAATGTTTTTTTCGTGTTATCGATTACCTTAAAAAAAATGTATTTTCTTCAACCTCAGTTCCATGTTGATCAAATTTTTGTGAAATTGTGTCATTCTAACCCTTTCAGGCCCTGCATGCACAATTGTGCATGTGTGGTTTTTCGCACTTTATTTCTTTGTGATTCACGCTAGGAAGTTCAGGCCAGCATTGCACATTTGTGGTGGGACTGTGGCAATGCATGCAATGTGTTTTAGTTCCATGTTTCATCACTGGATAGCACCAGCAGCCGGTAAACTTTCAGTTCAGCTACAATGGCGGCAAGGAAGCATGCGTTCGAAGTTTTGTCTATATTGTTGTAATATAAATTGTGTTTAGATCATTTTAATGACATAAATCTACTGTAAAGAGATCATTTTATGTAAATACCTCATAAATTGTTAGTTTTAAAAAAAATTATTGTAGGTATAATCTGAAACATTAGCACATGCACCATTGTGCATGCTGGGTCTATAGTCACGACTTTATGGTAGTGGCATGTTGACAAAGTGTTGATATCTCCATTTGTTTTGACATATATAGCTATCATTTCTGAAAGCCAGGTGACGCTATATGATTCTGTGATGTTGTAATGTAATTCCTTTGAAAATATCACACAATCTGTTATTTATCATAAAGTGAAACTTAAAAATTAATTCCTGGTGCAATTTCAGCACCTCTGAGTGATTCTGTGATCGCTGATTTGCTAAACTCATCAGATGTATAGGATTTCAGCAGTGATGATGATACCCTCGACTCCACTTAGCTCCCAGCTGCAAAGAGGAATGTTGAAAACTCGTGTGAAAGTTCGTCTAGGTCATCCTCATCAGGTAAAGATTTTGAAGAAACATGTACTTCAAAATACAATGAATATGATATTCAAAAACACCAAAATGATCACCTAGAGAATGTAAACCAAGGCCAGCAACATAAGCAACAATCACTAGAACAAGAGGAACAACACAAACATATTCTGGCTACAGCTGCATCGGCAAATGGTGAAACATCTGATCGTAGACATATTTGGAGAAAGAGGCCTTTTCCATCTCAAGAGTCACCACCTTCTGAAGATCAGGTAGCGCAGTACATCTTGTCACTTATTTATATTAAAACAGAGATTTGTGTAGAATGCTTTCCAAGAAAAGTTTGATTTTGTTTGTTTCAGGATGTTGCTAAAGTTGCAACATCCGAAATTACTTCAATTAGCAATTCTTAGAAGACACTGCAGCATGTACAAACATGTACACATGTCTAAAACAGGATAACAGCTTGCAACAACCTCACAGGAAATCAAAAAGTTATTTGGTGTGCACATTATAATGGGATGTGTAAAATACTCTCGAGCAAGAATGTGTTGGAAACGTGCTTTTCGCCTTCCATTTGTGGCTAATGCTCAGTCAAGAAGTCGTTTTTTCACTTTGCGAATGGCTCTTCATGTTGTTGATACAAATGGTTTTAGAAGAATAAAAGGAAAACAGACTATGGAAAGTTCAACTTGCTAGTGAAGGCGTGAAAGCTATGTTCCTCAAACAGAGGAGATTTTCTATTGATGATACCATTTTGTGGTCGTTGCTCCATAAAACAATATGTCCCAAACAAGCCCAGACCAACAGGACTTCAAAATTTCGTTCTAGCCACAAGCGGTGGATTAGTTCTGGATTTAGAAATTTATCAGGGCAAGTCAACTCCTTTGCCACAAACAGATTTGGGCCTTGGGCCAGGAATTGTTTTGGATTTATCAGTAGCTCTTCCACAGGGAGTGCACATTTATTTTGATCGGTTTTTCACAACATTGGCTCTCCTGGATATGCTGAAATCAAAAGGAATGGAGGCGACAGGCACTATAATGAAGAATAGAGCAAGGGACGTACATTTATCAGAAGAGAAGGCACTGAAACAAGTTGGCATGGAAGAGTTTTGTCGAGATGACGAAAAAATTGTTGTTGTGCAGTGGCAGGACTCCAAAGCTGTTACTGTGCAATACCATAAACATTATTCATTTCCCTTCACTGACAAACAACCAGAGATTTGCTTGCATTCTTTTTCAATTGTCTCCAGAATATAATGCACTCACGTACAGCGACATTTGCACTTTCACTTATAGTCAGTTTACCTCCGCAAAAAACTGATAGAACATGTGCAATTTGGTAGTTTGCCTCTCCTAATAAAAATATGCTCTTTCTGGAATTTCGTAATCCTGAAACTATCTATTAGAACTAAACAGTATGTGATAACTACTGAATAATTGTAATGACAGTAACAATTAACATGGGAGTGCGCCACTACTCTTGCATAGCTTATAGAAAGATGAATCAGTGCAAGTTGGCACAGGTTACAGTTCTCCAAATGGTGTAAAAATTTATTTGTGAGTGTTTTATGGTAAAATGATAAAAAATAGGACCTACACGTTAAAAATTTTAACTTTGAAAAATAAGGGACACCCTAGTGGTCAGCACAATATGTAAAAGGCAATAATAAATCATAATGTATAAACTTTGGTCAAGCAAAAACATTATCAAAAGTTCTTAATTAATTTGAAATTTAGCCTAGGCTGGGACAATGCTTGGTATTCATGATTACAGCAGATACAATTAGTAATTTAAGTTTTTTATGTTACTTTCATTAGCAACATTGTTACTGAAAAGCAGTTCTACATTTTTTCAACCATAAAGTTTATCCATATTTTTTTAACTATAAAATACTACGGCAAGCAAACTTAATGAATTTATCATGGCAATTAATTTGTTTTTTTTTTTATTAAGATGGGCAAACACTCATAGTGTAATCATTGGTCATAATATCTGTAACGGCGAGAGAACTTAATACATATTCCATATTATTAAACAGTTGAGCACCTCCAAAGAAATTAACTACCAGAATAGTTGATTTGGTAACATATTTGGTGTGATGTCCACTTAAAATAACCTAATAACTCATGTGCAGCAAACATGAAGAAAGACCATTAACGAAAGTTGTCAGTAAAATACCTAAAAAACAAATAAACAGTAATGCATAAACTTTGGTCTATCAACAACATTAGTGAATGTTTTAATTAAATTGAAATTTATCCTAAGCCAGAATGACAATTGGCATTTGTGGTTACAGCAGAAGTTCTTTTAAGTTGCTTTCATTAACAAAATTTTACTGAAAAGCAGATCCAGGTTTTTTAGCCTCAAAATTTATCAATATTTTTTAGCTATGAAATGCTACAAAAAGCAAACTTAATGAACATATTATGGCAATTAATTTGCTAGCAGTTGCTTAGCTATTACATTGTGGACATAACCATGAATTTCTTCTATTGATATCTCTGGTCGCTGTTTTGTGAGCTGAGGCTAACACGTGACACTGTTCTCCAGCAAATAGCTATCGAGGTGAGTGAGTGAGCTTATGAAATTATATAGTAGATAATTAAATCTATAAATTCATGTATGATCTATTCTATGTAGCAGTTAGTAGAACCAGGTGCAACATACCTCAAGAATTATTTGATAATAGGAAAAAACAGGAATGTTTATTAAAAAGTCAGAGAAAGTTTGCAGGTAACAGATAATCACAAAATATATCAATAAAATAAATCATCATTATCTGGTTTTGAAATTACAATTTTCCTAGAAAGATTTTCATAACTAAAAATTTCCATCATTTTTGGTGGGCTTTCTTTCACTAATGTTGTTGCTTGACCAAAATTTATGCATTACGGTTTATTTGCTTTTTAGGCATTTTACTGACCACTTTTGTTATTGGTCTTTATTCATGTTCGCTGTATGTGAGTTATTTGGTTATTTTAAGTGGACATCAGACCAAATGTGTCACTGAATCGACTATTCTGGAAACTTATTTCTGAGGAGTTGCTCAACTGTTTCATAATATGGAATGTGTATCAAGTTCTCTGGCCGTCACAGATAATATGACCAATGTTTACATTATTACTGTTAATCCAGTCTCAATAATAAACAATGTGATGCTTTCGAAGCAAACAGGATTTTTTTTTTTTTTTTAATTTTGCAGAGTGAACTTTAAGTGTCAAATGCAAGTCAAGTTTGTATTTAAGCTAGTTCGAGTGTATGACCTTTGAAACAGTTACATGAAAGCGAGATTGTTCCTATCCATGTTTAATACCTGCCTCTATTAATGCTTCTGAGTTATTCAAGCTTGTAATATCCAGCCTCTGCTGTCATTAATTTTTCGTCGCCTCTCCGTGTATTTGTGAGACATTTCGCCCAGCCATTTTGTGAGACGGCAGAGGGTGGAATTCCTGTCTGGCGACACTTTGACAGCATGGCTGTGTCTTTTGTTTGTTTGACGCAGGTACAGATGGAGCCCCCGAATGCTGGAGGGGTGCTAGTGGACATGCGGTAGCAAGGGACTTGGGGGTGAGACCCCGGATAGTACGCATTTGTGTATGTGTGGATAGAGACTCCAAATACGTGGAGGCTGCGATTTGTCACGACATCATTTGTCGTGGTGTTTTCTTCATGTGCCTCCACGAGTGAACTCACCTCTGTTGGTGGATGGTGTTAAAAGTGTTCCATCATCGTGAAGGAAACCTCTAAACTGTCAATGCTGACAGTTTCCTGCAGTTACGATAAGTGACAATTTTATATTGTCGCACATCAAGTGGATCAGGCCACGAAGAAGGAAAGACTGTCGTAGCATAGTGGTTACGCTAAGAGACTGTGGGACTAAAGGTCGTGGGTTCGAATCCATTAAGTGCTGTAAAATTTTAATTTCTTAACTTTGTGTAAACTATTCTGGAATATTCTTGTTGTTACTAGTGTTAATGATCTAGACTGTTCTTCATCACTATATAAGCGATACTCCTTTCTAGCCGGAGTCAGTTCGCTCCGTGCTTCTGTACTGTGCCAACTATTAATAAAGCTTCGTTGCCTTAAACTGAGTGTTTCGTCTACGACCCCGCTACGCCCTAGGATTCTGAATTTGGTTTACTACGTGACATTATTTTGGTGGAGACGCCGGGTAGCGAGACAGTCAGTACTCTCTTCATTCTCTTGCTGTTCCTCCACTGGATTCCTCGAGAGACAGTCGGCATCCCAGTGCTTCTTTCCACTTTGGTAGACTATACTAATGTCGTATTCTTGAAGACGTAATGCCCACCTGGCAAGTCGTCCTGATGGGTCCTTAAGGCCTGTTAACCAGCAAAGTGAATGGTGATCTGTTACAACAGTAAATGGTCGTCCAAAGAGATATGGTCGGAGTTTGCAGACAGCCCATATGACAGCAAGACACTCACGTTCCGTTGTTGAGTAGTTTCTTTCGGCTTTGTTGAGAGTCCTGGAGGCATAGGCTATTACCTTCTCTTTCACATCCTGAATCTGTACTAATACAGCGCCAATTCCATAACCACTAGCGTCTGTATGCAGCTCAGTAGGCGCTTTCTCATCATACAGCCCAAGCACAGGGTCAGTCGTCAGAGCCTTTTGCAAAATGAGGAAAGAATCTTGTTGAGATCTACCCCAGAGGAATTTAGCACCACTTTTTAGCAATTCTTGGAGCGGCCTGGCTTTCATACAAAAGTCTTTTATAAAGTGTCGATAGTAAGAGCATAGGCAAAGAAAGCTCCTGACATCACTGGTATTCTTAGCAACAGGAAATTCCGTTATAGATCTCACCTTGTCGGGATCTGGCCGCACACCCTCACCTGACACAAGATGCCCAAGTATTTTTATTTCTTTAGCTCCGAAAAGACACTTTCTTGGGTTGAGCTGCAAGCCACTTTGTTTCAGGCACATAAGAACAGCTCTCAGTCTTTTCATGTGTTCATCGAAGGTTTCGGAGAACACTATAACATCGTCTAAATAACAGAGACACATCGTCCACTTCAGATGACGTAAAAGATTATCCATCATACGTTCGAATGTTGCTGGCGCATTACACAAACCAAATGGCATTACATTAAATTCATACAGGCCAGAAGGTAATAGCCTATGCCTCCAGGACTCTCAACAAAGCCGAAAGAAACTACTCAACAATGGAACGTGAGTGTCTTGCTGTCATATGGGCTGTCTGCAAACTCCGACCATATCTCTTTGGACGACCATTTACTGTTGTAACAGATCACCATTCACTTTGCTGGTTAACAGGCCTTAAGGACTCATCAGGACGACTTGCCAGGTGGGCATTATGTCTTCAAGAATACGACATTAGTATAGTCTACCAAAGTGGAAAGAAGCACCAGGATGCCGACTGTCTCTCGAGGAATCCAGTGGAGGAACAGCAAGAGAATGAAGAGAGTACTGACTGTCTCGCTACCCAGCGTCTCCACCAAAATAATGTCACGTAGTAAACCAAATTCAGAATCCTAGGGCGTAGCGGGGTCGTAGACGAAACACTCAGTTTAAGGCAACGAAGCATTATTAACAGTTGGCACAGTACAGAAGCACGGAGCAAACTGACTCCAGCTAGAAAGGAGTATCGCTTATATAGTGATGAAGAACAGTCTAGAACATTAACACTAGTAACAACAAGAATCTTCCAGAATAGTTTACAAGAAAAACTTTGACCCCTTTGGAAAGAGATGGCTTCCAGTGATTCCCAAGCACATGCGCATCGAAATTCTTCAACATTTCCACGACGTGCCTACAGTGGGCCATTTAGGGTTTATTAAGACTTATGACAGAATCCGGAAGAGATTTTTGTGGCCAGGATTATTTAGAAGTGTTCGTCACTATGTTTCGCACTGTCGAGAATGCCAGAGAAGGAAGACAGTTCCTCAGAAACCACCTGGACGACTTATACCAATTCCGCCTGCAGAAACGCCTTTCCAGCATGTCGGTATTGACTTACTCGGACGATTCCCGACTTCTACTAGTGGCAATAAGTGGATTATCGTTTGTACTGATTATCTGACTCGGTACGCCATTACAAAACCTTTGAAAACAGCTGAAGCCCCTGAGGTTGCAAAATTCATTGTGGAGGACATTTTATTAAAACATGGGGCCCCAAGCTCAGTGATCACGGATCGAGGAAAGGTCTTCCAGTGGAGACTTGTGAACGAGATCAACACATCACACATCAAATGACGACTGCTTAACACCCTCAAACTAATGGCCTTACAGAACGTTTCAACAAAACACTTGCTGACATGCTCTCCATGTACGTGAGTGTCGAACAAACCAACTGGGATGAGGTGCTGCCTTTTGTGACGTTCGCCTACAATACTGCCAAACAAGACACAACCGGATTTACGGCATTCTTCCTGGTACCCGGACGTGAATCAACAACGACCATGGATACTGTGTTCCCGTTCCATCCTGACGACGTGAACGAAGATTACATCGCAAAATTAGTAACAAGGGCTGAGGAGTGTCGGCAGTTATCTCAGCTCCGCACACTGCAGGCTCAAGAGAATGACCGCCGGAGGTATGATGCAAGTCACCGTTCTGTTTCATACCAACCTGGCGACCTCGTCTGGATATTTACTCCCATCCGTAAGGTTGGCCTGGCTGAGAAGCTCCTCAGACGTTACTTTGGACCATACAGGATTGTACGAAGGTTGTCTGATGTCACTTATGAAGTCGAGGATTTCGATCCATACTCAAAACGATGAAAGGTGAGAGACACAGTTCACGTGCTGCGACTGAAGCCTTACATGGACCCTTCGAACCAGAGTAGACTAGAAGATCCAGCATTCTTCTGTAAACCAAAGGGCCCCAAGAGCTGTACGTCTCATCCGGGCTCGAAGACATCGACGACTAGGGACATCACTGCCCAACAGGAACCAAGGCGCGCGGGACCTACGACTCGCTCCATGACCAGTGCAACGTAACATCGGGACGCTGTTCCCTTAAGGAGGGAGCAATGTCGCACATCAAGTGGATCAGTCCACGAAGAAGGTCAGACTGTCGTAGCGTAGTGGTTACGCTAAGAGACTGTGGGGCTAAAGGTCGTGGGTTCGAATCCATTAAGTGCTGTAAAATTTTAATTTCTTAACTTTGTGTAAACTATTCTGGAATATTCTTGTTGTTACTAGTGTTAATGTTCTAGACTGTTCTTCATCACTATATAAGCGATACTCCTTTCTAGCCAGAGTCAGTTCACTCCGTGCTTCTGTACTGTGCCAACTGTTAATAAAGCTTCGTTGCCTTAAACTGAGTGTTTCGTCTACGACCCCGCTACGCCCTAGGATTCTGAATTTGGTTTACTACGTGACAATATTAACATTTTTACCCAGTATATGCCCAAACTTAAAGAGTTTTCTTGCTCTCGCTAGCCAGGAACTTTGTGTTTGTTGTCTGTTTGCTTCTGTTCATTTTCTTTGCTGGCTGAGTTCATTTTGTTTGTGTACTGTTAAATAAACATGTATTTTTTTATTTGATTAATTCTGCACTTGGGTTTCCTTTTTTTTGTATTTAGAGGGTGTAATTTAAATTTATACCTGTCCATGCAAACCAAAAATATTAAGAATACATTTTTAACACATGAATTTTTCCTTCTCATGCACAGAGAATGGGAATGTTTAAGGTCTTAAAGAACCAAGACATTTCAAGCTCAAGCTTACATTTGGTCAGATCATATCATAATCTTTCATCATAAAAACTGGAACTACTCTAGTCCTGTGACGATACACAAAAAATAGTCACGGGCTTACACTAGTCTTCAATAAATTTACTGCCAAACTTACGTATTATGATCTTAAAATCAGTTAATTGTGACGTCTTATTTCCTACTCTGGGATTTAATTTACATTTCTTCCTCTTTTACCACTAAACTAAAGATTTATTCAATGTTAAATATCTCTGTTTGTTAGCAAAGGAACTACTTTGTTGCTCCACGCACATCTGATCTGAATTTTCGTAAAACTATTTGTTGCTCAGCTTATGTTGGCCTACAGATTCTGTTCTTTAGGTTCTCTAGTTTCATTTAAATGTTATTTCATTTTATTCTGTGCTGTCTTGAGAAAGCTATACACGTCCTTGTTTGTGTTGTGCCTAACAGTAACTGGAAAAATAGTTTATATCTTTTGAATTCCTTGCCAATAAGTTAAAAATGCTACTGATTCTAGTCATTCATTACTTTTCCTACCTTAATTTTATCTTTTCTGCCTGTAATCTACACAATTCTTAGAACTATCTGTTTACTTCATCTAACAGCTTTCTTTAACAATGTGATACCAATGTGAACTTTCCTGCATTCCTAGCAAACTATTCCATTACAAGAGTATCAGTACAATTAAGAAAGGGAGGAGATTACAAGAATGGAGGAATAAATGACTATTCCAAACCAGAAAATAGTATAATTTAGAACCCATTACACAAAAGAGATCTGTAAGAATAAAATATAACAGAGATAAGAGACAGCAAGACAGTAGGGAACACTTGAAACAACTAAACAAGAACTAATAGCAACAAAGACATGTTAAAAATTGGTTTTTGAAAAATATTGTAGGTACAGGGGGACCATTGAATGAATTATGTAGAATTGGCTTTATTAGAAAATTGAGGGGAAGGAATGGCATTCCAACAATTGTAGATGAAGCTAAGACATAAGTTACTGAGGATTTTATTTCTAAAAAGGCAGTAAATGGTTTAATAAGACTATTAGAGACTACTATTCATAGCTGTTAGGTGCAAAATCATATGAGGAGCTGTTACATACCACTAATAATGAGCAGATTAAGAAGCTGGAAATATATCCTGAGATTTATTAAAGATAGGTAGATATGACCCTACCTTGAAATATTATCTAGATTCTGTATGGAGATTTTCTACTTACAAGAGGACTGGCAAAGTACCATTGTAGCGCTGGTCATTGTAAGAGGGCAACAAATCACAGTAGTGGATAACATGTTGGAGATGTTTATGTTTATACATCAGAAATATAAGTGATGAAAGAAACTGAAAATAAAACAGTATATATCCCCCCTCCCTCCCCCCCCAAATTGCTGTCATTAGTCTCTTGACTGGTTTGATACAATCTTCCATCCCTTCCTATCTTGCGCTAACCTTTTCATCTGAACATACCCTGTACAACCCACATCCTCAATATCTGCTTCATATATTCTAATCACTGTCTTCCTCTGCAATTCTTACCTTCAACTGTTCCCTCCACTACCAAGTTAACCAATCCTGAATGCCTCAAAATATGACCTACCATCCTGTCTCTTGTTTCTGTAAGACTCTTCCAAAAACTTCTTTCCTCACCCATGTAATGGGCAAAAATTGTAATTATAGTAGTCAAAGTATAATATAGTTAAAGTTACAGCAAGAGGCTGTTAGGCATATGGTATGCGATGGGCATCGGCCAGGGAGAAGTAGTTCTGCTAGCTCAGCTATTGAGCAAACAGCTGGCCGCGCTCACACAGGCTGTCGCGAGGAGAAGCCTTGAGGAAGCAATGGAAACATCTGACCCACTAACGACAGTAAAACGTGACCAGCCATCATGTAGCTTCTGGAACATGATTGAAGGGCGTTGCCTGGCCATAAGGTTAGGAAAGCGGTCATGCTGTTGTCATGGGGGGCATGATATAAGGACACGACGTGAGGTCGGGGGCATTGAGTCACAAGGGTGATTGTTGTCACCACTATGTCCGTCTGAGCGCCGAACCAGGGACCGCCAGCCGCCACGTACGCCATGTGCCTAGTTCGCCTTACTGCCCACAACACCTAGAGATGTCAGTAAGTGCAGATTACCTAATTGGCCGATGTGGAGTTATGGAGTTCTGTTGACGGGGAGCCACTTAAGCTGTACTAGTCGTAGCTGAGAATCAATAAACTGGAAGAGGTGTACCAACTGGCTCTTTTGACAGAAGTTCACTCCATCTCCATTCACTCTTCAAGCTGTTCATTAGCACCTGCCAACGTCCTAGTCGGAAGGTATGACGAAGCTGTGATGCCAAGTAAAACCGACCGGCAAGTTAGTTCCATTGGGCCGACACGGCGGTACGACGTACTCGCCTTTCCTGACAAACCTGTACTGGCAAAAACCGCCATTACACCCATCATCTCTAAAACTCAAATCATTTTATCAATCCACTTTATCTTCAATTTCCTTCTATAGCACCACATTTCAAATGCTTCAATTTTCCTTCTTTCTGATTTTCCTAAAGTCAATGCTTTGCTGCCACAAAGTGCTGTGCTCCACACATAGAGTTTTAAAAAGTTCCTTTTGGATCCTAGATTAATATTTGAAATTAAAAGATATCTCTTTTCATGAAAGCTATTTTTTTTTAGTGCTAGTCTACATTCAACATCAGTCATGGGGTACATCCTAGGTAGAAAAATTTATGAACTTCCCCTATCACATCTGGCCCTATTTTTATATTTAATCTACTGTAATTGGTATCATTTCTACTATATTTCACCACTTTTGTCTTGCTTTGGCTAATATTTAGTCCAAAATCTTCCTTCAGTATTTTGTTCATGACACTCAGTAACTTCTCAGTAGCCTCAGCCTGTTCTGCTAACAAGACAATGTCATCAGCAAATTGTAATATACTGATTTATTTCCCTTGAACACTTATGCCACATTCAAATCGTTGTTTCACTTCCCTTATTGCTTCTTCTACATACAAGTTGAATAATAACGGGGATAGGCTAATTTTGTTATAGCTACTTGATTCTTATACATGTTATAAAGTACTCTTCTTTCGCAGTATATGCCACATCTACTTTACCTACGACCATTTCCTTCTCTATTTCTTCGCACTTTTCTTGCAGCTTTCTTTCTTTTGCTGTTTTGGATTTCCTGTTTATTTGATTTCTAAATTGTCTGTATTGCTCTCTTCCTGCTTCATCCTGAGCATGTTTGTGTCTTCTCATCTTATCCATCATCTCCAAAATTTCTACTGTGATCCAAGGTTTTCAGGTGGCTTGTTCCCTAAAGCCTAATGTTTCTTTACCAGCTTTCATTAATCTGATCTTCAATACATTCCATTAATCCTCAGTTGAGCTCCTTTCAAAGGTACTTCTTAGATCCACATCTACCATTTCTTCAAATTTTTCTCTTGTGACGGATTGTTTCAATTTATTCAGATCCAGTTTGTTCTGCTTGTATTGCTTCTTTATTCTCTTGTATTTCAATCTGTACTTCATAACTTATGGTCAGAATCTATGTCTGCTTTTGGGTATGCTTTACAGTCCATACCATGATTCCTGAATCTCTGTTTGACTAACATATAATCTACCTGATATCTTACTGTATCCCCTGAACATTTCCAGGTGTACATCCTTCTTGTATGATTCTTAAATAGTGTATTCCAGGGGGGGGGGACTAGGGGGTTCAAGCCCCCTCCCCAGAAGTATCTAGGTCCACCTCCGACATTGTAATTTTGGAGTTTTTTTTTAGCTCTGCGGATTCAAGGCCCGAGGGGACTATAGATACTACCTTTTGCCCGACTGAAGCCCCCCCCTCCCCCCAAGCCAAAATCAACTGAAGGCAAGCCCCTCCAGCCAAAATCCACTCAAGACAAGCCCCCCCCCCCAAACCAAAGTCTGCTCAAGCCCCTCCCAAAGCAAAATCCTGGATCCGCCCCTGCCTTGGACCACTCCCCCTCTTCTGCCCTCCTTTTGGTGGCCACTTGCAAGTAGTGGGTGACTCATTACACTGGGAATCTTTCAGTTGCCAGAGCCTCGGAGTGAAGGAGTTGGTTGAAAGAGGTGAAAAAGCCTGATCAGGCCATATTGTAGTGTAGTAAGGGACTCACATTTTGGGTATCAATTACAGGAGCTGGAGAATGTGCCAAGAAATGCTGCTAGATTTGTCACTGGAAACTACCGCAAAAGACAATCAGTAAGTGATGTGACAAAGGAGCTGGATTGAAAGTCAGTGCAAGACAGGAGAAGAGTGGAGAGAATCATGGAAATGTGTAAGGTGAATATTGGTGATGAAGCTTGGAAAGATATTGGTGGAAGAATTAGGAGAGGTACCTGGACGGAAAAAGTTGGCAGGAGCACAAATTTCACTCAATTTCAGGCATAAGGGCATGGAAAGATTTTCTTTCGTAGCTAAAGGGGTCAGGGATTGGTATACATTACCAAGAGAAATGATGAATAAATTTCTAAAAACACAAAAGAATTTGAAGTTAAAATTGGTAGAGGGAAAAAGTAGGCGAGAAAAGGAAAGGGAAAAATGGGTGTCTAGGGAAATTGCTACTGCAGCCAGATGATGTTATGGGGATGTACCATGGAAGTGGGGAAATGGGATTACAAAACTGTTCTTCAGACCATTTCTCGAATGTGGTGGCATAGTGTGGGACCCAAATTTTGGGTGCCAAATACAGAAGTTTGTTGGGGCTACAAAGGATAGTTTCTGTGGGGGGGGGGGGGAGACAGTAACTGATATGATGGAGGATATGTGTTGAGAGTCAATATAAGAAAGAAGACAGGCGAAGAAGGTTCCTGGAGAGTACAAGACATTTACTGGTGATGACTTTTGGACTGACATTAGTAGAATATTTGGAAGTAGTTCACTGTAGTGAAGAGATGTCCATAACCACAAGTGGGTACTTAATTTCAAATGTACTGGTGTGAGAACATTTTGTTTCTCAGATCATAAATTTAAATTCATTCCGAGCAAAAGTAGGTTGGTGATAAAATTGTGTTCAATGAGTTTTTTTATTTAAAAAAATCATGAATTAAAAATGTAGGTATGTAATGTAATTGCCACAAGGGTATTTCCTCCATTACAATTTAATTAAAATATCCCAAAGAACAAGTTGCAACTTATGGAATACTTACCTTGACTTACTGGGTATAAATAATAAGAACTTCTTGGAGACACAAGTGCTCCTTTATATCTTACAAGGTGACCTCCAAAGAGTGGACATAAATCAAATGCTGCCACAGCTAGCTTCACTTTAGATTTATTGGTCTCCTTTCTAGCAGCCATAAGAGCACAGCAATGGTAGGTTTGTCCATATGTAGAATGATGGCAGTGTTTATGGCTGACATCACACTCTCCTATACCAAACAATTTTTCCTTTGTAGGAATAATATTATTGTCTCTTACACCATAAACCTAGAAGAGAAAACATATATTATCTTAAATGATTCTTAAGACTTCTGTGGCAGTCTTTGAACATGATTTATATATTTACAGGCTATCCCACATCGTTTATTGGATTATCTAAGCTTTTGGCTGTTATACTCCAGCCTTCTTCAGAGATACTAATTATATATATGTTCACATAGTAACAGTCGTCAAGCATCGCAGAGGAAAAGGCCACAATCTTCATTGATGTTGTTGGAATTTCTTAAGATTTCTGCTGCCTCTTTCACATGTCAAGGCCCCTACTGGTCTTCTCACCACAGGTGTGCCAGTGTATACATCGGCAAGACAGGTCGCACAGTGGTGGAGAGACTTAAAGGACATATCTGCCACTACAAATATAATAACAACGACAAATCTGCCATCGTTCACCATGCTATGAACACCGGGCAAGAAATAAAATTTCAAGATTCAAGGCTACTGTGAAGAGAAGATCAGTGGTGGCCTTGATGTGTGAAAGAGGCAGCAGAAATCTTAAGGAATTCCAACAATTTCAACAAAGATAGCGGCCTTTTTCTCTGTGATGCTTGGCGACTGTTGAACATAAATATAAACGTATCTCTGAAGAAGGCTGAAGTATAATAGCCAAAAACTTAGATAATCCAATAAACGACATGACATAGCCCATAAAGCTATAAATCATATAATTTCTTATTAACTTTTTTAATTTTTTATGTTCTAATGAGCGCTGCTGGCTCTATTGAACGCTGCTGATGAAACTTCTGTGAAATTAAACACATCATAGTTATTATATTCACTTGCCACATATAAAGGTAGACAGGCCACATGAACACAAAAATATGAACACACTTTACAATATTTTAGTGAATAATCTTAAACATGTTGGAGGTGAAACATAACACAAGAGGAAATACATGTCCACATCCAGACATACTTCATAGAGGGAGGAAATTTGAGTAGAATGTTGGCCTGGCTTTTAGGACATATCCTGGAGCAATTGGTGGAGGAGTCTTCATACTAGTTAACAAAAACAACCACACTTCACTGGTGTTCATAGATCAAGACCATAAGTTACTTGGGATAGATTTCTGGGGTAATGAAAATGAAAAAATCAGGGTGTTGGCTTCTTACCGCAGTGGAAGAATAACAGATGAAGATGAGGCTCTTGGGGAGACATTAAATTCATACTCAGATTTCAGAGGTGAGAATAGAATGATCATTATTGGTAGGGATTTAAATTTACCAGGTGTAAACTGGGAAGGAAATAACATTAATAACACATGGGAACAAAGATTTGCAAATACCTTAATAAGGGAAGGAGGATTTACACAAGTGGTATAGCAAAACACTAGGGGACAAAATATTTTGGATATATCCTAAAAAAGCCCAATGATAACCTTGTGGGGTTTCAAATAACCAAAGGAATAAGTGATCATGAAGCAGTTCTGATGGATATTGGAGGATTCAGTGAGCCAGAAGCCAAAATTGAAGGGGGAAATAGGTGCAATTATACAAAGGCACAGATTTCAAATTTGAGGAGATAATTCTGAGAACGATTCAGCAAATGGAAGGAAGGCACAAGTACAGTAGAGTCAAGATGGGAAGAATTCAACAAGATAATAAGAAAGGGGGAAGAAAAATTCATTGCAAAGAAGAAAATAAAGAGAAGTAGAGAACCTGTGACCAATAATAGGGAAGTGAGGAGGTTAAAGAGGTTGGTACGAAGAAAACATAACAGAGTTAAGATACAACTGGGTAGTAGGGAATTTTTAAAACAACTAAACAAGGACTTAATAACAGCAAAGAAAGTGGCTAAAGATGGGTATATGAAGAGTATTGTCAGTGCACGAGGACCATTGACTGATGCATCTAGAAATTTCTATGGCTATATCAGGAAACTGAGGGGAAGGGAGGGTGTAGAGACGCTTATAGATAAGGATTGAGAAGTAGTTACTGAAGATTTGAAAAAGGCAGAGATTTTAAGTAACTGGTTTAGTGAGAGCATTAGGGACAATGAATCAGAAATGGGAAGGTCCAATTTTGAGAACAAGCTTAACGATACGATTAGAAATGAAGATACTAGAAAATTTGAAATTCATCCTGAAGAAATCATGAAGGAAATAAGCAAGCCGAAAAAACATAAGGGGGCTGGTGTAGATAATATTACTACAGATATCTTAAAGAAAACTGGGTGTGACATTGTACCTTATCTTGAAATATTATTTAAACTGAGTCTAGATACTGGCTGCTTACCACAGGACTGGAAAAGAGCGATAGTAGTACCAGTACATAAAGGAAGAGTGAGAAATAGAGTCGAAAATTACAGGCCAATCAGTTGGACTTCAGTGGTAGGTAAATTAATAGGAAGATTGATATGCAACCACATCAGAAATGTATGTGAGGAACGTAAGTGGTTTTCAAGTAGGCAACATTGATTCAGGCAAGGATATTCATGCGAATCTCAGTTCGTGGTATATATGCAAGATATTTCAGATGAAATGGACAAGGGAGGCCAAATTGATAGTGTAGCACTAGATCTTTCAAAGGCGTTTGATAGAGTCAGTCATAAAATGGTAGTAAATAAGGTACAAACTATTGGAGTGGATGAGAAAGTGATTTTCTGGGTAGAAGAATTTTTAAAAGGTAGAAAACAGAAAGATAAGGTAGGAAAAGCGGTATCAAAGGAAATGGAAGTAAAAATGGGAGTGCTGCAACATAGCGTATTGGGACCATTGCTATTCATTATTGTAATGAATAATTGTGTTGATTGTTTACTATCTGAAATTAGATTATTTGCAGATGACATAATGCTCTATAAAAGGATCAAATGACAGAGGACTGTATACAGTTGCAGGGTGATCTGGACAGTATATCTAGTTGGGTTGGTATACATGGGATGAAGATAAATGCAAAGAAGAGTCAGCTTATTAGATATACAAATAAAAAACAAAAGGTTAATTATGAATATAAGTTGGGGAAAGAATTGCTTGCTGAAGACTTGAAATGTAAATATCATGGCATTACATTTGATAACAAGCTTAACTGGGCAGGACACATAGGACAGGTGGTAGGAAAAGGTTTTAAAATTCTGCACTTGTTGGAGAGAGTGATGAGGGGATGCATGAGAGAAGTGAAGGAATTGGGTTACAAAACTTTGGTAAGACCATTGCTCGAATATGGTAGTGTAGTATTTACACCCACATTTTGCGTATCAAATACAGGAATTAGAGAGGGTGCAAGAAAGGGCTGCTAGATTTGTTTCTGGACATTATCACAGAATGCAATCAGTGATAGATGTGATAAAGGAGCTGGAATGGGATTCATTGGAAGACAGGAGGAGGATGAGGAGGGTCATGGGAGTGTACAGGGCGTATGTTGGCGATGAGGCAGGGAAAGATATTGCAGTAGGAATGAAAAGTAGTTCATGGAAGGGAAAATATGACCATAACCACAAGCTGGCACTCGATTTCAGGTACGGGGGTGTGGGAAGATTCTCTTTTTTAGGTTAGAGTGTCAGGGATTGGAATGAGTTACTTAGGGAAATGATGAATAACTTACTGAAAACTTTAAAAGAATTTAAAGTTAAAATTTCTAGAGGGCAAATGTAGGTGGATGCAGGATAGAGGGAAGTTGAGTGTGTAGGGAAATTGCCACAAGAGTCCATTGCAATTAAATTAAATTGCATTGTTGGAGAACAATTTGGGTTAGAGAGAGAGATTATGTAATTTACAGAAAATAGGTATACCAGAAAAATGAGGGAAACAGGTTACAAATCTTTAGTCATGCCATTGCTTGAATAAGGTGAAGTATTATGGGACTTACATTTTAAGTATCAAATACAGAAGATGGAGGGTATGCAAAGAAGTACTGCTAGACATGAATCTGAAAATTGCTGCAGAACACAATCAGTAACTAATATCATAAAGCAGGTGGAATAGGAGTCATTGGAAGACAGGAACAGGATGAAAAGAGTGCTGGGAGTGTAATAGGCTGTATTGATGAAGAATTAAGAGTGGTGCATTGAACAGAAAAGACTACTATAACCACATGCTGGCAATTGATTCCAAGCATAAGGATATCAGAAAATTCTCTTTTGTAAGTAAAAGAGTTGGAGATTCAAATAAATTACAAAGGTAAGTGATGGATAATAACAAAAATGCTGAAACAATTTAAAACTAAAATCCACAGAAAGAAAAATTAGGAGCAAACAAGAAAGGCAAAAAATGGATGAAGAGCTGAATTATTACATAATTGTGTGCTCAATCGAAACTAAAAGAGATAAATCTTATATATATATATAAAAATAGACGTGTTTTTTCCTATATTTCACTTTTCAGCCACCACTACCTAGCACAGATCACTGATGTTTGTGGGTGGAAGTAGCATGGAGTTTCCTGTCATGCACAACGTTGGCCAAATGCCATAGCTGTGGGGATGTGGGAGATATAATGATTAAAGTTGGTCAGTGCAGGGCGTTTTCATATCTCGACCAAAAATTCGTATCTCCGTATACTTCTCTTTCCTGCCACAACTACATAACATAGACTTTTGGTGTTTGTGTGTGGTAGTAGAATCATCTTTCCTGTCGTGCACTATGGTTGTTAAATGTCGGTAGCTATGGGGATGTGGGAGATATGGGGGTTGAAAGTGGTCGACCTGTGGCAGTTTCATACTTCTGCCAAAGACAAAAGTGTCATGGTGTATCACTTTTCAGCGAAAACTACAGATCACAGATAACTGGCGTTTGTGTGTAGTAGTAGCACAGAGTCACCTTTCGGTCACAACAGCGGCCGAATTTCAGAAACTGTGGTACTGTGGTAGATATGGTGGTTGTTAGTGGCCGACCAAGTATATTTTCGTATTTCGACTGTCTCCGCATATGTCACTTTTCTGCCACAACTACATAGCATAGAGCATTGGTGTTTGTGTTTGGTAGTAGAATCATATCTCATGTAGTGCACTATGGTTGTTAGATGTCGGTAACTATGGGGGTGTGGGAGATATGGGGGTTGAAAGTGGTCGACCTGTGGCAGTTTCATACTTCTTCCAAAGACAAAAGTGTCATGGTGTATCACTTTTCAGCGAAAACTATAGATCACAGATAACTGGCGTTTGTGTGTAGTAGTAGCACAGAGTCACCTTTCGATCACAACAGCGGCCGAATTTCAGAAACTGTGGTACTGTGGTATATATGGTGGTTGTAAGTGGCCGACCAAGGATATTTTCGCATTTCGACTGTCTCCGCATGTGTCACTTTTCTGCCACAACTACATAGCATAGAGCATTGGTGTTTGTGTTTGGTAGTAGAATCGTATCTCATGTAGTGCACTATGGTTGTTAGATGTCGGTAGCTATGGGGGTGTGGGAGAAATGAGGGTTGAAAGTGGTCGACCTGTGGCAATTTCATACTTCTGCCAAAGACAAAAGTGTCATGGTGTATCACTTTTCAGCGAAAACTACAGATCACAGATAACTGGCGTTTGTGTCTAGTAGTAGCACAGAGTCACCTTTCGATCACAACAGGGGCCGAATTTCAGAAACTGTGGTACTGTGGTAGATATGGTGGTTGTAAGTGGCCGACCAAGGATATTTTCGTATTTCGACGAAAGGCATGTGTCTCCGCAGATTTCACTTTTCTACCACGACTACATAGCATAGAGCATTGGTGTTTATGTGTGGTAGTAGAATCGAGTCTGTTGCCGTGCACTATGGTTGTTAGATGTCGGTAGCTATGTGGGTGTGGAAGATATGGGGGATGAAAATGGTCGACCTGCGGCAATTTCATATTTCTGCCAAAGGCGCATGTGTCGTGGTGTATCACTTTTAAGTGAAAACTATCAATCGCAGATCACTGGCATTTGTGTGTGGTAGTAACACAGAGTCTCCCATCGATCACAACATTGGCCAAAATTCGGTAACTGTGGGAGTGTGTGAGATATGGTGTTTGAAATTGGTCGATCATGAATATTTTCGTGTTTCATCCAAAGACTTGTGTGTATCCGTAAATTTTACCTTGCTGCTGGAACTACATAGCACAGAAGACTGGTACTTGTGTGTGGTAATAGTATCGAGTCTCCCATCGTGCACTAGGGTGGTTAGATGTCTATAGCTGTCAATATGAATTCTTTACAATCACGAACGAAGTCGTGGGTACCAGCTAGTAAATTAAATACAATGTATTATATACAGGTCCATATATGTAGGCTTTCTACACACATTACCTAAATTTTTGCAGTCATCACTACACTATGCCTGCAATAATGACCACTTAGCCATTTTTCTGTACTCTGGTGCTACAACATCAATGGCTGGAAGGGTCCTGGCAAGAAATGGCAGTTGGGCAATTTTCCTACCACCACCAAGCCTAAGTAACATTCTGTGGTCTCTAGAATTAACTTCATGCACCAGGAGTTTATAACATTCTGTGTGAATGAGGAAATAAGTACATTGGTCATATGATAAGGTATATTGAACAATGTTGTTTGGTACTTTCCCAAAATGTTCATCTGGGGCAAAAGTGCAAATCTGTGGTGGTGAAACATAGTTTTGATCTACAACATTGCTTCAGTTTCAAATTGACCAGACAGCTGACACACACCAGAAGCTTTTGGGGCAAGGTTATTACAGAAGCATTTGAAATTCGCCTCATGTCTGATCTTTAACTGGAATTGTGGTTTCCAACCGGATAGTGCATGGATACTGATTACAGAGGATGCTCATCATCAATGCTCCATGTTTTGTGCTTCACAGGATGCTAATGACTGCTCATAGGGAATGTAACAACATTGGCCATTGGCATGTCAGTCTTTCAACAACATGCTCTAGGCAAGCTGCAAACTTCAAATTGTAAGCTACCTTAGAATTTGTTAAATTCATATCTTTTGCTATGAGACATGGGGAACGGGCATCTGAGAGGAGTCGATACTGCTGCTTATAGCCACTTACAGGGTGATTTAAAATATAAAATCTAACTAAACACATAATAACAGCCTTAAAAAGACCTTCAATGATAAATAGTAGCCTTTAAACTCACCTAAATCACTGCAATCATCAATAATCCAGCTTTTAAGCACTAAACTTTGTTACGAGACAACATCATCATTTTACAACACTTTTAGATGCAGTAAATGACATTTATAATATGAATCAACCATGAGAAATGGAATTTTGTAATAAATAACACACAATTAATACTTTCAGGCAGTTTAAAATAAGAAACATAATTTTTTACACCCAGTCAAACAAACTGGCAGTTTCAAACAGTAATAACAATACATTTAAAGTAGTTTCTGATATCAGCCGATATTGTAATCAAAACTTAAATTCTTCCTGAACATCGTGCTGAAATTTTAGGAAGTTCTGTACAGTTAATCAAATCTGAGAGCTTACATTAACTATCACAGTCAAAGTAAATCAAGTCAGGGAATAAAAAGACATTCAAACACTGTAATGCAAACCGGAGAATCATATACTGAAAACCCTTTTTTCGAAACGGGCTTTACTTTCTGAGTAATTCACTGTAAACTTTTTGAAATTTTAAAATCACTAATGGCACTTAGCCAAGAAGGCATCGGTATTCTAGAAATTTGATTATTACACAAGTATACCAGTTAAAGAGAAGATGAACACATCATTTCAAAGCAGAGAAAGAGGAGAATTAAATGGCAATAGTTTTAGAACTCAAAATAGAGTATTCCTGTAAAATGTTGGGATTGGGGGAAACCCCCCCCCCCTCCTCTTCCAAAAAGAGTAGGGATACACGAAATCATATTTCAAGTTTTTATAGCCAAACCGTTGTATTTACGATAAAAGTCAAAAGGTAGAAAGTTGTCTATTATGGCTGTCTCAAAATGATATTAATTTCGGAGAGTTATACGGTGTGTATTTTCGCTGCACTACATTCGGGGTGTCACATGACTTGGTAGATCATATAGGGAATTTTTTGCCATTTGCAGGTGGATAGTCAAGTGGTGTGGGCCTGTTGCCTGACAGAGCGAGACGGTCTGTCTCGGCTCGTATAAATAGTTCTGGAAGCATGCTCTTGCGGCGGCCAACATGGAAATTTTGAAATTGTGCAACCCAGTCCAAGCTGTGAACATGTAACTTAAAATTTTCTTAGGGGTTTGTTCGGTCTGTCTTCTTTGTTTCATAACTTGCAAGCTTCTCGAGATGAATGTCCAATCGCTGATCAACTGTGATAGTGAACGTTTTTGGGTTTTTTTTATACCAAAACATAGTAATGGTGAAACTTTTGTCAGTGATTTTATTTCCATAGTTTCGAACTGAACCTTTTCTTTCCCAAGGTATAGTGGAAAGTGGCGACCATAGTATTTTACAGTTTATTTTGTCCCAGGTGTATTCACAGTTTAGTAATTTTTTTAACAATTTGAAGTTTTGTTAGAATCTTTGGCAGAACTTTTCAAGAAGCAAATAATTAGTTAAGGTGATGACTGATATACTACAACCCCTGTATCAGTTTGGATCCTTAAAAAGTTTTATGACTTGTTCCATATAAACCTCAAGATGGCTATGGAGAACAGTCCCGAAAATATTGTGTTTAAATAACAATTAACCTCAGTTAGTTTCTGAGAAAACTTAATAAATATACAACACAGAGGAAAACTTAATTCATTTATTCCCATCTTTTTCATATTCTCAGTAATTTTTTTGCCATCCTTATCTATGACTATTTGAATTTAATTTCCTTCCCTCTGTTTCCGTATATAGCCATAGAAATTTTTAAATACACCATTCTGTGTTTGGACTACTATTCTATACAACTGAAGCATTATCTTTCCTCTTTGCTACTATTAATTCCTTATTTTATTGTGTTTTCTGCCTTACTGCTTCCTTAATCCATAATGGTCTCGCTATCTTCCTCACTCTATATTGTACTATGCACATTCTCAGTTATTATCTTTTTTTTTTTTTTTTTGAAATTAATACTCCTTCATCCCCTTCTATTCACATCTTCAAAATTTTCTTACATCCTTTGTACTATATTACTGCCCACTTATTGAAATTTTCCCTAAAATGTCTCCTCAATTCCAAAATTCGTAGTTTCTCATAATGTTCCTAAATCTCCTTTTTTTTTTTGTCAGTGAGTTGCTGAACTCTCTTATCAATTATTCTCTCTGTGAACAGATACCTTACATAACTACTCTCCTCTTCCTCTCTCTACTATTTTTGTGAAGCTTCCAGCAATAATCAAGGTTTATACAAATTCTGCTCCCTCTTATTATTAATCCCATTTCCTTTTTAAACAATACTGTAAGACACAAAACTGCTACCGGGGTTGGAGTAGAGTTTAGTACCTTAACTAGCAGTTCACTTGAAATGAAAGTTCTGCTGAATTTGACTAAATAATTTTAAATTGACCATGTGCCTGCCTGGATACTCAACTAAAATGCTTAAAGGTCACCACTAATTTGTTTAAACCACAAACTTAGAAAAGGTATCAAGTCTACTATGAAATCACCAAAAAAAAGTTCACTTGAAGAAAATTAAAGTTTATTTTAAAAGTCAGATTTTCAAAATTAGCATTATAAAGTTGAGTAGGCAATCGAACAACCATTTCCAGAATATTGCAGATTTTGGAGAGGATTAAACCGACCGAAAACCCCTTTGAGAATTTTAAGAGTTCATGGTAGTTGGTAAATGGACAAACTGTTCAAAATAATCCATTATGGCCGACCCACATTGCAAGCATACAACCACCAACTTCCTGCTCCCACCGTCACACGAAATGACAAAATTGTGCAGATTTACCTCACATAGCGTTCCCGGAGTACAGAGCGAAGACGAAACAAGAGACGAAGCCATAAAGACATTCCCCACCTGCTTGCTCCTGCTTGCTCCTGCTTGCAACCCACAGGTATACTGCCGCTTAGCCAAAATGTGTAAATGATTTAGATTATAAAAAGTGTTCAAACTTCGACAGTGTATATTCTTATCTTCAAGATGCTTAAAGGATGTTTAGTGAGAAATTTTTAGTGATAACTTTTAATTTTCGTTTAATTTGCATAGTGATACAACCTCCTAACACAATTGGGGATTTACCTAAATGTTTGAGTTTATTCAATTTTTTAGAAATACTGCCGAATTTCAAATTACCTGAATAAAATTAGTGTCAAAATGTTCTACAGAAATTCCTAAGTTTAATGGTGTAAATTACACTGAGATCGGTGGCGAGATAGCGAAGTTACAGCTTAGACAAGATTTGGTAAAGTAACTGTTTAGGAGTCATATGGTTTTTCGTTAATAATTATTAACATATAGTTTGTATCGAAAAGGTAAAATTATCGGGATTTTCTTTGAATTTAGTTATGTGTTTTAAAAGTTATTTTATCTCCGGAAGTGACTTGGTTTGGTTGTAAATAAATCTTAAGTGAACCATGTGAGTTTAGTGACGAAATAATCTTAAAAAACTATATAAAATCTGTTCTACTGCATCGAATGTTCTGAAATTTAAATATGTGATACTAGATTTTTGGTTCTTTCAAGAAATCTACTTTTTAGATCGAGAAATTACTAGGAACCGATGATAAAAAATGTTAAAAGTGAAGTGCATTTATCAAAGTGTTTAAACATTTATTTATGCTATTTACACGGTCAGAAACTACGGAATTGTAGTGAATTTAACTTTCTTTTGAATTATTCTTATTTTAAAATTACTTTACTTCACTTAAAAGTGTTCAGAAATAGTGAAATGGCCACGTAGCAAAAATCTGTTGTTTACAAGTTGGATTATAATTGATTATCCTATTCCAGGTTAGTTAAAAGTTTCTTTATTATTATAAAAAGTTTGTTTAGTGCTTATATTGTGTGTTGAGGGTCTTTACTACTTTTAAAATGGTTTATTTTAATAAATTAAGTTGTGGTATCAGCTTCTGTATGAAACGTTCCTCCAATAACCTGTATGTGCAATGAAAACTATATGTTTACTATGAATTTACTTCCTCCCTAATACTTGAAGCTAAGAAACTAGAATTTACGAAAATTCTAAGGTGCTTACAATACCCAATATTTTAAAGCCCGTTATCATGATTCCTCTATAAAATCTCTTGAACTCCAAGAATCTTTCATTTTCGTTCATTTCTTTTTTTTTTTTTTTTTTTTTTTTTTTTTTTTTTTTTTTTTTTTGATAGGGCTTCATTAATCATCAAGGTCCTTACATGTGGGAAAGTATTGAGGGCAAGAAATGGGGATGAATTCATGCTCTCTGGAAGGAAAGGAACCAACCCTGCCTTTGCTTGGAGTGATTTCAGGAAACCATGGAAAGCTAAAATCTGAACAGCCAGACTGCAGTTGAAACCCACATCATTCTGAAAGCAAGGCTCACATACCAGGTTCAAATTCATTCTGCCATGATTGTGACAGCTATGACTCTTCAATTCTAATTTATATTTCTCCAGAACTGTAGTCCTAGTATCTCAAGCCTATCATCAATGAGTATCTTCAACCAACTGTTTCTCTGTCGCTATAGCACACTTGGTCATCCTTGTTGAAAACATCACTGTCTAGGACCCTTCCTTCAACAAAAACTCTGCCTTCTTGACTAACTCCATTAACCATATGATTTTATCCATTATACTTCAAAAGTTCACTGGATGCAGCGTTATAAATTATTCTGGTATGTTTTCAGCATTTCCATTCATTTTCCTGATTCTAATCACCTTTTAATTGTTTTATTAACTTTCATTGGTGTGATTGATTTCTTCTTCTATATAGCTTTAATCATTACCATTTTGGGTATCTGTAACACTTCTCTAATCTATTAGTATAATAGACAAGATGTAGCGTTGTCGCACCTACGTCATGTCACGCGGTGACGTCAACCTATGACGTTGCGCTATGATGTCACGCTTTACGATATTATTTGTGGGAGTGCGCGTTATTTAATATCATTTCCAAGCAACAGTGAATAAATTAACTCACATAACACTGAAATAAAAGTATGTATTGCGTTAAAATCGATATATCAATCATTAGATGCTTATATTTACGTAATATTCTTTTGATATATTGAAGTATTCCTTAAATTCTTTGTCCATAGATATTGTAAGATAAAAGCTTTGTATTTCGAGCATCAGTGCTGCTAAATGTTTGGTTAGAGTATAAGTAGCAAGGATTAGAATTACAAGTTTCATTTGACATTAACGCGTAGAGGGCATGAATAATTTAGGTTTTTTTTTTTTTTTTTTTGTTTCAAAATTTAAACTGTGTCCTATTACTGAAATTATTTGTGTTTAAATTGGCATATTAATTATCGTTTTTTTTACTGAAATATTACATGGTTCAAATGAAAGAAGTTGCAAATTGTTCGCGATATATACGGTCAAAACCACAATGAAATATTACATGGCATAGCTTAAGTTGTTATAGCATCCTTCGTTCTTCCTGGAGTCATTATTTCAGCAGATGTAAGCTTTCTTAGCCGTTAAAATATCGATCTTCATCATAGGTAGCTATTAAGAAAGAAATGTGTCAGAACCAGTGAAGATTTGGGATCAAGTTTATATCGCGATGCATGGAATGTATTAAATTGCGTGTGATTGAAGCTTTGCTTTTCTATCAGAAATTTTAGCGGATATTATGGTTAAGCTGAAATGCAACCTGGACCAAGATGACAACTGAAGCTTTTTGCTACAGCACAATGAACGATAAATTACAATGAGCTTTATTTTGTAACAATTCTGATTAGTTAAGCAACTGCAGAGAAATATCCACGTTATTTAATAACATTTCTAGGCATCCACGAATAAATTAATTGACTGAACATACTTATTAGTTGCTTAGATTTATTTAATATTAGTTTATGTAGAAGTATTCGTTGATATCACATATATGTAAGATAATTTTCGCTATGCTAGCGGCAGTTTTGATAGATTGTTATTAAAATTGGCACTTGAAGTTACAGCAGAGGGCATGCGTTTTTTTAGTAATTTTTTTCTGTTACTTAATTCATTACTTCGTTCTAACGCAAGTATTGCTAACATTTTTCGGTTGCGGAGCATCTTACGGTTCAGAATTTTTAATTTAATTCATGGCGACGTTTCGGAAAAAAGGAGGGTGCAAATGTGAAGAAGATGCCATTATAATGAAGCAATTGATACAAATTTCAACAGGGCAGTACCAGTTTCCGGCCGGTGGAAAATATCACCTTCCACCCATTAAAAATAATATTACGTTGGAATGACGTAAGCTGTTAAGATTTATTTTTAACTAGCTGGTACCCACGACTTCGTTCGTGATTGTAAAGAATTCATATTGACAGCTATAGACATCTAACCACCCCTAGTGCACGATGGGAGACTCGATACTATTACCACACACAAGTACCAGTCTTCTGCACTATGTAGTTCCGGCAGCAAGGTAAAATTTACGGATACACACAAGTCTTTGGATGAAACACGAAAATATTCATGATCGACCAATTTCAAACACCATATCTCACACACTCCCACAGTTACCGAATTTCGGCCAACGTTGTGATCGATGGGAGACTCTGTGTTACTACCACACACAAACGCCAGTGATACACCGTGACACATGCGTCTTTGGCAGAAATATGAAATTGCCGCAGGTCGACCATTTTCATCCCCCATATCTTCCACACCCCCATAGCTACAGACATCTAACAACCATAGTGCACGACAACAGACACGATTCTACTACCACACATAAACACCAATGCTCTATGCTATGTAGTCGAGGTAGAAAAGTGAAATCTGCGGAGACACATGCCTTTCGTCGAAATACGAAAATATCCTTGGTCGGCCACTTACAACCACCATATCTACCACAGTACCACAGTTTCTGAAATTCGGCCGCTGTTGTGATCGAAAGGTGACTCTGTGCTACTACTACACACAAACGCCAGTTATCTGTGATCTATAGTTTTCGCTGAAAAGTGATACACCATGACACTTTTGTCTTTGGCAGAAGTATGAAACTGCCACAGGTTGACCACTTTCAACCCTCATTTCTCCCACACCCCCATAGCTACCGACATCTAACAACCATAGTGCACTACATGAGATACGATTCTACTACCAAACACAAACACCAATGCTCTATGCTATGTAGTTGTGGCAGAAAAGTGACATATGCGGATACAGTCGAAATGCGAAAATATACTTGGTCAGCCACTTACAACCACCATATCTACCACAGTACC
Source organism: Vandiemenella viatica (assembly GCA_031002005.1). NCBI lineage: Eukaryota > Metazoa > Arthropoda > Insecta > Orthoptera > Morabidae > Vandiemenella > Vandiemenella viatica. The sequence goes on along the minus strand of JARYHS010013630.1, from coordinate 142,129,201 downwards.
ACAGTTTCTGAAATTCGGCGCTGTTGTGATCGAAAGGTGACTCTGTGCTACTACTACACACAAACGCCAGTTATCTGTGATCTGCAGTTTTCGCTGAAAAGTGATACACCATGACACTTTTTGTCTTTGGCAGAAGTATGAAACTGCCACAGGTCGACCACTTTCAACCCCCATTTCTCTCACACCCCCATAGTTACCGACATCTAACAACCATAGTGCACTACATGAGATACGATTCAACTACCAAACACAAACACCAATGCTCTATGCTATGTAGTTGTGGCAGAAAAGTGACATATGCGGAGACAGTCGAAATACGAAATATACATGGTCGGCCACTAATAACCACCATATCTACCACAGTACCACAGTTTCTGAAATTCGGCCGCTGTTGTGATCGAAAGGTGACTCTGTGCTACTTCTACACACAAACGCCAGTTATCTGTGATCTATAGTTTTCGCTGAAAAGTGATACACCATGACACTTTTGTCTTTGGCAGAAGTATGAAACTGCCACAGGTCGACCACTTTCAACCCCCATTTCTCCCACACCCCCATAGCTACCGACATCTAACAACCATAGTGCACTACATGAGATACGATTCTACTACCAAACACAAACACCAATGCTCTATGCTATGTAGTTGTGGCAGAAAAGTGATATATGCGGAGACAGTCGAAATACGAAAATATCCATGGTCGGCCACTTACAACCACCATATCTACCACAGTACCACAGTTTCTGAAATTCGGCCGCTGTTGTGATCGAAAGGTGACTCTGTGCTACTACTACACACAAACCCCAATTATCTGTGATCTATAGTTTTCGCTGAAAAGTGATACACCATGACACTTTTGTCTTTGGCAGCAGTATGAAACTGCCACAGGTCGACCACTTTCAATCCCCATTTCTCGCACACCCCCATAGTTATCGACATCTAACAACCATAGTGCACTACATGAGATACGATTCTACTACCAAACACAAACACCAATTCTCTATGCTATGTAGTTGTGGCAGAAAAGTGACATATGCGGAGACAGTCGAAACAGGAAAATATCCTTGGTCGGCCACTAACAACCACCATATCTACCACACTACCACAGTTTCTGAAATTCGGCCGCTGTTGTGATCGAAAGGTGACTCTGTGCTACTACTACACACAAACGCCAGTTATCTGTGATCTGTAGTTTTCGCTGAAAAGTGATACACCATGACACTTTTGTCTTGGCAGAAGTATGAAACTGTCCTCAGGTCGACCACTTTCAACCCCCATATCTCCCACACCCCCATAACTACCAACATCTAACAACCATAGTGCACTACATGAGATACGATTCTACTACCAAACACAAACACCAATGCTCTATGCTATGTAGTTGTGGCAGAAAAGTGACATATGCGGAGACAGTCGAAATGCGAAAATATCCTTGGTCGGCCACTTACAACCACCATATATACCACAGTACCACAGTTTCTGAAATTCGGCCGCTGTTGTGATCGAAAGGTGACTCTGTGCTACTACTACACACAAACCCCAATTATCTGTGATCTATAGTTTTCGCTGAAAAGTGATACACCATGACACTTTTGTCTTTGGCAGAAGTATGAAACTGCCACAGGTCGACCACTTTCAATCCCCATTTCTCGCACACCCCCATAGTTATCGACATCTAACAACCATAGTGCACTACATGAGATACGATTCTACTACCAAACACAAACACCAATGCTCTATGCTATGTAGTTGTGGCAGAAAAGTGACATATGCGGAGACAGTCGAAATAGGAAAATATCCTTGGTCGGCACTAACAACCACCATATCTACCACAGTACCACAGTTTCTGAAATTCGGCCGCTGTTGTGATCGAAAGGTGACTCTGTGCTACTACTACACACAGACGCCAGTTATCTGTGATCTGTAGTTTTCGCTGAAAAGTGATACACCATGACACTTTTGTCTTTGGCAGAAGTATGAAACTGTCTCAGGTCGACCACTTTCAACCCCCATATCTCCCACATCCCCATAGCTACCGACATCTAACAACCATAGTGCACGACAGGAAAGAAGATTCTACTACCACACACAAACACCAAAAGTTTATGTTATGTAGTTTGGTTTATGTTATGTAGTTATGTAGCTATCGGCATTCGGCCAACGTTGTGCACGACAGGAAACTCCATGCTACTTCCACCACAAACATCAGTGATCTGTGCTAGGTAGTGGTGGCTGAAAAGTGAAATATAGGAAAAAACACGTCTATTTTTATATATATATAAGATTTACTTTGGTTTTACGGATGCCTTATTTTAGCTGCATGTAACTGTGTCAGCTATTCAAATGTGTTAGTATAATTCTGAGTAACGAATATTAAAAATTAAGATTGAAGAACCCTTATAGATTTTTTATTTGGTTTATTTCGCGATGCAATGTGACCATTGAAATGTGAAAAGTATATGTATTAATATGCGTGTAAAGTAAGTATTGTTTCTCTGGCGGCATGTTTAGCACATGGAGGAAGGAAATATTTCCTCCATGTTTTAGCCTAGTTCTGTACGTGGTTATGGGATTCTACGATATCCGTGAAGCCGCAATTTGTTGATGGATTCTTATGTAACTCGACGAAAAAAACTGAAAGTAGAGAGTAAAATGTTTTGATATCTTACTTAATTCTCGAGATATTGTATCTCAAAATTGACGTGGTTAGGTTGAAATGTGGCCTGGAACAGGAGAAAAATTTCGACATTGCCAAATTTGATGATGATATCGTATGTAACTCGAAGAGACAAATCTAAAACAAATAATACATTTTCTTTCCATATCTCGCTTAGTTCTCGAGATATTGTATCTCAAAATTTAGGTGGTTTGGGTGAAATCTGGCCTGGACCAGAAAAAAACAAATTACCAAAACCGATATATCTACACGGTGGAAATGCACTATATGTGTTTTATTTTCTTCCTGGTGGTTGTTGTTAGGTTGAAATACGTCCTGGACCAGAGAAACTTCACCAAAATTACAGTTATAATTGATTTTCAACATGCTATATCTCGAAAACCAAGAAAGATATCAAAGAATTTTATTCTTTATTTTCGATTTATTTCGCCGAGTTCTACAATAATTCATCATCAGATTGTGGCACCATGGTAATGATTGAACTGCCTGTTGTTAGATTGAAATGCAACCTGGACCAGGATAGCAACAGAAACATTTTGTTATTGCGCAAGGCAATAGGAATTATATTATGATTTATTTTTGTGTTTATTTAAGCGATTGCTAAGAAATGATTTGCCAGAATACTGAAGTTGTTATGATTTAATTTAGTATCCTTCGTTTTCACTGTGGTCATTATTTCAACTGTAGGCTATGTAATTTATGTCATCCGTTAACACATCGATCTTCATCGCATTATTAGCGAAGATTGTGGTTTGACTGAAATGCGACCTGCATCAAGTTGACAACTGAAACGTTTTGCTACATCACAAGGGATGAGAAATTACAGCACATTGAGCTTTATTTCAAAACAATTCTGTTTAGGTAAGCAACTAAAAAGAAATTAATTGCCAGAATACTCCAAACCCGTCAATTTTGACGGGCTTTGTGGCTAGTCCCATCATAAAAAGTCAATGTAGTAGTGATTTTGGCATGAATCTATAATTATCTCAATGGGTTTTGTAGTAAAATATAAACTTTCAAAATAGTAAACATTCTCTAAAAAAAAATTCATGACATAGTTGTAAAGTTGTTCTGTGTATACTACTTGACTCTTACAATTAATAAATATAAATGTCCAATATAATTTAAATATTTTTTCTAAACAAAGGTATCAAAAACTCTGGATAATTCACTTGAACAAGAACTGCAGAGTTGATGCAATTCTCATTGCTAACAGCAAGCTTATTTTGAATGAAAAAGAAGAGAAAACTCGAAATTATACAATTCAGAAAAATGTTTTTTGGTAGGTGTAAACAGAACTATATAGCTAAACAGAACTGAAACCAAAGTAATATTTGCATATAACAAGTATTTTCTTTATCCTAGAGTAGGGAAGACTTTGTGCATAATTCTTTACACAGCTGACTTTGCCTACATAACAGAACGTATATAAATTTTATACCTTTCAGTCAAGTAAAAGAAATAAACTATTACTGCATATAGCTGGGAGGGGCTTGAGGGGACTTTGGTTTGGGGGGGGGGGGCTTGGTTTGAGTGGATTTTGGTTCGGGAGGGTTTTTTGGGGGGAAGGGGGGACTTGAATCAGGCAATGGGTAGTCTTTACAGGCCTCAAATCCGTAGAGCTTAAAAAAAAAGGTCTACAAAATTACAATTTGGGAGGTGGACCTATAACCTTTTGGGAGGGCTTCAGCATCCTAGCCCTCCGCCCCTGGATCCGCCCTGTAAGGGAACATACTTCCAGTGAAATGTAAATAGAAGGAGCAGGGGTAGGAGGTGGGGAGTACTTTCAGAGTTGTTATGATAACCTTGTGGGGTGTCAAGTAACTAAATAATAAGTGATCATGAAGCAGACCTGATGGATATAAGAAAATTCCATAAACCAGTGACCAAAACTGAAGGGGCAAATAGGTACTGTTATAAAATGACACAACTTTCAGAATTGAAGAGGTATTTCATTGAAAGTTTCAGCAAATGGAAGGGTGACACAAGTACAGTGGAGTAGAAAAGTGATGAGTTCATGGAGATAATAAGAAAGGGAGAAAAAATATTTATTCCAAAACAAAAAATAAAGATAAGTACAGAGCCAACATACAATAATAGAGAGGTGTGGATGTTAGAGAGGATGGTAAAATGAGAACATACCACAGTTAAGAGACAGCAAGAAAGTATGGAATACTTTAAACAATGAATTAATAACAGCAAAGAAGATGGTTAAAAATGGGTTCATGAAGAATATTATTGGTGTGGAGTGACTACTCTTGGATGAATCTGTAAATTTCTATGACTCTGATACAAATCTGAGGAAAGGGGAGGATATTGAGCCAGTTATAGATAAAGATGGAAAAGAAGTTATAAGATTTAAAAAAAAAAAAGAGAAAAAAAAAGAAAAAAAAAACAGAAATATTGGGTATGATTCAGGGAATGGAAAGATGAAAATTGGAAAATGAGCACAGTTAGAAATGAGCAGACTAAAAAAATTGAAATTCATCCTGAGGATATTATGAAGAAAATAAGGAAGCTAAAAAAGTAGAAGGGGCTGGCATATATAAAACTACTATGGATGCCTTATAGATAGCAACTTCTGACATTGTTCATTGTCTTGAAACATTATTTAAATAGTCTGAATACCTGCCTGCTTATCCAACTTCTGACATTGTTCATTATCTTGAAACATTATTTAAATAGTCTGAATACCTGCCTGCTTATCAGAGGACTGGAAAAGTGCAATAGTTGTACCAGTCCATAAGGGAGTGGTGAAGATTGACATCAGCTAATTGAGGAGGCTCTCCCATGGTTCTGTAAAGATTGTTTCAAAAGTGGGAAGATATTGCAGCAGGAGGTAAGGATTAGTCTGCTTGATGCTGAACTGATAGAGACTAGAAAGAGTTGCATAGGCTGCGCAGGAAGGGAAACAGAGATGGTTGAGAACTGGTAGCAGGGAAAAGAGCAATTTGAACAAGAAGGGATTCTGATTATTTTGTTTTTGGGGTGCGAAATAGGTTTGCCCTGTTGCCAAAGTTAGACAGGGATGAGCCTTCTGTGGCTGTAGGTGTAGGTAATAAGCAGCAGACTTGTAGGAAAAGCTGTGTAGTTAAGTCTGGTAGGCAGGTATTAGTGAAAAAGAAAGTCTTGCTGCTAGGTAGTAGTCATGGACGAGGTGTTGGGCCTTTGGTGAAGGAAAAATTAGGATCAGGTTTCCAGGTAATGAATTTCTTCAAACCTAGTGCTAGTCTTGCTCAGGTTGTAGGTTTTTTGTGTAAGGATTTCACATATCAGGACCATGTAGTGACAGTGGGAGAAGCAGGAAATAGTTTGGGTAGGAATGATAGGTACAGTATCAGAGATGACCTGGAGAAAATGGCAGAGCAACGTGCCACACTCGGGTCAGTGTGATGTCAGTCTTGAGACACTATGATCGGCCATACATGAACTCTGCTGTGAGGCAAGTGTATCTGGAACTGGAACTGGAACGGTATCTTATGTCTGATATTGGCTCTGGCATGGACTTGGTACCTGTAGATGCTATTGATAGGTGAGGTTATACTAGGCATGGCCTACACCTCAATAGTAGAGGGATCTATGCTTTCAGATCTAATAGCAAAACAATTAATTGGGGCCACAAATTCACATGAAAAGATTCCTGTTGTTAATGGTTTTAGGGCAGCTCCTTTTTAGATTAGGATCATGTCTGTGGCTGAGAGTTTTAAAAGAAATTAGTTTAAACAATAATGAGTTTTCAGATGCCATAATTAAAAATTATGTAGGGATTAATTTATTACATCAGAATATCAGAGGGTTAGCAAACAAAGTGGATGAATTGCTAGTCCACATAAATAAATTAATGAATTGATGTTTTATGCTTGTCTGAACACCACATAAATATAGGAAAAGGTATGTCAAATGTAACTGATTTTAATTTAGCTTCTCTTTATTGTAGAACGAACTTGGAGTAATGAGGAGTTGTCACTTATGTTAGAAATGGTTATAGTTTTGAGGATATAAGTATTAGCAAGTATTGTCTTGATCAACATTTTGATGCTTGTGGTACACTGCTAAATTTCAATAATGAAATTTTCATAATAGTAACAGTATACAGAGCACCATTGGGAAACTTTTCTATTTTTATGAACCAATTTGAACTCTTATTAACATTTTTAAGCAGAAAAGAAGTCAACATAGTCATATGTGGTGATTTTAATGTAGATTTTCTAAATAACTTACCCTGAAAAGTCATGTTAGAATCATTAATATTTAACTCAGGTAGTTAATTTTCCAACTAGAATAATGAATAATAGTCACTCAGCTATAGACAATGTTTTCCTAGATACCTCAAAATTCAGGTCTACCATCAAGCCATCCATCAATGGACTTTCGGATCACGATGTCCAGTTATTAATCATTAACACTTCAATAGGAACTAACTTTAAGAGTAATGTTTTTAAACTTCAGCATGTAATAAATGATGAATCAGTTACTTGTTTCAGAAAGTGCCTCAATACCACAAACTGGGAACATGTTTACAGTGCACAAGGTATGGGTGAAAAATACAACATTTTTAGTAGCATTGTATTAAATTACTTTGAAAGTTGCTTCCCCTTGAAAAAGTGTTGTGCTTCTCGAAAAGAACAAAAACCTTGGATAACTATTGGCATTAGAACATCATGAATTAATAAAAGGAAGTTGTATATTGTATCTAAGAACAGTGAGAATGCTAATATTAAAACACATTGCAAACAGTATTGGAAAATACTGAAACAAGTTATTAAAGAATCTAAAAGAATGTACTACAAACATAAAATTCATGATTCTGAAAATAAAATTAAGACAACATGGGACACTGTAAAAAAAAAAGGAAATAGGGAAAGGTAATCAAACAAGTAATGATATTTTTATCAAAGAAAATTCAGTATATTCATTTGCTGATATATTTAATAAACATTTTTTATCTGTTGCTGATAAATTGACTGCTAATAGCTCAGTGACACACAGTATGGATTTTGTCAGAACAGGCTTCCAAGAAAAATTTAACCCTATTTCTGTAAAATTAGATGCTCCAAATAAGATAGGATAGGGAAAAATAAACAAATACTCATCACTTACCACAGATGAAGGCAGGAAGGCGAGACGAACACATAAAAACGCAAAAACATAAACAAGTTGCACAATATTTCGACATGAGTCTTAAATCATATAGGAGGCAAGATATATGGCAGGGGGGAAAGATTTGGTCACATCCCAACCCGCCACATGAACGAAGCATATGTATATATATCTATGAAAATATATAAAATGAATAGATGAAATGTACATAAATAAGTAACTGACTGTAAAATGAAATGAGATATAGCAAGTTTCAGGTTTAATGTAGGTTTAGGCCAGGGGTGTGTCTGGTGTCAAGGATATATTGGTAGGCTAGTTCCCATCTGCGGAGTTCTGATGGAGTGGTGGTGTTTGGAAAAAACTCTAATAGCTCTAACTGTGAAACAGGTGTTCAGGTTGTTTGAATTGTGTGAGTTTGCGTGGATTGCCACTGGATGGTCTGGGTTGGAAGTATAAACTGTTTGCCTGTGGCCATTCATGCTGTTCGATAGTTGTTGAGTGGTTAGACCAATGTAATAGGCAGTGCAATGGAGGCAGGTGAGTTGGTAAATAAGGTGAGTGGTAGCACACATAGCATGTCCAATAAGAGGAAACATTCACCTGTGACTGGATTAGCGTAAGTAGTGGTGGCAGCAAAATCTTCTCGGGTGTCCCGCCGGATGGTGTCAGCTGTCGAAACGTCATGTTTTTACACCATCATCCGGCGGGACACCCGAGAAGATTTTGTTGCATCGATACGCCGTGAAAGTCTCCACTCACATATCAGTGATGGCAGGGCGCATGCAGCAGGTTCTGTTACTAGGGAAAGATCCCAGTGGAGGTCTAGGAGAGTCTGCAGGTAAATACTTGTGGAAAAAGATGTTATACAGATTGAGCGGTCTGCTGAAGCAAGTGCGGGGAGCAGTGGGTAGGATTTTGGGAAGGAAGAGATGCATTTCAGGGAAGGACCATAGGAAATCATGCCCACGGCAGAGTATCCGGTTGACAGATATTAGGCCAGGAAAGAACTGGGTGACAAGTGTTGGTCCATGGTCAGTTTTAGGAGGTGCAGGACGAGGGTTGTGGGTGATGGCACTGGAAATTTGTTTTTTCACAAGATCATGGGGGTATCGGCGGGAAACAAGGGCTTGGGATAGTTTTTAGGAGTAACTGGAGATTGATTGCGTGAAATTTGTAGGTTTGTATATTGATCATAATTTAAATTGGAAAGTACATGTTTCTGACTTACTAAAGCAATTGGGAGCAGCCACATTTGCAATTCGTACAATTTCAGTTTTAGGTGATCTCCGTATGAGGCAGCTCGTTTATTTTGCTTATTTTCACTCCTTATTGTCATATGGAATAATATTCTGGGGCAATTCTACCCATAGAGACAAAGTGTTCAGAGCCCAAAAGTGTGTATTAAGAATTATGTGTGGAGTTAGCAATAGAACTTCATGTAGAGAGCTGTTCAAGAAGTTAGGGATTTTAACATTAGCATGTGAGTATATATACACATTAATGTCCTTTGTAGTCACAAATTATACTTTGTTTGAAACAAATAGTAAAATACACAATTATGGCACTAGAAGTAAAAATGATCTTCACATGACTTACAAGTCATTGTCATTTGTTCAAAAAGGGGTTCGATATTCAGGGATACAAATCTTCAACATGCTCCCAACACATATTAAATGTCTAGTAGATGATAAGAATAAATTCAGGAAAACATTGAAAGAATTTTTAATGACAACTCCTTCTACTCTGTCGAAGAATTTATTTCTAAGGTATCTTAAAAATAACTCCCAGTATCTTGTGTAAATATAGTTCACATAATTAATTTACCATGTATGCTATGACTGTACATCTCCTGGTGTATGTATTTAGTTTGTTACGTAATTCTTTATGGTACCATATATGTTATGACTGTACATCTTGTGGTGTATGTATTATTTTGTTATGAATTTTTTTTATGTACCATATATGCTATGACTGCACATCTTCTGGTGTATGTATTATTTTGTAATGGAAGTGTTTAATGTACCATGTATACTATGACTGTACATCTAGTGGTGTACTTATTATTTTGTTATGCAACTGTTTATCTGTAAATTGACAACTTTCCACATCCCACAGAGCCAGTCTCTTGTATTGGGATCAATGGAAAATGAATGTATTGTATTGTATTGTATAGGATGTCTAATTAATTAGGTCAACATGGTATGAAGATAAATGTAAAGAAGAGTCAGCTTATTAGATACACAGATAAAAATCTAAAGTTTGATTTTGATTATAAGGTAGGGAATCAATTTCATGTTGCAGATATGAAATGTATATACCTTGGAATAATATCTAATATCAAACTTAACTGGGCAGGACACATTGGACAGGCATTAGGAAAAGATTTCTAATCTCTTGCTTGTTGGAGTGACTGATGGAGGGATATACCAGAGAAATAAGGGAATTCGGTTATAAACTTTGGTCAGACCATTGCTTGAATATTGTGGAGTATATGGACCTACATTTGGCATATAAAACACAGACCTTGGGGAGAGGGGATGCAAAGTAGGGCTACTAAATTTGTCTCTTAAAATTACCACAGAACGCAACAGTAACTGGTATGATAAAGGAGCTGGAATGAGACCCATTGGAAGACAGGAGCAGAGTGAAGAGAGTCATGGGAGTGTGCAAGGCATACCTGTATATTGGGGTTGAAGTGTGGTAAGATATTGGATGAAAAAATAATAGAGTTGGATAGAAGGGTAAAAATTACCGTGACCACAAGCTGGCACTTGGTTTTAGGCAAAACGGTGTCAGGAACTTCTATTTCTTAGGTAAGGGGTTAAGTGATTTGAATAAATTACCAAGGGAAATAATGAATAATTTACCAAAAATGCTTTCAGGATTTAAATTTGAATTTCGTAGAGGGAAAAAGTTGTTGGGTACAGGAAAATGGAAAAATATGTGTGTAGAAATTGTCAGTGGATTATGCGCCGCATCACAATTAAATGAAATTAAATACAGTTTCATCAGTGAATTGGTACAGTAAGATTTTAAAGTGCCTCACCTCAATTATTAGGCGCTCTGTTTGAAAAAATTGTGCTAGTTGAGTAGGTTCAATAGTTTCTGTCATAATAGCATGTGCATCATTTACAACAACATTTTCTTCCAAACTTTTGCTTTTGCTCATGATGAATATTGCATTTGCAATATTGTATGTCACATATAATGAACTAAAACTGACAAGAAATAATCATCATTACTATTTATAATAAATTTGAAAATAGGAATACAGTGATATGAGGTTAAATATGTTCAGTATAACACTATTTACAATTAGCATCAGAAATATGAAATATGTAATACTGTATTTAATTCAGAAAACTAAAATTATTACCTATAAATGGTTTTAATCCATTTATACATAGTCAAAAATAAGAAATCAAAACTACATTCCATTATAGCTCCTCTCTCACACCCATATCACCTTCATCAAAATTCAAAGTTGAAGTTACCAAATGCTGGCTCCATTAATATCTATCAATCTAAGACTGGTTCATCCACTCTGATCACAAATCATTCAATTAATCCTCCAGCAACATAACACCTGGCCTCATTTCCTGCAATTACTGCTCTTGATTGTTCTATAATCAGTCTTATGTACTATAATCAAACCAATAAACCATAGCCAAAAAAAATCTAGATATGTATAAAAATGAATATGTTTATATTTTTATGTTATTTTTACAAATCCACAGTGTTTATTCAATCTTGATGACAGTTTGCACACTTAAAACAAGGGGAAAAGTTCAGTCTACATTTGGTTTACAAAAACCTATACCCCTCTTCCATTACATGCTTAGGAAAAATTAACAGATGCAGGTTCAGTTTTTTGCAAATACCTGAAACACTGTGGGGAAATCAGCCAAAACGCATAAAATTTATTGTTTTTTGGCATTAGACCACTTTCGATTGGACAATTAGTGACAGAAATTTGAACTTGAAATCTATAAACACAAACGCATCGCTTTTATTCAGTCTTGACAAAACTTGATACATATTTTAATACAAAGAGAAAAATACTGCTACATTTGGTTTGGTAAAACCAAAACCCCTCTCCCCCTTTACCCCTCCCCCTTAATTTTTGAAAATATTCTTTGTACAAAACCACAGTTTTTATCCAATTTTGAGGAAACTTTGCACATGTATACTTTAAAACAAAGAAAAAAATAGTCTCCCCATTTATTTCACAAAATCCAACCCCTTCCTGCACACACAGGAAGAGGTCCCCTTAGCAAAATGACTTATGACCTGGCTGTATCATTCAGGTGTGTCATTAACATTTTTATAGCCTGCTCCTTTACCCCGTCCCCAAGCAATATTCATATACATTCTTAGCACAATTCATATTGAACTAGTCAAACTAAAATATCTGGGGGCACAGCAGTATGCCAATCAAGTTAAGCTGTAAGCAGCGCAACTGTAGTTGCTATCTTCAAATCAAATTGGATCTTATTTGTAACCTAATATCTATGGTCTGTATAATGCTATATGCCTCAAATTATGGTTATCAACAAGCCTAACTAACACATTACATTTTACTTTGTTCCAGTCCTTAGTTTGCACTCACTGACGAACTCTGGAGCATTTCTCACAGTCGTAAAAAATGTAATTTTGTACTGCAGTTCTGCCTGGAAGAAGACCCCAGTATGAGGGTCGAAATGTCAGCTACAATGAACATGACGCGGCACCTCCCGGACAGCCAAGAACATTTAATTAAGTCCCCCAACAACACTAATTTTACCCGGATTTCCCCGAAATTTTAATATGTTATAGTTTAATTTACTCCCAATACCACAATGTATCTCATATACCAACTCACCTGCCTCCACTGCAAAAGTTCCTACATTGGCCTTACCTCAAACTCATTATCGATCAGAATGAATGGTCATAGGTAAAAACTTTACTCCCAAAACCTAGAACTTCCTGCTACTCACCATGTCAGCACTCACAATTCCTGCAACTTAAATAACTGTTTCACAGTCAGAGCCATTAGAGTTCTTCCAGATACTACTTCCCATTCTGAGCTCCGCAGGTGGTAATTGGGCTACCCAACACATCCTGCAGACTAGACACTCCTAGACCTCAATTTCAGATAATTCCTTCCATCCTCACCCTGTTATACACATAACTGGCCAGTACAATAGGTTAATTATATATAGACCTTAATCCAAATTTATTTTCAATTTTTTTAAATTATTTTTTTCTCCTTTAAAATATCCAATTTTTTTTTTCTTGCGATTAATACTTGTGAGTATATTATCGTTGCTCCCCCCACCACCTCCAATGGTCAACTTCATTCTGCATGTGGCTTTGTTGACCATGAGGCTTGCGTGAGCTCAGCCATATGTTTCTTTCTACTTGACAAAGTGTTAGCCCTGAAATATTGTGTTTTTTGTGTTTGTATATTTGTTCATCCCTTCAACTTTGGTGAGTGTTGGGTATAATTTATCTTTCCTTTCTACTGTATTTATTCCTTTTGTTTTTAACAGGTTTAGATTGGAAAATTCAATTGTTCTGATTGCCTGGAACTTTTTCTTGGATCAGTGTTGTTCAGCCATCACTATTGATTCTCTACTCCCGCTTATTTGTCTTTATATAAGTCTTAAATATATCTTTTTTTTAAATTAATTTAATCAAATGGCAAATTTAACACAAGAAGAAATATAAAATTTATTTAATTTAAACATCTTCTAAAGGGTCTTTTTTCTGCACAGAAACGTTAAACTAGTTAAGTCTCACCATAATGATTAAAGGCTATTAAGCAGGTATCTACTCTGAAAATTGTAATTCTAAATTAATAAACAGTTTTCTGAATGAATTTACTTTTCTCTTTCTTCAATCTGTGGTTAAATGTGTATGTTTAACTTGATGAAACAGTCAAGGCAAAGCATTCTCTTTCTTCACCACCCACTGTTTACTACTGTTCATTTAAAATCACACACCCAATTAACAGAAAGAAAGCCCGTCTGCTATCAAAATGCAGACCTGAAGAGTGCACTGACAAAAATAGCTTTTTGGGATATCATAATGCATTTTTTTAATCCCAATCTTTTAGCCACAGACTTGGGTCAGTTTTAAGATACAATCTTTTGTTGAGTCTTATCAGAGATAAACAGCAGCAAGCATTCTTCTGAAGGTAACAACAGGTTGAGCCCAAAAGTTGTGACTTGTAACAAAATGATACAGTGTGATAGCTCACAAAGTATAGAAATGGAAACTAAAGTCATAACAAGAAGATAACTGTTCATATCCATAAAATACTTACCCATGTTCCTTCAATGTTTCCAAAGGAATATTTTCAATTTTTCCAATTCTCACTGTAATTGGATTTAAAGTTGTTTTCTGATTAGGACTTAACAGATTCTCTACAGAAACTATTGCTGATATGAAAGGAACAGTAGGGGATCCATTCATTGTATATGAAGATATTTCATTTAAACCTGCAAAACATAAAACTATGTTTCACAACAAGGATGAATTGTTTTAAAAGAAAATTATCTTACAGTAATTTCAATCATACTTTTTCTGCTGTAACTTTAGTTCTTTAAGAAGGCATTGGAGTTAGCACTATAAATTTGAAGTAGGATTCTCTAATAAGCAGGAAAGCCTACTGTTTTGAAATGAAGAAATGTGTCTGAAATAATATTTGTATTATTTGTAAAGAAGGAAGTACACGTAAAATAAACCCGTCATTTACCTCCAACGGAGGCAGTATAAATACAAACAACACTTTAACAATATCTACACCAATATTATAAATGCAAAAGTAACTCTGTCTCTCTGTTTGTTACATTTTCATGGCTAAACAGCTAAAGTGATCTTGATGAATTTTTACAAGGAAATACTGTTTGCCATTGGGAAGGACATAAAGTCCTTTTTTCTATGTAAATAGTAATTTTTTTCATGGAATTTTGAAAAGACTGAATAGTGACAGATGGACGCAATGTGTAATGCTTTACCAGAGAGTGGGTTGGTGGTTCACTGATTAAGGTGCTTGCTTTCAAAAGTTCTCCATCCAGTCTGAGGTTCAAATCCCAGTGAGATCAGGGATTTTTTAAGAGTTTTTTTTTATTTTTATTTATCATATGACCCATGCCTGGATGTTTTGTTGCTCAGATTCCATGTTAAACTGTAGGTCCAGGCATGACAGGTGGAATGCATGCCAAATCAAAACTGTATCACATAAGAGGCTAAACAATCCATTGGGATTTCCCAACCTATATGTTTTATTTTTTACACTGTACTGGTCATACAGTTTGTGTATGATCTATACTAATAATATTATAAATGCAAAAATAATTCTGTTTCTTTGTCTGTTTGTTACATTTTGACAATAAAACGGATATCCGATATTACAGAAATTTGACAAGGAAATATTTTGTATGATTAGGAATGACACAGGATCCCTTTTTGGGATTAACTAGACGACCTGTGCGAAAATTTCGTGAATAAAATGCGATGAATAGTGAGGCTGAATGCTAGTAATATAATAAAAAGTAGAACCGTACTATTGTAGCAAATATTTTTTTTAGTGTAATAGTGCGCATCAAAATACTCACAACACATTACGAAACAGTTAGGAAAATTTAAAACACTCTGTATTTACGAAATACTGTCACTGAACTTAACAGAATAAAACCAACCTGAACAAAATGCACACAACATATCAACGTCTCTGAAATATTTGTTGCTGTGTGAATAAAATGTTTAGATTGGAATTGTATAGCAAAACAACAGTGTTTCCGTAACAGAAAAAAAATCTGAAAAGCTACTTATTGAATAAAAAAAAGTTTATTGACATCTCTGTGATATCCGCTGCTGCAATCTAGGAACTTGGGCTCTAAACAGTATCATACGCGCTACCACTTTAAACACCAAATTCCGAAAAATTCTTTCTTAATTTATGATTTTACTTAGCTGGAGACCTTAATATTTAAAACGATATGTCATTTATCAATTTCGGCTAGGTATCGAAGAAGATAAATAGCTTGTAATAATAATTTTAAAAAAACACGGTGTATAAGTAATAGTGATACTTTTGCCCTTTAAGGGTCGAATTCCAAAAAATTTCTTTTATAAAATATGGTGTGACGAAAGCAGCCACCTTGGTCTTTAAAATGATACCTCATTTATTGATTTCGGTTATTTATCAAGCGAGGTAAAAAAAATTAAAAAAAATTGAGAAATGATGATATTTTTGCCCCTTAAGCGTTTAATTTGGAGAAAGTTTTTTTCTTAAAATATTATATGACCATAGAGGATAATTTAGTATTTAAATAGATAACTCATTTATTGATTTCGGTTAGGTATCAAGGGAAATAAATAGCTCATGACAGAAAAATGCGTTGTAAAATTATTCATACTTTTGTCCTCTAATGGTAGGATTTTTAATAATTTCTTTCTTAAAATGTGGTGTAACGGAACGGAAGACATTTCGAAGACTTCAATCTTTTAAATGATACCTTGTTTATCAATTTTGTTTAATGGTCAAGGGAGATAAATGACTCGAGACACAAAAATCGCATTATAGAAATACTAATATTTATGTCCTTTAAGAGTTCAATTAAAAAAAAAATATATGACACAAAAATGCGTTGTAGAACCATTTATACTTTTTCCCTTTAAGGGTTGAATTCCAAAAACCTCTTTCTTAAAATCTGATGTCACCAAAGCTGAGACATTATTCCTCATAATCTTACTTGATATATCGATCTTGGATAGATATCCAGGGAGATAAGCGACTCGAGACACAAAAAACGCATTTTAGAAAAATTGACATTTTTGCCCTTTAAAGGTCGAATTACGAAAAATTCCTTTCTTAAAATATAATGTTACCACGGCGGAGACTTTATTCGTTAATATGATACCTCATTTATCTATATCGGTTAAATATTAAGGGAGATAAATCGCTCGACACAAAAAAATGCGTTATAGAAAAATTTATACTTTTTCCCTTTAAGGGTTGAATTCCAAAAACATTCTTTCTTAAAATATGATGTCACAAAGCTGAGACATTACTCATCATAATCCTACTTCCTTTATCGATTTTGGTTAGATATCCAAGGAGATAAATGACTCGAGATACAAAAAATACGCATTTTAGAAAAATTGACATTATTGCCATTTAAGGGTCGAATTACAAATAATGCCTTTCTTAAAATATAATGTTACCATGGCGGAGACATTAGTCTTTAATATGATACCTCATTTATCTATATTGGTTAGATATTAAGGGAGATAAATAGCTCGTGACACAAAAACGAATTGCAAAAATATTGATACTTTTGCCCTTTAATCGCCGAATTCTGAAAAATTTCTGTCTTAATGTATGACGTCACTAAAGCAGAGATCTTAATCTTTAAAATGATACTTCATTATACGATTTCAGATAGGTACCAAGGGAGATAAATGACTCGTAACACAGAAAACAGCATTTTAGAAATATTGAAATTTTCGCCCTTTAAGGGTCGAATTCCGAAAACTTCCTTTCTTAAAATATGATGTGACCAAAGTGAAGACCATAAGCTTTAAAATGACACCTCATTCATTGATTTTGGTTAAGTATGAAGGAAGATACCGGCTTGTGACAAAAAAAATAACTTATAGAAATAATATATAAGATAACATTCTTATCATGCAATTTTAATAACTAACCCTCCTCCACCCCACCTTAGTTTTTTGCTAGCTTTAAACATGTTGCAAATTATCTCTTCATGAGATAGGTTCGATGGTAGAATGGTATGGTGCTGCCCTCCTCATCATATTATCCTGACTCCAAGTTTTGGGACACATTTTACTTAACTTAGAGCTTTCTATATCCAACTACAGCAATACTCTTCAAACTCCATGTGTATAAAGTTATGGGTAACAGTTTTGGTATATAAATCTTAATCATGATTAGAGGAGGACATATGACAATGAGATTGGATGTTCTCACTAGCACTCACTACATGGTAAGTCTCGATGTGTACACGTCTAATCCCCTTGCCATATATCCTTCTCTAATCATGATTTAAGGTTACTCTGAAATATTGTAGGGTGTATTTGTATTTAAGTGTTTGTCATCTGTGATGAGTGACAGGTTTATTTTCCATCACTTTCTTTATTTTCATTACTAACACCATTTTATTTTCACTATTTTACAATTCTTGTATTATTTGTTAATAAGGAAGGGTGGGGAAAATAAGTCATCACTTACCACAGATGAAGGGAGGAGGGCCAAGACGAACACACAATATTTCACTTCTTTTATGACTGTACAGTAGGCAAGGAATTGCTTATTAAAAGCATAAGATTCACATAATGTGGCATATTATTTGATAATGAACTAAATTGGAGAAGACAGTTTTGGAAACGTACTTCTATTAGTGAAAAAGATAAAGGGATATATCAGGATAATAAGTGGGCTGCAAAGATTGTACTTAAGTATGGGACCCTAATTATAACTATCAAATACCGAATATTGAGAGACTAAAATGGAAGGTACTCAGAAATGTTTGTAGAAATTACTGTAGAACACAATCAGTAGGTGATATTATAAGAATATGATGGAAGTCGCTGGAAAATGAGAGGCAATTCAAAAGAGTTTTACAACGTGTTGTGAGGTAGCATTTGTGTCAAGATTAGATCGTATGTGTAAATGTGTTCTGCAAGCTGATAAACTGACTTGATGGAATTCTGGCATCTGCAAGCTCTTCTTTTCTGCTAGAATCTTACTGCTGTGCTCTTTAGAGCTTAGTTCCAACACCATTGTGGAATGTGGCCACATGTTGAAGTTAGAGATCGCTATAAGTTCTAACTATTTAATGTAAGTCAAGATTTGCAATGGAGCCTTTTATTGACCTCAAAGACTGTACATAATAGTTGATAGCATGCTGTCAAGTGGATTCCCAATAAAGATAGTGAGTGGTTCTATTCGTACAGCCATCAATAGTTAACTATTAGGCAGATGGTCACTCTCATAGGTGGATGAAGTGAGGCAGGCCCTAACATACCAAGAGTGAAAGTGTGGACAACTGCTCTCAGTGATAGCTCCACAGCATGCTCTTCCCATGCCAACATGGAGTGACCCCACACTAGAAAGGGGACTGAACTGTGAACAGTTGGAAGCTGACTGCAAGTGAGTGTTCATGCAACACTCAGCAGGGGAATCATGATCAAACATTCCCATAATTCCTCAAATAGTAATGGTCCTCAAAATCACCATTGACAGTGTAATAAATACTTATGGATGAGGAGTTTTGTGTGGAAGGGGAGAAGTGACTATAAGTTATCACTTGATTTCAAGCATAAAAGAATCATCTTTCTTCATTTGTTATTAATAAAGAACGTACACCACAGAGTGAAAGAACTGGAACAAAAAATGATTATAATGCAAAAATAGATACATAATTTAATTTTCACCTCACCAAAAGGTGTAATACAATTTAACATTTAACATCCATGTATTTGGTCATGGTGTCCTGATTGCTGGCTGTTGCTGACAGTGTTTTTGAATCAATTGGATGCTAGCTTGAATGTGAGATGTAATATCTGCCAGCTTTGTCGCAGTGGTTATTTTCTTGTGCATAGCTGAACTGTAATTCCAGTCAATTAGCATGGTGGGTGAGCAGTAATGCTCTGGCCTCACATTCGGGAGGAGATAGGTTCGAATCTCCATCTGGCCATCCAGATTTGGGTTTTCCACAGTTTCCCCAAATCACTCCAGGGTAATGCTGGGATGGTTACTTCAAAAGGCCATAGCCGAATTCCTTCCCGTTCCATACCCCCAGTCCTTTCTCACGTCTGATGACCTCAACATCAATGAGGCTTAAGGCAAAAAAAAATATCCAGTCTCCAGATCTTCCAAACTGGTATCAAAATTCATGACATGGTCTCTTCTATAGGCCTGGACTACTTTTGCCTCAAAAGTTTTTCAATATTTCTGGTTTCCAGCTTTTTTAAGTTGTGTTTTTTATCCTGCATAATTTAATGTATTTAATTGTTAGAAATAGTTCTTATTTAAACTTTACTATTATGTTTATGATTCCACTGTTGCAACAACTGAACTTTTCAGTTGTATCCATCTCTTTGAAACTTTCACAGTTTATAGAAATGATTTTTACAAACATTTTATTCCACAAGAACCTTTTCAAAATACCTTATAGTTTGTACAAAATCAACCAAAATAGTTCACACATTTTGAGAATCTTCATATTACAATTTCTTTTTAAATCATTTACTTTACCAAGAACAATTATTATATTTTATTCATCAAAAATTCTTATGTATATCTCTGTTTCTCTCTTTCTGATTTTGACTTGGTTTAAGACTTCTTAATAACAGCTAAGATGGAAGTAGGATTGTGTGAAATTTAGAAAATTGATGTTATTAAGGGAGCTTAGGAATGATATGTTTATTTCCATTACCTGTAAACAGCACAGAATTGGACATGTCAAGTTTTTACATTTATAATTTTTTAACTAATTTAACAATATGCATTATAATTACATCTGCATTTAAAAACAATGTTTTAAATGTAGCTACTCTCTAAAATTATTTATTTACCTTTATTATTCATAATAGAAAATTAATAATACATTACAATTGTTTTATGGAATATAAGACCTTATTAGCTAGTTAAGTTTTTAATTTGCTTTTAAATTCTGAACTACTAAATAACTTTACTTTCTTTGAGAGTTTGTTGTTCAGTATTACTCAATTTTTGTATGGATCTTGTTCTGCATAGTGTTTATTTATTCTTACTCAGTAATACCACTTTTGACCTCTTGTACAATGGTTGTCAATGCTGCAGTTTTTATGGTTTTATATGGGCTGTTTATTTTAAAAATATACAAAGTGTAGAATATTAAAGTTTTATTTTGGTGAAAAGTAGACCTATATGAATCTCTCTGCCCTATGCCAAATATAAATGAATCTAAGTACGCTTTTTGCACTGTAAGTAGCCTGCCCATATGGCAATGTGTGGCCGCTCTCCATATTTCGGTGCCATACGTTAAGTCAGATTGTATCAACCAATAATATACTGTTAGCTGAAAATTAGTTCAAATGTATGGGGATCTTCTTTCTAATATAAATGAATTTTTATTTATCTTTTTGCAAGTTGCACTAATATGTGCCATCCCCACACCAAATGGTAGGATAGTATCTACTGTGAGATCTAAGACTTGTTGTATGTAATATATTTTCAGCACTGTATACAAGACCTTCACCTTCTTCAGAATTGTGCATTTATTAAATAACATGTAAACAGTTTTAGAAGAATTTACATTCAAGTTGTTGTTCATGAAGTACTGATTAATTGGGTTCTCCTGAGCAGACCAGTATTATTGATATGTGATGTTAAGATAGAAATATCATCAGCATACTGAATAATAGAGCTGTTATCTAATTGAGATATGCCATTGACATAGAGCAACCTTTCTCAAACTTTTTCAGTGGCAGACCCTCTAGAGACTAGTCATGGACCCCTAAATAACAGTAATAATAATAATAATTGGTAATTGGCTAATCTAGAACTCTCAGTTGATAACTCAACTCGCATCTCAGACATTGTGGCCAGAGTTCAGGTGTTCTCACATTTTTGTAATTATTAATTTTATGTTTATTTTGTCCGCAGACCCCCAGAGTCCGGTGGACCACAGGTTGGGAAACACTGACGTAGAGGATGAAAAGTAGGAGGCCAAGAATAGATCCTTGTGGTACTCTTTTTTTTTAACTAAGGATTGATTAGATTTGAATTTCTGTGTTCCTATATATTCCAAGAAGAATATCTGTTCATTACCACTTGATGTTTACATATGAATCTAGAAAATCTGAAGTTATTCCTTTGATTTCATAAGTTTTGATTTTGTCCAGAAATATAATGAGACACAGATGAATTAGTTCAGTCAAGATATTAAAAAATGGTTCAAAACACTGTTTTAAACGTCATAATGAAATCCCAACCACAGATAGGTTTGCTATTTAAATTATTTATTATGCCACTAACTTAACTTTCTGTCACTTGTTTGAGGGAGTCAAGGACGGGGTTTTCACAGTGGATTGAAATCATTAAAACATTACATATATAAAAAATAAAAACAACTTACCACCAAAGTTTAAGGCTGCGATGAGCACACAAATTACTAGATGATCACAAATGTACAATATTTCTGTTTAAAACATTAAAAATAAGATAGGATAGGGAAAATAAACAGTTACCCGTCACTTACCACAGATGAAGGCAGGAGGGCGAGACACGTAAAAACACAAAAAACAAAAGAATTACACAATATTTCGACTTTTTAGTCTTCCTCATGTAGGAGGCGAGACATATGGCAGGGGGAAAGATGTGGTCACATCCGAGCCTGCCACATCCCCCCCCCACCCCCCACCCCTCCCGGCAATTCTTCCACTACCATGCGTTTTCCGCCTGTGCTTCATTCATGTGGCAGGCTCGGATGTGACCACATCTTTCCCCCTGCCATATGTCTCGCCTCCTACATGAGGAAGACTAAAAGGTCGAAATATTGTGTAATTCTTTTGTTTTTGTGTTTTTACGTATCTCGCCCTCCTGCCTTCATCTGTGGTAAGTGACGGGTAACTGTTTATTTTCCCTATCCTATCTTATTTTCAGTGCCTCGCGGCAGTTTCTTTGTTTCCTTTATCCAATTGTTTAAAACATTATTCATGTAGGGAGGATTGGGTCATTTTACAAGGAAGGTGAGCATGCACAACAGCTCACTGCATGACTTGCTAGGCCTTTGAGAACAAGATGGGGCTGGTACAAGTGGTGGGGATAAAATACTTTTAAGTGAAGTATCAATATCTCTCGGGAAAATACTAGCAGTGGTAAAATTTCAAAGTAGATAGACTTAAACATAACAATTTACATTGTATTAATAAAGCAATAGGAGAAAAAGGTGATAATAAATAAAATAAAATAAAAAATTGTTAAAATTATTTCTAAATAAGTGATGTGTTAATTGGTAGGGTCTTATCAGTGATTGAGGCCAGTAGGATGTTTAGTATCCAGAACATTTTGATACACAAGCTCCAGTCTCCAAAGTTCAGATGTGGTGTTGTATCAGGGAAAACTATGGCTGTTCACACATTGGTGTAGGTAGAATTGTGGGTATTTCCATTTTCTGCTAATGGGTAGGTTATGGGTGTGGACTGTTTGTCTGTGAAAATTCATTTTGTAGTGACCCCTATGTAAGAAGTTCTGCAGTGGCCAGGCAAGGAGGTATTGCTGAAATTAGTGATTTTAATGCAGCCAGAGGTGTGAAGGGAACCAAGCCATAGAGTAATATCTACATCAAAGATCGTGATGTGTGTCTCAGAGTAAATCCAGGTGACATTATTGGCATGGCTATTGATGAGGTAATGGAGAAATTTTAGGAGTTGATTTTCACTGTGGGTCCAAATCATATATATATAATCTTGTGTCTGAACCACACAGTGGGTTTAAAGGGGATGTGGTTCAGGAAACCAGACAACCAAGGAATAAGTTGCCTTTGATGGGGCCATGATGGAACCTATGATGGTGTCACAAATCTGTTAATATACTTTAGAATTCAAGGAGAATCAGATTTTGTAAAGGATGAGGTGAGCTATGGACATAAGAAAGGAGGTGGTATACCTTAGAATTAAAGGAGAAGTAGTTAAGTAGAGGATGAGGTGAGCCATGGACGTAAGAAAGGAGGTGGTATACCTTAGAATTAAAGGAGAAGTAGTTAAGTAGAGGATGAGGTGAGCCATGGATGTGAGGAAGGATGTACTTTGAAGGCTGTGTGGGGGTTGGAAATCAAGGAAGCATTCCAGGGAACAGTGTCTCTGACTATTGGGAATGTTTGAGGGATATTGTATCAGTGTAGACAAGGAAGGAGTCTGCAGGAAGAGGAGTATGAATTGTGTACAGATGTTAAAGGAAGTTGGGGTTGTTCTGACATATGAAGGAAGACTGTACAAAGATTTTGAGATATTGATCCAAAAAGGCTTAAAACAATTCAGTTGATGACCCATATGCCCTGTCTATAGATCGCCCAAGATTGCCAGCCTCATGGATCTTGGAAGAAGGTAAAACTAGATGTGCAGGGATTCTGAGGAGTAATAAAGGAGATGGACTGAGAAGAGAGTCCTTGTAAAGGACTCTTCCAAAGATCCACAAGGCAGGCAATCTTGGGTAACCTGGTTCCTATCTAGCAAAACACATAGGTGGGTACAGTTAATTGAAAAGATAACTTCGTTAATCCGCTACTTAAAAAGTTAACTTCAATAATCATTTAATTGTTAAATTTTTGGAAATTTAACTCAAGTTGAAGTTAACTGTTAAAGTTAACCATCCAAAAGTGGAACGGATGTTTATGTATTGTAATAGGTATTACTGCAAGCAGTACCAAGATGCTATATACCGTAATGTAAATCAACAACACGTCTACCCAATGGCCTTCTGGAAACTTAGTTTTTACCGGAGTTCAACGTTTTAACCAGCTTCTCAGATGTACCGGATTCTTCGATATGCAGTGGAACCACATAGGCAATGAATAGGTTTAGAATTCGTCGGTCAACACCAGCTTGGAATACGATGGTGCCGGTAGCTACGATGCTAAATGTCATATTGACATAAACCTTTAATAGCAGATGGAGATGAAAACAAATCAATTCTGCTGCTATCGACATCAGAAGAAGCCACAACACTTAAAGAAGGCTTTGCATTAATTTTCTTTTTTCCCACAAGTTGTCCCTGCTTTTAGTTTTTCTTCAAACTGTTTATATTTGGATATATGCATCCTCTTCATATGTTGTTCAAGAATATTAAGGCTAGACATGTGATCCTTTTTTGTAGGAAGTTTAGGCAAACACAGTTTGCATTGATAAATCAACTGTTCTCTCAGCCTTAATTGAAATGCAACATAATCGCATAAATGTGGTCAAGGATTTTTAATATTCTCATTGCTATTGTTAGCATTACTGCTTTCACTAATAGATTCAAGAGTTCATTTCCATTACATAATCATGTAACAAATGTCGGTTTAATTTATTTCACTAACAAATACCAAACCAATACCAACTAAAAAGTAACATTTTCCTAGCGGTAAAAAACATTAGATTAAAAAAATATATTAAAATCAGCCACTGATCGAATTAGAAATGAGTAGTGAGTGCAGGTTTGCAGATGTAACATAGAAATGCTCCAAAACTATAGCTACCCTGCTCACAGCCATGACATGCCTAGCATAACCGTTGTATATGCATCACACACTCACAGTCGTGTTTCCTACCTAATTTGTTTCCTATCCACATTACCAAACAGTCGAGCATGGTGTGGTGCGCAATCAAAATAAACCAAATACATCAAATAGCAATGTAACGGACTAAAGTTAATGGTGGTTCAATTCAACAGAAGTTAGGAAGACCGTTAACGATTTTCAGAGTTAACTTAAAAGTTAAATTTTTGCAATGTTGTTAACTTCATTAATTAATGATTAACAGTTTTCTGCCCAGCTGTGGCAATATAAGACAAAGAAATTTATTGAATTGTCAGAGCCTTGGGCATAGGTGTTTAAGCCATAGATTCTGTACCCACTGAGTCAGCAAGCTTAACTAACACATTAAATTTTATTTTGTTCCTATGTTTAGTTTGGAAGTTACTCAGAATTTATCTATGATGACAGTTAAATGTATAACAACCAACATCGCTTGCTCAGGATGCACATTCTTTGTTTGCATGTGCATTGTTGGCATCAGACACACATATATTGATAAAGACTTGAATTTTGAAATGTCTTTAGTTGTGGATTTCAAATGGAATCTTTACATTTGAACGATTACTCAAATAAGCAAACAACTTAAAAACAAATTAAATCGCACAATACAATTTAAATACAAGGGTTGTCCAGAAAGTAGCTTACATTTTGAAATAAAAAGCCAACAAATAAGAAAAAGAAATTTTGTTATATCTATTTGAAAAAGATAATCTTAAACTATTTTTCTACATATATTCGCTGTTTAAACTGAGGCACTTATCATAGAAAAAACACACCACCTTGATATATCCTTAAAAAGCAACTCTGCCTACAATTCTGTCAAATTCCTGTGAATAATTATACAAACAAATTTAAAATGGCAGAGGCATATTGAATTGATATCGAATAAAGTCGCTAAAGGAATTTTCATGATTAGGAGACTTAAAGGTACAGTAACAACAGATGTACTACTCTCCATTTATTATGGTTATATCCACTCCTACCTATCATATGGAACTATCCTTTGGGGAAATAGTCCCCACTCACAGTGTCTCTTTGTCTTACAAAAAAAAGCAGTTCGCCTGATATGTGGAGCATTACCCAGAACACAATGCAAGGAATTATTCTTAAAGCTAGGAATTATGACATTACCGGGTTTATATATATATCAATGTTTACTTTTTGTAAAGAAAAATCAACACCTCTTTAAAAGACATATTGAGATACATGATCATAACACTAGAGATAAGCACAATTTAATAATTGAATAGGCCTACTGTTCACTTAGCATAACTAAATATAGTTTTAAGTCAATGGGAATCAGATTCTTCAACCATCTACCTAAGAATCTGAGAATGATGACACTAAATAAATTTAAAAATAGCACTAAGGATCTTATAACAGCAATATGTCCTATGTTATACATATTTAGTTACATGTTTTATCTTATATTATCAGTTGTATTAACATGTACAAACAGTACTGGAAGCTTCTTGACTCTAGATTTTGCTATGAGATTTCACACAAAGTTCATACAGTTTTGAGTGATTTAAGCTATTAGATGATAAATAAAAAGTAATTAACTAAGCAATGATGAGGGGAAGAAGAAAATTAAAATAAGGAGAAAAATGGTGTGACAGGAACACAAAGCAAAAAATTAAATTATATGTTCTGAGGAACTACTTTGAAGTGCATTTAAAATGTAGCAATATGAACAAAATATGTGTAGTGTTAGTTCATCACAATTCTATGTGTTGCTTTTGCCAATAGCAATGAAAATTCATTTCATCCTTTTTTTTCACAAAGAAAACATTATGAAAAGAAATGCTAAGTTTTGAAAAGGCAGTAATTATTTATGTTAGAACTAATTTTGTTAACTTCAGAAACATTGCAGCTATATTATGAGTATGTATAGATGGTAAATGTTAATGGTGCTGGTAGAGGATTATGAATATCACTATAAAGCATTATTAATAAATTAATAAAAGTATCTAAACAGTTTCAACAACATGGTTTTTCAATTATAAGAATGCTGGAAGGTATTACGAGAAAATGATTAGGAGAGAAGGACCTGTAGTTTCACAGAGGTTGGATAGATTGCTAAATTGTGTATGGAAATAAGAACGAGAGCCATAGGACTGGCTGAAATGAGATATAATATATACCAGTAGGAAGAGGTATTTACCAAAGAATCATATTTATATTTCAAGCAACAAAAATAATGAAAAGGATAATAGAAGATCAAGAAGAAAGTAGAAAATAAAAATTATAAAACAAAGAGGCAGATCAACAGTGGATTTCATTTTTAATACGAAGCTAATGATGTGGAAAACATGGGAATAGACTTGGCGAAGACATCCTCAGACCTAAAGAAAGCATATGGAAAGGTAGCAAGGGTGAAGATATTGAAAACATAGCAAAGGATGGTATCATTAAACAAGAGATGGAGATTGTATTGGCAGTGTATGAAAACCTTAACACAGTGCCCATATCAAAGTGAGGAGGATGGAATAGTACTGAAAAAAAGCTGGGCTAAGCAAGGACATATGTTGCAGCCATGGTCCTCCACTCCCCCCAATGAATATGGATGAAATTGTGATTGAGGGTAGAGAAGAATTTGGTGACAGGTACATGGAACTAATGCTTTTTGCAGATATTGTTGTATATGGAGGAGATAGTATAAAAGTACCTGAGCAATTGAGGTTGATAAACATAGAATTAAAACCAATATAGTAAAGAGAAGTCTAGAGTGAAAAGAGATAGGAATGCATTGACTCAGAGTATAAGGAATCTGATACTGATGGACAACTTGATGAATTTTGTTGAAATAATACATAAAATCTGCAGGTCCTCATACATGTAGCAGAAAGTTTAGTTTGGAGAAGAGATTAAAATACAATCCAGTGAGCTGTGCTCGAGCATAGTACAAAAGATGATGTGTGATGGAATAAGGATACCAAAAATTAAATTACAGTCTGAATGAGAGAATGGAGATGGATAAATTAAGATTCTTTGGACATATAAAGATAATGGAGGGTGACATATTAGATGACAAGAGCAATGTGGTTGGATTCAGTGAAGAACGGTATACAAGAGAGGACGGTTATAGAGGAATTGTGTTAAACTGTGAGAAATGGAAAATTGTCATACATTAAAGCCATCACTTAGCAAAGTTGAGGAAGGAGGGCTGTAATGATGAAAAACATAACACAAATACAAGAAAAAACATGTGGATAGATTTGCATAAATATAGTTTAATGACTGAGATGAAGTAATAAACTCAAGTGATATTTTACATTTTATTTCTGTATACTCTCAAGGAGATATTTAAATTGAATTTTTTATTTTATTTCAGATTAAAAATGTAGTACAACTATATCATGAAAGTATTTTAATTAAGTTAATTCCATTGGATCAAACCTGTAAAAAAACTTTCAGCATACATGATAAACTTTATGGAATCTTGGCTCTTTCCTTTCTTTGATCCTTTCTTTGATCCTTTCTTTGATCCTTTTCCTGCACTAGATACTTTCTTTTTCTTATCATTCTTTTTCTTATCCTCACTTTTCTTAGCATTCTCTACAATACTGTCATCTATTGAGCTCATTGTATCATCAGCTTTTATGATATCATTGCTTGTATACATCAGTGGCTCAGAACCTTTCTGGAAAATAAGACAGTCTCCAACTTTATTAAAAAATCAGATGTGAAATAATATATAATTTTTCTCGGCTATTTCACAAAAAAAACCTCATAAAACTTTCTATTCAAACAGTTACAAAAAAGACAAAAAATTCAGCAATTGTTACCTTTGCAACAACAAGATGATAATGATATGGGATTAGTTAAAATAATTAGGTAAAAACTATTGGAATGAATTCTTAAAATGGAGAATACAGAGAATGAGAGTAGTAAATGCAGTATCAAAAGAGGTGATAGTGGAAATAAGTGTGACACAGTTTAGTGTATTGAGACTGTTGCTATTCATTCTTCTAATAAGTGATTGTGTTTCAGAAGTTATGTATTTGCAAATGAAATAGAGTTATACACTGGTGGCAATTAAAAGTGTAACACCCAGATGGTGTTGTGGTAAATTAATGAAATTTGGCCCCTAGTATCCCCATGTGAAGAGTATTAAGTATTAAATGATTGAAGACTGGAAGTTTTACCTGTAGTAGCATGAGAATTATGAGGCTATTTACTAAGCAAAATTGTTATGTTTTTTTTTAGCATATAAGTGGTGAACAGAGTGGTGTAACATGACACTTTTTTGTCCAGAAGTTCTTGTTGACCAAGTATGATAAGTGTAACGATAAAGTGGCATCTGCTAGCGGCGATAATGCACTAGCAGCTTGGTATGGGGTAATTGTTGTCCTTCTTGGTATCAATGGATTGCAGGTTCTTCTAGTAATAAGTCACAAGGTTGCCATAGGGATAATCTTTCAATTTATTCACCGAACATACAATTACTAAGCCACCACCACCAACGATTATAATTTGACCATGTATAAAAGCTATCCAGGACTTCTTCTCCTCCAAACTGCAAGTTCTGAGCTACACTATTATTACTTGGTTTGAATGCTTTAGTTCAACACCCACAAGTTCACTGCTATTTACGAAACACTGCAGTTTATTTGCAGGACGGCGGCGTACTTATAATGTTTCATCAGGTCCACATGATAGTACCAGGCGCACGCCAAACAATCACTGCCCCGCGCAACCAACCGTGACCGACCTCCAAGACAGTGAGTCACAGACTGCCTTCAACAATCCAACTCGCATCTCGCGTCACACTTTCAACAATCGGATCGTCCCGATTCCACCGCTCAACACGAACACACACATGACTTTTATACTGTCTCGCCACACAAGGCAAAGGGTGACAGCCCTCTACACCCTAATGTCTAACTGTGAGAGAGGTCAGAGAATTGGTGTGTTTGAAATGAGTGCACCATTTCTTGAAATCTCACGAAGGATTGGCTGTAATGCAATGTCAGTATACAGAATTGATAAACAGTGGATGAAAGAAGGCTCTAGTACTCCTAGAGCAGGCACAGGTCCATACAGATGAACAACAGCATGTGAAGACTGCCAAATTGTGTGGGTGGTTGTTGCTGCCATTTAGGTGACTGCAGGCCAGATCCAGGAAGTGGCTACAGATTTCACTAATTTTTCTTTTAAAATGTTCAAAGTAGTTGAAATAAGGTTTTAGAGAAAGAAAATATCGAAAAGTTGTTCTGAAAATTGGAAAATTCAGAAAAAACTGGAAGTGAATTTTTTCTATAGACTGATTTGGCTATTTTTTTTATATTTTTATTTTTAAATGTTCATAATAAACCGAATAAGATTTTTAGAGAAAGAAAACTTGTAAGCGTTGCCATGAAAATTTTCTAAAAAATTGAAATTCCTTTTCTTATGGGATATTTGGATGAATGCAAAATCATAACTGTCGATTAGAAACATTGGATATACATAATTCTTTCTTGTTTTGTTCCTTATGCTCTCAGGATGGAACTAATTCAATTGAATGCTTTCTATTTTAAAAAACTGTTAGATCTGGAGAAATGAATTCCATCCTAAATTAAAATAAAATTACCTTTGCTTTTGTTTTTGTGTTGTAGTTATTTAATTTATATTCCATTGATGTTAATTGGGGACATGGGCTTGATGATGTTGAACAAGATTGTCAAGATGGTCTGCTGCTGGGGGTTAAACAACACACTGCCTGAACTTAATTTAATAATGTTAATGACCAGTTGTCTCTGGCAGCAGCGGATCTACGGAATTTCCGAACTGGGACAAAAACTTGAAATTGCCGCCCCTTCATACATGAATTTTCCGCCCGGGGAAATATTAGAGCTATTCTTCGATTTTGCCGCCCCCTGAAAGTTGTCAGTCGGGGCAGTAGAGCTAAAGAAAGGTCGCCGCTAGGGATTGCAATTCAACAAAGCGGGATCCCGCAATCCCGCGGGATCCCGCATCATTAGACAGTCTGGCGGATCCCGCACTAAACTAAGCGGATCCGCAAAATCCGGCGGAAACGCGTGTCAATCTGCGTGACTCGCTGCCCCACTCGGTCTCTGTCGGATATTTTGCACTGTTTGCCTGTACCCTTCCAGTTGGCATTTGACTCATGTGAACAAGCATTTGTTTTAGTCAACCTTCGTCATTCGTAAGTAAATAAATACACTTTTACGTATTCATCAAAACTTACGTTTGTTTCGAATACACATTTCTGTAATTTTAGTTATGGTGCGTATTTAGTACGATTTTCTAACTATATAATTATTTTTTAAGTGTCGCACACGTTATCTGACCTACACGGTTACAGTTATTCATGGTTTAATTATTCCCATTTTCTGTATTTGCAGATAAAATAATTGTGACAATTTCCTAATTTGCGGATGAAAATTTGAGTATTCGTTGATATGGAACTAATGTTATCGTAATTTCAACGATCGCGTACCTATTTATTTAACAGATATCAAAAGGAAATTGTATATCCTTTGACTTATTGTTGTTTTGACCGCTGCCTCAATGCGTTTCTTTGATGAAAGCCACCTGTTTACATGTGCCGCTCAGAGTTTCGATTAATCCCTCTTCTTCTTGTTATTATTTCGACTAAAGGTGAAAAAAGTTATAATGAAATTTTCACGGGTGTATCAACGAATTGTGCTGTAGGAGCACCATACTTTGACGGCTGCCTCCGCCGTCTTCCTCACGTGTGAAATTTCGTGTGTTTGCAATGAAATCCGGAGATACAACCTATGAGGACTTCACTGCAATCATTCGCCGAGAAAGTCTCCTTTCTTACTAAAAAATAATAATTTCCACTCTAAAAACGTCGTTACGCCACATAAGTAAATCTGAAATACTTGACAGTTTACGTGTTGGTGAGTAGTTTCTTTTAATAACATTGAATCAACTGTAATATCAATCAAGGAATCAGGAGGTATAATAATGAATCACGCAAAAAAGGCCAAGTCTCGTGCTTGTGCAGTGACAAAAAGTTATGAGATCTTGTTCTGAGCCAAGTCTACACTTTACAGAGTATATTCACTTCACTTTGTGAAATGGAATGCTTTTCTCGGTGTTATGGAACGTTTATTTAGAATTAAAAAAAAAAAAAAAAAAACTCTGTTAACTTGGCCACTAAGAAAACCATATTTTTAAATTTATGTGATTTATTGTAAGCACACAATAAAAGACTCAATATTTTCCATTTTTATTATTTATTTAAAAATTGGTTTAGATTAAAAAACAAAAATGGAAGACCTCGAAATACACTTAACACACGCTAAAAAGTTTTAATGTCATTTTGTCAATCAAAATATTGTTAACTGTTAATTTTTTATAATTTAACATTAAAAATTATTTATTAATTTAATTATTATTTAATTTATTAACGTTTTAAGTAACTATGTTTTAAATATATGCGTAAAAAAACTGTTTGTACCAATCCCGCACGGATCCCGCGTGATTGGCGCAAATCCCGCGCGGATCCCGCGGGATTGAAAACACTGCGGGATTGCAATCCTTAGTCGCCACCACACGAATTTTCCATTTACCACACCTTCAATAAAGATTTTGGCGCCCCCCTGAAGTTGCCGCCTGGGGCAACCGCCCCGGTTTGACCCCCCCTAGATCCGGCACTGGTCTCTGGTACCAACAACATTTAAATAAAATGGCCATCACACACTTGAAGTAGCCCTAAAATGTGAAAGGGAGAAGTGAAATGAGTACACTTCACACAGCTCAAAAGTTTCATATAGCTGATAATCTTGCAGTTCTTGTACAGATGTTCGGTGAAAGATTTTTGAATAAGGCGATTAGGATATGTTTCCTTATATGATTACAGGTTAAGCACACACAAGGGCGAAGACAAACTTCCATCTGTCCCCCTTCCACAGATGAAAATTTAACTGCAGCATTGTTAGGATGTACTACCACTAAGAGGAGCCATTTGCTCCACTAGCAACACACGAGCCAACCTACTCAAGAACTACCATGCAACTTGTAAGCACCTTAGAATTTTGTCAAATTCTAGCTCCTCACCTTTAGGCATAGGGTTACTCTTTAGTAACAGATAGTTTCGTTGCTTATATAGGTTAGGAGAGTGACGCTTTATATAGCATGCAGATACTATGATCAAACAGACTAAATAAACCCTTTCAGAAACAGTAAATGTATTCAAAAGTTAATAAAAGATCTAAATAAACTTTCTATGACAGTAAGAAAACATTATTTTGGTATTAAATAAGTTAATTCACATAAATTCAATTTATAAACAATAAACTTTGCTATGAGTCAATTTCACCATTTCTAAACAAATTTAAACGCAGTAAAGACTGTCAGGATTTAATAAAAGCCATAAATACACTTTGTATCATAGTAAACAAACCCTATGTCAACCGAAAATAGAATAATTAATAATAATTCAGTTTTGAAACAATGAACTTCTACTATATGAGCATTTCATCATATTTAAACCAATTTGAGAGCAATAAAGTGGCTCAACATTTAATAAAACAACTAAATTAACTTCCTATAATGATATAAAAACCTCATACTAACCTGAAATGTGATAATCCATAATAATTCAGCTCACCCAACAATAGATTTTTGATATTTGGTATTTCACTATTTCTGCACACTTTTAAATGAAATAAAGTAGTTTTAAAGGAATAAGAATTTAATAAAAAGATAAATCACTAAAATTTCGTAGGTTCTGGAAGTGTAAATAACTTAAATTAATTTTTAAACACTTCGTTAGATGCACTTCACTTTTAACAATTTTTATCACAGAATCCTAGAAAGCTTTCAGAGTAAAAAGTAGATTTCTTGAAAGACCCAAAAATCTAATATCACATATATTAATTTCAGGCCGTTCCATGCAGTAGAACAGATTTTATAAAGATTTTAGAAATTATTTCATCATGAAACCATGTGCCAAGTTTAGGAATTTATTACAGCCAATCGAAGTTAGATACAGAGATGAGACAACTTTTAAAGTACGTCATTTAATTCAGAGAATATTCTGGTAATTTTCATTCTCAATAAAAGCTATAGAAATAGAGTTATTAAATTAAAACACATATATCACTTTTGTAAACCTTGTCAAAGCTGTAATTTCACTATCCTGGCATCAATCTCGATAAAACTTACACCATTGAACTCAGGAAATTTTGGAGAACACATTGACATAAATTTTATTTAAATAAATTGCGATTTAGAAGAAATGGCGAAATTACACAATTTTAAAAGAATAGGTATTTCCCCAAGCAGAAAGTAGGTCGCCTCATATGCGAAGGTTAAAATAGACATTTAAAACCAAACACTTAAAATTACTCACTGCATATCCACTGATCTTCTATTAAAAAAGTCTAAACACTGTCAGTCTTTAATTACCTTATATCTGTTTGGTTACTGAGTTAGCGAGGGCATAGTTTGGCTAGTCAGCAGCAGAAAGCTGCGCTTAGGCTGTGATGTCATAGAACCTATATAATCTGGTGCTGGCATGCTACTCCATCTTTATTCTTTGGTAAGCTGAGCAGTACGTGCGTATAGTCTGCGCAAGTGTAGTGTCGGGTGGGAGGAAGTTGGTTGAGGAGAAGTTACCGAGTCGGCCATCTTGGGACGTTTGTGTATGGCGCGCAAGGTTAACTAGTAACATGAACTTGTAAAGTTTCATCAGGGGTTCGGTCGGTTTAAATATCTCTCCACAACTTGCAAACTTTTGGTAAAGTGTGTTCGATTTGCCAACTCAACTGTTAGATGCATGTTTGAAATTTTGTGACATTGAAATAAAATGTGGAATTTTTGGAAAGTGAACTTTTATCATTTCATAGTTATCTTGCAAGTTTTTCTCTATTTGTGGTGTAATAAATATTGTGGCGACCTCAAGTATTTAGGTTGAGTTATCCGGCAGCGTGATCAAGTCAAAATCATTTCATAAATTTTCTATAGAACTTTGAGTCAACATCAAGAGTTAGTTAAGGCACTAAGGCTATACTACAGCCCCGGTATTGGCCTAGGGTCTTACAAACTGACTGTCTAGTAACTAAGGCTGCCCTCTCCTCATTGAGTCTGTCGATTTTGTGTCATCAGCAAAACACTTTGAAAACTAATATTTCAAAAAGTACTTGATACCTTGCATCACAAGTAACATAAGGGCTTCCTAAAATCTCATTATATCTGTTTTAACCTGGTTTAGTCCTCAGAAAGGCTTCTATGAAATTAATCTTGAATTAACTTATGTCATCAAACCTGGCGCCTGTTCCAATAATCACAACAATACATTTCTAAAAATCTCATTAATCTTGCAGATGCCTTGAACTTTCTGCAGAAACCAATATATCATTTTAATCATCTTGATTTTGCCTAACCTCTGAAATTAATTTCTTGGTTCTGCCTTCATTAGATTAAATTTTGATTTTTTCTTTTAATTAAAAATTCTACTTATACTTTGCCTAATTAATTTATTTTATGTTCATAATATTCTAGAGGATGCTGACTACAACTGGTGATGAAAGCCTTGCTGTGACTTTTCACATTTTCTAGTTATTTCATATTTTTGGTTCAGCCCCTCTGACCGCATGGTTTAAAGGCATCAACAAATAGAAATACCTTCTAAACTAAATTTTTCTGGATATAATACATATACTTTAAAATACATTTTTAATGGTAAAAATGAATGCAAGAAAAACTGTTATGGTTGAAAAACTACTCTTACTGAAAGTTCTGTCTTCCACAGCAGCCTTGAAATGACTATTAGGTATGTTACTGCTGGGACTACGTGGTAGAAATGCTTTTCTGTACTTGTTCTCTGAATTAAAACTTTTCCTACATGGTTTAAACAAGCTTATAGATATATTATAAGGTATTACCTCAATTAGGCATGTTAGCACCCAATCGTCTGATACATGTCACATTCAGTCAAGATTTGGAACACAAAAAAAACAATATGACTGTGATGCATCGCAAGAACGGGTGTTAACAAATGTTCCACTCTTGAATCAGCAACAAGAATATGCATACAACGCTCTCGTGAAAGTTGTGAATGATAGAACTAGAGGGATTTTCTTCTTGTATGCTCCCAGCAGAATTCTAAAATCTTTTTTGACAACGATTCGCTCACAGAATGAAATTGCACTTGCACTTGACACATCAGGAATTGCAGCAATGTTGTTAGAAGGCCATCAAACAGCTCATTCAGCATTAATCTTGCCTATGAATATATAAATCCAGATTGAAACTTTTCAAAGAACTGCGCAGTGGCCAAAGTTTTTTTGCAGCAATGCAAATTGATTGTTTGGGATGATTGTACAATGGCTCAAAACCTTTGGAGAAATTAGACCGAATGATTTATGATCTACAAAACTGGTTTTGTGGTGCAATGATCACAAGCAAAATGTAAATAAAACTCCTCGAGATTAATTGAGATTTCGAATGTAATTGAAGAAAATAAATCATTTAGTTAACGTGAAATTCTGACTTAATTCAACTGTGACAAAAATTTTGGAACAATTCTGCATGTTGTAAGCACCTTAGAATTTGGTAAAGTATAAGGGAGGAAGTAAATTCATAGTAAACATATAGTTTCCATTGCACACACAGGTTATGGGAGGAACGTTTCATATAGAAGCTGATATCATAACCTAATTTATTAAATAAACCATTTTAAAAGCAGTAAAGATCCACGACATTTAATAAAAGCCCTAAATAAACTTTTTATAAGAGTAAAGAAACTTTTAACTAACCTGGAATAGGATAATCCATTATTATTCAACTTGTAAACAACATATTTTGGCTATGTGACCATTTCACTATTTCTGAACACTTTTAAAGGAAGTAAAGTAATTTTTAAATAATAATAATTCAAAAGAAAGTTAAATTCACTAAAATGTCTTAGATCCAGGCGTGGAAATAAAGTAAATAAATTTTTAAACACTTCGATAAATGCACTCCCACTTTTAACATTTTTTTCCATATATTACTAGTAATTTCTCGATCTAAAAAGTAGATTTCTTGAAAGAACCAAAAATCTAGTTTAACATATTTACATTTCATAACAGTCCATGCAGTAGAACAGATTTTATAAACATTTTAAAAATTATTTCGTCACTAAACACACGTGGCTGCACTTCAGATTTATTTGTGAGAAAACTAAGCCATTTCCATAAATAAAATAACTTGTAAAACACGTAATTAAATTCATAGAAAATTCTGGTAATTTTACTTTTTTGATAAAAACAATAGACGATGAATTATTAACTAAAAGCCAAGTAACTACTAAACAGTTTTAAAGCCTAATTTTGTTAAATCCATATCTTAGCCATCTCGCCACCGATTTTCATAAAATTTACACCATCGAACTCAGGGAATTTTTGTAGAACATTTTGACACTAATCTTATCCATGTAATTTGAAATTCAACAGTATTCCTAAATAACTGAATAAATTCAAACGTTTATGTAAATCCCCAATTGCGTTAAATCGTTATCACTACGCAAAGTAAACGAAAATTAAAACTAATCACTAGAAATTTCGCACTAAACATCCTTTAAGCATCTTGAAGATAATAATATACACTGTCAAAGTTTGAACACTTTTTATAATCTAAATCATTTATACATTTTGGCTAAGCGGCAGTATACATGTGGTGTGCAGCTGGCGTCTATATAAGCGGGAGCCCCGAGGGGGATGTCTTTCTTTCGATTTCATCTGGTCTTTACTCCGGGAACGCTATGTAAGGTAACTCTGCGTCAGTTGGTTTGTTGCGGGTCGGTTTACAAGTCGGAACTTGCAACGCTAGCCTGGAAACGTGTATCGGAAATGATGAATTTTTCGGTACCATAGTGTGATGTCAACAAATATTAAGAACTTATTAATTTTCTAAAGAGGTTTTAGTCGATATCTTGTTCTGCAATTTTCTGGATATGTTTGTTCGCTCGCCTACTCAACTGTGGAATGCAATTTTAAAATATGACTTTTTGAAAATAAACTTCAGATTTCTATCAAAGTGAACTTTTGTGATTTCATAGTAAATTGAACCTTTTCTAAGTTTGTGATTTAAACAAATTTAGTGGTGACCTGTACGCATCTGTTGAGAATCCAGATAGGCAACATGGTCATTTAAAATTATTAACGTCAGAGAACTTTCATTTTAAGTGAACTGCTAGTTAAGGTGCATAAACTATACTCCACCCCAGTATCAGGTTTTGCCCCTTACAATGTCTTTAAGTTGATCATATTCCAGACACATCACACATTCCAGACACGTCACACATTTCCAGCATTTCAGTGGTCTACTGCCGATAGAATTCATCTCAAATGTAAAATTTCCCATTGGCATACTTATGTATGAACTTTTCCTCAAACTGAATATCCATGGACACAATCATTAATAAATACATTAATCACTCAGAAACACAGGGTTTTTTCCTCATTTTTACTTTGTTTGCACATTTTCAATAGTTTTTAACAAATTCACAAAATGATCATAAAAATTTTTATTGAAATTTGGACAGGACAATGTCTGTCTAGTCTGCTAGTTACTGTGCAGCCAGTAAGAATCTCTATGACCATGTTAAATTATTATACAGAAATCTTACAGTCTATTTTTAAGATAAAATATATAATGATCTCATTTTTTATTATAAAAAAATATCAAGTGAATTGAAAGTTCCTCAAACAAAACAAACACATCAAGTGTGATGTAAGTAACGTTTAATGTTTCATTGTGATTGTATTCAGAAACACATGAATCTTTCAATCCAGTGCAGTGTACCAAAGACTTTTAATGACAGTTTGTTAAGGCTGAGTTGGGGTACTATTTTTTGTACATAAAAGATCAACCAGTCAGATGATAACACAAGTAAGATAAAAAAGTATTTTAACATATTTTATTACTTTTGTAGATTGTAAAGCAAGCCTACACAAAATAAGGTTCAATATAGAAGAGTATGGATGGGAACTCACTATTAGAGAAACATTGATTCCATGAAACAGTCAAGTGAAAACATGAAAGGAGATTGAAGACTGTTTATGAACGTGTCTATCACACATACCAGTTACAGCCAAGAGTGGGAACGAAGTAAGCTGTCACTTAACCAATTGATTGTGTGGTGATGGTGTGGACCAGTATATGTCATATGTGGCTTGCCCTTTAGGGTTGTTCCTGTTGGGGATGGTAAGGATTTTGGGGCGAATACCATTTTCACGTGACCATTCATCATTCATCTTGGTGGATAATTTTGTTGGTGGTCAGACTAATATATGAGATGTGATATGTGTTGCATTAGAACATTTTCAAGTTGCATTTCCTGGTGTAGGAAAGGTCTTTCCAGATGCGATGGTGAAGCTGATGGCATATTACAAGTCTTATTGCAGAGTCTGTTGCAATGGATGGATCCCGGTAACTGTCTTATTGCATGTGAAAAGTGATGCATATTGACAAGACGCTGACAGAGGTTACGGGATCTACTGAAGCAAGTTCTAGGAAACATGAGGAGTATCTTGTAGGAGATTAAAATCTATATTTGCTAATTAGCTACTTTTTGAAGAATCTTGTCCAATATACAATTATGGCTATTCGGATTCCATTGTAATAAGATTTAATATTAACATTGGTTTTAAAATTATTTTTTGTTTTACCTTGCTAAGCAGTACGTGTTACATTTTAACTAAAATATGATATTAGAATTTAGTTTTTAAAGGTAATTGATCTACAAAAAAAATTTCTAAAAGAAATACAAACCATGTGATCCATTTCTGATTGTTCGATGCTATCCTTCATACTGGTTTTCACAGTTTCCCAATGTTTTTTATAGGGTCCAGCTTGTACCAATGAAATTTCATCTCCTTTATATGTCTGTGCTTTTAGTAAACATCTTTCCTCTATTAACTGTCGTATTGACTGATAACCAGGTGGATGTTCTGTGTCTCCTTCTAGCACCTCAATAAAATCAGAATCTGATGGTGAAAAAGGATCATAACAGGTGATGTAGAACTTCTGGGGCTTGTCACTTTTAGCCCTAAATTTTAATTGAAAAAGAAATATCAACATTGTTGATTTTTATATGCAGTTTTATTGTGGTACTTGTACAATTATTATTTTGTACAAAAACCAGAAACAGTTAATTGAAATTATTTCATTTGATTCAATTTCAAGTAATTCGTTTTATTTTCTGTCTCTATAGTAGATTAACAAAGAATTAAGAATTGTACTTTTTATACTAGTTAAAATCAAAATTCTAGAATTAAATTCAGTGTAACTTAATGTTTTATTTTCATTGTCTATGTCCTACTGCATCAAATGAAATAACAAGAAAATAAATGAATACTTCATATGCCAAAGACATTAAAAGGAGTTTAAAATTATTCTTAAATAATTCATATTGAAAATAGAAAAAACTGAAAACTGATTACAATTATAATTAATATGGACAATGAAATCCGATTATAAATTGAAAATATAGAAGGATAGGGAAAATTAAAGCCATCGCTCATCAAAGATGAAGACAGGAGGACTATAAGGAGTTTTCCATTAATTACGTGTGGTGAAATAGGGGGAGGGGGGGGGGGGGTTTCGGCGAAATCTCACGAAACCTCATCAAGGGGGAGGGGAGGATCGACAGAAATCTCACGTGAGGTTTTGAAAACATCAAGTTTAGGGGGAGTATATGGTCTACAAACGACAAAGAAACTGACCGAGGGAGAGGGAGGGGGGGGTTTGTAAGAGCTAAAAAAAAGTCTCGAAAAAACTACGAGGCCAATTAGCAGGGGGGGGGGGGCGATCAGATTTCACCAAATCTCACCACCTGATGAATGCCACCTGATGAATAAGTAACATGAGCAGACTTTTCAATATTATGGCATATATCTTCATTGTGTTGAGAGGGGAGACATAAGGCAAGGAGATCAGATGTGTACACACCAAGATCAACCACTCATATGGTAAGTGATGGGTTTACTTTTTGTATGAATCCATATTTACAATCACACCTGATTGTAATGTACTCTGTTTGATGAGTGTCACTTAAACTTTTTCAGCAAAATTTCATTGAATTCAGGGGACTGGGTAGACACTGCTAGGTCCATGCAAAAAATCTGGAGTGGGATACATTAAAAGCTCAACATTTACCTAAATACAACCAGTTCGCAGGGACACAACACACAAAGGAAAGTCCCGATATTGATCGCACGGGGATAATCATTACTGGAATGCAGCTTGATAATGCCACTGATTCCATCTTCCCTGAAAGCCTTAACTTTGCTCTGCAGCCAAGAGTATGGTTATGTTTGAGATCATAAGCTTAGTTAAACAGGCTGGTCGCATCCTGTCAGGGAAGATGACAGAAGTTGAGTCTTGGAAAAAGCAACACCTCCAATGACCAACATTACTTTGAAGTAACATGAAATGTTGCTTGCCTTATACCAGAACAATTAGGTTATTGTGATATTGTCAGTTAAGATAAATGTTGCATTTAGCAGAAGAGTATGAGTGAAAGTTGAGAGACAGCCTTGATGATCTTTCTTGCCTGTGTTTAGATAACACCTTTATTGAAGAAAGCGAAATTTTCTGCAGAACCAACAAGAAACTCAGAAATTGAGCTGCCACATCACCTAGGCTATACAGTCTGCCAAAGTTACATAAATAAAGCATACTTTTGTGACCAATGGCCAGTAAAATCAGCACTCCAAATCATCCAGCTGCAAACTATATGACCCTTTGAGTCCATTGGATGGGCTTTGTGAACCTATCAACAAGAATCCCACGGCATTTGTTAAAATAATCAAAACCAAGAAGCTGAAGGAATCAGATGTAATGGTCAAGTCCAATGTGGTGTCATTATTATTCCGCGATCTATTGAAGCTGATCCGCTACCAATTTGAACCAGCAATTTTGAATCAGTCCAAACATGTTCTGACATTCACATATTTAACTTACTTACGAGAATACTACAAACAGGTGGATAGAATTTCAACTTTATCCTATAATCACTAACTTAACTTGAAGCTTTTTGAGAGAGAAAACCTTGGGAGGAACAGTTCTCCATCATACATGCTTTTATGCTATACTGAGAACAAATATGTCATGTGCTCCCATCAGAACCAGCTTTAAATGAATTTCTGCAATATCTTAAATGGAATTCATCAGAGCATAAAATTTATGATGAAAGTGGAAAAAATGGTCACCTACCTTTTCTTGATTTCTTAATTAAAAGGAAGCTAAGGTATAGCATGTGCAGAAAACCAATCCACATGGAGCAATACCAGGAAGTATCAAATTTCCCTGATTCTGTGCAGCAAAATTTTGTCTTAAATATCCTAGTACATACGGAAAGGACAATTTCTGACAAGAATGATTTCTGACAAAGGCAGCCTACCACAAGAAACAGAATACCCGAAAGCTGAATTCAAGCAGAACGGTTACACCAACAAGCAAACAGAAAAGGCAGTTCACTGTAAGCTAATGAAGGATAACACTCCAACACAACGGGAAGACATGTCCAAGGCCACCACTTTTGTACCAGTTGCCAGAAAACTTAGAGGAAATTTGGAAGAATCCTTACTCAGCAGAGCATACAAAGTTTTTACTGTCCGAAATGTTGGATTACCTCTGTTTGGAGAAGAATGATTTGGGCCTAAGAGATCCAAGCATTTACAGTGTAAAAAGATTTACATTAACCAAACCATCCGCACCATAGAAAGTTAGTGAGAAGAGCATAAATGCCACCTTTGCTTAGGACAATAAAACAAATCAGCGACCACTGAGAACATTTGACTCCACTTCTGTGAGTTCAATTTTAACAATTTGATTATAATGGCAATGATGTCATATTTCTGGGATCCAATAGTCAAAGTAGGATTGTGGTCTTTATCTTAGTGAGGCCTGTAAAATGGCTCTGTTGAAACTTTGGAGAGTTTAAGACATTCATGTCCATTGACAGCCAGGTAAAGATTGACCTTGGGCTAAGGCATCGGCCAAACCAATGCACGGCATGTGGAGATGTGGATGTAATAGGCATGAAGACCCTATTAAAGAGGGGTGAAGCACATAGACAGACTCAGCAGCTTTTGATACACTGGTCTACAAATTAATTTACAGTGGAAGAAGACAGGGAGACAATCCATCAAAATATTTTGCTTTTACAACACAATCTGCCAGTAAATCCATGAAGATTTAATTTCAACCATATGCTGGGGAAGTCTACATTCTTACAACAATGAAAAGGGCTGAAAGGCTGACAAAATCTATAACAGGTATATTGGAGTGCATGTGCCAATGGTTTCCAAGAAATTACTGTAAAACACACTCAGCTACTGCTGATATCATAAAGGAGTAGGACTGGGAGTCATTGGGCAGCAGGAGGTGGTTTAATATCTTGCTGGGTATATGTAGGGCATACATTGGTCCTGAGACCAAGATGGTAGAAGATGTAGAGGTATTAGTAGAAGGAAAGAGATGACCATGAACATAAGGTCTCTCTTCATATCTTGCATATGAAGGTGGTAAAATTGGAATAAATTATTGAGGTTGGTTCTGAACAATTTACCTCAAACACCAAAGAAATTAAAGCAAAAATATGAATTTTGCAAAATTAAGAATGTAGTGATATTGCAACCACAGTATGAATGCCATCACAAGAGAATATAACAATTTTCTCATTTTTATCTATTTAAACTTTTCTCGCTTTTTCTCCACTGTACCAATGATTCCACACACTGATGCTTTCCCTAAATCAGTTCTGAAGCTAGTGACTTCTTATAACTGGAGCTAAGCTCACACACAGCTGCACACACAAATTAAAGAAAAACTGATACCCTATAAAGTGAATAATAATTCATAACAATAATGTCATACCAAGTCATAGTAATAATATCATAATAAATCATAATAGGTTTTCTCCTAAATTGGAAAACTACTCCATATACAATTAAGTTTTTATAAACACAAAAGTCATATAAATACAAT
This sequence comes from Vandiemenella viatica, assembly GCA_031002005.1. Lineage (NCBI taxonomy): Eukaryota > Metazoa > Arthropoda > Insecta > Orthoptera > Morabidae > Vandiemenella > Vandiemenella viatica. The sequence goes on along the minus strand of JARYHS010013630.1, from coordinate 142,085,177 downwards.
AATTACTAATTCAGTTCATAACCATGAATGTGGGCAGAAATAAAGCATCTCTAGATAAAAAGCAAACAGTTATAGTGATTGCGGCATAAAACATTTTTGTGTCAGTGGTACTAGGACAGTTCCATTTGCTAGACTAAATATTAGACTGCAAGAATTATATATATATATAAAAAAGAATAGGAATAAGTTTACACATTTTGATAATTAGCAACAAGTATTAATCAATGTATTACATAAAAATATCTGAGAATTAAGAAATACATTTGAAAAAAGATAATAAAAACTTATTTGATTGCAAGGAGCAAATCTTCTGATGGTATCCGTGATAGATGGAGAGATCAATAGGAAAGGCACTAATGACCCAGTTGTTGACACACCCTAACCTCCCCCCCCCCCCCAGGAGGAAATAAACTGATTCGCAAAACAGCAACATAAGCTCAGGCCAGGATGATCACGTGAACCTCAGTTAGTGAGCTATGTGGAAGATATTCTGGCTGAAATAAAAAGCAAAGTTTAAGTGTAGCTTTGTATATCTCAAACGCATTTGACAAAATGAGTCATAATATGGTAGTAAATTAGGCAAAAAGTTTATTCCATTTAGCAGAAATAATCTATGACAGTAATACATGGTCTCAAGATGTAAGTATTTAAAACTAAAATAATTTTATTAAGTGAAGGGTTGCTGCATCTATACTCTGCAGTTCAAAGTATAATACTAATAAAAATCTTGGGCTACCAACCAGCCATGGGATGATTCAAGAAACCAGTTATTTAGCTTCATTTTAAACCAATTGGTTTTATTGACCATAATTAGTGGAGCACTCTTGGTAACCAGTAGTATACAGAAAATTGGTATAAATATATTCTAATGTACATATGAAACTTTTACCTAGCTCCAAGTTTGTTATAATTCATGGAAGTCATAAAGTTAACAGTGTGTGCATGTAGAGCATTCAGATCTTCTAAAGTCAAATGTAGGACATGTATTATGTTAAATGAAATCCAACACACTGATCCTTCTGCAACAGTTTTCAAAGACCGTTCTCCATCATTAGTATATATCTGTATTAAGCAGGGCTCATAATTAGAGAAAAATTATAGATCATACTGTATCAGTTTATATAACAAATTCATGTGTTATGATCTATAATAAGTAAGTAAAATTATTTCGATTATCACAATCATACTAAAAGGAAAATAACTATCAAAATAACTTATCACAAAACAATCTCTAAACTAAACTTCATTGTTAATATGCCATTGAGATTGCTGCTTAAATTTCATTATGTTAGAATATGTTCAACTATTTGCTGGAAATATCTTTTCTACAAATTTTAAAATCTTCCTGGACCATTAATCTCAGAAGTTTCCACAGAAAAGAATACCATATTTTTGTATATATAATGTGCTTGGATTGCCATGTATGCTTTGCTGATCATCTTTGGTAAGTAAGCACATCCAGCCATAAACTAATGTATACAACTAAAGTGTACAACAAATCCATCTACACTATCAAATAGAAATAACTACATTATTGATTCTAAGAAAACGAGTCTAATTTACACAGTACAGTACACAAGATTCCTTGAAATAATGCTACTTAAGTTTGAGATTCAGATACTTAACTTTTTTTATCCACAAGTTTGGTAATAATAACCTTTTATATTTTTTTAATAATAATCACAAACATTTTCTGATAATAGTAGAATGGGAAACTGTCTTATAATGATTATATGAACCAGAACAATTAAAGACAATATAAATCTATTATTTACCAAATTTGAAGTCAGGAATGCTTGAGGAATTTTAACCGAAGATTTGTGAATGAAAAGGGTTGCTGCGAAGTTTGTTCCTCAGGCTCTGACTGACAATCAAAAAGAACATCGAGTTGAAACATGTCATGCTTTGAAACAACAGCTTTGAAATTAATCCAGATTTTTTGTCAAAGGTCATTACGGTGATGGGTCATGGTGCTATAGTTAAAGCCCAGAAACATGGCCAGTGGAAGAAATCATTGTCATCCAGTCAAAAAAAAAAAAGTCAAATCAAACATCAAAACAATGTTCATTTGTTTTCGTGATGCTGAGGGCATAGTTAAGAGTTGGTCCCCCCACATCAAAACGTCAATCAAACCATTTATTTGGAAGTTTTAAGAAGATTAGGCAACATTGTTTGTCAAAAAGACCCCATTTGTGACAAGGAGGAGACTGGTTCTTCCACCACAACAATGCACCTGTGGCAGTTATTGACTAAATTGGCATGTTTCTGCTGCCCCACACACCTTACTTACTTACTTACTTACTTACCTGACCTGGCTCCATGCAACTTTTTCTTATTTCACACATAAAAGAGGCATGGAAGGACACCGATTTGGACAACATTGAAGAGTTCAAAAAAATGAGGGAGGAGCTGTCAGCCATTAATAAAGATGACTATAGAAAATGTTTCGAACAGTGGAAGCACCGGTGGGACAAAAGTATTAGTATTTTGAAGGGGATAAGGTTGTTTCATAAAAAATTTGAAAATATATAGCTTTTAAAAACAAATCCAGTTTTTTTTTGGTACTCCCTCCTATATAAATTAACTAACTGGTGCCCACGACTTCGTTCGTGTTTGGAAAGAATTTGGATTGACAGCTACCGACAACTAACCACCATAGTGTACGATGGGAGACTCAATGCTATTAGCACACACAAATGCCTGTCATCTGCGCTATGTAGTCCAGGCAGCAAAGCAAAATATACGGACACACATGTCTTTGGTCGAAATACGAAAATATCCTTGATCGACCACTTTCAACCACCATATCTCCCACACCCCCATAACTACCACCATGTAATCACCATTGTGTAGAGAAAGGAGACATGATACTACTAACACACACAAACACCAACAGTCTCCACTATGCAGTTGTGGCAGCAAAGTGACATATACGGAGGCACATGTATTTGGTCGAACTTCGAAAATATCCTTGATCGGCCAATTTCAACCACCAAATCTCCCACCCTCCTACAGTTACCAAAATTTGGCGAATGTTGTGATCGATGGGAGACTCTATGCTACTACCAAACACAAACACCAGTGATATGCACTAGATAGTGTTGGTTGAAAAGTGATACACCATGACACATACGTCTTTGCTAGAAATATGAAAGTGGCACAAGTCGACCACATTCAACCACCATATCTCCCACACCTCCATAGCTACCAACAGCTAACCACCATAGTGCACAATTGGAGAATTGATGCTATTACCACACACAAACATCAATGGTCTATCCTATGTAGTTGTGGCAGGAAAGAGAACTATAAGGAAACACAAGCCTTTCGTCAAAATATGAAAATGCCCTGCATCAACCACTTTTAACCATCATGTATCCCACATCCCCATAGCCATCGGCATTCGGCCAATATTGTACATGACAGGAAATTCCATGCTACTTTCACACACAAACACCAGTGATCTGTGCTAAATGTTGGTGTCTGAAAAGTGAAATATAGGGAAACACACATCTATTTTTATATTTATATAAGATTATTTAATTTAATTTTAATTGCAATGGAGCAATGGCAATTTCCCTACACACCCATCTTCCCCCTACCCTGCACCTACCTACATTTGCCCTCTATAAATTTTATCTTTAAATTCTTTCAAAGTTTTCGGTAAATTATTCATCATTTCTCTTGGTAACTCATTCCAATCCCTGACACCCTTACCTAAAAAAGAGAATCTTCCTACACCCTTGTGCCTGAAATCGAGTGCCAGCTTGCCTATTGCAATATCTTTCCCTGCCTCATCGCCAGTATATGCCCTGTACACTCCCATGACCCTCCTCATTCTCCTCCTGTCTTGCAATGAATCCCATTCCAGCTCCTTTATCATATCCGTCACTGATTGCATTCTGCGATAATTTCCAGGAACAAATCTAGCAGCCCTTTCTTGCACCCTCTCCAACTCCTGTATTTGATATGTAAAATGAGGGTCCCATACTACGCTACCATATTCGAGCAATGGTCTGACCAAAGTTTTGTAACCCAATTCCTTGACTTCTCTCGTACATCCCCTCATCACTCTCTCCAACAAGTGCAGAACTTTGAAACCTTTTCCTTCCACCTGACCTATGTGTCCCTGCCCAATTAAGTTTGTTATCAAAAGTAATACCAAGATATTTACATTTCAAGTCTTCAGCAAGCAATTCTTTCCCCACCTTATATTCATAACTAGCTGCCCCGACAGATTTCTTTCTGTCAAATGTTGTTGTCCTATCGTAGTCCAATAGAAAAAATAAATAAAACGTGTTACAGAGTGATCACTTTATTTATTGATTTAATGTCTCAATAATTAACAACGATTACTTACAAAAATATGTTTTCTATTTCGTACACTGCATGACGTTAGTAATAATGTGATGATATTTTTATTGTAATGCTTTGTGGTACACGATATTTTTTGTTTGGTTACCTGGCGCGTAAACAAATAAAACTGACGGTTTTCCAACGCGGGAGCAGGCAACATACAACTGTCCATGAGAGAAGCATGGGTTTTCAGGATTATCGTCGCAAACACTCAACGACTCACCCTGGGACTTATTTATGGTCATAGCGAAAGCAAGCAGCATTGGAAATGTAGTCGTTTAAATTCAAATGGTAACGTCAGTTGGTACAATTGGGATGCTAGGTATCAACACATCTTCTCCCTCATATTTTCCCCTTGGAATGGTTGCTTCGATCACATTGTTCAGTAATTTTTTCACTGCTAGCCGTTTGCCATTACAAAGACGCAGTTGGTTGATATTTCGCAATTTACTTTTAATTGAAGATTATGAGGCAGCAATCCTGGCAAATCCAGTGAGTTCAAAAATTCTGGTGGGTAGTTGACGACATCATCTTGGTTAGTTGCACAATCAACTGATTTGTATGTCCTTAATTCACCGGCAATTTCATTTACATCCGTGTTTTTGTCTCTATAATATAGCTCGTTCGTTCAACCAAAAAATTGACAGGAAATGTAATGCAGCCAGTAAAAACGTCTATAGAGATTTTGTCATTACCAATGCCAATGAATTGTTTTAAAAAACATTTCTTCAGATCGATCATTTTGTAATTTCAAAGATAATCATAAAGCGCCTTTGTTTTGTTATGATTGACTGGCAGTAATATTATTTTCGTTGATGGCACGCAAACCCTTTTTTTCCTTCGAACTTTATTTTGGGCAGGCATAGACTAATATCCATCCATACAGTCTAATCAACTTGAAGGCATACCAGAGATAATCCTAATGTGCCTTTGTTTTGTTTTGATTCACTGGTTTGCATGGAAAAAGAAAAGTGTTGAATTTTACTATTTTCCTCGCGATTTTTACATTTTTTCTCTCCATAAAAACCTTCATTGTGAATTAACAAAAATATGAAACAAATTAGCAGAATTGGTCGAGCCGTTCTCGAGTTTTGCGCATAGCAACACATTTGGTGATTCATTTTTGTTTATATAGATTTTAAAAGTAAGAAAGTATTTTCACTTGCAGCCAATTCAATCATCGTGAATTCAACCTGAACATAATTTAAAAACGAATGGAACCCATCACCACAAGGCTTACGAGAACAGAAAGTATTTTTACTTGCAGCCAATTCAATCATCGTGAATTCTACCTGAACATAATTTAAAACGAATGGAACCCATCACCACAAGGCTTACCAGAACATTGCATTCTTAAAATAAAAGGATAAGTGTGGATCGATCGTCAGACGATAATGCATATCGCTTCTCAACTGAAATACCAGTAATCGATTTTGCTTTTTAGGTATTCTTAGTATTGCTTCCTTCTAAACTGATGCATTCTATTTTCATAGTCGAAACTTTCGTGGTAGGCGGCATGGGTCTACATATAAACACACTGAACAAATAAACACACAATTGGTTTTCGAGAGAAGCGAAAATTTAAAAGCATCCAAGAAAATGCCACGCACAGAGGAAATAATGATAACACGTACGTCAGTGATATTATTTTTGCTGATCACACGCATACATACATTAATATCCATGGAGCCTATGAAGTCATACCAAAGATAATCCTAACGCGCCTTTGTTTTGTTTTGATTGACGGAAAAGAAAAGTGTGGTTTTTACTATTTTCCTTCTAATTTTTACGTTTTATCTCTCCATAAGAACCTTCCCGGTGCCGTAACGAAAATATAAAAAAAAGAATTAGCCGAATTGGTCCAGGCGTTGTTGAGTTATGCGCTTACCAACACATTTTGCGATTCATTTTTATATTATAGATTAACCTTTTGTTTTTATTTGTATATCTAATAAGCTGACTCTTCTTTGCATTTATCTTCATTCCATGTTTACCAACCCAACTAGATATCCTGTCCAGATCACCCTGCAACTGTTTACAATCCTCTATCGTTTTTATTCTTTTATACAGCATTATGTCATCTGCAAACAATCTAATTTCAGATAGTAAACAATCAACACAATTATTCATTAGAATAATGAATAGCAATGGTCCCAATACGCTACCCGGTTGCACACCCATTTTTACTTCCACTTCTTTTGATACTACATTTCCTACCCTAACTTTCTGTTTTCTACCTTTTAAAAATTCTTCTACCCAGCAAATGACTTTCTTATCCACTCCAATGGTTTTTACCTTATTTACTACCATTTTATGGCTTATTCTGTCAAACGCCTTAGACACATCTAGTGCTACACTATCAATTTGGCCTCCCTTGTCCATTTCATCTGAAATATCTTGCATATATCCCACCAACTGAGATTCACATGAATATCCTTGCCTGAAACCATGTTGCCTGCTTGAAAACCACTTACGTTCCTCACATTTATTTCTGGTGTGGTTGCATATCAATCTTTCCATTAATTTACCTACCACTGATGTCAAACTGATTGGCCTGTAATTCTCAACTCTATTTCTCACCCCTCCCTTATGTACCGGTACTACTATTGCACTTTTCCAGTCCTGTGGTAAGCAGCAAGTGTCTAGACTCAATTTAAATAATATTTCAAGATAAGGTACAATGTCACATCCAGCTATCTTTAAGATATCTGTAGTAATATTATCTTCACCAGCTTCTTTATTTTTTTTCAGCTTTCTTATTTCCTTCATGATTTCCTCAGGATGGATACCAAATTTTTTACTATCGTCATTTCTAATTGTGTTGTTAAGCTCGTTCTCCGAATTAGACCCTCCTGTTTCTGATTCATTGTCCCTAATGCTTTCACTGAACCAGTTACTTAAAATCTCTGCCTTTTTCAAATCATCAATAACTTCTTCTCCATCCTTATCTACAAGTGTCTCTACACCCTCCCTTCCCCTCAGTTTCCTGATATAGCCATAGAAATTTCTAGATGCATCAGTCAATGGTCCTCCTGCACTGACAATACTCTTCATAAACCCATCTTCAGCCATTTTCTTTGCTGTTATTAAGTCCTTGTTTAGTTGTTTTAAATATTCCCTACTACCCTGCTGTCTCTTAACTCTCTTATGTTCTTTTCTTACCAACCTCTTTAACCTCCTCACTTCCCTATTATAGAATAGGTTCTCTACTTCTCTTTATTTTATGCTTTGGAATAAATTTTTCTTCCCCCTTTCTTATTATCTCCTTGAACTCTTCCCACCTTGACTCTACTGTACCTGAGCCTTCCTTCCATTTTCTGAATTCTCTGAAATATCTCTTTAAATTTGAAACCTGTGCCTTTTTATAATTGTACCTATTTCTCCCTTCAGTTTTGGCTGCTGGTTTACTGAATCCTCTAATATCCATCAGAACTGCTTCATAATCACTTATTCCTTCAGTTACTTGATACCTCAAAAGTTTTCATCGGGCTTAATAAGAAATATATCCAAAATATTTTGTCCCCTAGTGTTTTGCTGAACCACTTGTGTAAATCCTCCTTCCCTTATTAAGATATTTGCAAATCTTTGTTCCTTTGTGTTATTTATCTTATTCCCTTCCCAGTTTACACCTGGTAAATTTAAATCCCTGCCAATGATGATCATTCTATTCTCACCTCTGAAATCTGAGTATGAATTTAATTTCTCCCCAAGAGCCTCATCTTCTTCTGTCATTCTTCCGCTGCGGTAAACAGCCAACACTATGATTTTTTTCTTTTTTATTACCCCAGAAATCTACCCCAAGTAACTCATGGTCTTGATCTATAAACGCCAGTGAACTGTGGTAGTTTTTACTAACTAGTATGAAGACTCCTCCACCAATTGCTCCTCTATCTCTGCGGTACACTCTGTAACCATCAGGAAAAACCTCACTGTCTAGTACTTCTTCTTTTAACCAACTCTCTACCCCAATTATTACTTGTGGTTCGTGCATCTCTATTAAGTTTGCAAATTCGATTACTTTATTCATTATACTTCTACAATTTACCATTAACACCCTTACTACTGGCTTTACATTTTCAGAATTTATCTCCTCTTTCCCACTTTTACCGCAGTCAGTTATTGTTTCAGCCATTTCATCTATTTCTTTAATATCTGTGACTTTCCCCATCGCGAATCTGCAATCAGTATCACTTTGATAATCTATTTCTGTCCCTTCACCAGCAGCCCCTTATTCCCTTCCCAGTTTACACCTGGTAAATTTAAATCCCTGCCAACCCCATCATCACTGGAAACGGGCTCCCGGAAGGAACCATGAGCGCAGCCAGAGTGAACCCTGGCTTCCTCCCTCAAGAAGCCTAGCGAAAAATATAAGGTGATGTTGATATGAGAGTAGAAGCAGGTGAAGTTTAGGGAGTTGTTCAGAGAGTTCAGGAACTCAAGGAGGGGGTTTACACCTTGGGGCCAGATCATACATATGTGATCAATATATTTGAACCATATGGTGAATTGTAGAGTAACCTTTCGAAGAAAACATTCCTCTAACCTTCCCTGGCAGCGACTATGGTGAATCCAGGAGAGGTTGGAGATCCAGGAAGTCTTTGAAATCAGAAGGGAAATCATTTGGTGAGAGAGATCCTGTAAGAGACCTTAGAGGTTGATGAAATAGCAGATTTCGAGACAGATTGAGTTAGTTGGACCAGTAGCACGGGGTAGGTACCTCCATCCATCTATTGCGTGTTGAATATAATTTATCTTTCATTACCATATGGCATTTCTTCCAACTCTGTTGTAGCTGTAATTAAATAGCTAATACATCTGTAATAATATAACTCATACGGGCCTCTTTATGGCATTGTAGGATATTCGTTTTCCTCATAATATTGTCATGATATATTTCTGATTCTTAGTCTGCTCATTTCTACTTACATGGAGAATCTTCTGCTCTGGTTTCTCATTTCCCATCTTTAAATTAAAGTCCATAATGGTCTCGATGAATGCTTTTCCTTTAACCCTAAACAGTTTAGCTTACTATCAACTGCTATTCCAAGATACTTAAATTTTATTTCTTTAACAAACCACTGTCCCACCACTGTGTAATCATTGCAAACCGTAAGGGACAAAATCAATATCAGGGTTGTAATATCAGTTATGCACCTCACCATTTACTTCCATCTCTGACAAAGTCTTGCTTAAAATCAAACTGTTAAACCGTGAAAATAGTACCTTGGAATAAATCAACTGTAATAATTAAAGATGGCTGCCACTTTCTTGGCTTGACCTTTAAGAAAGAAACGGTTGGGTAGTAATTACAAAATTAGAATTACTGATAATGTTCCAAAATAAACAATCACTATATTCTTTGGATAAAATAAACTTTTACAGTTGAAAGGCAATCAGGCGTTTCATTTCCAAAAGAATGTGGGTTATGAATCATGACAGACCGACCAAAAACTCCTTGGCAAAATTTTCAAAGTCACATTTTAGTTGTTAGAACTGAACCGTGCTACTGAAAAACCATGATGGCTGACATCCAACATGGTGCTCTGCTACCAACTTCCGCCCACCTTACCACACAGTGCTGTAAGCACTATACAAATGAGCCACGACCTTAACACTCCAAGAACTTGTCAGCAATTGAAGACTCACACTGCGTCCACTGCCTGTATGATCTTCCAGGGTAGCCCTCTGCAATGTAACCTAGTTCTACAAATTTTGGAGAAGTGTAATGAAGAGCTCTGAAACTTTATTAGTAATTAGAATAACTTGCAGTGAGTAATTTACTTCCTTATGCATTTTTCTGAAAACTCAGCCGTTTAGCAGTAAGAATTAAAAATCTGTTAAGACATAAAAGCTAATATCTCCGTTTATACAAGTGGTAGAATGTTCAAGCGAGTTCTAAAAGAGCTTCTATTAATTGTATCTATTGTTTAATACCAAATAAGGCTTATTTATTTACTAGTTTTAAAAGTCCACCGAACCCTGCTAATGTCCATCAAAAACATGTTAGTGTATCCTCCGGGGTACAAATTTTTTTTGAAATATTATATTTTGGATTTTAAAACTTATTCCATTGGCTTTTACAGTTTCTCAGCTTTCCAAAAAGTTCTTGATCTCCTCTCTAGCTGCTGTAGTTGGCTTGCAATCAATTTTATAAAATATTTGTTTCCTTGACAGGAAAATCACAATTTTTCCAGATTATTATGAAGATACTGCCTATTGCGCAAAAAGGCTTGTGGAATAAATTTCAGTGGTTTTTATTAAATATCCCAAAAGTATTTACATTTATTGACTTTAGATGGCGGGTCCATGAGAATTAAAACTATTTACACCATGCAGTATTTAATTTAGAAATTATCTCTGACTTGTCTGGCTGTATAAAATGATCTAAAATTTTAGTATGTTATGTAGAATTTTATTTAGTTGGTTGAACACTATAACCTGACTTCAAATACTGCTCTAAACGTATGATTTTATGGAGTTGAAGATGCAAGTTTATTTGAATAGCAGTGTTTTCATATTTTAAATACTTCAAACTGTTGATTGTGGTTTGTTTATAACAGAATTTACTTACTAATGGTTGACTGTTATTACAAAGAAATTTTACAGCATCGAAAAATGTTGTTTAATTGTGACATTGCGTCGTAACAAAATATTATGTTTACCAAGATGGATATTTTGCTATTTCAGTTGTTGAGGTAAGTTTACATTTTTATTTTCACTGTTTAAGGGTGGTTTATGGTCTATATTAACTGTTTAGTTGATTTTATGACATTAATTTGTTGCGTATATGGCTGTAAGCCGTGGTATCAGTTTCTGCATTATGTCCGTTCTCCATTTCACAAAGCGACTAACTAGAATTTGAAGAATTCCAAGGTAGCTTACAAAACCATATTTTTATATCTGTGTTTGTTATTAGCTGACTCTTTTGCTTTTATCTTCATTCCATGCTTATCATACCACCAAAAAAAGGGCTGACCCAAGGAAGAGTCCTGACACCAACGTTATTCAACATTTACACTAACGCCAAAGATTTTGAAACAGTGGAGGAGCAACTAAGTAATGGTTTACAATCTTTCACCACCTACTATGAAGACAATCAGTTGAAACCGAAATCCATCCAAAACTCAACTATGCGCCTTCCATTTACGAAACAGACATTCCAACAGGAAACTGAAAGTCAGATGGGAGGGCATAGAACTAGATCATTGTTTCAATCCAAAATAGATTGTTCCCTCACTTACAAAAAGCACTGCTTAAATACAAAAGGCAAAGTTTCAGCCCGCAACAATATCCTGCGGAAACTCACAGGAAACATATGGGGTGCACGTCTTGCAGTGCTCCGAACATCAGCTCTTGCATGGTGTTATTCTGCTGCAGAATATGCCTGTCCTGTTTGGTACAAACCTGCTTATGCCAAACAAGTATACATAGCATTGCATGAAACCTGCAGAATTTTAACGGGTTGCCTCAGAGCCATGCCAATTTGAAAACTACATGGTCTGGCAGGAATTGCTCCCCCTGATATAAGACAGAATGTAGCTGCAATGTCAGAAAGAAACAAAGCTAATCTAAACACTACTCATCCCTTATTCGGCCATCAACTCCCCAGACAAAGGCTGAAATCTATGAAAAGCTTCTTCAGGATGACAGCTGGATTAGATGTGCCGCCGAAAGATGCCCGGCTCAATCTGCAGCGAGCAAGAATGACTTGTGTGAATGAGTGAGTACCTACGGTAGTGTAAATCTCAACTGAAAGACCTGGAGAGTGTTAAATTGGCTGAGAAGTGGAGTGGGCAGGACCAAGGATAATCTGGCAAGATGGCATTATCTTAAAGTACCTAATACTGTGTGTGAGTGTGGGGCAGAACAGGCCATTCAGCATTTATACAATTGCCCACAGTACCCATCAACCTGCTCTCTGCAAGACCTCCATTGTGCCAGTGACAATGCCATACAAATTGCTGACTTTTGGTCATCCATGATATGAACTTCATTAGTGTAGATTGATGTCATTTTCTTTCTATCTTTCTGTTATTGTTAATACTGTTTCTAACAATTTAAAAGCAGCATTTTTGACACAAAATAAATAAAATCCCACCAATTAGTCTGTATAGAATAGGGATTTCAATCCAACAATGTGTGATCCTGCAATCCCGCATGATTTGGCAGTCTGGCTGATCCTGCACAAAATTAAGTGGATCTGCAATCCATAAAATTGGGCGAAAAATGTGTGTCAGCCTACAAGACCCTTCCTCCCCTTCATAACTTTCTGGCTGGACTCCGTTTCTTCTAATTTTATTGCCTCATTTGCATGTGCTCTTCAAGTTCAAATTAGACTCTTGGCAACAAATACATGTTTTTGTCATCTTTTGTGATTTGTAAGTAGATTTTTACATATTTATTAGAACGCCCATTTGTTTTTGTTGTATGCATTACTATAATCTGAGTTATGTTGTCCTATTGCAAAATTACCTCCCAGATCACAAAAAAAAGATACATTTGTAATTGTTTCTGAGAAAGAAGTAGAAATAATACAAAAAGTCGTTAAAAATAATTGACAGCTATTTCAAAAAGGAAAAATCTATGGAATAAGTGGTTTCTGGAATGCTTTGCAAAAATGTTTTTACCATAAATTGTTTCTGTACTTCATCAGATTTGAGATATCTGTTTGTATAAAGTGGATTTCAACTGTCTAATTCTGCTAATGTTATGGGATCTACAGTCATAAATTTTTCAAATACTATGAAAGTTGACATGAATGTTCAGTTTGAGTATCTCAAGAAACAATGCAAAAAAGTTGATGAATGGATGTTCCAAAAAAAGTATTTGAAACATTTATGTTCGCTGGGAAAAAAAAAACAAATTTTAATCTTGGCTTTCTTAGAATACTCAGTACATGCAGTTTAGTCAAAGAACAGTTGACAGGCTTTAGTCTTGATATCTAAACTCATGTTATTGGCTTCAGATCCGATGGAACAAGTGCCATGGGAACACTTGGCCCTGATACCTGTAATTGTGCTTTTCCACACAGTACATAATAGGCTGTTGACGTGTTATACAAAAAACACCCTACTGAAAGAAAAGTCAAATGCACAGAAAACTATGACTGATTCAAACATAGAAAACAAAGAGCTGGACAGAAAAATCGAAGCACAAAGCATCATCATAACTCCGTCATCCCCCTACAGAAGATGTTCCTAGATCTAATGATCTAAAAAAAAAGTGTGGAAAGTTGTTAAGCTTTTCAAAAAGTCTTTTATTTATGATTATTTCAATCAAACCAAAGAGGAAAGAAGCAGAAATGGCATTCTCGGCTGCTGGCTATATCTGTAATTCTTTTCAAATAAAGTGACAATGTGACTGCTTAGTAGATCTGATGTGATTTACTATAAGGCATGTAATGTGACCTGCATACTTACCATATTTGATAATTTACTTAATAATTAGAATTACATGTAGAACAAAAGTGCAAAGTAGGTCCTATATTTAAGGTAGGCTACAAATATTTAAGTTAATGTTATTTTGCTAATTAAAATGTTGTTAACTGTTGATTTAAATTATTATTTTACATTTAAGTTGATTTATTAATTCAGTAAATAGACAATTATTATTTAATTTGATAACACTTTAAAAACTGTGCCGAATCCCGCAGGATTGACCAATTCCACAATCCATAAATGTGGGACTGCAAACACTGCAGGATTTAAAACACTGTGGGATTACAATCCTTAGTCTAGAACCCTCTGCAAGTAGAAATGCAGTATCATTTATTTATTTAAATTAAAGATGATTTTATTCATCCACAATTCTTTCCAAACTTATAGCAACAACACAAGAAGCTTTTTAAAATAGTGTGTTGCTGTCAAATATTGTCAATTACATGTTAAGAATAACAAAATATTATGCAACCTGCCAGTATTGGCTTTTAAAATCCATAATTTGAATATCTGTTTGTCCCAACCGTGACACAATCAAGACTATGTAACACTGACATAAATTTGTAATATATTTATGCTGAACTGAATGTAAGTATAGATAAACTTAAATATGGGTTTTATTTTATTTTAACTTCAACTGTCAGAAATCTAAGGAAATGGTGATCCTGCATTAATAATGCAGTTAAATATTGGTTGTGACACTGAGATTTGAGAATAAGAAATTTATTCAGACCCTATATAGGTGTTCTTTTGTGATGTTTTATGACTTATTTCTGAATTTATGCATTTGCTAAGAGGTAGCAAATACATAGAGCGTTCTGGTAGCTCAGTGCCTAAGCGCTTGCTTTCGAAATCGTTCGCTGCTCCTGCCGCGGGCACGAATCCCGGCAGGCGCAGGAATTTTGAGAGTTGTGTTTAATCATATGAGCTATGCCAGGACGCTCCGTGGTTCGGATTTCACGTTAAACTGTAGGTCCCAGAGGAAAGGAACTGGCCGTCCTACCTCTGACACAATGGCTTAGTATGCCTCCTTCTGGAGGATCACCAACCTTCGGGTTGTGGACTAAGTTAAGTTTAAGCAAATACATAAAATTGATTGAGCATAGTTGTCCTATTAAATGCCACATCCATATGCAGAAACAATGTAGTGCTCTGCACATACCTTAGCTATATTCTTCCAGCAAACACAATCAATCCAGTAACTGAATTTGTTAGGAATCAAAGTGTATTCCAGATGTCCTGTAAACAAAGGATTGTGGACTTCATAGATGATATGATCTCCGTCCTCCGATATGTAAGGCTCTTCATTTTTAACTGTTTCTTTTGGCTTCTCCTTTGCTTTTTTCTTTTTCTTTTTGGAACTATCAGTTTTAGCATCTGCACTGAACGCAATCAGGAAAGTTAAATTAAAGGTTGTTAGGTGCCTGGAATGTAAAAAAGACAGACTGGATAATTACATTAAAAATTGTTATGTCTTTTAATGGGTAAAAATATTGCCTAGAAAAAGAACATTACTGCTTCCCTGTAAATATCAAACTGGAGCAAATAAATCTATAATTTATAATATTATTTCCCCCCTCTCTTTCTTTTCCTGTTTCTTTTTTGAATTGTGTCAACTTATTTGACAAAACTCTTTGTCTGTATTTCCCCATAAGTTTCTTCCCTAAAAGGTGGAAATAGCAAAATAAGCTCCTGTAATTCTGATCATATCACTAAAAAAGAAATAATCATATAAAATAAAAATGTGTTCCCTTGCTACAAGTTTCTGTCTTGATGCCATTTCTTTTTGTATTTTCAGTACATGATTTTACTTCATGAGAATCAACAGCTGTTTAATCTTATATATATGGATATAGAAATAGAAGTGTGTGTGTTCCTATACTTCAATCTGCAGCCTCGACTACCTAGTGTAGACCACTGGTGTTTGTGTGAGTTAGTAGCCTAAAGTCTTCCAATGTGTACCATGGCGGGTGCATGTCAGTAGCTATGGGGGAGTGAGGGATACGATGGTTGAAATTGGTTGACGGAAGCCATTTTCATATTTCGACCGTAAGACACGAGTGTGTCTATATTTTACTATGCAGCCAAAACTACCAAGTGCAGATCAATGATGGTTGAGCATGGTAATAGCCTCAAGTCTCCCACTGTGTACTATGGTGGTTGCATGCCAGTTGCTATTGAGGCGTGGGAGGATATGGTGGTTGAAAGTGTTTGATGAAGGACATTTTCATATTTCGATGAAAGACTTATGTGTCCCTCTATTTCACTTTCGAGCCACAACTACTTAGCGCAGACCACTGGTGTTTGTATGTGGCAGAAGCCTCAAGGCTCCCATCATGACTATGGTGGTTTGGTTGCATGATGGTAGCTGTGGGGGTGTGGGGGATATACTGGTTCAAAGTGGTTGATTGAGGTTATTTCGACCAAATACGTATGCATCCTTATATTTCACTTAGAAAACACAATTACATAGCACAGATCACTGGTGTTTGTATGTGGTAAGTGTGCTATGGTGGATGCATGTTGGTAGCTGTGAGACAGTGGGAGACATAAAAGTTGAAAGCAGTTAGCCAAGGATATTTTCATATTTCAACCAAAGACATTTGTGTCCCTACATTTCACTTTGCAGCCATAAATACTCTGTGCGAATTACTTATGTTTGTGTGTGGTATTAGTCTGATGTCTCCCATCATGCATTATGGTGGTTGCATGTTGGTAGTTATATATGATAATTCTTTACAAACACAAACGAAGTCGTGAGCAATATCTAGTGCCCTAGTGACAATATCTCTACACACCTGCTTTCTTATACCTTTTCCCTTTACAAATTATACTTTTGAATTGTTTCTGGTAAGTTGGCAATTTCTTTCAATCCCTGACTCCCTCACTCACAAAAGAAAAATTTCCCACTCCCTTGTGTGTGAAATTAAGTGTCTGGATTTTTAATTGATTAGTTCAACATAGACTGAAGAGTTAGTTAATCAGATATGCAGAAACTAAAAATAAAGTGTTACATGAACATAAGATGGAGGAGGACTTGCTGGTTGTAACAATAAAATGAAAATATCCTTTTATATCATCTAATAATGTTTTAAAATGGGCGGCACACATTGAACAAGTGGCAGGAACAGTTTGAAAGTCTTGTATATACTTGACTGATTGATTTAATTTAATTAAGATCGAACACATACTTCAGTTGCAATTTTGCTGCACACCTATTGTCCCTTTTCTTATTAATCTTTATCTTGAGTTCTTTGAGTGTTATTTACCTGCCTGCCTACTCTTTCCCTTAATGAATTTTAAATTCTTTCAGTGTATTCAATATTTTGCTTGGTAATTTATTCCAGTCCTGATTCCCTTATCAACAAATGAAAATTTTCCCACTTCCTGAATCTAGTGAAAGCTTATGGTTCTAGCTGTCTCTTCCTTTCCTTGCACTACTCCCAATTCTTCTACCAGTGTCCATTCAAGGCTCACCAACAATATTCACCTTGTACACTCCCAGCAGCCTCTTCACTGTCCTCCTGTCTTTCAGTGAATTCAAATCCAGCTCTTTAAACATAGCAGTTACTTATCATGTTTTGCACAAACAAATTTGAGATCTAGCTGCCCTCCTTTGCACCCACTCCAGCACCTAGATTTGAAACAATGGTCTGACCAAGCTTTTTAATCCGATTCCTTCCCTTCTCTGGTAAATCCCCTCATCATCCTCCCCAGCAAAAGCAGGATTTTGAAACCTTGGGTCTCACATTTTGCATATCAAATACAGGAGTTGAAGAGGGTGCGCAAAAGGGCTGGTAGATTTGTTTCTGGGAATTACCGCAGAATGTAATCAGTAACGGATATGATAAAAGAGCTGGAACGGGATTCATTGGAGGACAGGAGGAGAGAGAAGAGGGTCATGGGAGTGTACAAATCATATATTGGTGATGAAGCATGGAAAGATATTGGTGTAAGAATTAAAAGCAATGCATGGAAGGGAAAGGATGACCATGACCACAAGCTGACACTTGATCTCAGGCACAAGGGTGTAGGAAGATTCTCTTTTTTGGGTAAGGGTGTCAGGGACTGGCATAAGTTACCATGAGAAATGATGAATAATTTACCAAAAATGTTCAAAGAATTTACAGCTAAAATTAGCAGAGGGAAAATGTAGGTGGGTGCAAGAAAGGGGGAAGATGGTTGTGTATGGATATTGCCACTGAAGCGTGCACTCCATCGCAATTTAATTAAATATATATATAACCTCTTCCTACTATTTGCCCAAAGTGTCCTATACAATTGAGTTTATTATCAAATGTTACTTCAAGACTTTTACACCTCAGGCCATTGAAATGCAATTACTTACTCACAAAGACCTTTAGTTTTAAGCAGCAAGTGTCCACATTCGATCTAAATAATATTGAAAGGTATATAGTCCCTTCATTTTTTTTGCTCCCATTTCTTCCTTTACAATTTCCTCAAGAATTCTTTTCTTTGGTCCGCTCATTTTATATTTTATGAAATAGCTCCTCTTATGATTTACAGACTCTTATCCATGGATGATAGTTCCTAATTTTCTCATTAACCAATTAGTTAATATCTCTGCCTTTCTCAAACTCTCAGTATCTTCTTCCTTACCCACAATTATCTGAATACCTTCCCTTCCCACAGTTTTCTAACATAGCCTTTGAAATTTTTTATTTGATCATCTCACTGCCGATATAATAAAACCGTATTTAGTTTTCTCTTTGTTTACATCCTTCACATGTTCCATTACCGCCAAGCTGATCATGATAAAACATACTGTGGCACAGATTTGTGATATTGGTTATATGTTATGCTGATTGTTCAGGCTTGCAGGTTCGATATTATGTCCGGAAATAAATACACAGTCACTCTAATGTTTATCCTGTTTTAATTCAGATCACATATACACTGTCCATTACCACCTCTGAATGAAATAAGTTTATTGACCGTGGATAAGACTATCGAGAAACTTCTTCTCTTCAGACTACAGGCTCTGACCACGCTAAAGGTTTGACTGCCATGTACACACACGTACTGGATAGCAGTGGTGGATCCAGGGGGGGGGGGGGGGACCAAGGTCACCCCTGACAACATGGATTTTTGAGGACCTTTTTTATTCCTGGATCCGCCACTGCTGGATAGTCTACAAACTCAAATGTTCTTAACAACACTTAAAGTGCACTAACTTGCTTTTTTTGTCCTCCTTATTTTCAACAATGGGAAGCTGGGTACGCACTACTATACTAAAATGCTGTGTTACAAATCAGATGCAAGCATTCGCGGCAACAGCTTCATACATTAACTTAAAAGGACAGCATTATCTTGCTCTTTTGTCCTCTTTATCTCTAATAAACTGAAACCTGATTCACGATACCAATGCATTAAGCCACACTCATACTTATTAGCATCAGGCATGTTCGACGGCCAGCTTCCAACTAAGCCAACAATCAGTTTTCTATCCAGCGCACCACTGTACTCAGCAATGTATCATGAAGTATCTGAGCCTGTACACATAATTATTTCCAAAACTTTTCTTTAAGCCACAATAGTATCAAAATACATTAAATACAATAAATTCATGACAGCTATTCATGCTCTTTCTCTGTATCAAATTCAAATGCTGTCTGATCAGAAGCTGTCTATTACCTTTATTGTGTTCTATTCTTACCAATCTCTTTAGCTTCATAACCTCCCTATTACAGTATTCTGCATTTCTTATTTTCACTTTTGCAATAAGCATTTGTCCCCATTTGGATTATTCCCATTTCGAATCCACTGTATTTTTGCCTTCATTCCACATACTGAACCATCCTCTAAAATATGTCTTCAGTTCTGAAATATGTACTGTTTTATTACTGTACCTATCATCTCCTTCAAGTTTGCACCCTCTAATATACACCTGGACTGCTTTATAATCAGTTATTTCTGCAGTTACTTGAGACCCTACAGGGTTTTAATCGGGCTTTATTAGGAATATATCCAATATGTTTGGTCTCCATGCCTGGCTCTGTCACTGTGTAATCCCTCCTTCCCTTACTAAAATACCAACCTAGGTAGTGAGTGGTAATGCTTTGACCTTGTATTCGGAAGGAATCGTAATCCGGCCATGTGTCGGGAAATTGTTACTAGAGCATGTACTCCATCACAATTAAGTAATTAAACTTTAAATTATTAATTTTTTTTAAATTAAGTTTCTTGCAATTTCAGTATTCAAGTATTTCTTCATACATGCATGCTGAGCCTGCTTGCAGAGTTCTATACATAGAGCAGTGTTCCACTGAAAATTCCCAGATTATTTTTTCATTCTTATGTCTGGCAGTCAACCTGTTTCCCAGAATCATTTGCAGTGCAATACACATCTCACCACATTCTTAGACGCCTGTTGGTATGAGAGACTTTTGTTTTTTAATTGAAATGCAATTTTTATGTTTAATTATTAATAGCCAAATACGGTTTTGCTTGGTTGCCTATCAAAATATGGCCGCAAAGATTTTGATTAAAATTTTATTAATTTTTTTTTTTTTTTTAAATTCTATCACTTGTTTCTAAAATAAATTGTAATTTATTTCAAACAGGACATGTAAAGAACTTATAAAGTTTAGTTTTCCCATGTAAAAGTATCTGCAAATACGGTTTGCCAGCTGTTATAGACAAGTAAGAACGAGAGAGAATTAGTGTACCTCGTCCATCACACCGTCTGATGGACAGTAGAAGGACATAGTAATCATGCGTCTCGTCTGGATCTCAGACTATATTATATTATTGTTTGATATCAGTAGTGCAGTAGAATTAAGTTCTTAAACACTGATTGTTCTCTTTTACATACGAGTCAGAATTTCTAATTTACTCTTTCTCCTTTCCCAAATATCTTCATTTGCTTCACATAACAAATGATTTTCCATGCTAACAATTTCTGCCCAGAATGAATAACATGGAATTGTCGACAGAAGGAATGTTGAGGGCTGAGTGAGAAAATGTTTGTTTTTGTCATACTGACTTGCCTCGAAATCTTATGTTTTTAATCTTGACGTCTTCTAGGTAGTGATGTTAGGATGGATTCTAACAGTGATTGGTTGTTTATGGATCAATAAAATCCTCGCGGCATCAAATCTGTAATACAAATTTTACAGGCCATAAGATGGGAGGAATGAGGAGAATTTTCAGTCTGCTAGTACTCCTGAGTGGGAGGATTTTTACTAATTCTATCAGAACTGGCAAAAGGTAGATTACAGCTGTTAGTCGACAATAATGACTGCGAGTTCAAGTTTAATTTATAGCTTTCCAATTAATTGGAATTGTGTAAAATATCGAACATTTCAAAAAATATCTTAAATATGTACAGTAGATTATTGGTTAAACGGTGTACCATTAACCGAACAATCAGTTAACCGAGTTCACTATGGAAATATTTTATGGGTATAATAAATAATTTTTACTCCAAAATCTATAAATAATATGTGTTACTGTTGTAACGTCAATTGAAACGGTAAAATTTACAACAAAAAATTATAACATTAAAACAAATAGTAAATAAAGGACCTTAGTGGTGTACCAAAAAAAAAGGGCTTCCTCCTCTTTCCACTCAATTTTTCGCTCCTCTCTTTCCCGACAGTTCTTGCTATTCTATTTTAAAAATCATTCTACTTTTATATTCGTTTCTTCTATTCGACAGTTTTCAAGTTGATTATTTCTAAAAGTTTTCCAATTGTCATTAAAAAATTATTAGGGGTCTTCACCACTTTAGGGACCTACGCGAAACTGGTGCTACCGGTAAATGTGGAAATTTGGTTCAGTAGCTTCGTCAACATGTCCTCTTCACGTTTTGCGCTCTTGCTTTGCGGAAAAGTAGCTAGTAATTTAATTAAAAATGATGAAATATGAGAGGCTGAGCAACTGCAAAATGCTATCAGCAATGCAAAAATAACATAAAAATTATCGGTACTGGGATCATAACAACCTAAACAGTTTCGTTTTGTCATAGAAATCGTGGTTCGGTTGAAATACGGCATGAACCAAGATAAAAAAATTTACGGTTCCGAAAGTGGTGCAGTCCTCAATTATTAATTTTATTGTTTGAAAATGTGTTGTATATGCCGAGCGTTTTCATGAACATTGTGATATGTACATTTTTATACAAATAGGACTTGGGGCTCACATATTTCGGATAATCCTCAGAAACAAATTTGTGAGCGAAAATTTCGGGCATTTTTTGAGCCATTTTTTAGCCCAAATCTGTCTTTTTCAAACATCCCCAGAAGTAGAGGAGGCCTATATTATTTGTTCGGGTATAGTGTGACCCGTCACCGATCCAAGAGATATTAACCTCTTCAAATCTGGATGAGCTGAATTGTTATTATGTGTTTTCATGTTTCCGCGACATATTCCAGTAAAAAGTAACCACCAATGAAGTTTCAAGAGTTCAAATATGTCATTGCTTCGCAGCTCCCACCGTTACTGCCACCAATTAAAATTTATCCAAATCTCTTCAGATGTAGATTAGTTCCTTCGTTCCAATGTATAATATATTCTTGACATTTCCATAGCACACGGTTGTAAAAATACTTATCAAAGAAACCTACGGGTACGAATTTTGTAATCGCGAACGTTATCGATAGGTAGCTGAAATGATGCATCGATAATAAATCGAGAGATGCAAAGCGCCGCCCCTTTCAGTTTGTAGAATTACCTTGGTTTGTTGTATTCACTGGCTGTATGGTACACACCAAATTCCAATAAACATAAATAAATGAAATAATCACTGTGCGGTCTTACTAAAGACGTATCGCAGAACTGTTGGAATGTATAAACTAATCGATTCGTTTATTTCTTCGATGTTGAATTGAACACGGAAACGACAGTTTTGTGTGACCTTCACAAAAGAAAAAGAAAAAAAATTCTGGTCCAGGCCGTATTTACACCTAGTAAATACCCCATGGACAAGACGACAAGCAGTTTATTTGATGTAATACCTGGACCCATAACGTATGTAAAGTAAATTTCCATGTTTCGTGATTTGTAATTTCCTTCGAGACACACTTTTCCGTAATTTTTCATGGATACGTGAAGAACACATCACAATGAAACACTTTATCCAAATTGGAGAGGATTAGTCTCATTCTTTGAACGGTGACGAAAGTCTCATATGATCCATTTACTGAATAGCAGAGAATTCTGCTTTAGATATGTGCATTACAGAAAAATTCTAACACATACTGAATCCTTGTAAATACATTTTTTTTAAGAGGGTGGTAATTTCTAAAGTACACCTAGTACATATATAACGAGAATAATTATGAACATAGCATCCCTTACGTCTTTTCTTCGGTAGAAGATCTCCGCATTGTACAATTAACACTTAGTTTAAATATGTTTCCAATTCACAGGTTTCGGTATGATACCTGACAAGAACCTCACTTGAATACATGAACTCCGGTTTACACTCTTTGACTATGTTATCTGTAATGGTAACTAAATGAATCAGTTTTTTTTTTTTTTTTTTGCAGTACATAGAAAACATATATTTTACAGATCTTTTTTATGAAATCATTTTCATGACTAAGATCCCTCAAGACAGATAGTGGCAGAACGACGCAGTTTGAAGAAGATGTGAAATACTAACATTATTATTTTTATTTGTAAGTATATCGGGAATATCTAGCGTTGCAGACTGAAAAAAAAACAATTTTTTTTTTTATCTTTGTGAAAAAAAACATGAAAAAAAACCTAGCACCAGTGTTTATTTTCTAAATTTTTTTTTTTTTTCAGAAAACAATATATTTGATAAATTATAGTTTTAAATTTAAGGAACTTCCACTTTACAAGTGTGTTTTAAGTCTTACTGAATCATATAATGTCTCACATAATTATTCATAAGTGTATCTATATAGGTAACATAATTTTATTCATCCTCTATGTCAGTACCACATTCACTAGTATCAGCACTACCAACACTAGTTCGAATGGTGTCGAAATTTTCTGTCTCTTCTTCTGCTCCTCTAGATCCATAACTTCAGAAATAGTTAAATTTTCTTTAACTGGTTGTTCTTGTATTGTACGCAAAAGATTTTGAAATTGCAATTTTAAATAGTGAGCAAAGTACACACTGTGCATAAAGACTGTGCTGATATTTCTAAGTTTGAATTAAAATCTATTATCATACAAAATAGGAGCTTTACTTCTTTTCAATCGTTTGTTTACACCAACGGTTGCAAGGAAACGATTTATAATTAGGGACCGTGCACAAACTACGTGACTCGGTCCAGAGGGAGGAGGGGTTAACTGGAAGGCTATGCTGGGCTACGTGGGGAGAGGGGGGGGGGGTTCCGAGCCAGGCCACGTAACTTTCCTTTCATAACATTTTTCACAGTTAAAATGAGGAACTGAACTCACAACAGCATGTGAGTATTTATTTCCCTCAGTTAATTATATCCGTATGTTATTTACAATAGTCTGACAAGATAAAACAGTACAAAATGTCTTCTGGAATCAAAACGGAAGAAAGTTACGTGCTACGTGAGTGGGGGGGGGGGGGGGAGGCATAAGCCACGTAGGGCTACGTGGGGGAGGAGGGGGGGGTTCACAGGAGGCCAAAATGGAGCTATGTGGTTTATGCATGCTCCCTTACTAACAATTTAATGAGTCAGTACCACTATACTCTGATAGTTAACAAGTATACGAATATAAGGAAAGCCCAATAAGTAATAAAAAGAGGCAAAAAACCGTGGATAAATTTTAAATTCCTAATTTTTTTAAAAGATGTTTAGGTAATTTTGTAGGGCTGGCAGCACTATTTCAAATAGCAAGTAGCAATCCGGGGAATGGGGATTCCTCCTCGCGCAACCTATTCTCTTTGGGAAATCCCCGTTCATAAAGAAAATTTCAGTAAATTTTGCCAATATTTTCGTAATTTTTTTTCCTACTGAACCAGAAAAATATAGTAGATTTTAAACTAAGATAAGTACTTAGAATAAATTCTAAAACAGTCATTTTAAACGATAACTGCCTTACAAATTTGAGATTTAGTAGTTGTGAAAAAAAACGTGTTCCAGAAAAAAAACATTTTTTTTTTCAAAGTTTTTTTTCATGTTTTTTTTTTCAAGCCAGAAAAAAAACGTTTTTTTACAACACTAGGAATATCTAAGTTACAAAGTGATAATACTGTGTGTAAATGGAAACTTGATATTGTTATAAAGTAAATTAAATTTAAGAATAGCAAAGATAAATAATTAAAACACAACCGAAAATACGTATTTATAGGTAATTTGACGAAACTGAATAATTGTGAAATTCCAAATAACAATTTAGAAAATTGTTGAACTACAATGATGAACGATGGTAATACGTCTAAGATTTAGATTAATGTAAATTTATCCAAAAGTCATGAAAATTATTATCGCTTAGAATTAATAAATCAAGATTATGATTTTAAACAATCAACGATAGAACTCATTGTCAACATGTAGCAACAGCAATTTCATGTAACCGAATTTAAGATAGTATTACTGAGCAAACTGGCACAGAATATTGAAGCGTCATGCTGACAAATTTAAGGATACTTTAAGACGAAGGATACTTAAAAATGAGATATATAAATTTAGGAAGTGTCAAATTTGAGAAAAGATGCCACAAACAGAAACATGTGTATACCGGTGTTTGTTAAAATTGCAACACCCAGAAGGAATGATATGGTCTGAATAATTTCAAAATGGGAGATATGTAGAGCAGTGGAACCTTTTATATATATATATACTTATGGCTTTATGCCTCGTCGACGCCGATCTCATTAGAGGTGGGATGGGACGGGAAAGAATTCAGCCATGGCATTTTTGAAGGAAGCATCCAGGCATTCGCCTGGAGTGATCTGGGAATACCATGGAAAACCCAAATGTGGATGCCCGGACGGGGATTCGAACCGGCGTCCTCCCGAATGCGGCAGTGGACCCATAACAGCTATTTTCACACCTATCAATGTTTGGTTGTCAGAGGAATGCTTCATGTTGCATGAGGGAGAGAGACGGTGACATGCATCAGCAGCATGCCCCTGATCCACGGTTCGTTCAACAAATCAGCAGTCACGGCGTGTTGCATACGCTCCTACAGTTGAAATGAGTTCTCGTGGGTCTCGACAAAGAAACGCTTTAATTTATTGAAGACTAGTGGAGCCCGTCACTTCGTTCACGTGGACCAGAGAAGCTCCTGGTGGTTTCTTTCCTTAATCTTGTCAATTACAACCATTAATCTACACAAATTTGATACCAGTGATAAATATCAATGACACGATGTAGAACAAAAGTAATCCACATAACCACATAGGTAGTAATTTTTCATCATTAATGTATTAAGAATGGAGCCATGTAATGATACAGTATCAAGGAGAAAATTCAAGATATAAATAATTTACATAGGAACATAGACTATGTTATTATTATGTATAATTGTATCCATAGAAAATTTATTGTTCTGGCTTCTGTATCATGATCTATATATAGTGCTATTCGGGACAAAAAGAATTTTACACCGTAACCGTTGACATAAGCTGACACTATATTCAGTTTCGCTGACATCTATTATTTTGTTTTCGCGCTAAACGCGCGCACACACATAGGCACAAATTTAAAAAAATATATATTTTATAGCTTAGGGAACAATGTAACTAATCCAGATAAACAGTATCTTATATGCCAACTGATGACATAAGCTACCACAACAGCAAAGTTTCGTTGAAATCCATTCATTAGTTTTTACGTGATGGTGAAAAATTAAAAATTTGTGGTTTTTGAATCCTACTATCGGTATCTTTGTAGCCTATCGGGATAAAAAAAAGTATATTAGATTCTGACCGCTGCAGCTATTTGCGGTTTCGTTAAAATCAGTGATGCACGAACACAAACAAGCAATAGCGTGCATTTGAATTACTCTATTAAAAAAATTTAGAGAGACGACTTTTCTAAAAGTATACATGTATCGAGGTCGATCACCTGCCTGAAAACCTCGTACTTCTCAAGTCAGTATCCAGGGCGTACGAGCATTAAATAGTCAAGCAATGGTAGAATGCTACGACCTGGAGAAGTAGCACGCCATTCAGTAAGTCGCCAGTAATTACTGCAAGCTGATAAAATGTCTTCATGTAGCAGGTTAGCGGGGAGTATTGCCCTCCTCCCACAGTAGTAATAGGTACCGGAAGAATCTATTTAAACCCTCGGGGCAGCAACAGCGAGGTCTGTCTATCTAGCTAATAGGCTATTTGACAATATTAAAAAAATATTATAAATTGAACTCATTCTCATAGATTAATGCTTCAGGAAGCTAATTTTTTTAAATTTTGAAAAGAAAAGGGGATTATTTTTAATAAAAAAAGCGAAATAAAAATTATACTTTTCTTACCTCTGGTCACGTGACAGAAAACGTTCTAGTATTTGTGGTCGCTTGAGTGACGTCACACGTCTGTAAACGCTGCGGCTAGGAATGGAGCGTTTCCTATTATCCAAGTTTTCAACTATTTTTATTGTTTGTTGCTGGTCATTTCTTGTTATTAATGAAATTTCATTTTGAATACAAAATCGAGAACATTATGTAAAAGCCTACAGCGGAAAAATAACGAAAATAGACGCCTTATTTGTGGGCCTGGCTATAGAAAAAAAAATTTTATTTTACTGAGCTTAAAAATGTAACAGCTTCTATTTGAGACTCATTTATATTTAAATTGAAAGTTAGAGATTGATTGTTTTGCGTTAGCAAACCATACGTCGAAAAATTCTGTACGCTAAATTTGTACAGTCATGCTGAAAATTAAGAAAAGTTGTAAGGTATCGCAAATATGCGCAAACAAATTAAGGTATTTCTTGTAGCTAATAAGCAGCTCTTTCAAATAAATATAGTAAGAGATCGGTATAATGTGGTATAATGAACTAAAACTCAACATGAAATTGGCTCAGTAGTTTTTTTTTTTTTAATTAAAAATAATCTCGTTCTGTTTTAATGATGCTATTGTATCACGGAAAAATCATGCGTAAACTTACCTTGAAGCTCGCCAAAAGCAATAGCAACACACAAATCACTACTAACACGCAGAAATACAGCGTAATCATCGACCAAACTCAATGGATTAGCGCGGCCGACTGAAGCGCTTGTTCGGTGGATCACAGGAAGCCCATTGTTCAAACTATTTTTTCTATTGTTAGGCGTGAATTCGTTGAAAATAAACCTTTGTTCCGAGTAGTATGGTTCATCTACTTTGAATATAAATAACTATTTTGCCTGCGTAGACAATTATCAAAACTGACTTTTGTCCCTCTAGATTTAGAAAATATCACACTGTGCGGCGTCCTCCCGGATGCGAGGCCAGAGCGTTAACCGCTCACTCACCACGCTCGGAACAACTGGATGTTGTGGGCCATTTTTCTTAATTGCAGATTAAAGATTATGGATAAATAATATTTTTTGTCAATAAAACTGAATTTGTTTGTTTATTCATTTACCTACCTCGTTTCACTTCATCTCACATGAAGAAACTGTGAAGTGTTCACTATTAACATAAAGAGAAGCAATTAAGAAGTAGTGTCAGGATAGCTGCGTGATTGAAGAGTGGTAATGGAATTCAGAACGTCCTACGTTCGAAGAACCTTGGTTGGGATAATATTTTTTGTGTGAATTTTTTTCGGTATTTGTTTGCTATTTTGCACGAAGAATTCATAATAGTTGCTAAGCGTCATGCAAGTGTTTGAAACAAATTGCTACCATACATGAAAAGTTTTAATTTTTAAACTTACCAGAGATAGAAGATCATGAAAAAAATACAGGTGCACGGCCGTGAACAATGGAATTTATTTTAGAAGTGACATCACATGTAGACATTTCATGCTAATCTTGCAACAGTTCCGGAACCCTTTGTGTCCTTTTCGTTGGAATTTTTACGTGACGATACAACTGTAGGTTACCTTCCTGACATAACTGCGTCATTTAGGCAAAATTTTTCTTTTAATGTGCAAGTCATTTTCATTAAAAAAAAAAAAAAAAAAAAAAAAAACTTTTTTCGGTGTGCAAGTAACGTCCAATTTCCTTTTTGAAATCTTCTTTCGTTGTTTCAAATGGTTGTAATTCGCTTGTTATCCAAAAATTTGTGAAGCCTTCAGAAAAAATAAAATAAAAATTAAATATGATTTTCTGGTGGATTTTCGGGAAAAAATTATTATGCAATGCAACCAACAGCAACTAGTATCCAAAGAAAATGACAAAAGAAAACCAAGTGAAAATATTACGAAGCGAGGATCGAACCTCAGGACCAACCCTAATAATTCTCGCCTTAAACAACGTATTACATTTACTCTACGAAATTGCGGTGTAAATGACATTCACAGAAAATCGTAAGTGACTTTTTTGCAATATCTAATTGAAGTTGTTACATTTTTAAGCTCCACAGAATAAAACTCAGTGGTTGTTTCTATAGGTAGGCCCACAAATAAGGCGTCTACTTTCAATATTTTTCCGCTGTAGGCTTTTCCAAATTGTTTTCGATTTTATATTCAAAACGAACCTTCATTAATAACAAGAAATAACCAGCAACAAACAATAAAAAATAGTTGAAAACTTGGGTAATAGGAAACGCTCCATTCCCAGCGGCAGCGTTTACAGACGGGTGACGTCACGACTGCCGTTGCACGCACCAGGCAGCAAGAGTGTTTTGGCGGGCTTTTAAATTCTTTAAATTTTAACTTTAAATATTTCGCAAAATAATGCACTTTTGTCAAAAAAATCTCTTCACTCGGTGAATAAGGTGTACCAATAAACAATTTAAAACCATTTCCAAGAAGTAGTCAAATACCCTATTCAACGTACCACGTCAACCCGGACGCACGGCACAGCGACAAACGTCCAAGTATGATGGATTCGAGCAGCATTGGCTATAACATGCGATCTTGCCTTCTGCTTGTTGACAGTAATCTAAACATCAATTGCTACATTCTGGAGGTCTTAGAGCCCGAGGTATTGCCCCTCCTGGAGACCATATTTCAGCAGGACACAAGTGGCGATGAATGTGCAAGCCTTCTTCGAAGAACCGAGAGTGCAATTGGTAGCTGGCCCCAGCAGCTGGGGTATAGCCTCACGTTACAGGGATCCGGCTGGGGCAAGGGTGGTTCGACTTAAGTGTAGTGCTTGTCTTGTGTCGTCTTTACCATACCGAGTTTAGTATCTACACATTGAGTGCTCCCATAAATACTTGCGAATTACATAAATACGTTGTGCTGGATGTGTGGCCTCGAAGCAAAATACCAATTTTTAAAATAAAAAAGGACCATTGCTTCCCGGGCAGGCCCGTTCGCCTGACATGTCGCCCATCGAACATGGGTCCATGCCACGACGTCTAAAGGCACGTTGAAGCTTCACAGCGCAATGAATCTTCACGGTCAGCATGAGGGTACATTTCTGTTCATTTATCTGTTGTATAGGCTCTAACCTCTGGAATAAGTTTCACTGTAGAGTTCCTCGTTGGTGTTTCAATTTTCACATATATATATATTAACAAACTTAATGAACTAAATACAGCGTAAAACTAAGCTTATCTATATAAATAAAAGTGAAATGCTGTTCGTTGGTAACAACGTCACTTGAGGATAGCTAGACAGTTTTGGCTTTGTTTTTTTTTTTTCAGAATGTTCGTAATAGTCCGAAGAAGGATTTTAGGGAAAGAAAAATTGGAAAAGTTGCCTGCAAAATTCTGGATAAACAAAGTACCGTACTCTTTTCTATGGACCGATTTGCCTATATTTTTAATGTTCATAATTGTTCGAATAAGGTTTTTAGAGAAATAAAAATTGGGAAAGCTGCCCAGAAAATCGCGAAAAATCAGAAAGTGCCAAGTTGGCTAATTTTGTTTTTAAAAAATGTTCATGGTAATCAGAATAAGGTTTTAAAGAAAAAAAATGGAAAAGTTACCTTATAAATTCAGAAAAAAAAACAAAGTGTTTTTTTCCTATGGACCAATTTGACTTTCTTTTTTCCTAACCGTCCGAATAAGGTTTTTAGAGAAGTGAAAATTTGACAATTGACCAGAAAATTCACGAAAAAGAAAAGTGTTTTTTTTCTATTCACAGATTTGGCTAATATTTTTTTTTTAAAATCATATAGTCCGAATACCTCTGCAGGGGGCACCACCTTTTCATAGGCACTGAAGTACCGGGTGGAGAGGATTACATGCTTCAATGAAGTCGAGAGCTATACCGGCAGTAGCATAGCTAGGGACTGCAATCCCGCATCATTAGACAATCTGTCGGATCCCGCACAAAATTAAGCGGATCCGCAATCCGCAAAATCCGGCGGAAACGCGTTTCAGTCTGCGTGACTCGCTGCCCCACTCGGTCTCTGTCGGATGATTTGCACTATTTTCCTGTACCCTTCCAGTTGGCATCTAACTCACGTGAACAAGCGTTTGTTTTTGTCAACCTTCGTCATTCGTAAGTAAATAAATACAGTTTTACGTATTCATCAAAACTTACGTTTGTTTCGAGTACACATTTCTGCAATTTTAGTTATGGTGCGTATTTAGTACGATTTTCTAACTATATAAGTATTTTTTAAATGTCGCACACGTTATCTGAACTACACGGTTACAACTTTTTATTCACGGTTTCATTATTACCATTTTCTGTATTTGCAGATAAAGCAATTGTGACAATTTCCTAATTTGCGGCTGAAAATTTGATTATTCGTTGATATGAAACTAATGTTATCGTAATTTTTACGATCGCGTACCTATTTATTTAACAGCTATTAAAAGTAAATTGTATATCCTTTGACTTATTGTTGTTTTGACCGCTGTCTCAATGCGTTTCTTTGACGAAAGCCACCTGTTCACATGTGCCGCTCAGGTTTTCGATTAATCCCTCTTCTCCTTGTTATTATTTCGACTAAAGGCAAAAAAAGTTATAATGAAATTTCTACGAGTGTATCGACGAATTGTGTTGTAGGAACACCATACTTCGACGGCTGCCTCCACCGTCTTCCTCACGTGTGTTTGCAAATGAGATCCGGATATACAACCTATGAGGACTTCACTGCAATCATTCGCCGAGAAAGTCTCCTTTCTCACTAAAAAATAATAATTTTCCACTCTAAAAACGTCGTTACGCCACATAAGTAAATCTGAAATACTTGACAGTTTACGTGTTGGTGAGTAGTTTCTTTATTAACATTGAATGAACTGTAATATCAATCGAGGAATCAGGAGATATAATAATGAATCACGCAAAAAAGGCCAAGTCTCGTGCTTGTGCAGCGACAAAAAGTTATGAGATCTTGTTCTGAGCCAAACCTACGCTTTACAGAGCATATTCACTTCACTTTGTGAAATGGAATGCTTTTCTCGGTGTTATGGAACGTTAATTTAGAATAAAAAAAATAAAGAACGAAAATAAAAAACTCTGGTAACTTGGCCATTAAGCAAACTATATTTTTAAACTTATGTGATGTATTGTAAGGCACATAATATGACCTAAGACTCAATATTTCCATTTTTTATCATTTAACATTAAAAATTATTTATTAATTTAATTATTATTTAATTTATTAACGTTTTAAGTAGCTATGTTTTAAATATATTCGTTAAAAAACTGTTTGTACCAATTCCGCACGGATCCCGCAGGATTGAAAACACTGCGGGATTGCAATCCTTAAGCATAGCTACCAGCAGGGCCTCCCATGCCCTGGACAGACCTTGATGGAGTTGCCAGACAAAGTGTGAGCCACAACGTATCAGGGTAGATGGGACTCTAATCTTACGGAAGACAAACTAGTTATCCCTAATTAATGTAAATACCCTATTGCCATTTCTATCAACAGTATCCTACATATCCTCGTGACCAACACTACAGAACTATCCGTATATTAAGCATTAGTCATCCCTAATTAATGTAAATACCCTATTGCCATTTCTATCAACAGTATCCTACATATCCTCATGACCAACACTACAGAACTATCCATATATTAAGCATCTCCACAAATATACAAATTTTAATTATGCTCTGTTTCACTAGAAACAATAAAGTCTGACATGTTCAATTTTAGTCATTTCTGTTTCCTCCTGCTACAACATTTTGGTCAACTTTTAATCCTGATCTTCCCTTAAAGTTCCACTTTCACTTTAATCACACATTTCGTGTATTAAGCCAGAGTTATATCAAGTACACGAAGGTAAATTTGATACAAATTCTAATAGTTATTTTTTTTTACGAAAATAAACAATTTACTTTTCCATTCTTTATTTACTCCAGATCAAGCCCATTTACTGCATCTATAGATGCTTCATGCTGAAAACAAGGGTAGCGCAGTATTCTGTAGTTAAATCACAACAGCCATTAAACTGAATATTTTGCAAGATATATACAGTAGGCACCCTCCAATTTTCTTAAATTTGTAACCATCATTGGCTTATGAAGAGTAATGACTGGTTACCATAAAGTTTTTAAGTACTAAGATTTTGTTAGAGCAGAACAATGCATCACATCACTTGAAGATGGTTTTCAATTAAATATATAGGGTACACTGGGTACGGTTTTGTAGCCGTAAGTGGAGACCTTTAAAATCTCAAAAATTGAGGCAGGTTAACATGGTTCACTTTTCATAATCTCTCCAGATGAATTGCAGTGAAAGTGACATCAATTTTCATTTAAACATATAACGAACAATTCAGTTCACTTCCGGATGGAAGCAAACTAGCTTGTGTTGGAGTTTAATTCAAATTGCAGAAACGCGAAGGAAATTTAAAGCTACATCGAAAATAGGAAGAAAAGACTGGATGAGAAATTGAATCTTGTAGCATGGTAGAAAGGGGACCTATGCAACCTTGCTGAGTGGATATTGGAGGCCAAAACAGAGTTCAAAAATCACCTTTGAATATATGAATCATTTTGAGATTTACTATCAAAAAATCTCACTAATTACAAAACAGGAATAGGATAAAATGAGAAAATGTGTTTCAGCCAAATTGAAGCCAGAAATTACTCTCAAGTTTCTTCACCTGATAACTGCATCGCAACACTTAAGGATGTATTCCCTGTAGATAGATGCACAATTTGCATAACTTTTTCTGATATTTATATGTTAGTTCACTTCTAATGGTTTCAATTTTGTACTTCATGTCTTCTAGTGCCAAAAAAAGGGAGGTTCTACTATTTAATCATGTCCTTCATAGCTCTAGCCTTTGTATTTTTATAACTTTCACTATCCAAGTGAAACACCAAAAGCAAACAGAAACTTTAACCCAAGCTAACTTTAATCTGTAATCTTTGACAGTCACTTTGGAAGAGTTTTTACAGTTCTCTTTACTTTCAGTGAGTGAATCATTCAGAGATATTCACCGAGGATCATTCAGAGTGATTACGAAACATGAACCGTGTAAACTATACCTAATTAAGCAAAATTTAATGTTAAACATCTCACCAAACTATATGAAAAGGAATGGCTTCGGAATGGTATGTCAGAAATGGAGTCAAATAAAATCAAAAGTAACCTACAAATTGTAAATTACAAGCTCTTTAATAGTGTTAAGTCACATACAATATTTGTTTTACAAGGTGTAGGTATACTGGCATAATTAACACAGGAAAAATAGTTTAATAACAAAGTGCAGTAGATATTACACATTTCAATTACTGTAAGCTGTAACAAAAATACAATTCCTACTGTAACAGGCTTAGATCACAGTAAGATTGACATTAGAAGTGGCAAACTAGTGACTAGCAGCAGTAAAGAATCTGGCCATGGACTTAAAATTACCATCCTAGCATTCACCTGTAATGATTTCGGGGAAACCATGGAAAACCGAAATATGGATGGTTGACAAAGAAACCAGTGTCCTCTCAAATTCCAGGTACAAATGTAATCGCTCACCCACCGGGCTAAATACAAGTGCTACATGTTAAATTTGTACTCTCCATTGATAGGGGGGGGGAATGCCCCAATAGTATAATGCTACAAAGGTCATTGAATGTAACCCAGTCCGACTAATACAGTGATTCATATTTACATAATCAACAATATGCAAGTTTAATGAAATTGTAAGCCAAAAAAAGAGAATTTGAAGACAAAAAATTGCTCATTCAAACAAATTTACTGGATTATGTTCTATGCTATTAGGGTGATTACAAATTTATTCTATTCTTAATATTTACATTAACAACGATATATTAAGTACAAATATTACAAAACTAGTCAGTACATTTTGCTTTACATTAACTTTGCTGTAAGTTGTATGCAAATTGAACACCACAACAGTCACTCAAATTATTTACATTTCTGAAATATCTTCCAGTCACAGTATTGTGTCGTGTACTAGATAATCAAAAGATTGGCTCTTTGTTTACAGTTATTTGAAAAATTATTTCATTAAAGCTTAAAGCATTCTCATCATTAATTAGCATTCATTAAAGATATTAAACAGAATCTTATATAATTCAATACTTCGTTACAAAAATTGAAAAGTTCAGATAATTTACATGTTACAAGCAGAAAAAAAATCAGAATCAAAGGTACAAAATTTGGGAAGCATTATACAATCTTGCATTAATCAGAAAAAAACTCAATTTGGTGATCTCCTTCCAGTGCCTCCTTAATGCAGTTTGCCAAGTCTTCAGATAACTCCAAGAAACCGCTTCTTTCCAGCAGCTGCAACAGTAAATTTTTTAACAGTATCAGTGCGTTAAAGATAATTGTATTTCCTTACCCAGATTTAATTCTTACTTTTAATCATATTTGGAGCTCAGCAAAAAATAATTCTAATGTACTCCAATGAACTTACAACTTTTTAAAATCTTTTAATTTAGTTTTATTTGAAAGTAAAACATACCCTTAAAGTATTGATGTGTATAGAAAATAAAACTGTAATCCTTTAACTATCTAATGTGGTATAACGTACTGTAGAGATTTTAATATAAGCCATTTATATATAACATTCTTAGACAAATAGTAAATATTTAGATCAAACTAAGAATCTAAATAATGAATAAAACATTTAAAACTGAACTATCACACAATCTTCACAGCCTAAAGTTTAATAGTTACTTTGAATATCACATTACCTTTATCACAAAACGTAACTTGCTTAGTACCAAGTTACTTTTAATATCACATTACCTTTACCACCAAGAGATGGAGGCTACAATCTAAAATATTAAAACAACTCATTTTGGCATTACTCTGCTAAAATTTAATGTATTAAATTTGAGCCAACTAAGCAAAATCCCTCATGTGGGTCTCTAGAATTACACCTTTAACCAATATGAATTTCTTTACATAACTACCTCCAATTAGCCAAAAACTTTGTTTAGTGAAGAATTTAGATCTTCTACTGATGTATGAAATATAAAAAGAATTTGACATCTACAAAATGTGAAAAAAAGGTTAAATTTTTATTAAGTAATATAAAGATATTTCAATTAATATTCTGTAGAGTACCTCTTTCTGCAGGCAAGTACCAAAATTGTAGATTTAGATTTAACCTTTAGTTGAAAGCAGCTTCAAAAACAATTACTCAACTTCTGTAAACATTTGCGTATTATCTTCACATTGTTACATCAAAATACTGACATCCCATAAAATTTAATATTCTAGCTACTTTCTCAGGAAAGTTATTGCATATATAATACATGGATAAAAGTTTTCCTAGTTCTATTTAGTAGAAGTATGGACAACAGCATTGTATGTATGATTTTCCCATTTGAAGGATGTAGAAAGAAGAGCTTTGTTACTACATAACCCAATTGAATGATAGTAAACACTTTGGCCAAATAGTTGGCAAGAAATATGTTTACAAGATTGCAACTCCAGACTATACTTCCTTACTAATTAAGAGTTTGCAATATTTCGATATTTTTACAGCATTAGATGAGGGGGCAGCATTTTAGCAACAAGTTAGATGTGATTAACTGATATGTTGAAGTTAAAAACTTAATATAAATTAACTTCATGCTTTGTTCTTAAATAAGCAAAATCAGATATCCAAAACTTACTCGTTAACTAAAAACTGACCATCTTAATGAACCGTCATCACAAAAGTTAATGTACCAGTATTTCATAAACCGAAGGACTATATTCAATCAGAAATGAAGTACCGAAATTTATATCACAGAATTAAATGACTATACTAATTTTCCATCTCTAATCCCTTATTGTATGGGATGATACAACCTGGCTTCTTATAATGACTGCAGCTTTTTCTTCTTCAGAGGCCGCATACCTTCATCGTCCGAACTGTCGGAGCTTTCAGAGTCGCTGTACTCTAGTAGAATCAGGCTGCTTACCACCCTGGGCTTCCTCCTGCGAGGAATTGCTCGTCTCTCCGCACAAACTGAGCCACAGCAGGTTTTGCTCGGCATAGTCTTCCTCTGTGCAATTGAAAAGGTCATCCACAGACCAGCTACTAT
This sequence comes from Vandiemenella viatica, assembly GCA_031002005.1. Taxonomy (NCBI): domain Eukaryota; kingdom Metazoa; phylum Arthropoda; class Insecta; order Orthoptera; family Morabidae; genus Vandiemenella; species Vandiemenella viatica. Next base: position 142,047,958 of record JARYHS010013630.1, on the reverse strand, counting down.
TCTGGAAGGTGTTACACCATGCAGAGTCCTGTTCAGGTTCATACCAGCCACAGAGATCTGCTAACGGCTGTTCTTCCATTTCCCAGTTCAGGGCAGCCTATAAGCAGAACATTTGCTGTAATACAGCAGTCAACTACTTCGTAATGTCTTAAATGTCAATTAAGGTAGGATTTTGTTGCACAAGGAAAAAAGCTTTAGAACGAATTATTTATTTTAAAAAAATATATGTTTGAAAAAATACATTAACTCTACAATATATCAAACATTTGTGTTAATTGTTGGAGAAACATTGCCCATTGATTTCAGACATATTAGTTTAACAGACATTTTTAAGTAGTTTGAGGTAAAAATATCCCAAATACAGATATAAAATAACTGTAGACTGTTTTAAGCAATGTTTAATTACCCTACGCTCTGGCACATTTTATATTAGACTTAGAAATATCTTGGAAGATGACCTTTCAAAACGCATTCTAAATTAGTATCTTTAGTCTTGGTGCAAAAGCGCATTTACTAATATCTCTAAATTGATCAAACTAGTTAATATTCAAAGTGAAATGGAACTACTCCATTTAAGGAATCTATTTGAGTTACTTAGACTGATTGCATAAATTAGACCATAATAAAGATAGTATGGCTAAATGAGAACCCACCGTGTCGTTGAGAAAGACTGAGGCGGCGCCACTATCCGACTCCGAGTCAGAGTCCCAGTCAGCGAGAACAGCACCCCGGCGGCGGGCACTATTGGCGAGGGCCGTCAGCAGCAGAGGCCTGTCCTCATCATAGTCCTCCCGCAGTGCCTGCTCGTAGTCCACGTGCAGAGACGAACGTCGCTTCCTGCGTGGCATCCTGCAACACCATTACTGTCCTATATGCCACGGAAATTATCCAATCTTGAAGAAAAATTTCATACGTTGTGAACAAGACATGGAACTTTCATTCAGCAGTCTGCTAATGTCCCCGCAGCGACAGATTTTTCCTTTCTGCTGGAGTCATTACAACTGCAAGGTATTCAAAAGCCAAGAGTGTGTGTGTGTGTGTGGGGGGGGGGGGGTTAATTGTACTCTCACCCAGCGTGAAGTCACATTCCAACAAATTTGCAACTCTGGTAGTAAAAAAGTAAATCTGCGAAAATTTAGACAGCGCCATTTACTTCTACAATGCCAGACAGAAAAGTCTGGTTGACTATCCTATAAAAAGGATAGGTCGTCTTCTACCAGGATGGCAGATCCAGCCATGCCTGGTGGTCCGCGGACAAGAACCCAAGGTGCGAGAACTCTGAGCAACATAGCTTTGCTAATGATGGACGAAAGCCAAGGAAATTATTATTCATGTATCTTAGACACTACACACCAGTCTACTTGACGGAAACATTTCAGAGGAATTCATACCAGCCAATATGACAAGGGGCCATCAGTCCAAACAAGCAGGAGTTGAAAAGTCCCACTGAACATTAAAAAAAAAATCCCAAAGCAAAATACTGCCCCAGCAGCCACTACAATCCCCTATAATGATTTGAGACCATAGAGATGTCAGTCCTATCAACTCCACTTTCATCCAGAAACAACCCTGTACAGTACCATAAAATCGCAGGGCACAGTACACGGCACTATAAGTATCAAAACTAGAAGACTACAGGAAACTCCTAAGTTACCTCGGAGGAGAAAATCCAGCACAATACTTTTCGGCTTAAAGGACATAGCTATACATAGCCAGAAGGAAACTCCGTACCACACTCCTCAAACAGCATCAAAAGAGGCACTCCTTGGAGACGGCTGGGTTGACAAGGTCAGCCAAATGAAACGAACCTATATAAAGGCTCCGCTGCCTATCTGGTCAAATTGGAAGACTTGGTCGGATCCCCCATGTTCCAGAAGGCCACTTGCCTCCTCTATATAGTGATTAATGTAGAAAAGTATTAGATTCCCAACCCTCTCCTTGGCTGTCAAGATGCCAGTGGTCTGCTGATACCACCACTGCCGCATATGTGACTGTAATCGCAAGACAAAAATGTAAAGCTGGGATGCCTGACTAACGCAAATTTGGGGAGGTCATACCAGCAATTATGGAAATTGCTCCCAGTAGGAATTGGCACTAGCTCGGCCAAACGCAACGAATGCAAAGGGACCAGCACACTCACAAACACAGGTAGCGTCCACAAAAACCCAGCGCAAAGTAATCCACAGCCCGGCATGCCTCAGGAGTAATCTGTCCTACAATACCGTGACCCACGCAGCAAGAAACAAATGCACCATCATGCTTTCAAAAATCTACCACAACAGAGGTTGCAGAACTCTGAATAGCAGACACTGTACAAACTGCAAAAAATAAGAGCGTTCAGTTGCCCAATCAAATCTCTGCGTCCTAAAAATAACGAATTTTTTAATGTTGGGTGAACGGTAACTCTCTGGCCTCGCATTCGGGAGGACGCGGGTTCAAATACATGTCTGGGCATCCAGATTTGGGTTCTCCATCGTTTCCCCTAAACCACTCCATGGCGGGATGCTTCCCTCAAAAGGCCTTTGCCAAATTCCTTACCGTTTCTTGTTCTCAATCCGCTCCCGCCTCTAATGTCGTCGACGAGACAAAGTCATAAACAAAAAGGGCAAAAAACTAAACACATTACAGCTAGAGCACTTCACTGCTGGTATAGTGTTACTTCATGTTCACACAACTGTAAATGGTGAATATCAAACTATTGTCACATTTTCTCTTGGTGATTTTAAAGGAACGAGTAGGAGCAGATAAATGAAACGACATTTGGCGAGGAATTTTGTTGAGCTAAGAAAAACAAAAGTATTCGATGTTGAAAAAATGTCGATGTTTTTAAGCGATGCATCGAAAAACATCGATGCAGGGTTCTGATGTTTTATATCTAATAAACATCGATGTACATTCTAAGTGGACACCCCCTACTCTTGAATCGTTATGCACTTTTGGTTTTGTAGTAGGGCAAGGGAAAACCTTAAGACAGAAAAATAATCATTTGTCCTCGTAATATACTGCTGATACCTGAACAAGGCACATTTGTCCATATTTGATATTGAATGCACAGCTGAAAGCATCTACAAACCGGAATCCTGTGTCCCGCTTGTGGAAGTTTAGATTCGTACACACTTGCTCTGAAGTTGTCTATCTGGGTAAGGTCTTATTTATGTATACCTCCAAGATTGTTGCACTGTCCCAATACGGGACCTCAAAGCAGAACAATGATCACATGGACAAAAAACGCGTGGAGATGAACAAAAAGCGGCAACAATGAAGAAAGGAAGCGACGCCTTGTTATAACAACGCATTGACATGGTAACTGTGCCGACACTGACCACTGCTGTCATGAACACAACTGACACTAATAAAATTATAACACGCCAAACGAACCCACTACCGACCACCCACGCTATTCTTAGGTTCACACGTGGATGCGCGGGGGGGACGATACCCTAGCTAGACACCAAAGGTTCCCAACATTTTCGCCTACCGCCCCCTTTTCGAAATACTCTAAGTCTTCCAGAAAGATGTAATCAAAAAAATTAAAATTCAACAAACGCCCAACGGAATCGGCAAGGAACAGAAACACGTTTGTATTCAACTTTTGAATCTAGGAGTTACTGTCACTTCTGAACGTTATGAATAACTCCGAAAGGAAGGAATTTCTGTAAACGCTGAGGAGTCGCAGACTAGTTTCACATATTTCACCTGCTCTAATCATACGAACTGGAAAGTTCGCTGCACTTAATCGGCTTATCAATTAAAAATAAACCAAGCAATATGCAACAATAAAATGTGATCTCAATCTACCAAATCTACTGTATTGAACATTCTTTCAAAGAACTTTTTTTTTACTTATGGTTTTACGCCTCGTCGACGGCTAAGGTCATTAGAGGCGGGGTGGGACTGGACAAGGAACGGGAAGGAAATCGGCCATGGCCTTTTTGAAGGAAGTATCCCGGCATTCGCCTGGAGTGATTTGGGGAAACAACGGAAAACGCCCGGACAGGGATTCGAACCCGCGTCCTCCAGAATGCGAGGCCAGAGCGTTAACTGTTCACCCACCAAGCTCGATATCTTTCAAAGCACATGGACAAGCTGTTAACTGTTTTAAGATTATTAATATCAAATTAGCAATTGCAATTTGACGGACAGGAAGTTCAATCAGGACTTTCAGTTCCTATAAAATTTGCAAACGACAATTTTTAAGAAAAAATTGAATTGCGCTTTTAATTACGTTCCACCGAGATGGAATCAAGTATTTCATACAACGCTGTTGCATTTTATTAATGGAAGTTATTGACACTAATCATTTTATTTTATACTTTCAGAGTATCTGACGTTACCCGGTATATTTGATATTTTTCCCTACAGTAAGTAATCGCGCAGTTTGAAACGTGTATCAAATTCTCCCTCGTCTTTCCGTAAATTACCAAAAAAAATTGGAGAAAGTTCGAAACACCAACTCGCTGGGAGGGTCGTGTCGGGTTTCAAAGGGTTGGATCAAAGATCAATTTTTAAACTTTTTAATGAACGAAATTCTACCGTGGCACAGGACATTATCACAAAAACTGCATTGAAGAAATCAGTGATCTTACAGAAATAAGTGAAACGTGACAAATATATAATTCCACTTCTTGATCCGGTGGCATGTCGCGCAGAAAATTCAGATTATGAGAGAGAAAGCCTTCAGTAGGTATCAATACTCGCAATTGCCTAAGCTGCAATTTTTTTCCTAATTTTGTTTCCGGATATAGCTTTTTAGAATGTGATTCCACAGTAAATTTTGTTGGGTAAAATATAAACATGACTTTCATGGATTCAATATGAATCCGTTAAACGCATCAAACTCACCAGTTCGAATTAATATTTGAATTAGCATACTAGCGCTTGAGGAATCTTTCCTAAATTACGATGAAGACTAAGCAAATGATATTTGCGTTTCCTTACACACAATTTTAGATGTTTGAATAATTTTGTCAAAATTAAAATATTAAATTTAGAACCGCAAAGCACAACCACTCAGTAATTATTCCAAGCTTTATAAGATTAATCTTACATTTGGTTTCCTAAATATAATCCCCTTAGGGGGCGTCCAGTAATGACGTTAGGTGTTTTTTCGGAATTCCGGACCCCATCGTGTGCCCCATCGGAATGGAAATAATTTTAAAAAATGTGATCAATTTATAGCGAAAATGGTTTTGAATTTACAATATGGAAAAATCGTTTGACTTTAATAAACTACTGGACCAACCGTGTTAGTTTCACAACACGAGACTGGCAATGTGAATGGCAATGAAGCCAGACAATCTAAGCCTAACCAGCAAGCATGCACCTTTCTGAAAAAGGTGTAGAAACATTTTTGTTTCTAAGCAAGAAATATGAGTTGCAGAGATAGCAATGTGCAGAAACCGCAACATAGTATTCAGTTTATCCATACATTCATACTTTTACTACGAAATACGGAATTTTTATGAGAATCCAAAGCCAGGTCTCAAATACTCTGAGTAAAATGTCACTATTGTTTGACAAGTGGTAAACTTGCACAATGTAAACCAAAATCTCAGTAAGTACTTTCTTGACAATTTAAAAGCATCATGATGCTTTTGAATAGATATCTGATACCAGAGGTGTTTATACAACTGAAAAAAGTTAAGGTGACATGCAAAGTAGTTACGAAAAATTCAAAAATACACTAACAAACCCATAAAATCTGTTTTTGCAGAGGCAAGTCACCAATTAGCACGTTCAAAGATATTCCATGTGGACTAACAACATATTTAACCTTATAAAAGTTCTGCATTTAGCCTACACAGGCTTGTTTTGTGATATAGTTTCCTCTTTTTTTTCGAAAGTAATTTCTTATAGTATACATTTTGAAGGAAGATAGCCATTTTACTTCGATCGTTATAGATAAAATCCTTGTAAACGTACGCCAAGATAATTTAATGTACGGTGTAGCGAGGGGTAAATCAAAACGGTTGTGCTGGATGCAGCAAAGAGATCTTTAAGCCAGGATCCAACTTTCAGCAATGCGAGAACCGTGGAAACTTTCACGGCGTATCTAACACATCAAGAAAATGGAAGCTCATAGAAAGATTTAACCATTTTTTTTTCAACAAAATTTACGAATTACTATCATTACTAATTATCACCACGCAGACCATCCAAGAACTTGTGCACAAATACGGCCATCTGTGGACAGTGACTTCCACAATACAAAATCGAAAACCCCTGAACTGTTGCACAGAACAAATTGTAAGTTGACAGTAATATTCTAGTTTATGAAGTCGTGCGATCCCTTACCTGCTGACAGCTTCCGTCGACACGCACTTTCAACCAGACCGTTGGCTGTGGCCCCTGACACTTCACGCCAAATACACCTGTCAACAAAAAACAATCAATGGAATCTTCCTCCGACAAAATGCGTTACTTGCTTACTCAACATAAGTTCACTCGTTTCTGTAAAAGATGCTCTTACTCGAAACGCCTATATGAAACACCGTGTACGGCATACAGTTATATTGTTAATACAGTACAAGCATTGGTACCGGATTTTTCTACAGGTGATTCATTTGAATCGAACTCAAAATTGATAGTTTATGGAAGAGGACAATAGGTACGATTCTTACACTGAAGAGTCAAAGAAACGTACAGGCATGCGTATGCAAACATATGTAGACACTCATGGTAGGGCGCTGCGGTCGGCAATGCGTATATAAAACAGGTGTGGCGAAGGCATTAGACCGGTTACTGCTGCTACAATGGCATCTTATCGCGATTTATGAGAGTTTGAACATGGTGTTATAGTCTGCGCACGAGATGGGGTGGCGATTTTCCCGTACGACCATTCCAAGAGTGCACCGTGAATATCGGGAATCCGGCAGAACATCAAATCTCCGACATCGCTGAGGCCGGAAAAAGATTCTGCAACAACGGGACCAAAGACGATTGAAGAGAATCGTTCAACGTGATAGAACTGCAACCCTTCCGCAAACTGCTGCAGATTTCAGTGATGGGTCATCAAGTATCAGCGTGCGTACCATTCAACGAAACACCGATATGAGCTTTCAGAGCCGAAGGCCCACTCGTGTACACTTGCTGAGTGCACGACAAAGCCTTACGCCTCGCCTCAATACAGACACCGGACTGTTGATTGGAAACATGTTGCCTGATCTCCAATTGTATCAAGCGGATAGACAAGTACTGGTATGGAGACAACCTCATGATTTCATGGACCCTGCCTGTCAGCAGGGGACTGTCCAAGCTGGTGGAGGCTCTGTTATGGTGTGGGGCGTGTGCAGTTGGAGTGACATGGGACCCCTGATACGTCTAGATACGACCGACAGGTGACACGTACGTACGCATCCCGATCACATGCATCCATTCATATCCATTGTGTATTCCGACGGACTTGGGTAGTTCCAGCAGGACAATGTGACACCCCACCTGTCCAGAATTGCTACAGAGTGGCTCCATGAACACTGAGTAAACATCTCCGCTGGCCACCAAACTCCCCAGACATGATTATTGAGCATATCTGGGATGCCTTGCAACGTGCCGTTCAGAAGAGATCTCCGCCCCCTCTTACTCTTACGGATTTATGGACAGTCCTGCAGAATGCATGGTGTCAGTTCCCTCCTGCACTACTTCAGTGCATTAGTCTGAGTCCATGCTACTTAGTGTTGCAGCACTTCTGCGTGCTCGCGGAGGCCCTACACGATATTAGGCAGATGTACAAGTTTGGCTTTTCACTGTAGAATTCAATAAAGGGTTAGCGGTTTGTTACAGCCGACATACAAGGATGTACCGTCATTTTTACAAGCTATATATTTTCAAATTTTTTTTCTACAAAACACTAGACCCTTCAAAATAATTATTTTGGCATGGTGCGCTGAGTGGCAACTCAAACTAAATTGTAAAAAGTGTAAGACAATGAGCATAACTAACAAAGAATCCGATTGTTCAGAAATACGAGGTAAACAGTTCAGTTATTTATATGGTCGATTCTATGAAATATTTGGGAGTAACAGTACAAAGGAACATGAAATGGGACTTACATATTAATACGTTGGTAGGTAAAGCTAATTCTAGGCTGCGGTTCCTAGGTCGAATTTTGAAAAATTCGAATGAACAAAGGAGATAGCGTGACAATTAAGTTTTTCCCGGCGTATGGTAGACAGGAATTCTTCACGGTTCTTCTGCCGGTTAAGTTCTTTTAAACACGACGTTTCGGCAGTCACTTCCGCTGCCTTCATCTGGTGAGCTGTCATCGCGAAGTAGCTGCCGCGACGGTTCGGCACCGATGACAGCTCACCAGATGAAGGCAGCGGAGGTGACTGCCGAAACGTCGTGTTTAAAAGAACTTATCCGGCAGAAGACCCGCAAAGGAGATAGCGTACAAATCTCTTGTGCGTCCACATTTGGACTATTGTGCCATTTGGGATCCATTTCGTAAGGGGCTGATTGAGAGTACAGAGAAGAGCCGCTCGATTCGTGACCGCTTGCTACAGTCCTTATGAAAGCGTTACAGAACTAATTAGTAGACTAGGCTGGGAGTCTCTGGTAGATAGACGACGCACGTTTCGTATAAACTTATTGGTAAACATGCGTACTCCCACTTTCGAGTGCATTGAAATACTTCGTCCACCAACCTATTTGGGTTGGAATGACAGGAAAGATAAAATTAGAGAAATAAGGTGCCACACTGATTCTTATATGAATTCTTTTTTCCCCCGTACCATTAGGGATTGGAATGCACAACAAAGATTAGGTTTGGTGCTGAGCACCCTCTGCCACCCACAGTTTTGTGAATTGCAGAGTATATATGTAGATTAGATAATACCTATTACAGCTAAAACATTTGTCCCACTGTTCGAAACATTTTCTATAGTAATCTTTAGAAATGGCTGACAGCTCCTCCCCCTCCTTTTTTTAACCTATTCAATATTGTCAAATCTGTATCCTTTCATGTCACTTTTCATTCGTGGAAATAAGTCGCACGGAGCCAAGCCAAGCGAGTAAGGTGCGTGGGGCAGCGAAATTATGCCATTTTTAGCCAAAACTGCCTAACAGACAGCTGTGTGCGCAGGTGCATTGTCGTGCAGGCGAACCAGTCTCCTGTCTGCCACAAAAAGTTTTTTTTTTTTTTTGGTTATCGTCTAATGTGGATGAACAAACTCTGAACTACACACTTGGCATCGAAAAAGCAAATGAACATTGATTTGAGTTTTTTTGGAAGGGGGTGACCGACTTCTGCCATTGGCTTGACTGTGGCTTTGATTCTGGGTCGTAACCACAGCACCATGACTCATCACCAGTAATGACAGACTGAAAATCTGGATAAATTTCAAGCCGTTTCGAAGCACGACGTGTTTCAACTTTACGTTCTCTTTGTCAGAGCCCGAGGAACAAACTTGGCAGCAACCTTTTTTATTCCCAAATCTTGGGTTAAAATTCGCTGAACCGAACTCCAAGATAACCCACTAATCTACGACAGTTGATCAATTGTCTATCGATGGTCAGAGCACAAGCTCTCAAATTTTTTCAACATTTTCGTCGATTGGGCAGTTGGACGTCCAGAACGAGATTCGTCATCAGTCTTGTCGCCATTTTTAAGCCGCGCTCCCACGTAGGGATAAAATGATACCATTGAGGTATCGATACTTTTACTCGATACAGTATCGGTCGTAAAGTATCGATACTTATTCGATATCCATTGAAACGTATCGATACTTACTCGTATCGATTGATTTATCGTAGTGAAATTTGGAATAAATAAAAAAACAGTATCTAATAAGTATTGATAGTCTTTATTGATATAAAAGTATATATTTATTTGACGAAAGATATTTATTACATTTTCACCTTACTGATCGTTACAGGACTAATACTGACTAGGACAAAATAAAACTAATTTTTTGAAAAAAGTCGGTTTTTGTAGTGCTCTCCAAAAATATTTGTTTTTATAAGTGTTTGCCTTTAAGTTAAAAGTTTTTTACTTAATCGATACCAGTCAATACTTACAATATGATTATATCAAACAACATCGATTAACATAACACAACACTATTCACAATCAACATTCAAACATATCAAATAATAATTTGGTAGATTAATAAATGTTGTACTTACATTGGAATCTTATCGTTTCTATTAACAGGTGCAATATCGGGGTGGCTTTTTAAAAGCTTGTGCAAATTAGAAGTATTGTCACAAAACCGCACAGTTTTAAACCATTTTTTTCAGCTTGCGATTGTCATTTTTCTTGAAACATTGCCACACATTAGACTTTGGAGATCTCATTTTCAATCAGCAAATGTACTTAATGCAAAACTAAACACAAATCAATGACGACAGCCCTAAGTTAGAATTACGAACGCAGAACGAAAACAAAACAATGAGTCAATAACGACCACGACATAAAATGGTGACTGACGGGATGGCAGAGATTTTCTTTCTTTCGACCGGGCATACACAAATAATTTTGCCAACAACACAATATCAGAAAAATAATGTGTTGAAAAAATGCAATAATGACAACCAAAAAAATATTCTTTATATTGTAGATGAGCGTTCAATGTATCAATTAACGTGTTAAATGAAATCATGATATTCGTGATATTGGTATACACACAATGTATCAATTAACGTGTTAAATGAAATCATGATATTCGTGATATTGGTATACACACCGACACGAGTACTTTTGACCGATACCTACTTGATACTTATTTTTAAAGTATCGATAGAAAAAGTACTTGCTATCGGAAGGAATGTATCGAGTAAGTACTTGTATTTACTCGTATCGCTTTATCCCTACTCCCACGGCTCGTCCCTCGGTGCCTATTGGGGGACGCCTCATCTTTGCCGCGTAAAGGTGGACTTCCTATGCAGCGGCGGCGGCCAGCGGCTGACTCGCCACAGCGGTTGACCTTGGGCGTCAGCCGCGCAGGGGGGCGCTTCCTATGGCGCGGCAGTCGCCCAGTGGTTCTGCTAGTGAAAAGTCATGAGTGAGCGCGAGTTGATGATTCATTTAAAGTTAGAAGAGGTTGAGGATGAAGAAATTATATTGCAATTATGTGAGGGGAATGCTGAATCACATCCTATTTTTCAAACTAGGAATGAGGAAGGTTGTTTTGAGACACTGATAAATCGGCGTCTGTTAAAAGATGATAAGAAATATCGGGAATATTTACAGCTGAACATCATGCAGTTTAACTATGTTCTCGATCTCGTCAAAGAAGATCTCAAGAAGGATCCCTTTTCCAGGTATCCGCACCCCATAAGCCCATACGAAAAACTCGCTTTGACATTGAGGTAAGTAAAAGTAAAAATATACCATAATGAATTATTGGTTTATTGAAAATGCAGATAGCATAAATAATTGTACAAAAAGTATAGGTTGTAAACAGAACTAATTACTAAAATTACGGTTTAATATAGTGAATCGTGTTTGTCCACATCTAATGACTGAGCTGCTGTATGTGTGTAGGCGCTTAATGGTGGTTGCTGGGGATAGTTAAAATGTATTGAATTACGATTTTCCAGCTCATCTATCATCTGCAGCGATCTCATTTTGGCCTCACTTATCAAACTGGGATTAAGTTTTTTTACAGTTTCTGCAATACTTTTAAAAAATAAATCTTCAGATAGTTTTTTCATCAGGTTTTCTCTCTGAATTCGACGAGAATCTAGTAAATCAAAAATTTTACTATTTTGTCGTGCCCTTTTAGTGAGTGGTCTGTATGAAGGAATGTCTTCCACGATTTTGGAAGAAGCTTGTTCTGAAGTGGAAGTTGGTGGAGTTTGGGATCTACCACTCTCTTCTATATTCGTTTCATCGCCCTGAATGTTGCAGATACTTCTGTGAAAGAAATTACGAAATAATGAAATAAATATAATGCGATAAAGTTGGAAATTAATGTAAACAGACAACATGGGGTGATGACTTACTCTCGCTTGTGCTCTACTGTGTTCAAAAATATTAACATATCGGCCAATGCCCACTTCTTCCCTTTGTTGGAAGCAGAACTTCCAGTGCCTTTTCCCTTTTCTTTGTTTTTTTTTGGTATGTGTCCTTTACGTTTTTCCACCTTTTCTTACAATCTTCAACTAAAAGGCACAACGTAATTAAATAATTAAACACAGTTATTACATACCGGTATTCTCTTATTGTTATATAGACAAAATAATATTAAATATAACTTATTTCTATTTTGTTTTCAGGTTTATGGCAACAGGTCACTGGCGTTCGCATTTAGGATATCATCCTCTTACATCACCAAAATTGTGCAAGAAGTGTTGTTAGTTCTGCATAAGAAATTGCTGCCGATTTTCGTGCCGCCTATTTCACCGGACCAGTTAAAATCAAAATGCAAAGAATTTGAAGAAAAGTGGCAATTTCCTAACTGTGCCGGGGCTATCGACGGTAAACATGTGCGAATTTTTTCACCAGCATTATCAGGCTCACTGTATTAAAATTACAAACAGTTTTTCTCTACCGTTCTTCTGGCTGTAGTCGACGCGAACTATAAATTCATTTTCATCGATGTTGGGTCATACGGGAAGGAAGGCGATAGTGGAATTTTCGACAAAAGTAATATCGGAAAATTATTTGCAAGTGGAAATATGTTTCCAACGCCATCTAAACTTCCTAATTCGGATATAGTAGTACCCCATGTTTTTGTAGGCGATGAAGGATTCCGATTACATCCAAATATGATGAAACCATTTTCTCGCCGAGTTGCAACTACCGACAATAATAAAGCTATTTTTAACTACCGACTTTCTAGAGCTCGTAGAGTTTCTGAAAACTCCTTTGCCCTACTGAGTCAAATATTTCGCATATTTTATTCGCCGATCGCTATAAAGCCAGAAACGACCGATCATTTGGTTATTGTTGCTTGTTGTCTACATAATTTACTTAGAGATGCATTCCTCGAAAAAAATAATGTTCCTCATTATGAAATAAACAAAAATGAACCATTGCCGAGCGAAAACCTTGGGCCATTAGCAACGGGTGGCGGTTACGCACATGCTGATGGATTTTCTGTCAGAGAATCATTTACAGAATACTTCAACAGCCGTGCAGGTGTAGGCTTAACAGCTGAACACCCTGGCAAAGCAATCACGTTTCAAGAACGAATTAGGGCTGCATTATAATTGTATTATATTAAAAGTATGTATGTATATATATTATTAAGATTTGTATTTATATGAATTTATAATGTTAATTTTGTGTATTATCTATTTATTTATTTGTGCTTTGCAATAAATAATTATGAAAAATAATATTGAGTTTAATAACTATACAAGTAAAAATGAGTAAAGGAAAGAACATTTTATGCACGTGCCTATTGACCTCAGCAAAGTGCGATATAGCTAATGAATGAAGTTTTAATTACAAGTTACCACGTTATACATTGCAATTCGACTACGCGAAGTAGCTTGTACGTTCTGAAGGCTTCTTTAATAATAAACATATAATAACAATTGACCCGAAGGTAATAAAAAAATGAATAAATTTATATCAGATTATTTTGTGCTTTTATTACCTGATCTTTCGACGAATTCCGCTATTTCTTTCCAAACATTGTCCTTCACAGATTGATCCTTGTACAGTGGTGAAGAAACATTGTATATACAAGGAAATTTAGACACTACTTCCACCAATTTTTCATCCTCCCCTCGCTGTAAATAACACCTTTCCGTCTGACATATTTCGACTGTTCCGCTAGCGGCTGCGTCTAGACCAGAGACAATATAATAGAGACTGTTAACGTCCGTTATAAACTTTGGCGAAGTAAGCGCCAGCCGCGACGCTAGCGCTCCAAGGGTTCGTCCTCTCAAACACACTGTGTCGTCACCAAAACGCGGCAATTTTGAAATACTTATGACGTTGCTCCCTACCACACTGCTTATGGCGTTTTATATATTGCTATGTATGCTTTCTATTACATTTTATTTTACTTTTATCTACTTTTAATTTTTTTTTCTTTTTTTTTTTTTTACTTATTATTTTAGTATTTGCTTAGTTTTTCATACCAAACAGCAGGGATATTGAAAAAATAATGGAGGGAAATTGAAATAACAAAAAGAAATAATTTGTTTGTTTTGAATTTTTATTACCTCAGTTGAAAATGAAACAAATGACAATCGCAATAATAACAGAAATAAAAACAGAATTATACAGCATGTTTAGATACGATACATTATATACAGATAGTCATTACATTTTAGATATGATTTACAACATCCATGAAGAATTGTAGGTTTAATTCTAGATGGGGATACCGCTGCCTCACGACTGTTACCGTGGCGTCATCGTGACGTCGCTTTCACGTACAGTCGTAAAAACATATATTGTGACCTCGCTACGCTCGGTCACAATTATTTAAAGCTGTACAATATCAACATAAACTGATATCCCGAAGGTGGATCAGATGCAGGCGGCCGCTGGTAAGCGGCCGCAGATGTCCGATAACACAACCAATATTGCTAATCTTCGCGGGTTCACTGCCGGATGATGATGAAATGCGAGCTTCACCGGAAACATTGAACATCTGATTGAGTTATCGGACATCTGCTACGCTCGGTCACAATATATGTTTTTACGACTGTACGTGAACGCGTGGTCACGATGACGTCACGGTAACAGTCGCGAGGCAGAGGTATCCCCATCTAGAATTAAACCGAATTACACAGGGTATTTAGAGATGACCTCTACTTGACCTACTCCCTCTGGCAACTCCAGCTGCTCATTAGTATATCTGGCGTCCTTCCTTGGAAGAAAATCTAAAAAAAAAAAAAAAAAAAAAAAAAAAAAAAAAAAAAAAAAAAAAAAATTTGCATCAAAACTGTACTGGAAATATTTCCTTTATTAGAACTATTAAATAAATAATAAACTGAAATATGTACGTAACTAATACACTGACATAGCAAATATATTATATGCCATAAATTAATGTCATTTTTATGATTAAAAAGCCTCACTAGTTAAAGTAATATTGCATTTTTTAGAAAAGGCCATGTTACTTTCAGTAAAAGACTGAACATTACAGTTTAGTAACAAATGATACAAACTATCCATGGCATCATATGTAAGGTTAAACATGACAGTTAAAAGTAATATCTCAACAAAAGTGCCGAGTTCCTATTTACATGCGAAAGTGGGTGTGTACATAAATTGTTATTGGGACATGTGCATCATCACTATTAAATTAGAAATACGTGTCATCAAAACTCTATAGTTTCTGTATAAACTAACATAGCAACCAAATTGGCCCAGAAGATAGAAAGTGTTATAAAAATAATACGTTATGTACAATATAATGAATAGGAGGGGGGGGGGGAGTAGTTCATGCTCTACTGGCTGTTTCTATGGCATTTTACAGAGTTAGTCATGGTTGTGAATCAGGTCATGACAATTGTCTTAGTCCCAGATGTATCTTGCTGGCAGAGTAATTCTTAAAATGCAATATCAATGGAGATGAAGGAACAGATGGGTATTGGATTGGACTCATTACTGTTCATTATTCTAACGAATGATTCTGTTGTTGATATACATAGAACATCCTGCGAGCAATTACCAAAATAATATGATATTTAGTATGGAGGATAAGCATGGAATGAAGATAAATGCCAAATACTTCCGACAGTTTCTTAACATTTATATTGACATCTCTTTGAGATGTTGAATTGACATGATTTACAGCAAAATCATAATATATGAAAACAGATATATACACCACAAAATACAAAATATTGGTAGAACCATCAAAAGGAATCCTTCCATGCAGTTGTTAAAAAATAATTCTTTAAATTATCCTCTAAAATTTATTCTTATCCGCTGACAGACATTCAAAATGTGTTGAGAACTGGTAAAAGATATATATCCTTCAATATATGACCTCCTTTTTTGACTAATTGACAGACATAATCCTTCTGAATATCTTTTTCATGTCTAGGGCTACAATTGAATTGGTGAGATGCAGAAGGAAAACATTCCACTTTTTGGCCGTTTTAAACTGAGATAGCCATTTTGTTCACCAACCCTTCCTCCATCTATTGACCTAAACAGAGAAAAAATTCCTCCACTTCTAATGGGTTAAAACAAGCTGTTAAAATTTGAGTGACATACAAAAAGAAAAGATTCCAGGAATGTTTTCTTTTTTGCTCTCATTAGTCTGTTAGTTCCTACTTTCTTTGGCAGAGCGCACTTCTAGACGTTAGAATGTGGAAATATAGTAGGGATCTTTGGATTTATATTGTTGTTATATGTTTACATTGGTAAATTGTTGTGCTATTTCAGACCTATAGCTCTAACATTGTAATTGTTGTTAGTGAAGCAGCGTTCTTGTAACAGTGTAAACTTTGTATCAAGTGTGTGTTGTAAGAGAAGAATGGTGGTAGTGAGATGTCGCTGTCAGAATCTGAGGTTGATAGCCCCCAGAAGAAAAGAAGGTGCTCGGGAAATTTGAGACAGTGTATGAAAGAAGCCCGAAATAAAGGGGAAGAGTTTGTGACTGATAAAGGTTTTCTTGTAGAGAAGAAGAAAACTGGTGAAGATTGCAGATGTAAAAAACAGTGTATGTTGAATTTTCATCAAGAACAGAAGGACAGAATTATTGTGAACGTTTATAGTGGTTGGGAGAAAAATGAACGAGATACATATTTGATGAGTTTCATTGAGAGACATGATGTGGCGCGACATAGACCTAAATATGAGCACTCCAAGCAAATCACATCAAGCTATAAGTATTTTGCAGTAAATGGGAATAAACGAGTTGCAGTAAGCAGAAAAGCCTTCCTAAGTTTACACGGTGTTTCCAGCAAGGCAGTTTTTCGTTTGGCCCATCTGGTTGAGAAGAATGAACTACCTACAGCCTTACGAGGTAAGCACGATAACCGTGTTCGTATTCCCAATGATGTAATAACAAAGATTCATCAGCACATATCATCGTTTCCCACAAAGGTTTCCCATTACATGCCTTCACCTTTAGTGAACTTGGAGTGTGGTTTGACATGTAAGATTATGTTTCAATTATTTTTGGATAAGCATCAAGACCTGAGAGATATAGTGAAATATTAATATTATTTGAGGTACTTCAAAGAAAATTTTAACTATCGATTTGGGCGTCCTCAAGTAGATGTGTGTTCAGAATGTGAGGAACTGGGAAATAAAATAAAATCCCCTGCACTTAATAATGCTGCCAAAAGGGTTGCAACTGCTGAACTTCTCGTTCATAAACGCAGAGCCAAGAAATTTTATACGCAATTGAATGAAGTAACCGCGCTATGTAAAAACAAAATTGACGAAGGAGGAATAGTATTTGATTATATGCAAAATCTCCCTCTTCCTTTACTTCCAGTTCAGGAAATGTTTTATTTGAGGAAATTATCGCACATTGTTTTTTGTATCCACAACCTTGCAAATGGTAAATCTGTGTTTTATACTTACCACTAGGGGACCTGATGAAGTTTGTAGCTTTCTGTGTGATTATGTAAACACCTGTGTACCACCTGAAGTGAAAACTCTACATGTGTTCAGTGATGCCTGTGGCGGGCAAAATCGAAACCACACTCTGGTCAGATTTCTATTGAGTCTTACCATGATTGGCCGGTTTGAAAAAATTCATCAGTACTTCCCAATACGTGGACATAGCCTTTTACCGTGTCATAGAGATTTTGCCATTGTCAAGAGAACTGTGCGACGCCAAGATCGAATATACACACCTTTACAGTATGATACCCTCATTCAAAATGCAAAGAAAAAATCATCATTTGAAGTGAGATCTGTCAAAACTGAGCAGATAGTTAACTACAAGGAATGGTGGCCCTCAATATTCAAGAAGTATACAAAGAGTCTCCATCATCGAGCTGATTTCCAGATTAGTCAATACAGACATCTCATATACAGGAGAGATCAGAAAGGGTTTGTTGAAGCATTAAAATTCATAAATGGATTGAATAGTGATATTTTTCAACTATACAAACATTGTGGTGACCTGATGCTACCAGTAGACCGTGCCTACGATCATAAAGTTCCCATCGACCAGAAGAAGATAATGGATGTGGCAAACATAATGCAGTATATTCCACATGAACATAATGAATTCTACAACACAATATTGCAATGGTCAGCAGAAAATGACACAGAAGATATTGACTAAATGTATGAGGACAGTCTACGAGGGAGACATTATTCAAACTTAGTCACTCTCTTTTCTTGTTTATTATTTACATGTATATGGTGATTTTTGCTCTTGTCTACCTTTATATGCATAAGTATTTCTGAATGTAATTCTGCTATAATTTTTTTCAATTTTACCTTGGAATAAACTTCTAATTAAAAAAAATATTTGAAAAATACTTCATTCAGCAATCAGTGAGACGCAAAAGGAAAATATTCCATGCTCTTTGGACGTAAATTACAAGGTCATGGAGAACATTACATGATATTGAACAAGTGGAAAATATTAACCTCAATTAGTACTACAAACCACCAATAGTAACTTTTTCTCTCCCACTTACCGTTTCCATTTTATAACGTTTTTTTTCGTTTCCTGAAAAACTAGGTAACATGGAATGTTTCCCTTCTGCATCTCATCAATTCAATTGTGCAGTTTACCAACTGTTTTGAATACAATATAAGTAGCGGCTTACAATGACATTATGGGCATATATTTGGACACCAATGTTATAACCCCTTCTTGAACAACTCTCTGCAGAGTTCTTCTGCACACACAAATTATGTTATGAATCGCAATTTCAATTAACAAAGGAATGAGAAACACATATATTCACAAAGTGAAAAAAGAAATATTCAACACATGCGGAAAAATATTTCGTAAATACTCGAGAATAGTATACCTTCAGTACTGAAAATTGATAATGCATTTCCTCTGACCAATAGTTACCATGTTGGAAGAGAAATACTAATTATTTTAAGCCCAAAAACAATAATAAACTTCGATAAAAGTAAAGAATTACACCATTATCGCCTTTGACGTTGTCAATTTTATATCCGACGTTGTACTTCAATCACATCGGTATCGCATTCTCGAGTAAACTGAAGATTCGCTAAACGAAGGAAATACACAAACATACTACTTCATTTACCTTTCGATGGGATGGCGTACGGCATCAAATGATTGCTTTTAGGGTTCATATAACAAATCCTTTCGAAGTGTAGGGAACAAAGAAACTTCTTGCTCACATCCCCAGCAATTATCCGTAACTTCTTCCACATGTCAGAAACTCCCTCAGCTGTGCACAGGGAATTATTGGAAGAAAGAACCACATGCTTGACAGCACTCCATTCTAAAAAAAACATTATATACATATTTTATTCACGGGCTAATGAAGAAACTAATGTTTAATGATAGGAATAATAAATTTCTAATACAAGTTCTACTTACTTGTAACCAGTGTAATAACGGCGAAGAAATTCTTCCACTTACGGAACAACTTGCAATCAAAAGCAATACGAGTAGAAACGAGAAAAAACGGAGAAAAAACGAAATGACCGTTTGACATGAAACAATGTATCAATGAACGACAATATATGGCAGAGATATATAGCCAAAAATCAGAGTTAACAATAACGGAAAGAACGTACTACCACCTGTCGGTGGAAAGTATAACTTCTTGGCGCTCTATTGCAGACGCTAGCGCTCCAAGAGTTAGTCCTCCGAACTACTAACTCACTGAAACTTACTGGTCCAACTCTCCCATTTGATATGTACAACCCCTGGTCTAGACTGCTCTCGGAGGGGTGCTGTCGCGCGGCTCAAGCGGCTATTTCCGAGAACGCGGGTCGCCGCCGCTTCATAGGAAGCGCCCCAGTTACATTCCATTGTAGCAGCCATTAGCGGCTGTCTTGGGCGGCCGCCGCCAGCCGCTGCATAGGAAGCCCAACTTTAGCTAGCAGGTATGGCGCGTCTCGACCCACCGCCAGGCGGTAGAAGATGAAAGATGCGTTCTGCCTACCACGCGCCGTAGGCGGGACCTATAAACCGAGTGAACCACTCATAAGCTGCGTTCCCGCCATCTCTTGTAAATGAGGCGGCACCTCATTAGCCGAAGTGACGGACGAGTGAGCGCCGCAGGTTAGCCCTCTCTTACCTCGCCGCCACCTCCCATTTGGGTTTCCATGGTTTCCCAAAATCACTCCAGACGAATGCCGGGATGTTTCCTTAAAACATTGATGGCCGAATTCCTTCCCGTTCCCCGATTCCCTTCCTTTCTCGCTTCTAATGATGTCAACGAGGCTTAAATCCAAAAGTAAAAAAAAAGTGGGGGGGAAAGGGGAATGCGCTAACTACAACTGAAGTTAACGAAGAAACCAAATAACACAGGTTCCTTGTGTTATCATTACAAGGAGTTTTTCAGAGTCCTGCTTTTAGCTCTAGATGACGTGAATGAGTTTATAACGGTTGATGACTGAATGCAAGATCAAAATTTGGACTGAAGACTAATGAGTTGTTCCAAACTTTGAGAAATGTTCCACGGGAAAAAAAGTAAAACGATTTTACCATCACCTGTACCTTTGCCGAATATAGCTTATCTTTTCCCTTGTGTATTTATTGCAGACGACGCATTTGTATTACACAACAATTTATTGAAACCCTACTCTCAAAGATTACCGAGTGAACCTGGACATTTTTTCAATAATGAGTTGTCAGGAGCTCGCGAATTGCATAAAAACTATTTGAAATATTGAATTCGCGGTTTGGATCTGCAAAAAGCCGCAACAGTTGCAGTTACGTGTTGCTATTAGCATAATTTTCCGGCAAAGGAAAATCAACTGTACCTCAGCTCAAAGGATTGAGGTGAGGAGAAATTCGGCACGGAATACGCTGACTAGAGTATTTTGAAAGTGTTATTACATTTTTAATTTCTTGAAATACTCTAGCATTAATATTAATTGCTTTGAAGTTTGTTTAAACCTGACACGTACAGAATATTGGGGAAATCTTGAAGAACATACGGAGTGTTCCAAATATTTATGAATGAAATATGTAGTTGGAAACTAGATATGCTAAAAAAAAAAAAAAACTTACGTCCAAAACTACGATATTATAAAATCAAATGAATTGGACAGTAATTTTAACGTTTCTAATCGCTGTACCCAGTTTTTTTTTTTTTTTGGCGTTTTCAAACTCTTGAAACTGCACGATAAAACAAAAATTGAAAAAGGGCGAAATATTCCTGTCTGTTACTCTTTTTTTATATGTATAAAAAAAAGATTCAGAGATGTAAATGTATGCCAACGGGAGAATATTAATACAATTAAAGATATAAATAATATTTATGTTTTGCTGTTGGTCATTATTCTAATTGCTCTGTTCTGACATCTAAAACTGCTCTATGCATTGATGTGAACTCCAGAACACAATCCCGTTCTTATGTGTGAATGAAAACACGAGGCGCGTCCACAAAGAAAGGTAATATGGTTGGTCATTGTCGCCACTTCACCTTCACCGAATCGCGACGAAAACTGAACTGAGTATTGACAAATATTGACGCTCGCCCCTACACGGTAAATAATATTGACAATATCCCCTCCACTTTCCAGTATTGATGGCAGAATAACAAAATCTGGATTTCCATCAATAGTCCATCAATACAATTTTTTCACCCTACATGGTCAATATAAGAAGGTATTGTCTTCATTATTAATCGTGTAAGGTCTACTTTAAATTTGAGTTTTACCATAGTCATTTTTGTAAGCCGTTCACAACAAAACAGTTTCAGCAGCATTTTTACAGAGTATAAAACAAAATTTCACAGCTGCACGTTCACTTATACTTGCCATCAAAAACAAAACAGAGCTACCAAAAACAATCACTGCAGATTACCAGAGCAAGCCAGAACACAGGCGGCACTGAACTGACAATGAGTTGCGCTATAAACGCCTAGCGGCAGAAACGCGTAGTACACAAGCTCCGCTTCACGACAATGCTATTCTGGCTACCCCCTCGTCAACAACTCCTCAAATCTCTCCATAAAAACTAAAGTTTGTAATAAAAAAAAACTAAATAAAATACGAATACTACAACAGATGTTTGATTTCACAAGGATATTGTACAGCGAAAGACTGCTGTTAAAGCTAATGCAATGCGGTTTAGACTGACAAGTACGAAAAACCACTTAGGAGCTTCGATACACGGGACTGATACAGCTTACATATTTACAATCGCTGAATCGATAACAACTTATTGTTGACTGATCAGTTGATTCATTGATAAAAAGCAACTACTCTGGAAGGCGTAAACGGCCAAGCATTTATTTTTCTCCAAACGCCAAAACTACTTTTGCTTACGGTCGAAATAAATCGAGAACAAAACACGGAATTGGAAAAATATGCTGTCCACTAAAAAATATTGTCATGAATAACAATTGCGATAATATAACAAAAGAGTATCGCCAGCGGCAAGCTAGAATTCGTCAAAAGCGAGAGCGGCGCGTTTTACTCGGCGGCTTTTGTCAGAGTTTGGAAAGCATTAAGGCGGCGGCCGAAGCGGCAATAAGTCAAAAGAAAAGTTAATGCGTTTTGAATGCTGGTAAATGAGATACGCAATTGTTAAAATCAAAATAAAATTAGAATAATGAAATTTTCCACAGCGAATACGGAAAGTTGCCACGAATATTTTATCAGTGAACACTTAAAACAATAACGAAACAGTGAATACAAAAATTAGGCCCATATAAGTTAGTAGTCCGTGGAATTAAACATTTTACTGCTCCTCAGGTTGAAAACATTTGAGTACAGTTTTATACATAATACACAAATGTGACCAAAAATTCATTTTTTAGATCCAGCATAATACTACCTTTTTATGACCACAGAACAAAAATGGCTATATCAAATCATTTATCAGCTAAACGAATGAGAAAACCACAATAAATGTTACTAAGAAGGAAGCAAATGCCATCTAATACACAAACTAAAAATACGACCGTGATTACCGTACGGACCGCTTACAACCCTATTTGACATTTACTGCAAAAACTCAGAACACAAATATTCCAGTAAAACCGTTCCGTCAAAATCAATAGCAAGCTGTATTACAGGATTCAGCAATCAGCTAATAAACTTTCTGCGAGTAGAACCTATATTTAAATTACACCAATGAAACACCAATATTTAATTCACAACAAACGTACCGCCCGCAACTTTTCCATACTACCGTAACCAAAATTTCGACATATGTTAATGAAAATAAATAGTACATCTTATACTATTAATTAGAAAAGAGCAATAAATGCAACGAGCAAGGAAGCAAAGCCCGTCAGATACGTAGAAAGAAATTTGCTTGCATACAGCAAAACGTTTCCGCTATCGTAAATTATTTTTACAACATATAGCTGGAAAAGTGCACAAAGCAATTAACCAATATATCAAGAGATTTGTATTTATTTTGTAGTACGTGTGGTAAGTTACTGCAATGCGTACACAAATATTACACGCTATGAGAATTCCGTTCGCACATTCACGTATGTTAGAAATTATAACAAGAAAGTGATCGCTCATAGAAGTGACAAACCTGTACAACAAACATTTACCGTATATCGACGATATCAAATAACACTGCACTCAACCAAACAGCCTACAAGCACGCAAAACTAAAGTGACAAACTTTTCGCATCTATAATACTAAAAAATAACAGCGGCGAATTATAATACTCGGGATAGTTTGACCCCGAGGTGACTTGGGGAAAGGTTGATAGAGGAAAGCGACAGGTGATCTGCCTTACCTGGTGACCGCTTCCGCCGACGCTCTGTCGCAGACTGACAGCCAGCAGAGGTTGCGCAACCAACCCACGCCGAACGATCCTATTGGACTGTAGAAACGAATGCTCGAAAAAGGCGGCTACAGACGAGCCAATTTCGGTTCCAATATGCAGGGGCAATCATATGGGGGTACCCTTCACACAATTTCGATCCCAATTTCAGTTTACATTGAGACTACTGGTTGCAAGCGCCTAACAATTGCTCCTTTTATATCGAAGCAACAAAAAGTAGATCGTTTCAATAATAACTTACTACAGTTTTTACCGAGGGAAAAAATATATTGGGTGGAGAAATGGATTTTATTATGAAAAAAGTTATCTTAGATGAACATTTTCGAGATGACTAGAGCCAGAAGATTTTGGAAATTTTCTGACAGTAGATTCTGAAAGTTTTACGGAGATTCTACACTTATATATATAATACTCTAATGCGTGAAAAGTATAAGCGCCAGAGAACGATTAGCCGTTACTTTGCAATTTTTGGCAAGTAGAAAAATTATGAAGATACGAAATTTAGTACGCCGATTTCACTACAAATGCTTTCAGACATGATGCATGTTGGGCTATCTACAAATGTCAAACACTACATTAAGGAAGAAAAAAAAAAAAAAGAAGACTGCAACTATTACTTCTTAGTCCAATTCCTTGTAAATTTCGAGCAAAACCCGAAATGTTCTTCCGCATTATGCAGTTTGATTTTTGTACCAAAATTGGGATATATTCTTATAAATATTCGTCCACAGATTTTTTTCATTAGACATTTTTAACACTAATGGCACGAAACGCACTCGCTCCCTGCTCCAAGCCGACTGAACCGAAATTCTCACTCATTACAATAGAGCTACAAACTTCTCAATTTGCTCCCTGTCCTCAAGGGCAATCTTAAGTTTGGCTGTCGATCTCCCGACATCGGGAACAGCAGATCCAATTTGCCTAGTAAAGTGGCAATCCACAGGACTCCTGCCAGATTGTGACCTAAATTGGTGTCATCTTTAGCCGCTTTAATCAGTGCCAGATCCATGGGACGGCAAATTCATATTCAGGCGGCAACTTCAAAGAGAGGCGGCAGTCTCAAGTTATTACCCTGGCTACAGAAAATCTTAAATCCGTTACTGCTTGTAATGCGTAAATCTATGAAATTTCATCACAATTTTAACTTAACCTATTCTTTAAGAAGTTTTAATTCACTTTTACTGTCGAATTATTAACTACACGCTTTCCGATCACGACATAATACTGTTAAAAGCATTTGCCCCTTAACAGAACTTTAAGCGATGTAGACATTAAAGAGCCGAAACTAACAAAAAATTTCACGAGTTTGTCCTATGGATTAATTAAATGACTGGTTATGGAGTAATAACACCGCTAGGTTACTTAGAACACACCGAATTGAAAATGCCTATGTTGAACACTTGGTTATAGCTGTTAGAGTAAACCAAAGACCCGAATGTTTCAAAAATAAAAATTTTAATATACAGGACACTTTGAAAATACGAATACGGTAACGAGTTTTCATTGAAAGTAAATAAAACAGTGTAAAAATACTGCAAAACGGTTGAGCAATCCTAAGAGTTTGAAAAGTTGAGGAAACTTTTATTTGAATTTTGACTGTTGTGAATAATTGAAAATGAAATGGTCTTATTGATTCAGTTTCAGACAAGTTAAGAAAAGGCGACACTGAGGTCAGAAAAGTCAACTGAAGTTAGTATTAAACAATTTTTCCAGAGACAGATCTCTTTCACAAATTATAAAGATATAAGTGACTACAAATTATTTGTGTAAGTGCTGTGTACTGTCACTTTACGAAAACGGAAGAACCAAAGTTTCTGAAAGAATTTTCAATTGAATGCATAGATCTGACAAATGAGAATAGACCAATAAATGGCGCTTTACAGGCCGTCATATAGGCACAATTTAGGATGATACAAACCATGATTATCATACCAACCAGCTACATCTATTCTGGGAGTAATCACGTGCTCAAAGAATTAAATGCATGTCTCTGCAAAATCCGGGCATGTGGGTGATACGACATAACGCCGAACACTGAGGTATCTTTTTCCTTATTAAAATTCCCGGACCTGTTAATTGGCCAATGCAGTGGCGGATGCAGGAGGGGGACTAAGGGGTTCAAGCTCCCCCCCCCCCCAAAAAAAGCATTTGGTCCACCTCTAACATGGCAATTTTAGACTTTTTAAGCTGTTATTTTAAGGGCGACAATCTGAAATAATCTGTCGAGCCCCTTCACCTCATATTTCAGCCCTCATTATCCGAGGAGACTATAAAGTCCCCACAAAAAAAAAAAAAACATTGGATCTGCCACTGGGCAAATCTACAAGTCCCCATGCTAACCAATAGTGGCGGTTGCAGTAAAGCTAAAGAATATTACAATGTCTACAAAAAACCACTTGAAAAATTTATGGTAAAAATGCAGAATATAGGTATTAAAAAAAATCTGGTTCTGGCCGCATTCAAAACCAGCCACCAGCACAAGAAAACAGTGGAGATGATCCCTGTACAGACAGTAAATTAATAGAGGTCTTCTAAACAAGATTTCAAATAAGCCCATAATGCTGAGGTACTCAACAGTATGCTTTTACGACAATTTATCGTTGTACTAGTTTTAAATCAGGAAACATTGAAGTGGATAATTACATACCTAACTTTTCCAAACTACTATCTACGATTCCTTACATTACACTTAACGCAAATTATAGGGTCTAGAATCATATGATTCGGAATGGGATGGTACAAAGTGAACCGTCATTCGCCTAGAGCTATTGCAGGCAAGTGTATGGCGGGATAAAGTTGGAAAATTCATTCTAATTCCAATTTTAATTCATTTTAAAAAACTTTTTTAATCTACAAATCTCTTAAAAATCTTAGCTCTCTAATCCAGCTTGGTTAGATCTCCCGGGAGGAGGAGTACCAAACCATACAAATCTCGTACACAGATTAAAAACACAAGAGACCAGAATTTCATAGAGTAGGTACAGGAAACTATCAATGTATCACCACAGTAAAATTAAATTACTGGCAGCAATTTTTAACTAAAATATCTACTAAAAGATTAAAAATCGCAATAAATGGAACTAGCCAGAAACAAAGGCAGTCAGATGTACAGAACTTACAAAAATACAATCGATGTTTATTATGACCATCTAGATTCCAAATGAGCTCTTTCGCAGCACTTTGGGGAATTTGAAGATTCAGCGTTCATACAGAACGAACATAACCAAGCCAAAAAACATAGCATTCCATATCACAGCGTTAATCATATCAAAGATCTCGGCAAGTAGATCCTACATTTCCTTTACGCTAAGCGCTTTCAAGAATACTTCTAAACACGTCAGTAAACAAGTAAAATTTCACCCCTAAAAAATTCATCAGTGTGCACTATTCAATTTATCTGCAATTATTTGTTAGATAACGCAAATATGCATACGTCTGCTTTAGAATGAATTACGATGCAAGGAATACAAAAATGAGTCCGGGCATACAGGGCCGGCGCTAGGATTTTGGGGCCCGGGGTAACCAGTTGGGGGCCCTTGGTGAATTCATCCCTCAGACCAAATGGGAGACCTTTTTTTCTTTTTTTAGCTCTACAACTTACGAGTGGGGCCCCCATAGCCGGTGATCGGGCCCCCCATCAGCCGCGCGGGCCCGGGTACATTTGACCCGCTTACCCCTCCCTAACGCCGGCCCTGCGGGCATATCAGTGATACGACACGACAACACCGCACACTGCGGTACCTTTTTCCTAGTGAAAATTCCCAGAACTGTTAATATCGGCCAATCTATTCCTCTGACCCTCCCAGTGAAAATTAGCTTGTCGCTCAACATGTCTCAATATTCACTAACAGTGATGGCTATAGAATATTACTGCCTACAGTGTCTACAAAAAAACACTAGTGTGAAGTAGAAATACCTGAAGGACACTCATTCTGAACTGGTAATTCACAAGTCTTCTAATATAGGTAATGAATAATCCGTATTTCGTAACTGATCTCTGGGAGATGCCTTTAAATTGAATACAATCATAAATCATAACCCGAGATAATGTATTGGGCATTTGTTAAAAGAACATAGTTCACCGCAACAGAAACTGCAGTTGTGAACGGAGCAAACAGATTAACATCTGGAGGAATCGTGTAGAAAACTGATACTGGAATTCGATTTCAACATCCATATACCTTAGAAATCACGCTAAGTTATTGGCCATATAACCTTACATTTCAGAAAATTGTCCTAACAAAATGCGTGAATCGTGATCAAATAAAAGCCACTCATTCCAGCCAAAAAGCCTTTCACTAGAGAAAATTAAGCAGCAGCGATTTTTCGGATTTACAACACAAAAGAGAAAATCGCCCGATTATGGTGTAACACAAATTAAAAGCGAATTATAATAGGAATATAATATCTTGGTTCTCCGGGTGGAGCCGCGTCGAATTGTTAAAACCTAACGTTTCTGCCATCTTGCTGTGGCTTTCATCAGAGCCACAGCAAGATGGCAGAAACGTTAGGTTTTAACAATTCGACGCGGCTCCACCCGGAGAACCAAGATATTACATACAGTGACCGCGGAAGCCTTCGTAATCATATAATAGGAATAGTTTGATAGCGGGGCTGACATGGGAAAGATGTGCTGCCTTACCTGGTGACTGCTTCCGCCGACGCTCTGTCACTGACTGACCGCCAGCCGGTGTCTGCAGAGACCAGCACCTGCCGGGTTTCGCAACCAGCCCACGCCGAGCGATCCTATTGGACTATTCAAACCAGTCCTCGTAATTAGTGCGGGATCTAGGGGATGGCAACTTCAAAGAGCTGCGGCAGTCTCAACTTTTGCCCTGGCTACAGAAAATCTTAAACCCTTCACTGCATGTAATGGGTAACGAATAAAAATTTCCTCACACAATTTTAACTTAAACTGTTCTTTAAGAAGATTTAGTTCTCATTTTGAATGTCGATTTACTAACTAAACGCTTTCCAATCATGATATTAGATTATGCGGTCAATATAAGCATTTGCACCTCAAAATAACTAAGCGGTGCAGACAGTAAAGAGCCGAAACTAACAAAAAATCTTCGGGAGTTTGTCATTTGACTTGATTAAATGACTTTACGGGGGAATAACACCGCTAGGATACTTACAATGCAATGACCTGAAAATTCCTGATGCTGCTCAGTTATAGCTGTCAGAGTAAACCAAAGCCCCAAATATTTTTTTTAAATAAAATTTTTAGTATACAGAGCACTTTGAAAATACGAATACGACGAGTTTTTATAAAAATAAAATAAAAATCACACATTGCAGAGTGTAAAAATACTGCAAAGCGGTTAGCACTGAATCGTATAGATTTGAAGTTTATGAAACTTGCATATTTGAATTTTGATTATCGTTTTGCAATCACAGAACGACCAAACTTTCTGGCAGCATTTTTAATGAAACAAGTGCACATATCTGACAAACGAGAAAAGCAGCAATAAATGACAGGAATATACGATCTACGATTATTATACCGACCAGTTACATTCAAAACCAAACTTTTGCACCCCTCTGAAATACCCAACTCACTACGCCAAAAGAACAAAAGCACGATTCAGTAACTATTATATCCTGTATTAGGCTAAGGTTACACTAAGCGAATTCGCGCGAAGAAGTGGTTACAGTACAAACTTATTCGCGGGAACCAAGTCGCCGAAGAAGTGGTTTACTTCACTTTTCACGCGATTCAAAGCGATTGTAGTCTAGTTAAATTTTACAGAAGATCAGACTCAACTGGTGAAAATTTAAGAATATGGATGTTGAATTTTATTTAGCTGAAAACCAATTTGTGAAACCCTTTCCATTTGGAAAGAGAAAGAGGCAATTCTTGGTTAGTGATATATTCTTGAATCGCCATTTGAATGAATGTTTTAAAATTTTGAAGAATTAAAGAACCGACTATGAAGTTTTATGAACATCATGGCTTAACACATTTATGTTGAATACAGTAGAGCAGGATTTCTAAAAGTGGGATATAAGAAGCCCTAGGGCTTCGCCAGTTCGTCACAGGGGGTTCGCGACATGTTTTACGTTATGGTGGTTGACTGGCTGTCTCTAAAGTACAACACGCACAATGGTGAATTGAGAATGAACATGTGCAAAATTCCCCTAAAGCAGACTCAACATCTTGAAAAAACAAGCCAATCAATCACATTCATTAGTGGGTTTCGTCGTTGCCTGGGAAATTTTATAGGTATATGTGTAGGTGAGAAAACCTGCTCCTTATTTCACTTCAGGTTATTAATGGACGCCCCCTTACAGCATTAAATAATAAGCTAATCAGAGACATTTCTTGTACGCTGAAGCACCTTCAACAAAATTTGCAGACACGTTAGTAACAAAGTAAAATTCACATCTAAAAATTCGGCAACGAGCAGTATTTGATTTACGAGGAAGTATGCGACACATCGCAAACACACATCTGCCCTGTAAGTAATGACATGCTCAAGGAATCAAGTGTATGTCACTACAGAATCCGGGCTTGTCGGCGAGACACGGCAACACCGCACACGGCGGTACCTTTTACCTTGTGAAAATTCCCGGAACGGTTACTATTTGCCAATTACCTCTCCACCCTCCCAGTGTCAATTAGCTTATCACTCAACTACAAGTCCCCATGCTAACTAATAATGGCGGTTGCAGTTCAGCTAAGGAATATTAGTCTAGTGTCAACAAAACACTGTACTGAAAAATTTATGGTATGAAAACGCAAAAAGTGTCAATACAATACCAGGCATTTGATTTAAAAAGATTATACGGCATAAACATTGCTTATAAAACTACGGTATAACAGACTGACCGCTCAGCCCGAGTATTCCAGTCATTCCAGGCCAAACGCACCTACTAACGACGAAAAATGAATTCAATAATAGAAAATTAAAAAACAAAAAACTCGGCTATGCGGCATTTCAACTTTTCAACCTGCTAATTGAACAAAAGCAGTGTGCACTACACTTTCCAAGCACGACATGTTTTAATACTAGAATTTTGCGTGATTGAGAAATTGTAATGTGCAGAAACATAATCTGAACCTTCAAGTGTATATACTTTCGTAATACTAAAAACCAAACACGGTACGTTTTGGGTGAATGATCACTGTATATTTCTTCCTCCCTACCGAATGGAAAATCCTCAATATTAAGTCGAGTAAACGCAGAAAATATGAATACAACAGTAGGCATTTCATTTTAAAAGCTTAATACAGCATAAGCGTTGCTTATGAAACTGCGGCAAAGCTGTTCACACTGACAGCCGTCGAAGATTGAAATAGTTTAAAAAAAAAAACTAAATTTTTCACCTACGGTAAATAAGATAAATGTTCTAATTTTAGATCGTGATACTGCTACAACAATTTTCCACCACAATGAAAATACTACATGTATCAAAAATTCACCTGGTCCTGCCCGCACTTCAAAACTAGCCACAACCGCTAGGAAGAAAAAAAAAACAGTAAGCAGAGATGATCCTTGTACGGACGGTAAATCGTGATTTCGAATAAGCCTTTAATACTGAGGTACTCAACAGTATGCATTTGGGGCAATTTATCATTTTATTAATCTTAATGCAGAAGACATAGAAGTGGATAATTACATACCTCGCTCTTTCCCAATGTTATCACCGTACCATTTATCTGAATGCAAGTTCAATGCTTACAAGTCTGATTCCTTACATTACACTTCACGCAAATTCTAGTGCCTAGAACCATCTGATTCTGAATGGGATGGTGGAAAGTGAACAATCACACTTAGAGCTAGCGTAGGCAAGTACGAGGACGAGATAAAGTTGGAAAATCCATTTTCATTCCAATTTTAATTAATTTTAAAGAACTTTTTGAAGAATTACAAATTCAAAAATCTTAGTTTACTAAACCAGATTGGTTAGATCTCCCGGAAAGAGGAGTACCAAACCTCACAAATCTCTTACACAGATTATAAACACAAGAGACCAGAATTTTAGAGAGTAGGTACAGGAAACTACTATCAATGTAGCACCACAGTAGAATCAAATTACTGACAGCAATTTTTAACTAAAATATTATTCACTAAAAGGTTAAAAAGCGCAATAAATGCAACTAGCAAAGAAACAAGCAGTCGAACTTGGAAAAATCAACCATTATTATGACAATCTAGATTTCAAATCAGCACTTTCAGCACTTTGAGGAATTAAAAAGTTACAGCATTCATACAGAACACGAACATAATCGAGTCAAAACAGCATTCTATACTACAGCATTAATCAGATTTTTAAAGATCTCTGCAAGTAGATACTGCTAAAGCACTTTCAAGTAAGCAAGTAAAATTCTCAATCAAATCGTCACCCTGCATAATTTCATTTATCTGCAACTACGTGTTAAATAACGCAAATTTACATACATTTTAGAAAGAATGACGTATACAAGGAATCTAATATATTTAAATGTAAAACCCGGGCTTGTCGGTGAAACGACATGACAACACCGCGCACTTCTTCCTTGTGAAAATTCCCGGAACGGTTAATATTGGCCAATCCTTACCTCTCCACCCTCCCAGAGCCAATTAACTTGTCGCTCAACTAGAAGTCCCCATGCTAACCGTGGTGGTTGCAGTTAAGCTAAATAACATTACTGTTTATAGTGCGAAACCCACTATTGTGCATTACCAGCTTCGAACGATTTTCCTTCACGTATTTCGGCCTCATTTGTCTTCTGAGAGGAGGAATGAATAAACCGTGCTTCTTAACTGATCTGTATATAAGACGCCTTTAGATTGAATATAATCATACCACGAGAGAACTTTTTAGGCATTAGCTAAAAACAATTCACCACAACAGAAACTGCATAGTGAACGAAGCAAATAGATTCATAACGGGAAGAATCGTGCAGAAAAAAAAAAAAAAAAAAGAGATCCATGGAATTGGAATTGCACATCCACACACCTTACAATTACACAAAATTATTGGCCGTATAGTTTCATTTAAGAAAATTTTACAAAAAAATACACGAATCATGATCAAATAACCACCACTCATTCCAGCCAAAAAGCCTTTCACTAGAGAAAATTAGGCAATGACGATTTTTCGCATTTACAACACAATACGGATAAATCGCTCGATTATAATGTAATACAACTTAGAAGCTAATTATAATGCTCTGGACAGTTTGACCTTGAGGCTGACGTGCGAAAAGGTTGAGGAAAGCGACAGATGTGCTGCCTTACCTGGTGACTGCTGCCGCCGACGCTCTGTCACTGACTGACCGCCTGCCGGAGTCTGCAGAGACCAGCACCTTCCGGGTTACGCAACCAGCCTACTCCGAGCGATCCTATTGGCGAGTCCTCATAATCAATGCGGGATCTAGGGGACGGCAAATTCTTATACAGGCAGCAACTTCAAACAGGGCGCCGACAGTCTAACTACAGAAAATATTAAACACGTCACTACTTGCAATAGGTAACCAATGAAAATTTCCTCACACAATTTTAACTTAATGTGTTTAAGAATAATTAGTTCTCACTTTGAATGTCGATCTATTAATTACACGCTTTCCGATCACGATATTAGATTATATTGTTAACAGAAGCATTTGCACCTCAAAAGAACTTTAAGAGATGCAGAGTGCAGACAGTAAAGAGCCGAAAGTAACAAAAATCTTCAGGAGTTTGTCCTTTGACTTGATTAAATGACATGTTTACAGAGGAGTAACACTGCTAGGGTACTTAGAATACACTGAAATGAAAATGCTTCATGTTGAATACCGAG
Source organism: Vandiemenella viatica (assembly GCA_031002005.1). Taxonomy (NCBI): domain Eukaryota; kingdom Metazoa; phylum Arthropoda; class Insecta; order Orthoptera; family Morabidae; genus Vandiemenella; species Vandiemenella viatica. The sequence continues at coordinate 142,014,391 of JARYHS010013630.1, read as the reverse complement.
TTATTGCTGTTAGAGGAAACTAAAGCACCAAATAATGTTTGAAAAATAATAAGTTTTATACGCCAGCCATGTATCAATAGAGGAAATCAATTCTTTAAAAAATGCAAGCAGTATTTCAGTTGCGTAGCTGTGTCTTATTTCGGCATTTTTAATCTAAATAGTGAGAACTTTTCTGTAAAGAGAGTGAGAGTTGTGTTATTTTAAATTTCAAAAGATCAGGAGAATATGGTGCAGCCGCCGTGGTAGCTATTGATACCAAATATACCATTTCACTCGACAGAAGCTAATTGAAAAATTCATCACTGACGTATTTCGAAATGACAGCGAACAAATATTGCTACCAGCAACATTCATACCTCGGAATGATTGCAAAAATAAATCAGGACAAGAACCAATTCATTTCTAAACTCATTTTTTCCACGAGCGATTAGGAAATGGAATAGAAAGGATTTACCGGGCGAGTAAACTTAAAATCCGACAGGAATAGCTTTCGATAAAGCACTCCGCCATCCTGATCTGGGTTTTCCCGGATCATTCCAAGTGAATGGTGGGATGGTTCCTCACAATAGCCCATGGGCGCCTTCTGCCATATCCCATATCTCTCTTCCAAACTATTACCCTTTCGGATAGGTGCAATGCATCCTCCGCCACACACTTTTAGTAAATCGCGGAGTAATAATAATATCTGATAATAATATTTAAAGCAAAAATTATATTGATACCTTTCGTAAATTGCAATTGCAAGGTTCCCCATTTTATTGTTTCCCCTGAAGGTCTATTTCATCCAGATAATGACACCGTTCGGAAATCCTTAAACTTTTTAAAAAAAAATAATTAAAAAAAACAAGTTTTCATAACGAATTCTGCTGGGTGAAAAAAAAAAAAAAAAATGCTTACGAGGCTTGAAATATTTCCTTGAAGACAAGCTATATACATTAAAATCATCAGTTCCCATTAACACACCACAACAGACCAAATGGAAATACTAAGACCGAAACTTAACAAATGTACCTTTGTTTCTTCCTTGGATTTAACTATTTATATTGTTTTTTCGATATAAAGGAATGGAAATGGGAAGCGAACAATCAGCTGCATTCTGTATTAAATATATAGTTGTAGTAAAAGTCCCTTTATCCCTTTTTCAGTATTTATTTAAAGCATTAGAATGATTAACAATATCAGTCTTTTTCAGAAATGGCCTCCTTAGGGAGCGTGCACAAACTACGTGGCTAGGTCCGGGGGGGGGGGGTTGACTGGAAGGCTACGCAGGGCTACGTGGGGGGAGGGGGGGGGTTCCGAGTCTGGTCACGTAGCTTTCCATTCATAACATTTTTTGCAGTTAAAATGAGGAACAGAACTCACAACAGCATGTGAATATTTATTTCCCTCAGTTAATTATCTGCGTATGTAATTTACAACAATCTGACATGAGGAAACAGTGCAAAATGTCTTCTGGAATCAAAAGGTAAAAAAGGTAGGCGTTACGGAGGGGGGGGGGGGGGTAGAGGCAAAAGCCACGTAGGGCTACGTGGGGAAAAGGGGGTTAATGCACGTTCCATTACCAGCAATCAACACACATTCTAGGTAGTTACATCTGTGCAAGAAGGCAGCATTATAATCCCTCTATTAAAGAGTCAGCTCAGGTGAACTGATGGCTTCTGGCTTGTGTTGGAAAATTAAACGAAATGGTCAAATTTCTCTCAGACATCTCAGAGCAATAGCTTGTTGGCAGTGAATGCTCACCAGTGACCGCTCAGTGTACATTACCAAACACTGGTCAAGGACCACTAGATTAATATTGTCAACATTCACTGCAATATGGACCTTCTATCTTCTCATCAATACTCATTCTGGCAAAACTATTTATGTTGCATGGTTGGGACTGCATGTTCTTACTTCGCGGTTTCACAAACAACTGATATTTAAGGAAATGATAAATCTAGATGTTCAAAAGGTTTTTCTTGTCTATTGGAGATCGTGATTCCGCTACAAGATTCACTAATGACATTACTGCTGTAGTCAATCGCAAGACATTTACAAAGCAGTAATTCCGTTGTAATACAGCCTGGACCATTATTTTCAAGCAGAAATTAGGCTTTAATACATTTTGGAGCAGCACGAAACGATTAACTGTACTTCGAAAATATTTCTAACGGTGTCTTGCGTTAGACTACTTCAGTATTACGACGCCCATTCCTTGCAGAATCGCAATCTCCACTAATCCCGATTCTTCAAAATTGATACCGCTGCAATCACTAAACACCTCGCGATGTAAACACTTCCGGATCGACAGACTATGACGTCACTATTTCCGTGTGTGACGTGTTCAGCCTCGCTAATGACATATGTCACTAGCGGGACTGCACGGAAATCAGGGGTTTTTGGTCGGGAAAAAATTAAGGGCAGAACTTTTAGTAACAAAAATGTTAACTGTGCGAACGAAAATATTAATCGAAAATTAAAATCGCGCTTAGGAACATGTTTGGTATCGCTATATATAAAATACTCCATCCGCGTAATTCTAAATGGCGATAACGTGCACTGAGAATCATAGTTTTGACGATGTTTGGTGTCGGGATCTAGAAAATACTCTATCCGCGAAATTCTAGATAGCGATACAGTGTATTAAGAATCATAACTTTCACGATGTTTGGTATCGTGATCTAGAAAATAATCCATTCGCGACATTCTAGATGGCGATATCGTGCGTTAGTAATATTGATCAGAAATGAGAATTATAGTTTTAACCATGTTTAGTATCGACAAAAAGGCTGCATCACATGTATAGCCTGAGGGACAACAAAGCCTAGATGCGATCCTGAGTATTTTAAGTGTTGCATATAGGTAGCGAGATTATAGTTCATATATGTAAATGTATAAATTCTTTACCTTACGTCATAAGGAATTTTAAAATTTAATTAATAATGGAACATGTCAGTATTTTAGCAATTTGAGACTCCTTAGATTCTAAATATTTCGGAAGTATTACGAATAACTGAAATTCATTTGATTTAAACATGTAATATCTATTAGTATACAGAAAACAGTGTAATCAGTGTAATTCTGATAATCAGTCTAAATACATTAGCATATAGCAAACCAACTATTAAAACACACATTAAGAAATAATGCAATTACTTATAACTAAACGAATTATATACGAATAATAGCTGAGAAACTTACCAATCATAAAAGGCGAAAATCTTGTGGCACATGGTTGAGCGCAAAATTTAAAACACATATAACAGAGATAAAATATGTACTACGTTAAACAAAAATTACACATATTAATATGAAAAAAGAAGTAAAACACAGATAAATAAAAAACATTAATTAGGCGCCACATTTCTATTACACGGTGGGTACACGGACACGATGTCACGAAGAAATTTACGAAACACACATTCATTCACACACACATTCTTCCTCCACATGTATTCATTCAGATGTGTCTAAAGGCTGCTTTCGACGCTTCCCCTTCCCTATGAGATTTTATTGCAGACCATTGTGATTCTACTGTATTTGTGCAAGCTCCTGTAGCGTAACCTTTAAACTGTAATCTATGATTGACGGATGTTTGAATGAATCCTGCACTTTGTAATCCCCCATAAGCTGCCCATTTATCTGAAAATATTGTTGTCCCTTCTAAAACGTTTTCAACAATCATAGGAATCAGTGTATGTTATTCCAGATAACTTTTAAAAATATTTCACCCCCTCCCCCCCCCCCCCCCCTGTTCGACAGCGCCGAAAACCCACACGTTACTCCTCGCCCTCCCCCTGTAATATTTTTTTTCCGAAGCAACTTTCATCTACCTCCACTATTTTATGGGGCCCACCCAATTTCCCTATATTTTGGACACTAGCTGAACAAATTTCTCTGCAAAATGAAAACCAATCTATTACTGTAATCGTAGGGTTCCGCGGCCAGAGTCAGTTGATTCTTGGCTATCCGGGTGGCGCCGCGTCATGTTTCTTAAAACCGACGTTTCGACCCTCATTCTGGGGTCTTCTTCCAGGGCAGAACTGCGTCTTCGGTCAGTGAGCGGTCTTGATCTATAGGGGAGGCCCGCGTCCGTCTAGATGGTTCGATTTGCCCGGCCAATCTATTACTGTTTGGACACTACATGCAACTTCATGCGCAGCATACTTTACACGGAGACGATGACAAACAACACGTAATTTTCAACACATTAGACATGGACAATTTTGCTCGCTCAAACCATGTACCCTTGCGGATAGACCGCCACAGATTATCTTGGCGACAACGCCAAATGACTCCGTCCTGCGTGCGCTTTTCATTCACGTTCACTAGTTTCATCGGCCGATCACATTTTGGACAAAAAAAAAAAAAAAAAAAAAAAAAAATAGTGCCGATGAGTCCAATGTCACGAACAAAATCTATCACTTTTTTAGTGTCCACACCTAATAGTGCCAAGAGTGTGAAATGTGTTCTTTGCATTACTTCTATTGCTGGTGGATCACTATCCGTGCTTTCATCAGGTGACGTTGAAATTCGCCTTTGCTTCTTTTTCCGTGGTGCAAAATCATCAGTCCATGAATACCCTGATGAAGAGCGTATCCTACTTGGACCTGCTTGAATATCCATGATAGACTGCAGTAGAAACATCAGGTAGTTCGGGGTATATATACAAGTATCTCATATTGCGGAAGTATACTACATCGATTGTAAATACTTATTAAGCCTTAAACTTTTCGATTAGAAAAAATATTGAAACAGTATACAGCTGCTGAGTGTTAGAAAACTTACTAGTTTTCCAATTATTGATACTATTAAAATATCAACAAGATTCCAGATTGACAAGTGATAATATTTACTAGTCCGTATAACAGAACTACATATATCTCGAAAACAAAATGCGGAATCGATAATTTTCTAACGTATGGTCGAATTTATAACTTTGTATATGTATACAGTGTAGTTCTTGAGTGCTACGGAGGAAACTACGTCTCTACTGTTTAGGAATTTTAGAAATAAGAGAACGCTGATGTTGAAGTGATATCAGCACAATTTTTTTAATGCACATTGAATACATTATGGGTGCTGTGCAAAGTACAGCCAGTAGAGAAACTGTCATTTCTCGATGAAACTGTGATTAACGCATTCCTTAAACATTTCTATTCAAGAAAGTGTACGCGAAGCCGATAAAACAGGTAGTAAAAAAGTAATATAGTGAAAATCGTCGGGTTACGTGCGGTATTAGCCGATGTGTAGCAGCCATCTCTGTCGCGAATGTGCTCTTCCTCACGCTGTACACATGTTGATTTTCAAATAGCTGTATAGGTGGACGGTGTGGTTAGGTTGAAATGCAGTATGGACCAGAATTACGACTAATATTCCATGGTGTATAGTTGATTTTGAACGACTAAGGAGGCCGCCATGCCGCATTCTGGCTATAATTACGTCACAGACGGAACGAGACGTCTATTGCCGCTAATACGGTAATATGCGTAACCGTGTTCTTTTTATGTTGAATGGCAGCCTGGACCAGAATGACTACTAATATTCCATGGTGCTTAATGGATTCTGAGTAAAGAAAACAACTGTCACGCCAAATTCTGACTATAATTACGTCACAGGCGGCTCAAGATGTCTATTAACGCTTAGGCAGTAATGTGCGTAAGTTTCGGCGCGGATTACACCTTTGTTACATATTTTACGGCATTCGGGTACACTTTTCCTTAAAGAGTAGGCGCCAAGGAAGCAGTTAGCCGTATTTTCAACCAAAATTAACAGTTTTTCCTACTGGCCGTACTTTGCACAGTAACTAAAAATATTTTTTTATTTATCTTGTGGCGTTACATACGAATTCATCATCAAAGTTGTCTATGGCGAGATTTTTCTTCTGGTCCAGGCCCCATTTCAAACTAACCACGTCAATTTCGAGATACAATATCTCGAAAACCAAGCGAAATATCGAAAAATTTTATCCTTTACTTTCAATTTGTCTCGTCTAGATACATAAGAATCCATCATGAAATTGCGGCACACGGTTATCGTAAAATCCTAGAAATTTTAGTCATTTTGATAACAGGATTCCCTTACTATTTAATAGATTTGTACGGTTTTGTTGAATATAAAATTACGCAAGTAAGAAATGACTAAGATCAATTAAGATTTCGAAATATTATCTAGCGTTACATTTCACAAAAAGGAATTAATTCGAAATTTATAATTTTAAAATTTATATTTCACTTTAAAGTTTCGAATTGGCTAAGAACCGAAACGTGAAATGGAAATTATCATTAATGAAGTTATACAATCGGAGAATATTCTCACTTATTCATACTCTCCCGTCTAAACGTTAGTAAAATAAACCGGGATTACTGGAGATTGCGATTCCGCCAAGAGTTGTCATCAAACGCAAGACTCCACTATAAATTCTTCCCTAAGTATATTTAACGGTTTCGTACTGGTCCAGGCTGTATTACAACCTAATTTGTGCTTGAAAATAATGGTCCAGGCTGTATTACAACTAGGGATTGCAATCCAGCAAAGCGGGATCCCGCACAAAATTAAGCGGATCCGCAATCCGCAAAATCCGCAAAATCTGGCGAAAACGTGTGTCAGTCTGCATGACTCGCTGCCCCAGTCGTTTGGCATTTGACTCATGTGAACAAGCGTTTGTTTTTGTCAACCTTCGTCATTCGAAAGTAAATAAATACATTTTTACGTATTCATCAAAACTTACTTCTGTTTCGAGTACACATTTCTATAATTTGAGTTATGGTGCGTATTTAGTACGATTTTCTAACTATATAATTATTTTTTAAGTGTCGCACACGTTATCTGAACTACACGGTTACAGCTTTTTATACACGGTTTCATTATTCCCATTTTATGTATTTGCAGATAAAGTAATTGTGACAATTTCCTAATTTGCGGCTGAAAATTTGATTATTCGTTGATATGAAACTAATGTTATCGTAATTCTAACGATCGCGTACCTATTTATTTAACAGCTATCAAAAGGAAATTGTATATCCTTTGACTTATTGTTGTTTTGGCCGCTGCCTCAATGCGTTTCTTTGACGAAAGCCACCTGCTTACATGTGCCGCTCAGGCTTTCGATTAATCCCTCTTCTCCTTATTATTCTTTCGACTAAAGGTTAAAATAATTATAATGAAATTTTCACGGGTGTATCGACGAATTGAGTTGTAGGAACACCATACTTCGACGGCTGCCTCCGCCGTTTTACTCACGTGTGTAATATCGTGTGTTTGCAATGAAATTCGGAGATACAACCTATGAGGACTTCACTGCAATCATTCGCCGAGAAAGTCTCCTTTCTTACTAAAAAGTAATAATTTCTACTCTAAAAACGTCATTACGCCACATAAGTTAATCGGAAATACTTGACAGTTTACGTGTTGGTGAGTAGTTTAATAAGATTGATTCAACTGTAATATCAATCAAGGAATCAGGAGATATAATAATGAATCACGCAAAAAAAAGGCCAATTCTCGTGCTTGTGCAGTGACAAAAAGTTATGAGATCTTGTTCTGAGCCAAGTCTACACTTTACAGAATATATTCACTTCACTTTGTGAAATGGAATGCTTTTCTCGGTGTTATGGAACGTTTATTTAGAAGTTTTTTTTAAAAAAAGCTCTGATAACTTGGCCATTAAGCAAACCATATTTTTAAACTTGTGTGATGTATTGTAAGGCACATAATATGACCTAACACTCAATATTTTCCATTTTTATTATTTATTTAAAAATTGGTTTAGATTAAAAAACAAAAATGTAAAACCTCGAAATACACTTAAGACACGCTAAAAAGTTTGATGTTATTTTGCCAATCAAAATATTGTTAACTGTTAATTTTTATCATTTAATATTAAAAATTATTTATTAATTCAATTATTATTTAATTTATTAACGTTTTAAGTAACTATGTTTTAAATATATGCGTTAAAAAACTGTTTGCGCCAATCCCGCACGGATCCCGCGGGATCCCGCGGGATTGGCGCAAATCCCGCGCGGATCCCGCGGGATTGAAAACACTGCGGGATTGCAATCCTTAATTACAACGGAATTACAGCTTGATAATAATACGTCTTGCGACTGACTACATCAGTATTTCAACGATATTACTATATGTTGTAGCGGAATCGCGATCTCCAGTAGACCCAATAAACCTTTATGTGCAATGTGATGCCGGTATATTAGGAACCTCAAAAATCCCCTAGTTCTCACAGAGCTTCTTACGTGACATTTAAACCTACGCGCAGAACTGTGACGTCACATTCATCAACGTTGTGACGGCATAGTCTCTCTATCCGGAAGTGTTTACATGGCGAGGCGTTTAGTGATTGCAGCGGTATCCCCATCTTGATTTTACCCACCTAACGTTTAAGAGCACCGTATCATTCACCGAATAAGTGATGAAAGAAAACTAGCAAAAATACACATAAATCAGTACATTTTACAGCGAAGAAATTTTGAATAGACAAAATACGGAAAAATAGTTGATTACCATAATAACGAGTAATAAAAGGCATTTGGATTGACAGTGTGAGATGTGAACAGCAGTTGTGATGAAGGTAAAGCGGTGACTTACCTGGTGGCTTTGTCCTGATAGTCGCTCTCAAACTGCAGTCCGTATAGACGTCGGGAGACACTGCAGTCCAAACACACCTACTACTGTCATCACACACTCTTCATCTATGAACGATTTAACTATAAAATCTGTCTTCGGGTTAATTTCAGCTAGACACCTCTTCCTAAGAGACTGATTTTGTTAGCAAGAAATATCCGATGTGCAGTCTGCAAATATGTAGAAACCGGAACCCAGTCTTCAAATGGGATATATGGTTAGCGGGACTAACACTCCGTATGAAACGCTCTTAATGTTACACATTAGTTATAGCTCACATAAGGTAAGCGAAATCCCAATTATTTTTTCCTGTTTATTTTATTAATGATGACTAGTCAAAGGCTTAGAGAAGAAACAAGTAGAAATGTGATCGGAATAATTAAGAAAACACATCACGACATAAAAACGCGACCCAGTATGAAATTACGAGGCGGAGATATTACTCAACCTTACCATACCTTAGAGCAACTACTGCAAGGATTGATGATGATAGGAAGGAAATAGAAGCATTTGTTTCTAAAGCAATGAGAATAGAACTTTACCCTTCTCGAGAAGCATATGAGTAAGTTAAAAGCAGCATAGCTAAAATTCGTAAAGAATTTCAAAGTTGAAGAATTTTTGGAAATATTTCCTAAAACTTTTGAATATTTCTACGATAAAAAAACATACATCGAATAAAGAATTTCTAAAACTTTTAAATCCGTAGAGAAATTTAAATTACTCAAGAGGATTGAAATACGTGTACCCGAAATTATAAAGTTTCTCGAAGAAAACGATATATCATTTTTACAGGGGGTAGCATTAATTTAAACATCAAGAGTTTTTTCTGGAATAAAATACGATGAGACAACTTGCCTTCCAAATAGCAAAAGAACAAAATCAGCTTCTGTAGTATTGTTGCAGTTGTGATTTAGAAATGCTGGATGAAGATGCTGTAACATTTAATGATGGCCACGTGTTCTGTAAAACTTGTTTGGAGTCGTATTCTTGGAAAGATTGATTTTTACTGCTCAACTGAATGTCCTGCAGAATTCAGCTTAAAAACATTATAGAGTCTTCTTAAGCATATTTTTAAGAATGGTACAAAGAACAAATAGTAGTAATGGCTGCTGAAGTTCCTAGTCTTGAAACTTGTCCATTCTGTGACTTAAATCCAAACTGTTTACAAGATTCTTGTAGCAAACACAAGGAACCGATCATAGAATTCTGAAGTAGAAATGAGAACTTGCACTGAAGATAAAGACAAAATCTCTTCTAAAATGTTGGCAATGTCAAAACAATTCTATAAAAGATGATGGCTGCAAGTTGATAAGTTGTATCCAAGTCGTGCTATATAAGTCAGAAACCTGAATTAGACTATACAAATTTAATTACAGGAATCAATACCAAAAGGGCCCATTGTGAGGAGGCAGTTAAGTCTAAACTGAAGCGCTCTCGAAACCTGTGTGAACTGAAGCTCTACCTCACTCGTCTATGGCCCTAGCTCCTATTTCCTCACGCCTAGTTCTTCCCTCAGCTCACTCTCCATTACCACACAGTGGACAATCCCTGGATCCATGACAATCAAAGGCAGGAAGCTAATTTCTCCAATCGTCGTAGAAAAAGGAAGACGTGTAAGGACCTCTTGAAATTCCAAGTTATTGACGCAACATACCGGCTGCCCAAGGAAAACCCGAACCAGAACTTCCTGATGTGTAGATATGATTCGACACCGACAATTTCAAAACAAAACGGAAACATCACTTAACTGTTTAATGCAGCTTTTAATCCAACTGGAATACTCTGGTTAGTCTGACCACGCGAGAGGTAGCGAAGGGAAGAACTGTCGTACAGTATCTCAGCCACTGAATGCGACCTCTCAACCTCGACTGTGGCGACACCTAGACCACGGCAAATGCTCAGACTGCTGACGACAAACTATACTGTCCATGGAGGAAGGAAATATATGGAGGAGAAGTGACGTTAAATCAGTGAAGCAGGCTCTAAACTCTCGTTCATGCGCAGTGGCGATATTGCGCTTCCAAACAATTGCGATGTTCACATTGTGTTAGATGCAGTGATTATTTCATTTTGTAATGTGTATAAGTGTTTTATAATGCCATCTTGTGTTGCGTACGGTTGCACAAATAGGCCAGACAGGAAAGAACCTGGAATATCATTTCATAAGTAAGTTGAATTCTAACTATCGTTGTTGAAGTGGGTGGTAGAAGTTGCAAACTTTGGAGCATGTCTATAAATATTTAGTCATAGCTATCAATGGGATGACTTTGATCTCAAATTTTTGTTGGTGTAGTGTAGAAAATCAGCATACCTTGCTATTTTGCACATAATTGACTAGTATTACTTTTTAACGAGTGTTGAAAATTAGATTTAAAGGGGTGTGTTTTACATCGCTATTCAGTGAATTTAGCATTGCGCTTTCTTTCGTCACGTTGCAGTTTATGCTGACAGTGTATGATGAAATTAAATGTGTTAAATTATGCTATGCAATCTAGGAATCTTGATGAAGCAAACGATGTTGTTACCGCAAATACAGTTTGCGATTCAAATACGCGTGTGTGGGTATGTCTACATAGTTTGATTCTATAGCGGCAATTTAATGGAGATTGTGGTTAGGTCTAAATGCAGTCTGTACCAGAATGGTTTTGTTGTTCCATGAGGGACAAAGAATTTATCTATTACTGTTAGTAATGTCATGAGAACCAAGTTAGTGACGAAACGTATATCGCGATGGAAACTACTTCCAGCCATTTCCAATTAAGCTTACAATGTATGTTAACAAGATAACTATTTTTATTCTGGTCTAGGCCGCATTTCAATCTAACGACAATTGGTAGTAAAAAAACTGAAATATCCATTCTGCATGTAATTCATTGTAGCTTTGGCAGAGTTAATTTCTGGTCCAGGCCGCATATCAACCCAATCCCAGTATATCCCGAAAACTAAGCAAGATATCGAAAAATTTTATTCTTTATTTTCAATTTGTCTTGTCGTGTTACATAAGAATCGATCATTAAATTTGACTTTTGCGAAATTTTTCTTCTCCATTTCAACTCAAGACACCTCACTTTTGATACAGTATATCTCGAGAACTAGGTGAGACATCGAAAATGTTTATTCTTTATTTTTCATTTTTCTCGTCTTTTTAAATAAGAATCCATCATCAAATTTGACTTTGACCAATTTTTTTCTTCTGAATTTCAACCAAAACCATTTCACATTTGAGACAGAATATCTCGAAAACTAAGCAGGATATCAAAACATTTTATTCTTCATTTTTTATTTGTCTCATCGAGATACATAATAATCAATCACCAGATTGCGGCGTCACGTTTATCCTAGAGTCCCCTTGAGGTTTTTGTACATATTCCCCGTGTCTGTATGGAAGCGGCCTTGCTCCCCCACTCCTCCTCCGCCCTGCTTCACTTCAATGCGTGGTGAAGGTCTCTTGCGTCGTCTCCACATATTTCCTTCCTTCATGATACTATCATGGAGGGTCAACGAACACTTCGAACACCAAATTCCTACCCAAATTTACAATCCATTCTTGAAAAAGGTGTAGTTTTCACTGGAAATTAAAATGTGCGCCCTACACTTTCTCCAAACGTACAATAATTCTGTTAGTACAAGCATTTCAACCGTGAAGAACTTGAAGCGATGTATAGACAGTAAAATTCAGAAACCGTAACATAAATCTATTCCGGCGTTTATACTTTAGTTTTACTAAATTCAAAACACGGTTCACCTTCGCTAGGTTACTTCGAATACACCGAAAAGGAAAACCCCTAATGTATCAACACTGAAAGTCGAAACCCCAGATAGTAAAGGCATGAAATATCAGATTCTTTGTATTCAAATAAGAAAAATACGAATGGTATTAAAGGTATTTAATAAGTATACTATTCAGCATAAAGCGACTGCAAAGCGGTTATGACTGACAACCGTAAGAAATTGGAAATCATAAAACAATTGTAAACTTCAGTTTTGATTATGATATGAACAATAGAAGACAGAAAATATTATTATTGATTCCGGGTGGAAAAAATGGTACATTGAGATTAAAACAGTCATTTTAATATCAATTTAAAATGTCTTTTAAGGAGTATTTCTAGGAACCGAAACATTTTTACAGATTATAAACAAGTATCCGATCACAAATTTATATTTTAGGTGCAGCGTACTATCGCTTTAAACTACGGAAGTACCAAAATTCCTGGCAGTATTTTTAATAAAACAAATGGGTATATAAACGATGAAAGACGAAAGTGTAGTAAATGGCGATATAAAAGTAACAAAGATGGTCAGAATAGGATAATTCAGGAACAGACTATCTACAATTATATTGCCGACCATCTGCATTCCAAATCGACAACTCTTTTGCAGCACTATGGATACGAAACTCGGTTCCAACACAACAAAAGCACGATTCAGTAACAATCAATTACATTCTGTATTACAGTACTCAGCAATTAGCTAATCAAAGATATCGGTAAACAGAATGTAATCCCTGTTGAAGCACTTCCATACACACAAACCAATTCGTAACTCTGCACTATTTTATCTAACACCAAGTAAAAGACATCGCAGACATACGTCCGAGCCTATTAGTGTTATAAAATTACAACACCGTACAATGACGGTACATTTGTAGTTATGAAAACTCTCAGGACGGTTAATAATGGCCATCCACGCCTTTCCGACGCTCCCGATGCCAGTCTCCATGGTAACAGTGGCGTTCGCAGTTAGGCTAAAGAATGTTACTGCCTACAATGTGCACAAATTACACACTAACAGTATTATCGGTTCTGAAAATTTCTCATTTTTCTGCTTCACTTGTGAATTTTGAGGGGAGGAATAAGAAACAGGAATCTCTCGACTGATCAGGACAAGAGACATTTAGTTCTAACGTAACAGAATTTACTGGACAGAATAGTCTAAAATACATAATTAACTGTAACGAAAACGGTAGGAGTAAACGCAGTAACAGATTCAAAATTTCTGGTCAGTTCTGCGCAATGGCGAGATCCATGGAATTCAGTGTCACATCTGGATACCTTAGAAACTATATATACTTATGGCGCATAAAACATTACATTTAAGAGCATTTCCCCAACAAAATACGCGAATAAAAACCAAGTAAAATACCACCAGTCGTACCAGCCAAAAACTTGAAATTAGACAGCGACGTTTTTTCGCATCCACAATAAAAAACGGAAAATCGCTTGACTAGGGTGTAATAAAAATTGTAATACTGGTGGAAGTTCGATCGCGCGACCTATGTGTGGAGACGTGGAGAGAAGAAACAGATGAGCTGCCTTACCTGGTGACTGCTCGCGCCGAGGCTCTGTCACAGACTAACCACCAGCAGAGTCAGGCAGCCTCATGTTGCGCAACCAGCCCAGGTCGGCGCGGCGGAACAATCTAAACGAGTTATAAAATGTGTAGTCAACGGAAACTACTTTCGGTCATGACCGTTCTGAAGGAAACATGCATGGAGTTATTTGGGGAAACCATGGAAAACCCAAAGCATGATGGCCAGTTGACGATCCGAACCTGCGTCCTCCCGAATGCGAGGCCAGAGCGTTAACCGCTCACCCACCACGCTCGGTTCCAAACTCCCATCATGTTCTCAAATATATTGCTCTTACTAGAAATGCCAAATTATATAAACTTTTCACAAGCACGGCATGCACTGATATTGCTAATACTAACCTCGGCTCCCCAAAGAACTGGCGTTAGTAGACAGCTTTAGCACAACTAATAATGTGTTTGACGGGATGTTTTCTATATTTTATGCCAGAATCGCTTTTACTAAAACTTCATTCTTTATTCATACCAGGTAGCGTTTGTGACCTTCTGCTAATATAGTAAAAATTCCTTACTTATAAAATAACTTTGCAGAAAGTTGTTACTTTTTTCTGAGCGTAATTCTTAAACCCTGGGAAAAGAAATTTTTGAACAAGATGTTGAAGAGTTGCATAGACACTAACTAGTTCCTGAAATTTCACCCATTATAACAACTATGCCAACTGAAACTCTGCTGCACTTAAACGGTTTTGATCAGTTAAGATTCTTTAAATTACATAGAAGCCATATTCAATAGTAAAAATTAGCCCTCGTGGTCTCAATAAAATGTAGTGCTTTGTACATATTTTCTTTCAAAGCCTATCGACAATCTGTCAGTCATTGTTAATATCGTGAAGTAAGCAATCAGCGGTTTTTAGTTCACTTTCTATAAAATCTGCAAACACTATGGATTCTACATTTATTAATAAAAATGCTATCAAAAAAACAGTGGTGCTTACGCTTTTAATTGTTCTTGACCGACATGAATTAAATTTTTTCGATAATATCACCTCACATGTGTAAGGAGGAGCTCTTGATTCAGAATATATGACTTGGCGACCGCACGGCTTTCTGTACTATCAAAAAATGATACTAACTTGTTGAAATTTTGATTAATTACTTTGATATAATGTCCTTTTGACATTCCCCACTCACATTGTACGGAAAAGTCGCCAAAAATTTAATAAAATATTATGCCTTCATACTTTAGATTACATCTGAGAATATAACATTTAACTCAAAAGCGTTAGGTAGGCAAATATTAGAACATCCAATGACGCAGTACAGAAATTAATACCTTCATCTCGCAAATTTTAATTTCAAAGAACATGGGATCTTTAAGTGTCACCACTTGATGTGGATGTTTATGTTCTTGGAAAAGGCTTGCTTTGAACAACCCATGCCTCCCTCATACTTCTTACTCCTGATACTAGTCGCCAATTAGTTTTACAATATCACAGACAGTCGTCGTTAAGCTAAAGAAAATTCCTGTATTTCGTATTTAAAAATTTCATACAATTATGAATTATTGGTTCTGAAACCTACTACACGTGTGAATTTTGAAGTAACTCGTTTTTCTTTACTTCGATCTCTACATTAGACTCCTTATAATTTCGAGAGAATTTATTGGGTGGTACAGTAAAGAATGCTTGGTTCACCACAATTGATATCAACAAACACTTTTAGAATTTGCACGGCAACTTTCCGTAAGCTATGCTTCAGAACCATTGAATTTAATTTTTCTATTAACCTAAATTCTCTATTAAATCCGAGGAATGATAAATCCCAAATTCGAACGCTAGTACGAGTTTCTAATTGACTTCAGAATTCAGGACAAGTATTAGAAGATTTTTAAGATTCTTATTCTTAGACTCTCAGATTTATCCGTTTGCCGGCACTTAAGACTACAAAGCTTTAGACTGTTAAATATGTTACTGTGCGGTGAAAATGCAGCATTTGTAGTCTCCTATTCCATTATCAACACTATTGTAAAGGCTACTTAGTGACTATATTAACAAATGAAGTTATCATTGCTAATGCACGTACCGACGTGCGCGAACGATCACATGACAACGCCGCTTGTTGACTCGACGTGGTCCTGAGCATGCACCCGAGGCGCTTTCGTACCTGCAGCTGCTGAATATGAGTCACACTGTCAGCCTTCCGTACGAACATCCCACGTCTTCATCGCAACCAACAGTAATAGAAAATTTTGTCTGTCGGATACATAAATTATCACTACCGTTAAAAAGGAGAAACACTGTTTCGAAGTAGTTTATTGGCTTGTAAACGGTAGTGTGTGACTTGCACACAATTCTTCCATATATATATATATATATATACATATATACTAGCTGACCCTGCAATGCTTCGCTATAGCTGGACTTGAGTACACATACATTTTAAATGAACACATTTGAAAGTTTGTATTTTTTATTTAGTAAAAATTAGATATTTACATATACATACTTATTTCCATGCTTTTGAAACACAAAAATTTTAATTACTGTTTCATTCAATTTCAAGTTCATTGCAATGGTCTTGCATATACAATGATTTCAATGATTCCATTCCATTCGGCTTAACGAGCGTGGTGGGTGAGCGGTTAACGCGCTGGCCTCGCATTCGGGAGGACGCCAGTTCGAATCTTCGTCCAAGAATCCAGATTTGGGTTTTCCATGGTTTCCCCAAATCACTTCAGGCGAATGCTGGCATGCTTCGTTCAAGAAGGTCATGGCCGAATTCCTTCCCGTTCCTTGTTCCCAGTCCCATCCCACCTCTAATGACCTCGACGTCGACGAGGCGTAAAGCCATATGGAAAAAAAATATCCATTAGGATTCTAAAAAAAGAAAAACTCGGTTTTCGTACGCGTGAGTGCAGAACGTATTATTGTTCTGAAGAAAGATTATTTTGTAATTTAATACACGTTTGTTGTTAGTGAAAATTTATTAGCATATCTCCGATAATGTGATACTTTTAAAAACACATTTAGTTTATCAGCTTATATCGAACGTGAAAAAACAGGTAATGTCTGTAGAAAATCACATGCTAATAATATCAGAGCACCAATGAATTGCCGTTCATTTCCATGTAAACCTTGCAATGTTCGACGCAATGCTTCCAAAGATTTTTTATGCGCATTGTGCAATCATCCAGTATTATTTAATTCCAACGCTGGAGGAATTTACTCATTCCCGATGTTTTTGAAATGTTGCAGGTTGGTATTTGACTTTTGTACTTCAATGCCAATTAAAGTGATGAATTTGCTGTTTGGCAACCATCAGAAAGAGTCAGCGCTATTTCAGATGCAATTGCAAATGCGGGTTGCCACTGAAATAAGAAAGGTTTATCTGGTGCCACCAGGCTTACACATATAATCAATTCTTCTTGTGAGTAAGTGATGATTTCTTTCCGCGCGTCAGATTGAGGATTTCAATCGCCTTAAACCTTCTCCTAATATCGCGGACCATTTTGCAAAAAACCGCCCTAAATCGGTCCAGTAGTTTTTTACTCTATAGAGGACACAGTACGAATATTGCCTTATATAAAGATAAAATTAGTTAATTGTTTGGTACACACTGAAATAAGTTCACCACAACAGCTTCAGGGGTTGTAGTAAACCATGTTTTTGAATTCATGCGTTAACAATACATTCCAATAATTTAACATATTTTTCAGAGGAGAAGAGTGAATTTGTGGTAAGTGAAACATAGGTATCTCACAATAAACATATATCTTATTTATTATTATTATTATTAATCATTATTGCCCTTGAGGACAGTGTTTAAACTCAAATTATTCATGATTATTCAGTTTTTGTTTGTATTTGTCTTCTTCCTCTTCTCTTCCCAAAACCTCTTCATACGCTCACTGTGTTCCTGTTTCCTTTGTTCAGTCCATTTTGTTCCTGTTTTCTTCTGTATTTTAAATTTTGAGTTCATAATTTTGTTCCTGAATTGTCCCCTTTCCCGTGTCATGTCCTTGCTGATCCCTGCGTGATTCAAGTCCTCTTCTATTTCCTGGAACCAATTGGTTTTCCTGAGTGAACCATTTACCACATCAAAGATCCTCTTTGTGAGTCTAGTGCTGTTCATTCGCTGTAAATGTCCATAAAATTGTAATCTACGTCTTCTGATCATGTCTGTCAATCTATCTGTATGTTCGTATAGTTCTTTCGTTGGTCTTTTCATCCATATACCGTCTTTATATATAGCTCCAAAAAATTTTCTAAGGATTTTGCGTTCAACTTTTTCCGCTTCTGTTATGCCTGAAGCCCCAATCGTTGTTGTTTCTGATGCATATAATGCTTCTGGCAGTACCACTGTTTTGTAATGTCTGAGTTTGGCCTGTCTTGATATATTTCTTTTGTTATAATATGACCATGTGAGTCTATAAGCCTTCTGAAGCTTTTCTGATCTTTCTGAATTTGATAGCTTGTTAGATCCTCCTACTTGTATGTATTCCCCTAGATATTTGAATTTCTAAACTCTTTTTATGTTTCCAAATTTTGTGTATATTGTTGTTTTGTTTCTCCATGTACTGCGTTTTCTCATACGAAATTTGTAGCCCTGTTTTGGCGGCAATTTGATGTAGCTGTTCCAATGCATCTTGTGCTTCCTGCCTATTGTTGCTGAGAATTGCCAGGTCATCCGCAAATGCCAGGCATCTGATGATTGTTTTGGTATGTCGTGTTCTTCCTAGCTGTATTCCTTTGACCTGCGTTTCCCATTGTTTTATAACTTTGTCCAATACCATGTTGAATAAAATTGGTGATAATCCATCTCCTTGCCTGACACCAGTGCAAATTTTGAATGGTTCTGATGTTTCTCCCATAAATTTCACTTTAGACATGGTATCCGTGAGTGTTTGTTGTATCAGAGCCCTTGTCTTCTTGTCTATGCCGTATTCTCTCATTATGTCAAAGAGCGTCTGTCTGTCTATGGAATCATATGCCTTCCTGAAATCCACAAATGTTACTACGGTATTGTTTGTTTGTCTTATCTTCAGGAGTGTTCTCAGATTCCAGATTTGTTCTATGCATGATCTTCCTTTTCTAAAGCCTGCCTGGTATTCACCTATTTGTGGATCTACCTGAGGTTCTAGCCTGTTTAGTAGGGCTTTGGAGAGGATTTTATAAATGACTGGCAGCAAGGAGATACCTCTGTAATTGTTGGGATCCGTCTTGTCACCCTTTTTATGTAAGGGATGTATTAGTGCAAATTTCCATTCTTGTGGAATTTTCTCTGTGGCCCAAATATCTGTAATAATTTTATGAATTTTCTTTGTGAGATTTTCGTCTCCAAGCTTCCAGAACTCGGCAATAATGCCATCTTCTCCTGGTGCTCTGTTGTTTTTCAGTTGTTTTATGATCTCCTTTATCTCTTCGAGTGTGGGTGGTGTAGAGTCCGGATTTGGTGTAGTTTCTGTTAGGGTCAATTTTCCCGTCGGTTTCTCGCAGTTGAGGAGATTTTCAAAGTATTGTGCCAGAATTTTGCAGTTAGCTTTGGTATTCATTTCAATGGAACCATCTGGCCTTTTGAAACAAAAGTTTGGAGGTTGGTAGCCTGTAATATTTTCTTTGAAAGTTCTATAGAAATTTCTTGTGTTATTTCTTTTGAAGTCTTCCTCAATATCTTGTATCCTTTTTCTGTCGTATGAACGCTTTTCTTTTCTAATTTCTTTTGAGGTTTGTTTCTGGACTGTGTGAAATTGCTGCCATGTTTCTGTTGTTCGGTTACTATTGAATTTAGTCCATGCCTGAATCCTTCGTTCAATAGCCTCGTCGCACTTCATGTTCCACCATCTATGTCTGCGTTTTCTAGGAGGCTGTCCCCAACGCATTGCCTTTTGGACTGCATTTGCGAGGTCTTTCCAATTTTCTGCTGCATTTTGGTTAATTTCTTTCATGACTTTTTCTCTGTTTTTCTTCAGATATTCTGGGTCTGGTCTGGTGGTTACAGTCTTCTTTGTTGTTTTCCTATTTCTTGGGATTGGCCTGATCTTTACTTGTGTAATGGACCGTTTTAATAATTATAGTATATTTGGGGAGATGTGAAAATATTTATAATGATAATGTATGAGCGGCGGTACTCACTGGCCGTAAGCGCCTGGCGTGGGATGTCGCAAGACAGCTCAGCAATAAATCCAGGTCGGCGAGCAATAGTTATGGAAACTGGGGTCGTGTAGAAGCTTCGAGAAACGCTAGCTGTCAGTTGATTGCCCTTAGAACGGGGACAGAGTACGCAACTGACGAAATATAAGCGCGAGCTCACCGAGGCTCGGGGGAAGTCGGTCAAGCCAAGTTCGAGTGATTAAGCAGCCACTATGCTGCGCTAAACATCGAGACGGGAACGAAGGCCAGCTCTGCCCGCTAGTCAGCTGATCTGCTATAACCAATGTAAGTCCATCAATCTTTTATATTACCAAGTGCTTGGAGTCCTGCTCGTGGCCAATGGACAAATGTAACAGCCCGCAGTGAAAGAATAAAACTATGTACGCACTTAGTGTCTTTCATTAGTGCAAGTCAGTAAGATCCAGGTTCAGGTACATAGCCTAAGTAAGATAGCCCAAGCCGAGACGGAAGTACCAAGGACGGGAGCCGCAGCAGACTCGCCCCAAGTAAGTAATACTGGCTAAACGCCCATCCTGACAAACACAGACAACGTATCCATCTGACACCACCGCTACAACTTGGTGATCAGAGTGGAGATGATCGAATCCAGCTGACATCACTGCTACAATTTGGTGCCAGAAAAAATTGGAGCCAGGAAGAGATGAAAACGGGTAAAAAGACACCGAAACCGGGTGTCAGAAAAATTTAGAGCCAGGAAATGAAGAAGACGGAAAATTAAGTAACTTAAAACTGCTTGGTGGCGAAGGTAATTTCTTTGGCTACAGAAGATCACTGAAATTGTATACAGTAAACTATGAAGACAAGAACTTAATTTTTATTGGGCATTTAAAATGATGGCATTGGTTAAAGAAAGTAAAACGGCTGTGCTAGCGGGTCGGGTGAAGAAGGAGGTCGGCGCAAATACGTTACGCAGTAGTCAGCTGTTCCAGAAAATGGGAGCGGTGACGCAGCTGAGGAGCGGAGCCTTGCTGACGCGAGACGACGGGAGGGTCACCGGCCAGCAGTTCGAGCGCGGCGCGGCGGACCTGTGGCGGCGGTCGACGACGAGTGATAGCAGCTTTGGACGACGGTGGTGATAGATTCGGTGAGTGGAAGCTAACCCAGTATGTCTCAGAGTAGTACGGACAGGAAGCTGTGTAAAATTTATACCAGAAATTTGCAGTTAGTTAGTACACTTTTATCCCGTGGCATCACTTTTTCGGGAAATCATGGGGAAAACATTCGGGATTTTCTTGATCGATTAACGTATTTAGCATGTTTTCAGATATTAAATTAAGAATCCTTGAATGTCGGCTATTTGGATTGTCGTGTACATCTGCTAAAATAGTATAAAATGGGGTTGAAATGTAATATGAAATTCTATGTTATGTTAAAAGATGTTTAGCATGCGACTAGTGTTGCACAAAACCTTGAAGCTTATGGGCTGTGAATAACCTTCAATTAAATTTATTAACTGGCGAATAGAAGTATACAATGTGTAAAATCTCTGTTGCTTACGTTGGCAACCCTGACAAGCGCACTGTAAAGTTGAAACGGGAAATAGATGCGCACTTTTTAAATTCGAAAGGGAAACGGAATGGCTTAATGGGAATTGTATCATAAGTGATGTAGAATAAGAGAGAAATTTAAGTGCTGCTAAGAATCGAAATTCGCTTACTAGATAAAATCGGATGTGAGAAACAGTATTTGAAATAAAAAGTAAAGTAAATATTTCATTTAAAATTCTGTATTGATGTGTAGTAACGTTATTTTTGTGTTAAATAACGTAAGAGATGTCTACCAGTCCCTCGGGTGCAATAAAAATACGCGCGGAGTAATTTCATTGTTTCACGGACTCTCTATGAAAGTTTAGGCATACTTGTGCATAGTTGTGGTTTAAGATTTGTGGTAGGACTAAAATTGGAGATTTTATACAGTAAAGTAATGATTGCAATTAAATGTAAAAGAAACCTGAAATAGTAATGTGTGTGAAATTCATTGTAGTGGCATAATATCCTATGTAAAGCATTGTGGCGAAATATTGTATAAACGTGGCAGAATTTCTAAAAAATTGTGGCAATAATTATCGAAGGGCAGACGGTAGCGTAAATTTTCGATGGATTGAGTATCCGTACTTGGAGTATTCAACGGTTGCTTAGTGCAAATCACGCGAGTGTATCCTTCGCGATCGTTTTAAGGGCCATACGAGGATTCAGGTGATTGTTTTGGAAATGCGCACCTAAAATAGTTACCGCAATACGGATCCAAACCGCCTAACAAATACGCCAGTATGAGGAGTCGGGAATGTGTGTTCTGCTATACGACCCGTCCAAGGTCAAGCTCGTTCACAGGGGAATAGTGTGATGTGATTGATGTAAGAATCGGAGTTGCGTGATTGTCTAATAGCCCTAGGAAGTTTTATGAAAGATGAAAATAATGCAGTAATGTTACGGAGACATGTTCTTCATCGTTCAGGCGATGTGAGTCAGTAGTCTTCTATCGGTAGTAAATTCGCGAATATTGAGATGTAAATGTAGCAATTGAATAAATATGGTCATAAAAGTGTTGAAGTAATACATGCATGTGGATTAAGTGATTAAATGTGTAATTGTGGAAATAATGATAATGTGATACTCGTAAGGCTCAGCAGGGAATGTGTGGTAACCCGTAAGGCTGTAGCAGGGAATGATTTGTGATACCCTTAAGGCTGTAAGGGAATGCAGCAGGGAGTAAAAAGATTTTAAACTGTTATTGGTGTAATCAGAAATATGATACCCAGGGGTGGATAGGAGCGATCAAAGTAACTCACCTTTTGGGATTATTTTTGTGGGAATTAATGTGGTGTTAATATTGTAATGAGCACCAGGGAAGAAATAAAGTTTAGAACCAGCCACAAGAGTTATAAACAGTAAAGCCACGAGGAGTATAATGAAGCGTAAAAGTTAAGTCTAACGAATGCTAAGCCACAATAACATGGAATTAACTACTAAGTCACTAAAGGATAATATTCTAAGTCCGAGCAAGCTAAATCACTAAGAAAAATTATAACATTTGGTACAATGAACGTAGAATTAATGTAAATGTTTTTCATCTCTGCCATACCATTTTGTTTGTCTTTCTTTCTCTGTTAAACGTAATTTCTTCTATAATTACATCCTTTTGCGTAAGTCTGCATTGTATTAAATCCTAGTTAATTAGAAAATAGATTTCTCATGGATTTCTTTGGCATATGGAAAATTAGGCATACGATGTCATGTGAAGACGTGTTTTTCATACTTTACGCTGCAGGTGTGAAGAGTATTGTTGGTTAATAGGACGGTCAAAAAGAGAATACGGCTGTGCCTATGAAGCGACGGGTCCTGAGTGCAGGTTGTCTCAAGGAACGTAAAATAAACCCGGGGTAGTATTAAAGAAACAGTGCAGGTGGAGTGATCAATGATCTCTTTAAATGACATAGTAGGTCAATTTGAATTTTGGAAGAC
Source organism: Vandiemenella viatica (assembly GCA_031002005.1). Taxonomy (NCBI): domain Eukaryota; kingdom Metazoa; phylum Arthropoda; class Insecta; order Orthoptera; family Morabidae; genus Vandiemenella; species Vandiemenella viatica. The sequence goes on along the minus strand of JARYHS010013630.1, from coordinate 141,990,828 downwards.
CAAACCAGCATTCTAGGTCTCTGTTACTTGTTCACAATACTAAACACATGTTTATTTCTAGAAAATTATCCTCGAGTTAATTTCACTCAGTGTGGTTCCAATGTCAGTGTATCACTATTTGGGTAGTAGTTGGTAACTCATTCACCTATGATGATAGCAAATTATGGGATAATCTGTAATTAATCCTTTAAGAATGAAATATGGATAAGGATCTTTAAAAGGAGAATCGATAAAACAGTTCAAATGGGAGTTCCGTAACAAAAGCAAATAAGATAACGCTTTTAATCTCGCGCGAATAGCAAATCCAATCACAAGGTAATCACACGTTATTTGAGGGAAACAAGCAAGTGAGTAAAAGGGAAACACGTAAGGGACACATAACTGCAACAGAATCATTCAGATAACTTGAGAAATAAAGAGTAGTTACCTGGGAAATAAGCTGAAAATAATGATTGTTTTAACCCTGCAAAGGTGCTGCCAAGGAGGAAGTGGAATAGTAATTGCAAAGATAAGAATTTTAGTGTCAATAAGTAAAGCAATTTAAAGTTAGACCAGAATTGTGAATTACAATTTTAATGAAACCTTATAAACTGGGTTGGTTTCGACTCAACGAATCTGTGTTGAATACTAGTCAAGAGAATCATTTTTTTTTTGAGTGAACCTAAGTGCAAGTTAAAAAACTGTGTCAAGTGCTTTGTATACAATAGCAAGTTGTGTGTTTATTGTTGTCCGACACAGCTGTTGTGTCATGTAAACACCGATGTGCAGAATTTCGCTGTGGTGTAATTTTCCGTAGGTCGAGCGGCGAAGTGTGTTGCTGACCACGCGGCGTGACGTATGTCGACACGGCGAGGGGCTGCGCTGACAATGCTTGCGTAGCAGTGACCAGCACATCGTTGTAATCTTTAAGTATCAAAACATTAATTACAGACCTTTTTAGAATTAAGACTGTGGTGAAAAATATTTTAGGCAGTAAGAACTGTATCTATTAGGGAATTAGTAGTATCGTGTAGTAACAGTCAGTGTGTAATCTTTAGTAGATAATTTCTCCAAGGGTGTTATTAGAAGATAATGTTGCGTTTTAAGGGTTTAATAGTAGTACTAATTCTTTCACTGGCCAGGGTCCCAATACAATGTTATCAAGTCACACCCCTTAAGAGTGGTATAATGTTTGTCAAGCAAGATAATGTTATTCATTCGCCATTAGTTTGGTCCATTGTGGCTCAGATAAATTTCAGAGAATTATGGGAGTACAGTCGGCAGCTGGATACTGGATTTAACCTATTGATGTATCTTTTCAAAATCTCACCTCATTTGACGATGAGATACCAGTGTTGCATAAACCATTATTCATATCTATTTGTCGTGTCAAAAATACGTGTTACCTACTTTCAGTAAAGAAACATACCCTAGTCCGGAATTAGTGGAATTAAATCAAACAAATCCCGCAATCTTGAGCACAGAATTATCAAAACATTTGCAACAACCAAGGGATTCAATTAAATATAATCAATCAATAGCAGCCATAGAAACTCAAGTTTAATTACAATCAAGGCACAAAACCATGGTAACCACTGTGATTTTAACAACTATTGTATCATTATCTATTGTAATAATTTGGATACTGTTAATTTACAAATGGGATAGTATAAAAATTAACAAGATTGGATATTGAGAGACCCATACCAACCGCAGAATAAATTGTAATGACGTTAACATCTTCTGGCAAGAATAGTGCTAAGGACACTGAAAACTGCACAACTAAATCGAAACTGTAATTATGTCATTGATGTTCTATTGTTTTTGTCAAATGATTATTTTTCTCTTTTATTGCCTTGTCTTTTATACTTATGATTCTTAACGAGAATTGATTTTGTTGTTATACAGGATTGGACGCCACACCATAAAGCATTTGCGATTATAAAAGAATGTTGCTATAACTTTGTAAGCCCGAAGCAAGAATCCAAGCACGAATCATGTACAGTACTAGGACTAGTTAGTGAGTAACCTCAACAATGGAGGGGAGTAGTAAGCTTTGGGGACAAAGCTGGTCTTCGATTAAGGAGGGAGAGATTGTAATGGACCGTTTTAATAATTATAGTATATTTGGGGAGATGTGAAAATATTTATAATGATAATGTATGAGCGGCGGCACTCACTGGCCGTAAGCGCCTGGCGTGGGATGTCGCAAGACAGCTCAGCAATAAATCCAGGTCGGCGAGCAATAGTTATGGAAACTGGGGTCGTGTAGAAGCTTCGAGAAACGCTAGCTGTCAGTTGATTGCCCTTAGAACGGGGACAGAGTACGCAACTGACGAAATATAAGCGCGAGCTCACCGAGGCTCGGGGGAAGTCGGTCAAGCCAAGTTCGAGTGATTAAGCAGCCACTATGCTGCGCTAAACATCGAGACGGGAACGAAGGCCAGCTCTGCCCGCTAGTCAGCTGATCTGCTATAACCAATGTAAGTCCATCAATCTTTTATATTACCAAGTGCTTGGAGTCCTGCTCGTGGCCAATGGACAAATGTAACAGCCCGCAGTGAAAGAATAAAACTATGTACGCACTTAGTGTCTTTCATTAGTGCAAGTCAGTAAGATCCAGGTTCAGGTACATAGCCTAAGTAAGATAGCCCAAGCCGAGACGGAAGTACCAAGGACGGGAGCCGCAGCAGACTCGCCCCAAGTAAGTAATAACTGGCTAACGCCCACAGTGACCACATACGACTTATCCATCCTGACGAATAAGTAACGGACCGGCTATAACGATATAAAAAGAGTCTTTTACACTTGTAACAAGTGATGATCTGATTCAAAGAATCCTTTACGCGTTCTCACATTTAAAATTTCTCTTATGCTTTTGTTTGATATGGCTACATGGTCAATCTGAAATTCTCCCCATAAGTAGTTGGGTGAGATCCAAGTCATAAGTTTCCGTCTGGGTTTTTGAAATTGCGTTGACATTATTTTTAGGTCAAAGTTCTGACAGTACTTTATAAGATGTTCTCCATTTTTGTTAGTACGATTATGTGCTGTGTAAGGGCCCGTAAATTCTCTGTATTTTTTCTCTTTGCCTAACTGCGCGTTGAAGTCCCCTAGTAGAATTTTTGTGTGTGTTTCAGGTATTTTGTTGGCAGCTTCCTCCATATCTTCCCAAAAATTTTCAACTTCTTGCGGCTTCTTTCTGTTTTGATCGTTTGTGGGTGCGTGAGCATTGATTATGGTGTATCTTTTGTTACCTGATTTGAAAGAGAGCATGGAGATGCGTTCTGATACTGAGTTGAAGTCTGTGATGTTATCTATGACTGATTTGTGGACAGCAAATGCTGTGCCAAACATTGTTGGTGTTCCTCTTCGTACTGCAGGTTTGCCCTTATAAATCCTATAATTTTCCGTATTGAAATGACTCTCGTCTGTGAATCGCGTCTCTTGTATTGCAAGGATCTTGATGTGAAACTTTTGTAGTGTGTCTGTGAGTTGTTTAAGTTTACCTATTTTCACAAGGGTATTTGCATTGAGCGTGCCGATGTAATGCTTACGTAGAGGTTTTGAGAAGCTCCGATCCTTCTCTTCATAATGTTCCTGGTCCCCCAGAATCCGATGACCAGGAGAATCCAGCACATTGACTGGGGCTTGGGGTAGTAGGTTATTTCCTTGTCGTTCCATCATGATTATTTGAAGTTGAGGGTGATTGTGGTATACCTCATGTGAAGTATACGAGTGTTACAACTGGATTGTTGAGTTCCAGAGGATAGCCAGATGGAAGGCTTTGGTGCTGTTTTGGTCCACGGGTGGTATTTTATTTCCCACCTACCCTGCATATCTGCAGAGCGTTCCCCTATCCGCCACCTGGGGACGCGCCGGATGGGGGACAGCAAAACCCCTCACCGGATATATCTTATTTAATTTATATATATAAACATGTTACTATGATGGCATAATACAACTGGCTCATGCAACCATTTTATTGATACCTTGAAATAATGTTTTGCTATTCAGTTGAACGAGTTGTAGAAATTCTTTTAATTTCAACATGAATTTTATCTTACCTGCTTTTACAGGAATGTTAGGAAGTTGACGAAAATATATCTCACTGAATACTGTAACTCATTACTTTTTAACAAATGCGAAAATTATTTTTTTGAGTTCCTTACCTGACAGGACATGTTGCCCGTTTGTCACCCAGTCTTTCCGCCTGTCAATCATCAAGCCAGTAAACGAAATAAATTGCAACCATCGAATTTACACATGTTATGTGATCCGTTGACCTGAAATCGAAATAAAATTCTACGTAATCGCTTCGGGTTTGTATCCAAGATTAGAACTCATCAAGTTTCTTTTTTAAAATTCCCACCGGAAGATAAGGAGATAAGCGACAGTCAGAGTTGTCAGTATGAAACAATTTTCGTCTAAGATACTAAAAATTTGTTGCAAATATTTACCACATCCCGTGCTTAAACATAAATGCTGACATCTCATATTTGAATTGTTATTAAATGTGAGAAGGAGTTTCTATTTTGCGGTTACTTTCCCACGTAAGTATTTTTGATAAAGAGTGAATCGCATGGTAATGGATGCGATAGGTACTACATCTACATATATACTCTGCAATTCACAAAACTGTTGGCTCTAAGTTTGATCGGGATTAAACGAGCGAACTATTACTGAAGAATCTGGTGACACCAAAACTAGCGACGCTATTGAGGACCTGCAGTATCAAAGTATATTGTCCCCTACACAAATTCTTATGCTAGTATCTAACTATGCGCTTTATTGCATTTTATTGTGCTCCCTTTATTTATCATCAGTTCGTTATACACTATTACGATAAATGAGTCGATTCAGTATTCAGAACTAGCAGCAGAGGTTTTAACAGTCTTATATTTGGTCTCCCAGTTACATCCGTTTACCGCCAATTGAAACACTAGCGTTCCAGGTAGTTTACTAACTCTCTGTGCAGGGTAAATGCAGATTCATAGTCTCCTATTTCACAGTCAACACTACCGAAAGACTGATTGGAGGCTACATTAGAAAGTGAAATGTTTCACAGTTGAGCGCGTACTGACGTGCCAGACTGATCATATGACAACATGGCCTGTTGACTGCGTGGTCCTCAGTACCCCGAGGCGCTTGCTTACCTGTGGCTGCTGAGTATGCGTCAGATAACTAGATCTTCCATAACGGGACAATTAGTATTTGTTGCTCTCTTCATCCAACATACAGTAATTATAGTTACTGCAAATAGGCGGGTGGAAAGTGCTATATATGAGACACGTAAATTGTAACATTGCGAAAAGGGTACATTTGTCTTAAAACACTGCTTTGAGAATTAGTTTATCGACTTTTAAACACCAAAATTCATCCATATTTTCTCTTTTGTTATTACTCTAAACCGGACACCTTTAACATCACCACAAATGGTTCACTGGAAGTAGCAAATATTATTTTTGGATTAACACTTTAACAATACAATCTAGTAGTTTTTTCATATTTTTTCAATGTAAGAGAGAGAATTTGTGGTAAGTGTACGGCAAGTAATTCACAAGATACGGATACATCATTGTACTGTATGATATTGCATCTGTTTTGTTCATACATTTCAAGAAAATTATTCTATGCAGTAGGAGGAATTATAAACATTCTTATAATTTTTTTGTGAATTTGATCTCATCTACTTTCACAGATTTAGGATAGGTTGATAAAGATATGTCTTCTGAATATCTGACTCCTTTTCGAACAAACGCGAAAATTACTTTAAGGTTCCGTACCTGAAGGAGAACAGTGCTTTGTTTGGTATACTGCCAACCAGCTCATAAAATAAATAATTTGCAGACATCTTTTAATATACACTGAAGAGCCAAATAAACTGGTATAGGCAAGCGTATACAAACACAGAGATATGTAAACACTTTGAGTACGCCTATATAAGAAAATAGGCGTTAGATCGGTTACTGCTGCTACACTGGCAGGTTATCACGATTTAAGTGAGTTTGAACGTGGTGTTATAGTCGGCGCACGAGAGATGGGACACAGCATCTCCGAGGTAGCGATGAGGTGGGGATTTTCCCGTACGACCATTTCACGAGTGCATCGTGAATATCGGTAATCCGGTAAAACATCAAATCTCCGACATCACTGAGGCTGGAAATAGATCCTCGAAGAATGGGATCAACGACGACTGAAGAGAATCGTTCAAAGTGGCAGAAATGCAACCCTTCCGCAAATTGCTGCGGATTTCAATGCTGGGCCATCAACAAGTGTCAGCGTGCGAAACATTCAACGAAACATCATCGATATTGGCTTTCAGAGCACGACACAAAGCTTTACGCTTCGCCTCAATACTGACATTGGACTGTTGATGATTGGAAACATGTTGCCTGGTCTGACGAGTCTCGTTTCCAGTTGTATCGAGTGGATGGATGTGTATGGGTATGGAGACAACCTCATGAATTCATGGATCTTTCATGTCAGCAGTGGACTGTTCAAGCTGTAGAAGGCTCTGTAATGGTGCGGCGTGTGCAGTTGGAGTGACATGGGACTCCTGATACGTCTAGACACGACTCTGACAGGTGACACGTACGTACGTATCCTAGCTGATCACCTGCATCCATTCATGTCCATTGTGCATTCCGACGGACTTCGGCTGTTCCAGCAGAACAATGCGACACCCCATACGTCCAGAATTGCTGCGGAGTGGCTCCAGGAACACTCTTTTGGGTTTAAACATCTCAGCTGGCCACCAAACTCCCAAGACATGAACATTATTGATCATATCTGGGATGCCTTGCAACGTGCCGTTCAAAAGAGATCTCCACCCCCTGTACTGGAGGCCCTGCAGGATGCATGGTGTCAGTTCCCTCCAGCACTACTTCAGACATTAGTAGAGTCCATGCCACGTAATGTTGCGGCGCTTCTACGTGCTTGCGGGGGCCCTACACGATATTAGGCTGGTGTACCAGTTTCTTCGGCTCTTCAGTGTATTACGTTAGTTCTTAAGTTCATAGCCTTTTTGTTTTGCATGTTGACACTCTGGATGTTATGGGTTTATTTATCGATTTTTATTTATTGAAATTCAGTTTTTTGCTTCAGTTCATATATTTTATTCTTCACTGTTGCAGGTATTGTGTGGAGTCGTGTCAACTGGAGAAAATGGAACGTTTCCGACATATTTTTCAGTTGAGGCATGATGACAACGGAGGCAGTCGGAAACATTTGCGCTGTTAGTGGGGACAATGCTAACAGAGAGAACACGGCAAGAAAATGGCTTTCTGTTTTTAAGGAAGGTCGTTTCGACATTTGTGACACTCCACGTTCATGAAGACCATCGATGCTTGATGGAGACAATGATCCACGTTAGTGTTTTTTTTGTTTTTTGTTTTTTTTTACTGCTTTACGTCTCTCAACAGCGAAGTCTTTAGAGACGGGACGTTAGTGCATTCGAGAACTAGCAAATTTGGTGAACTATGACCATTCCGCCATTATGCGACATTTGCATTCAATGGGCAAAATCGGGTGATTGGGTACCGCATTTTCTACGCCAAAACCACAAAATCAGCACGTGGCAACAATGTGTGTCTCTCCTACCTCAACATCCACTGGCTCATTAGCGACATCGAGCATTCCTATCCATTATCGTTACTTATGACGAGAAATGATGTTTTATGCAAACATAAGGAAAGGAAAGAAATGAAAAAAATCAACTCCGTACGATGACCAGTGTGCATCCATAGAAGATAATGTCACGCATCTTGCAGAACAGCGAGGGTGTACTGTTCCCCGAGATATAAACATTATTACTCACATATATTGCCACCAAACGAGACGACTTATCCAATAGAATAATCAACAAGACTGCGTGAAGTGATGCTACTATGCGATAACTCCTGCATGCACCCTGCTGACCTCACAAAAAACACTATCTAGGAGTTTCATTTGGAATTCACTCCGCACCCACCTTATTCAAGTGATCTCGCGTCCTTAGATTATTACCTTTTCCGCTCTTTATCGAACAATCTTCGAGGAACTTAATTTACGGATGAAAACACTCCGAACATTGCTAGACGACTTCTTTATGTGAAAACAATGCGATTTTTACAGGCGTTCAAACTAAAAACTACTCGATTACTGGTTAGGTACCGAAGGAGAATATATTGTAACAGTTAACTTGTCTCTTATGTGTATCTGATGTGTTCAATCTTCTTTATTTATAAGATCCTAAGTGTACATAAACCATATCATCACGGACAAACCACTAGACCGATTCAGGCCATATTCACACGAAATGCTATTGAGGTAGAGCGAAAGGTTTATATGTATAAATCATTCCGATACGTGGCAAGGTAAAGGAAGAACCGCTACAACAGATAATTGAAAAATCTATGCTACAGTGGTACGGGCATGAAAAGAGAATGGGAGAGGAGAAGTTACCAAGGAAGATGCTGGACATGGAGCTGAAAGGGAAGAGGCCCAGAGGAAGACCGAGGGACAGATGGATTAAAGGCGGTAAGAAATGTGTGGAGGACAGAGGAGGCAATTGGGCGACAGTGAAAGAAGAGAGATGGTGGTTAGACAGGAAGCGCTGGCGAGGCTTTTGATCCCAGCAGACCCGGCCAGCGGCTGGAAGCTGTCCTAGATGATAATGATAACGTGGCACTGGAGTCTGGCAGGCATATCGTCTGCGAGAGAGCTATAGTATCAATAGGTTCAGTGGTTCATCATGGATAATTCGGTTTACTCATGCACAATGGATTTTGTATACAGTGCAACCTTAATATAACGTACCTCAATATAACGAATTCCTCGATTTAACAAATTCTTCGTAATCCCCTTGAATTGTCCATAAGAGTCAATATAAAATATACCTTTACATTGCGAACATTTTTTGCGAACAACCTCTTTATAACGAATTTTCAACTATCAAGAAAAAGTATACATACCTCTAATTAACGAATTTTGTCAACCCAAAACCTTTATATAAAGTTCCCACCAATCGCGACATGTTTCGACACGCTTTTGTTCGTAAAACAATCATTGTTGTTTGATTGAAAGTAATGTAAACACTTCTGCTCGTCACTATTGTTAAAGATTTAAGTTAAAATGGCTCAGAAACGTAAAAGGTGTTCCTTATCGGTTGCAGAAAGCGAAACATCATTAATTATGTTGACAAAAATCCTATGACGAAAAAATTAGAGATAGCTAATAAGTTCGGGATTCCCGCAAGTACATTGGCTACAATTTTAAAATTTAAAGATAAGTTTTCAGAAGAAAGTGGTTTGCCTGTAAACAGTAAAAGATTAAAATCATGCGAGTTCAAAGACGTAGAGGAATGTGTGTTGAAGTGGTTAAAACAGTGCCGAGACAAAAAAAATCACAATCGGAGGCCCTATTCTTCAGGAAAAGGCTCAGCAGTTTGCAGTAGAATTGGGACATGAAAAGTTCCGTGCTAGCAACGGGTGGCTTCAAAATTTAAAAAAAACGAAATGAGATTGTTTTTCGAAAAATATGCGGTGAAAGTGGTAGTGTTGATGAAAAAGTATGTGATGATTGTAAAAACAAACTGGCAGAGCTGACCACCGGATACGATCCCGAAGACATCTTTAACGCCGAAGAAACTGGACTATTCTATAAATGTTTACCTGACATAACCATATCATTCAAAGGCGATGAATGTAATGGCGGAAAAAACAGCAAACTTCGCTTAACAGTACTGCTGGGAACAAATTGTACTGGGACTTACTGCATTCAATTTTGATTATTAATGTAAGGAAACATTTTTGTTACCTACCTAATTGTTTTTAAATAGAAAATACATACAGTAATTTGATAAAAAATGTGTTATCATTTATTAGTAGAAGTTGTTCGCTGTAACAAGATAAGTACGTAATGTTGAGGTGAATATAACTATTTTTTTACCTCTTTATAACGAATTTTAGACCAACCTAACCTCAACATAACAAACCTTAGTTCAACGAATTACTTGATACAACGAATATTTTCTTGTTCCCCTCCGATTTGTTATATCGAGGTTGCACTGTATAAAGTAGTGATGTTTTGAATTTTGCTATTCTATGCAGGTTTTCATACCATAGTAAAGACATACATGCAAATAAACAAAAATCTGTTCATATACACGCCAGGCAGCATTATTTCAAACATTGTTTGCAGAGAAGCCATGTGAACCTGTGAGTCATCGATAAATATAAAAGCTTATCCAGTTAATGGTAGTTTCAAGGGTGTTTAAACTTTAAAGCACTGCTTACAGTACAAATTCAGGAAGGGAAGAGAAGCTCCAAGAAAACTGAAAATACATGCAGGGCTGCTCCTCTGCCTTAACCTGTCCAGACAATATTTCCTTGATAGTTTCTCTGTGAATTAACAGCACAAATATCAAATTCCAGTGGACGAGGTCGCGGGTGCAGCTAATAAAGTTATGAAAAACTCTGCGAATTCAGGCATCGATCAAATACATTATATTACATGTTCCATTGCCCTGAGACCGAATATCGTGTTTAAAATTTGGAAGAAATATATGTCATAGGATGTTTCAATACAAGAAAAAATGAAATTGAAACTAAAATTTATCTCAACAATTTGAGCATCGAGTTCGTCAAACACCGAGCATGGTGGGTGAACGGTCAACGTTCTGGCCTCGGGAGGACGCGGGTTCGAATCCCTGTCCGGGCATCCAGATTTGGTTTCGCCAAATCACTCCAGGCGAATGCCGGGATACTTCCTTCAAAAAGTCCATGGTCGAATTCCTTCCCGTTCCTTGTCCCCAGTCCCATCCCGGCTCTAATGACCTTAGCCATCGACGAGGCGTAAAGCAATAAGTAAAAAAAAAAATCTGTAAGTTTGAGGCAAGGATATATCTTTTTCTTAAAAAAAAGTCCTTGATTATAAAGATATTTCAACCGTTAGGTTTACCTGTTTTAGGTCAGGCCTGTTATCTCTATTAATCTGTTGTCTAGGAACTTTAAATTTTTTAAATATCAACGGTATGCTCTTTTTAAAAACAAATACTGATTATACTTTAATCTAGTATTTGTTTAGTTTTGAGAAGCGGGCGCAGTAATCATATTATTAAAGTTCCTTTACTTTACCGTACAGTAATAAAGTACTCTTGATTCAGAGTGCATTTCATGCTAATGAACTGATTGGTTCTACCTACCACGTGCCAGATTTGGGTGCAGGATCTCCTTCGGATCACAACGTAACGCGAAATGAATTCAGCTAAACGGCGAAAGTTCCTAGGAGTGCTCTGTAGCCATACAATCTCGGTACCTGCTCATAATTACTCTTTTTCTAGGAGGTGTAGATCGCACAGAACGCTCTATATATCATATTGCAAAAATGATTTTCTCCAAATCACTCCAGGTGAATGCCAGGATGCTTCCTCCAAAAAGACGATGGCTGAATTCCTTGCTGCTCCTTGTCCCCAGTGCTTTCCCGCCTCTAATGACCTCGACGTCGACGAGGCGTAAAGCCACAAGAAAACATTATGCTCTGAGGTGTTCACGTCTGGCGATCTAGGGGGCTAAATCACGTGCTTGAATTGTTCAGAATGCTCCAAATTAGACAAGACACATTATCATCCTGAATCTTGCTATAGTTATCAGGTTAAGTGGTCACCAAGCAGCTGAGCATAATAATGTCCTGTCACGGATCGATTGAATTTTGTCAAAGGACCCAATCCATACCACGCACACACTATTCAGATATTATGACACTGCCACCAGCTGCCTGGCTGACAGTTGAATAGTCTCCTGGGATTTTTGTCACACCCGCATCCGATGATCAGCTTGTACAAACTGCAAACATGGTTCATTTAGCAAAGCTTCTTCCAGTCATCAAGGATACAGCGATCCCTGATAACCCACCGAAAACTATGGTGCGACTGAAGACAGCGGAGTCAGTTTCTGCCTCCAAGTCCAATCAATATAATGTCTAATGTCTACTGCACGGATCGAGCAGATATTTTCTACTTGACTATGGAGTCAGTTCAGGGTCTCACCTATTGGCAGGGACATATCTGTCACAGGTCCTGATCATTGCGCTGTCTATGAGATATTAACACTTCCGAGTGTGAGTGGTAACGATCATGCCTGGCATCCAGCGAGTTCGAAGCTCCGACAGCCATTTAGATTTCGATACCGGGATGGTTCCTTCAAAAGGCTATGGCCGAATTCCTTACAGTTCTTGTCTCCAGTCTTCTCCCACCTCCAATGACCTCAACGTCGACAAGACATAAAGCAATAACCAAAATCAAACAATATTTCTCTCAGTTGTTCCCCTCTATTTTTTTCACTGCAGCTATAAAGCAAAGTATATCTAATTTCTTACCCCACCTACCTGCCTTAAACAGCGGCTTGTTAGATACAGCTTGTACAACACAGATGGTTGCCTACTCAACTCCTCGCTTGCTGTTCCCGTAGGACACATTTCAACACGGCCATTTCTTTCCTGTACAGACTCCAAATAATTCTTCTGTCTTTACGCTTAATTTCTGATTCTTTAAGTATGTCGACATTTTATTTTTTATGGCTTTACGCCTCGTCGACGTAGAGATCATCAGAGGCGAGAAAATATTGGAGAAAGAATTCGGCTATTACCTTTTGAAGGAACCATCCCGGCGTTCATCTGGAGTGGAGAAACCATGGAAAACCCATATCTGGATGGCTGGATGGAGATTCGAACCCGCGTCCTTCCGAATGCCTAGTAATAAGTACGTCGAATAGTAAGCTCTACTTTATACTGCCAAAGGCTTGCTCTATGACAACAAAAACTATGTAAATGGTTTGTTATTTAAAGACTTTTTGATAGTGGTAGTACTGTTTTTAATTTCCCTTCTCGGTTCTCTATTGTCTCAAGTATAGTAATTGTTAGTATTCTTGATGCTTGAGAAACGAGGCTAATATCTATTTGCTCATATCTGTTAGCAGAAGTGTTTTATTTCCTGTTGGAGTTATTATGAATTTTTGATACTTTTCATAATAACTGATCAGCCCATGCCGAGACGGTTTTTTTAAAAGGCTATGGACGAATTTCTTACCGTTCTTGTCCCCCAGTCCTTTCTCAACTCTAGTTTTCTCAAAGTCGACGAGCCGCCAATCGCTAACATTTACCTCTTCGATAATTCCGTCCACTAGCATTAATGTGCGTCCCTCTGTTTAAAACACCTTAATATCAATCATATCCAAGTGGAATTTTTCCAGCTTATCTGTGTTATTCAATCTTCTCGCCTTTCTACCTCCGGCTCATGTAACGTATCTGTTTATTTTATTCCTGACGACTTTTTAACGAGCATCCCAAACCCTGAGATACGTTAGAGGACCATTCAACTACCAGAATATTTTAACCAAGCTTAAGTGGTAACAAGTTAGAGAATATCTGTTCTTCTTCATACCCTTGATTTCTTTCAAACAAAAAATTCTTAATGTATTTTACTTTATCCAGTTTTTTTTTTTTCTCCTGTGTTTCATCTTCGTCTTGATGTAGTTACTAATTCCAGCGTTAAGGGAGGCCACCAGTCCCCCCCCCCCGCCCCCATCTTACTAGCACGCCTTTGTCAAGCGATACGTCACTCTTAATACTGGGACAAGTTATCTGCAAGTCGTTGATCCTTGGAATAAATTAGAACTTTGCATTCCAAGCTTTGCAACAAAAATCCTGACAGTTACATGAAAACACTAAAAACTTTAGTTTATAACGTCAAACAGTTAAAATGTTTGGCATACCTGGTATTGGGCTTAAGCTGTTACTCGTATAGGTTGTTACTTTCCCTAGGAGATACAATTTGATGGTTCCCTTTACCCCCCACAGCGAGACAGTTTTCGAAACTGTTAATACATAACTGTGATGACGCATGTGCGCAGTTTAGTGTCGCAGATGAGAGATAGATAAGGGAGAGGCTGAAGCCTGTTGGCGGCCCATTCAGACTTACTCTTCCAAAAGACTCACCTGTACCATCAAGTTCAATTTCCCCAACCGTCCGATAAAAACACCATCAACAAAAGTATTTACTGCGGTGATATTTGGGATTTAATACAGGCCTCTGTTACACAAACTGGTGATTAGGAATTGTGCACCGGCACAATTGTAGTTTTAGGCAGCTTATTGTAGAAAACATGCACTCCCAGTGCCTAATAGCCTTATAGATGTTTGAAGATGTCTAAACTGATAGGTTCACTGTTTTACGCGGCCACCACTCAGCTTAATAAAGAGAAATTCTTATTATTAGCAGGTCTACAACAAAGTACCGAGGATAGTGGAACCGGTCAACTGGCCCGTCTGAGTTAACACTCTTATAACCCTCCCGCCCCCCCCCCTCCCCAACTACCCACCACCGCAGGAAGTAGACTCTTCGGAACTACCCGCCATTACAACGGGGTCGGTGAGCAAGGCGCGTTTCGCCACCCATTAAACTTGCCCGCGGGGCGGTGCGTGGAATGAGCGCCCGCCACGACCAGGCCGAAGTTCCTTCCAAAACCTGGCCGTACAGCTTAAGGGGGCATCCATAAATTACGTGAGGTGTTTTTCCGGATTTCAGCTCTACAGTCCAACAAAGATTTCCAAAACCTCACGTGAGATTTCCATTGCCCCCCCCCCCCTCTCTCTTGGTGAGATTTCGCCGAGCCCAACCCCCTATTTTACCTCACGTAATTTTTGGACGTCCCCTAAGCATCTCTGCTATACCACCCACCCAAGGCGGAAGCCGCAGCGACTGAGCAACAGCACTCCGACCAGCAGCACAAAGCCGCCAGCCGGTCACAAGGCCACGTGCTACGAGGCAAGCTGCTATTGTGAGTTCCCCCGCACACCAACCATCAGCAATTCTGCGTCTCTGAAGGGCCCGGCTTCCCACACACTCGTCCAAGCTTCGCAGAGCACCGTCGTAGTGCACGGCCGCCCCGAAGCGCTCCAATGGTGTCTTTGCCCCACCTGGGTCAGATGTTCGGACCCATGCACTACCAGTCCCCACATATTAGAGGACCTATTTTGTTAGCAAATGGCTCATACCGGCTGCAAGGGGAGCCGAATTTCCTTGATCACTGATCACCGGTCCCAGCGAGGATCAATGTGTACAGCCTAGAGATGATCCCGGCCGTTGATTACCGGTAACGTCCGTCGCCTCCCATCAGAGGGTCGCGTCATCTCCCTGCACCACAGGTCTTACCACCGTGATCGTTCGGTCTTGCTGCCCGGGCGTTGGTAATGAGTGCTACTGGCAGGAGGGTTGCACCACTCCATCCCATTATGACCCTGCTCTTCCGTAGACCAGGCTACCGGTCCGTTAGTTTGGTCCATACCGGAGGCAGGGAAAACCACTTCACCTGATCACCGACGCCAGCAGCAGCCACACCCGAGAACCGGAATACGAACCCACCTTCTAGCGGCAGACACCAGCTTACCGGTACCTTTGAGTGAAGTCGTTCTGCAGGGCACACACTCAACTCCCTGAATGCCGTCCGGCCTATAGTCAGAATAATCGAGACACCGACACAGTGTGCATTCCCGGCGGCAGGGTGCACCACATCCCTGTCTGTCACCGCCCAGTTTACCCTTCCGGTACCATCCGCAAGATACCAACAGCGTGGCCTAACGAGACTTCCTCACTAATTACTTGGTGCAGTCTCCTTGGCGTGGCAGCGCCGCGGACTCTCAATCCTCCTCACTGCAGGTGGACTTGCGGAACCTTTCTCGCCAATTACGTAGTTCAGTCTCAACGCCGAGCTCGGGAACCCGGTGTCGCCGATCCCGTATCAAGGCCCTAATGAAGGCCGAGACCCCCAAGAAGCTCATTGTGACCGAAGTCGCCTTGGTACTCTTGTTAGCAAAGCTACCTTCGCAACGTTGGAAGAGTTGCCGTCAGGGACACCTTCGTGAAACCCCTACTGCACATTTGAGACAGAAGGCCGACGCCCTTTGCCCAGGTTTCCCTGGAATTGGTTATTCAACCAGCTGTTTTACGGGTATCCGCCGTGCGGTCTCCCGGGGCTTCTTACGACTTGGGCATGGCCAGGTCCCGACACCTCAAATGACTGCCTCCCGCGGAATACCCTGTCCGTGGACATTGGGTTGCCAGTCCGTATCCGTCTCAATTGGCCCGAAGGCCTTTTGTCCTCTTGTTAGCAAGGCTTCTCTTGCAGCGTTTGAAGAGTCACCGCGGGATCACTGACGTGATTCCCGTACCACGCATTTAAGTGCAGTGGGCCGACGTCTGTTACCCAGGTTCCCCTGGGATTTGGTAGTCGACTGACTGCTTTACGGGATGGCGCCGCGCGGCCTGCCGGGCGCTGGTCTCGGATACTAGAGTAACGTACTCTCCGACACCTCAAACGACTGCTCCTCGCACCAACCCTAGCTCTGGGTCCCGGGAGCGCCAATCCTGAATCCAGGTCACTCCACGAAAGCGCCCACACCCGCTGGGGGTTTAGCAGGTCTGCAGGGAGAAAGTGTCACTGTCATGGACACCTGAATTTAATTTACATTATAGTCTCCTAGGAGCTCTAACAACGCTAACATATTTATTACACTTTTATTGGACCCTAAAAACGGGCTGACGTTCTATGTTGGAAGAATCCCATCATTTTCTCAGTATTGCGTAACACACACAAACACTCACCAAAAAGCGGGTTTATTTAATCCTCGGACTTTTCCAAAACGATTTAGATTTGTCCCAATTCCAGTTACGAAGGAACATGGGTCCTCGGTACTGACACCAATTGCAACTATCCATTCCTAACCCCCTAAACAGGCGTCTCTTACTTGTCCTACATCACCAAACGAATTAATAACTAACTCAAAAAGCAAGCTCCTTCACCTATCTTTACACCAAAATAATCAAATGTCTTACCCTGAAGTTTACTGCATTATTTTTAATTCATAATTTATCGATTAATCTCTACAGACCCTTAAGCTCCGGAATACTTATATGGTGCAAATAACATTGTCTCGTTATTACTCAACTTTTCTACCTTTCCGAAAAAATCCGATGATAAAAATTCCCATCCACCACCGGGACTCCAGCCCGTTACCCGCAGTAAGGTCCACAACACAAGGTCAACGACCTGAAACAACGGCACGGGTTTAAAAAGTCAGAATGTCAAATTTCATCGAAATTCACACTATGATGATTTTGTGTAATTCCTTGCAATAATCTTTTCCAGATTATAATGATCTTGTCGAAAAAAGTACGGTACTCAAAATTTTGGTGCAAACCCGCCAGTTTAAGGCTGGAAGTAGACAAAATTGAGAATATTAAATCAGATGAAATCAGTTAGGTATTAACCGCAGCGATTTTTGCTGCAGCGTTTGCTACAAAAGATTTGTTGTTATTCAAATTATCCTAATGATAAATAAGTCACAGACACCTCACAGACTCCAAGAGCAATAAAAACGATTTCAGGATTTCTAAAAGATGAGGGTGTCTTAGTCATGAAATCCAAAAATAGGACCAGTAAAGTACACTGATCAGCCAGAACATTATGAACAAATATCTAATATCGATAAAAACCCGTCCAGGCGATAGCAGCGTCACCTGACGAGCAATGACTGCTAGTCAGACACACGCACGGTGTATGTAGTATGAGTGAGCGTGCTATCCTTGTTTAGAATGGAGAAGGCGCGCGATCTATCTGAGTTTGACCGAGGGCAGATTGTGATTGCCCGGAGGCTCGGCACGAGCATTTTGGAAACTGCACCACTTGTCGGGTGTTCGAGGAGTGCTGTGGTGAGTGTCTTCAACAAGTGGCGAAACCATGTCCAGATGTCGAGGAGTTTGGCCGTCACCCCTCATTAAAGATGTTGGACGTCGTAGGCTGGGTAAACCGGTAAAACAAAGGCGGCGAACTGTGGCGGAACTAACATCAGACTTCAATGCTAGACAGAGTACAAGTGTGCCTGAGCACACAGTGAAACGAATACTCCTAACGATGGGCCTCCGCAACCGACGACCCATGCTTGTGCGAATGTTAACACCACGTCGGCAACTACGAGTGAAATGGGCACATTACCACCGTCACTGTACGTTGGCGCAGTGGTAGAGCGTTGCATGGTATGATGAATCCCGATACCTTCTTCATCATGTCGATGAGAGGGTGCAAATCCGTCGTTTTCCACGGAAACAAGTTCTTGACACCTGTACTGTCGGGCGGAGAAAAGCTAGCGGCAGCTCAATTACGTTCTAGGAAACAGTCATGTGGGCATCCAAGGGTCCAGCGAAGCTCGTGTAAGGCACCATGACGGCTAATATGTATCGCACACTGGTTGCAGACCACGTACACACCTTCATGATGACCATGTTTCCCAGCGGCAGTGGCATTTTTCAATAAGATTATGCGCCGTGTCAGAAGGCCATTAGTGTGATGGAGTGGTTCGAGGAACACAGCGGCGAGTTGCAATTGATGTGCTGGCCCCACCTCGTCAGATCTGAACCCGATCGAACACTTCTGGGATGTGATTGAACGTGGAGTCAGAGCTCTTCACCTTCCTCCCCGTAATTTACGGGAATTAGGAGACTCGTGTGTGCAGATGTGGTGCCAACTACCTCCTGCGACCTACGAAAGCCTTATTGCTTCCATGCCAAGAAGTGTCGCGGCGGTCGCTGTTATCCGTGTCAAAGGCGGACATACCGGCTATTAGGTAGGTAGTCATAATGTTCTGGCTGATGAGTTTACTTTTCTGTATATGGAACAGTACTGTGATTACTCTTTCTGCAGAAAAGATCATATTCTTCCAAAGATGTGATGTTATGGTACTGAAAATTCCTGTGATACTGTTAATTGCGTTTGCAGCTAGATCTTTCGGTTGAACATATGTCGACACAACTAATTATTTTTTTTAGTTTTACGGCTTGTCGAAGTTGAGATCATTTGGGCAGGCTATAATTAAGGACAAGGAAAGGATGGCAATCCGGCATTGTTCTTTTCAACGAAACATCCCAGCATTTCCCTGGAGTGACATCATGGCTGGGTGGAGACTTGAACCTGTGTCCTCCCGGGTGCCAGGCCCGCTCGGAGGCGGAACTTACCTGTCTAGCAACCGAAATGAGAGAAGTAATCCGTCAATGTGAATGATCCTCAAGTGCATTGCGCTAAAGAATTTGATGATAACGCTGTGTTTTTTAGGGCGAGAATGCGCAAGACAGTTGAACAGTTCACTAGCACCAAACGGAATTATCATTATTATTACTAGTGCGAAATGTAAATCAAAGATCTTCGTAGAGGTAGATGTGAGAGTGAGCTGAAAGGCTTGAGAGAATATCAACTACCCACATGCTATACATGGAGCAGCGTGTCGGCGAGTTACTATATCTACAAGGCAATTAAGAAATAAAACCAAAAAGAAGAAGAATTCGGCCTGTTTTTATGAAATTGACGTCTGTGTTACATCCGTAAGAAAAAATTGATTAATTATCTGTCAAATAATATTTATAAACTTACTAGGTACGTATGTAGCATCTTAATAAGGCGACTCTAACCTTCCACACAGCCGCGACTAGGAATACTAGTAAGGTGCCCACACCGAGTAAATACAACTTCGTGTCCTACACGCAGAATTGTAGTAACCAATGTTGGTTAGTGCGTAGATGTACTAAGACCCCATTGACGACATCACTAGTTTTTTTTTTTTTTCTTAGGACTATACTTATTGTCGACGTCAAGGTCATCGAGGCGGCAGAGGATGTTGGGCAAGGAAAAGAAAGGAATTCAGCCATGGTCTTTTGCAGGTATTTGACTGGAATGATGAGACGTTTTCTGTAGGTCCTGACCAGATGCCGTAGCGCAGTGTACCATATCACACAGTACTCTCTCCGAGACGCTTCAAGAGATGTCTGAGAAATACGTAATACTGACGTGTTTTCCTGATCCATAGCAACAAAAAATGTTATTCAAACACCGCCTTCACTATGAGTGCGTCATTCCATGTAAAGGGTGTAAAAGCCTACTAAAATTTTACAACGAGATACAGATAACATGGTAGTATCCTGCAACAGTAAAATAAATACATTAACCAAAATGATGTTCTATTACATTAACAGGTAAAATTTGGTTTAGCTATTCAGGTTTATAAGATATATGGTTTTCTTCTCTGTTTTCGAGTGAAAATATCTACTGAAAAAAATGTTAGTGGTTTATATTTATCATTTTATTTAATAGCTCTGTTAACCTAAAGATTTTTAAAAGTGTAATTTCTCGCATGTTTCCAAGTTTCACGACTGTAAATAAATGACATGCACGACTCAATAACAATCACTGCGAAGCACACTAAGTGAGGCCGAAAGCAACGCTTAGACCTTGCAACGGAAATATAATATGGGAATACTCGTACAGAAAGTAAGGTCAACATTATCGTATAACTTAATTCCTTTCAAGAGACAGAGTACACACCCCAGTGGCAATTTCTCTTCACACCAGCCTTTGCATTTTATGAATCTTTACTTTAAGTTCTTTTGTTGTTTCAGGTAAATTGTTAGACTTCTTGCCTAAAAAAGAATGTTTTTTTTCCCCTCTCCCTAATGCTTGAAATCTTGTGCTAATCAATGACCACAAGCGCGGTAATCTCGTAGAACAACCTGGCTCGTTACTTCTAAGTTTTACCAACACCCATCCCATCCAAACAACTCGGACTGAAAGAGAAAAAGGATATTCTGCAGTAGCCTCAACCAATCAGAGTAAGGGGCTGAGTGGCCAATCACGCAATAGCTTACCACAGGGAGACCAGCAAGTTTCTTTTCGGAAAGAAGGAAGTACTGTATGAATAAATTTATTTATAGACAGGTTGGAGTTACAATTAATAACAAATATAGCTTTTGTAAAATAATAATAATAAGAAAAAAACTTGACAATTTCACCAACTCACATCGACTCCCCTCTTCTTGTTCTCCCAAAAATAAAAAATCTTTCTTATGTAGCCACGCCCTTCGTCGACTGCAGCGAAGCGACGGCCAGGTTAAGAACTACGAACGTACACCTGTTGCCAGACCTTTGTGCATTAACAATAAGAGGAACGCATCTATTGAGAGTACCAAGTACGCTTGTGTAAAATACGTTGTCGGGGCTACAGAAAAGACATGCAATACAATACGAGACATGAAACACGACGTGTTTCGTTACAAAATAAAGTATAGTTACTAAAACTCGTATAACATGGCTCTGAATCAGAGAGGCTACTAAAATAACCGGACGGATTTTCATGGAACTCCAAGAGTCTCCGGATTAAAACTAGGTGCATTTTTATTTTGAAGGTGTGAAATGAAGAAACTAGAATCTGTGTGTTTGTAGACCGCGGTTCTTGATACTCTACTGAATGACTTTCCATCCACTGTTTAGTAAATCAATCTTTTAATTCAGCAATGTAGGGAAGCTGTTTCATTGCCTGCGGCCCACGTTGAAACTACTGGATAGATTATCATGGCATTTCGAATACTGTGCACCACAGGGTGAAATCAGTAGTAATTTATGTTAATACGACGTCAGGAAGTTTAGAAATAAAGGGGAAAAAAAGTATCTATGTTGCCTAACGCTAAAAGTGACTTATTCTTGCATTCGAAATGTTTAAAGTAATTGATTTTTTTTTCTGGTTGTACATTTTGTCAACGTCGATTTCATTAGAGACTGTAAAGTGCCGGGAGAAAGGAAAGGGAAGGAATTCGACCATTGCCTTTTGAAGGAAGCATCTCGGCATTCGCCTGGAGTGATTTTGAGAAACTATCAAAAATCCAAATCTGGATGTTCGGACCGGGATTCGAACCTGCTTCCTCCCGAATGAGAGGCCAGAACGTTATCACTCATCCACCACGCTCAGTAGCTGGATATAAAGAATACCAGTGTGCCAAGTGAATGTTTAATAAATAAATAAATATTTCTGTTCTGTGTTAAGCAACGAAAGGATCCCACACCAGCCCGTCCTATGAGCTTCACTGAGGGAAAAGGGGGGGGGGGGCAATATTGAAAGATAAAAAATGAAAAAGAAAATGCATCTGAGTTTAGACTCCAGGAGTAACTTCGGAGTTCCACGGATCGTAGGAACGGCCATAACATGCTGGCATGTAAATACGAAAGTTCGAACAACACTTTCATTAAGATGTTGACTTAAGAACTGGTTTTTTCTTCAATTAATATTAAAGAGGATGTTATATTTTAAGTAAATCGAAACTACTCATAATCATCGCTCATAACTCTATAATTGGAAAGCCAAGCGCAGGTTCTCCACCCTTCGGAAATAACGTGAAATGCTGTAACATTAACGGCTTTCTTAGCTATCTTTAATAAACATTCTGTTTTGAATAAACAGTTATAAGCGAGCGTGCACAAACTACGTGGCTCGGTCAAACGGGGGGGGGGGGGGGGGTTGGCTGGAAGGCTACGCTAGGCTACGCTAGGCTACGCTAGGCTACGTGGGGGGAGGAGGGGGGGGGGGGTTCCGAGCCAGGCCACGTAGCTTTCCTTTCATAACATTTGTCACAGTTAAAATGAGGAACAGAACTGCCAACAGCATGTGAATATTTATTTCCCTCAGTTAATTATCTCCGTATGTAATTTACAATTGTCTGACAAGAGAAAACAGTACAAAATGTCTTCTGGAATCAAAAGGGAAAAAAGCAACGTGCTACGTGGGGGAGAGGGGGGGGGGTAGAGGCAAAAGCCACGTAGGACTACGTGTGGGGGGAGGGGGGTTCACAGGGGGCCAAAATGGAGCTACGTGGTTTATGTACACTCCCTAACATCTACGATCGGTTTTCCTATCACGATCTCGCGTTATATAAACGTTTATTTTCTTGAATTGGCTCCTTCGGCTTGGGTTTAGCAATTTCCAATCTCTTGATATGGGACTAACTCCAAATTGTCCGCTTGCTCTGTAAAAACCTGAAAATCTCACTTCGAATTTAATGATCCTGTGATGATTTAAAATGACTTATGATGATACCTTGTGGTAATTGATACATTCGCTTGTCAAACACAGGAACTGCATTTATTTCACAGTTTATTCTATCACAATACATAGTATATCGGCACCAGACATGATCATTGTAGTATCGGACTGCCAACTATATTCAAGATTGCAAGGTTTGCACATAGAACAACAGTTTCTTCAGCACACATGTTCAACGTTCCTATTCAGTATAGTCTAGATCAGGGGTGGCCAACCCGCGGCCCGCCTTGAACATTTTTCCGGCCCGCGAGATTCATCACACTTTTACAAAATATATTTTATATTTCATTTTTAGTGTTGTATATTTCTTTACAATGTGCGTTTAGTATCATTATTAGAGGAAAGTGCCAAAAAGCGGACAGCCATTTGTTTTTTATTAACAATATATATAAATTAGTAAAAAAAAACCTGTTTTAAAAGCACGAAATATTTACTTCACTATGTTACGCACCTTTTACATTCTAATTTCAAAACTTATCTCCATAAATGATTACCAAATTTTTTTTAAAAAAACCTTACACTTTTGCGATTTGAAAAATAATTGCCTAAATCGGAACCCCCATAAAAGTTATGAAAATTACACTAAATTATAAAAATGAACTGAATCACAAAAAAAACATAATATAGTTTTAAGGCACAAATGTAATATGATCATAACAGTTTTTATTTTATTTTTTAATCAAATATATCCTATATATAGATTACAATATAAGAAGACAGAAAATACAAGGTAAATTAAATTGTTTAGTGGAAAAAGTCACAGATGTACACATCCTATTCAGCACAATTCACATGGGCCCAAAAATGAACATAAAACGCACATTACCCATAGTTCTCCTTCTGAATCTTCGGAAAACTTCTAGTCGCAGAACATGCACCAAGCGTCATTATCTTTGGATGGGGACACTCCAGGAAGAAACTGCAATTCCGATGATCCAGAGGATGCACTCATTTCATCCTCAGTGCTTGATCCTTTCACATTCATTTCAAAAGTAAGGCGCTTTTTCTCCTGCTCTTTCTCTTTTCTAGAAAGCCCTACTGCTGAACCATGCCTCCGTCCGCGGCTACTTTTGCATCCTCGATCATGATTACGTGTTTGCTGTTGAGTTTCCTTGACTTCTTTTAGCTTCCATCAATTGGGCTTTATAAGGCGTAGATGATATGATCATAGACATGCAGGCCTTTCGCCCTCTATTTGAAATATAGGCAGACTTGTAAGCATGAAAAAGAAGGGGTCCGGTTTAGGAAACTCACGGGGGTCCGCTTTGCGCAACCCTAGCTTGTATTTTGTTAACCCAATAGATTTTTAACCTAACGTTTCGACAAGACGGTTCAGTGATAAACATTTATCTAAAACCTTATCATTTAAGAGTGTATATCGGTTGGAAGGCTTACCTGCCAATTTCCGCGAGAAATTAAAAAAATATAGCACACTGTAAAAACTTGGTTCACTGACAAAACACGTAATGGTGATTTGGCGATCAACAATTAAAGTGAGCAACACGAGCTCTCTGTTACGGAGTGGTAGAAGCCAAAACTACTATTTACACTTGATTCCGCTAGAGTTCAGTACAATGCAGAGGCAGGAGACCGAGGATCCTCTTTAGGGGGAGGGGTCCGGAATAGGGCACTTTCCTCTATTATATTATCTATGTTCACATGTAAGAATAATGTTAAACACAATAATAACTCATGGTTCAATTTTTCACTCCAAATAAATGTCTTTAGTGGGATATATAATTTTATGTGCGGCCCGCGGAGTTATGATGCACTTCCAAAGTGGCCCGCAAGATCGATTGGGTTGGCCATGCCTGGTCTAGATCATGGGCGGCACATAACTAAATATTCGTACTAGGCGAAAAATTTTCGCACGACCGGCCACTCTCGAGTACGTGTTCTACCGACGACTTTTCACTTGTGTCCGCGCTTCTTCTGCCTCGGCCAATCACAACACTTCTTTTCCTCACTTATTGCCCTAGCCAACCAGTGTCTTTCTCTCTACCTCGCCTTTCAGCGACATTCCACTTTATGTTAGATGATGCACTCCTCATCTATTTGGGTGTGCAACGGTATCGTTACAATCCGTATGTTATTCTTATACTAAATTCTTTTTCAGTCACTGCACAGTATGCTCTCGTATATTTCCAAATCAATTAGTTTATTAAAAATTCCTTTAATTCGAACAAGTTTCATACTTCGATTTTTGGATACACATATTTATCTTCAGGAAACTAACAACACATAACTTTGACGCCATTAGGCTTATACTGATAATATTAACCCGCCAGTGTGGCTGCTCGTTGAGACGCCACCACGCTGGATCGTGGGGTTCGAGTCCTGGGCCTCGCCTACGCGCCGAACTGATTGTGGTTTTTAGACGGTCTCCAATATCTGCCTCATAGTCATAGGCTACACATTTCACAAACAAAAATACACTTATCGTAAAAAACATCAATTACACGAATCACACGATGGCAACACTTCAACTCCATCCATTGCTCTAAGAACTGAAAATCCCAGACTCTAACTACCCAGAGGAAACACTGAATAAATTATCTATTACGAGTCATGATGAGAATCAAATCATTGCGTGATCTGACTTGTCAATGAACAAATAATAATAATTCGAACCTCTCTCACTCCATCAAATCTGCTTCAGCTTATTCATTCATCCATCATAATAATCATGGAGCATCTCTGTATTCAAGAAACTATATCTCCTTTTCTTGACGATCTTTGTTCTTTAAACTTGACATAACATTATTAAACATAAAACTTCAAAAAATACTTTCTCGTTTATTTGCATATTCCGACATGTAATTTCACCTTTTGCTACTTTTTAATTAAACAAATTAAGTAAATTATGATTGGAGGTACGGTTCTTATTATTTCATATTTAAGCTGTGCCTATAATTTGCCATGAATCGTGTGTCAGATCAATAGTGCGAAGGTTTAACAGCTTGAACGTCAGATTAGGCAAAGGCCACGACATCTCTACGGCTCCTGTCGCTTCCGACAGGATTCGTGTAGGTAGAATTCTGCATTCTTGCTATAACCTCATATTAAGTATCCTTAAACATTCCAGATTCGAATCCAGCGCACTAAATTTCCAAGGCGGGCTTATTAACTACTGTGCTATCATTAAAATAAATAGACCTCATTGCTTGTACTCAGGGCTTATTTTATGGATTATAAAATAAAGTTTGCTAAAAATAGATTAATACAATTTAAAATAAAAATTATTAACGTATTTTATCCGAAACAATTTTCGCTGAAAATCCTTATTATGTGCCATAATCTAAAATATTTTT
Organism: Vandiemenella viatica; assembly: GCA_031002005.1. Taxonomy (NCBI): domain Eukaryota; kingdom Metazoa; phylum Arthropoda; class Insecta; order Orthoptera; family Morabidae; genus Vandiemenella; species Vandiemenella viatica. The sequence goes on along the minus strand of JARYHS010013630.1, from coordinate 141,964,588 downwards.
ATATTCTTAATTCGTTGAACTGGAAAACACTGAAATATCGAACGAGATAACCAATATTGGGAAGTGGATACACTCTGATAGATTGGATATTCAAAATAACTATCCCGTCCGGATATCCTGATTTTGGTTTTCCGTGATTTACCCAAATCTCTCCAGGTGAATGCTGGGATGCTTCCTTCAAAACGCCATGCCAGAATTCCTTCCGGTTCCCCAGTTCTTTTCCGTCTCTAATGACCTCGACGTCGACGAAAAATAGAACACTGAGCAACAGCAATTAAGCCCGAAGCATAATATAGATGATAATGTAAAGGTGCTGTGAAGATTTAATCAGAAACCCAGAATGATTAGACTCAATAATAAAAGAAAACTAAAATCATTTGGGAACTTATATGAAATGGACAACCATAGGCTAACTAAGAAAATAAAGAAAGACGAGGGTATTCTGAAAGATTTCTGATCCCGTAAGACATTGTATACAACAAAGAAGACCTCAGATCGCTGATTAACCCTGCAAATTTTTTAGGCTGGAGAAGTCAGTATACGTTGGCTCTGAGGCCCGGGAGAACTAGGAAAATAGCAATAGTTACTTAATTTCGGGCATAGATGATTATGAAACATTTATTTCTGGTTGAGGAAGTCAGACACTGGATCAAATTGTGTGAGATGTACTGAAAAATACACCCCAAACAATAAAAAAATATAAACAGAAATAGAGCGTTTATAGAATTATGTAGAAAAAATGTGTGATCGTAAAGCTACGTCCACACCAAAAGGAACACAGAGGAACAACAGAGGAACATGCTGTTGATGTTGCTAGTTCCAGCAACTTGTTCCCTCATGTTACCCAATGTTCCTCAATATTTCTCAATGTTTATGTCAACAGAAACACAAGTTCCTTGAAGTTGACTGTTTCCAGAAGTAGCGGTAAAGATGAAAGGAAACAAAGGAACATTGGTAAACATTATCGTGTTTAAAACTGTTGTTAGTTTGGTGTGGACAGCTTGTTTCGTGTTGCTGTTACCTCAGTTGTTGAACTCCCACAAAAATGTTCGAGCGATTTAATAAATTTAATTGAATTATATGGAAATGCAGAATGTTTGTAGAGTTCATGTGATTCAAGCTATATAAATCGGCAAAAGAAACACGATTCGTGGATGATGGTGCAGACGTAAGTGGCATATTTTTTCATAGAGAAAGAGAGAAAAAATTATTTGGAACTAAAAAAATCTGGTGCTGCAGCGTAGCTTACAAATATTTGGAATTTCTTGCGGATAGAAATCAAGTGCGTCATTGTTCAGAAAAAGGATGTAGTGATACACAAGTAAATTCAATTAACATTACCATAATTTTAATATTATTTAAATAACAGATTGCCACGGGACCATTCCTCCTGATAATAAAAATAGTTACCAAATTCCTGTGGAATAATTTTTGCTTCAGTGGACGAATTACGTCCTCGTTTCTGTAATGGGAATATTACCATACTGTGCCTGCGTTTACGTCTTTCCTCCAAATACCTGGTATTAATTCACCATTATCTTTGTCTTCACCATGTAAAGGGCGGCGTGTAGAATTTTCTTGATGGAAATTGTGTATACATATAGCTACAGTTACAATTTTTTCTACATTTTTAGGAGAGGGTAGTAATGGTTTTCTTAATACTCTGAATCGAGTTCACAGCATTCTCAGTACATTTTCTGGCCCTAGAAAACCTATAGTTAAATATTTTTTTCAATGATCCTTTTTCTTGGTATCCGGGATAAGGTTTCAACAGGTTAGGAGATAATGGAAAAGCATCATCGCCCAAAAATACATAAGGCATTGATTCCGTTCGACCAGGAAGAGGACAATCAGGTGGTAAATTAAGTTGATACTTCATCAGCATCTTCCTGAAACGTGTATTTGCAAATACACCTCCATCATCCATATCCATACACTAATACACAAAATGCACAGGAATTTTCACCAGTGTATGCACACTATAGACCCCCCCCCCCCTCCTCTCGTCTTCATTGTCATGTAAACGTTATCGTACTTCATTCCCTCCTTCAATGACATTTGTACAAGTAAAGAAAAGCCACAAAACGCTCAACATGCATCTACCAGTCCACATAATATTAATTACGAAGATATGGCAAATGATTTTTTGTACTGTTAAAACGAAATGTATTTCAGCATTTTTACAATTTTCATGTACCATTGGTATTTTTTAGAAGGAAAATACAATTAAAATTACAAAATAATTCATGAATCAGAATCAGTTATTAACAGTTACAATTGATTTTACCTGTGATTCTTGGCTGTCCGGCTGGCGCAGCGTCATATTTCTTGTGGTCTGTTCTGCCCTGGAAGAAGACCGCAGAATGATTTTCGAAACGTCGGCTACAAGAAATATGACGCGGCGCCACCCGGACAACCAAGAATCAACTGACTTTGGCCTGGGAAGCATACGATCACATTTGAATTTACCCGTATTTGATCATGGAGAACTGAAATAATCGCATCACAAACTTCTGGCGCAATTTTGGATGAAGATTGTTTCGAGATTCGAAATAAGTACAGCAAATATGTTTAGGAATCTCCAGTAGCTAGAAATATTAAAGTCAACAGCAAACGTTCCATTGGAGATATTGCGGCCCTGTAGTTTGTATTTTGTTTTCGAATACTGTTCAGTTTTAGAAAGTAACCATTCTAAATCAGTGCTGCTCATTCGAATAAAGTTTTTGATGTGTCCGTCCTCAATATGTGCTGATAACAGATCGTATTTAAAAAAAAAAAAAAAAAAAAAAAAAATCCATGAGGCGTTCAACTCCATGTTAATTTCTCCCCAAAAGATTTGATCTCGTCCAGCATTTGCGGTTTCTTTTTTTCTTTTGATTCGAAATAATATAAATTGCAGCAGGTGCTGACGAAACCTCACTGTCGCACCGCAACATATCATTGTATACTAACTGAATTATAATCGTAACAGAATGTTTTTATTTCGCACAGAAAAATAAATATTGTTGCTCTTGGTGTAGACGGGTAACAACTGTAAACAGTAACACAAGTAAACTGTTCCTAAATTAGGTTTTTTTGGTGTGGACAGAATGTTTATGAAAGTTGCGATCTGTTTCTGTTTCTAGAAACAGACCGCAACAGTTTAGCAACAAGAATTTCCTCTGTGTTCCTCTGGTGTGGACGCGCCTTAAGTTTTCCCGGCGTAACTGTTGCTGGAAGATTTCTCGGGCGTGCAGCCGGGTAAATTGATCGCAAATGTACGAATTTTCGATGGCGTAACCCTTTTTTTAGGTAAAGAGCCGTGGTACACTGACCGCGGCGGCAACTTGAAAGGACGGAAAATTCATTGTTCTGTGACAGAGCAGCCTTAAGGGGCCCACAGACGATCAACTTGGTTGACAACCTTGTTGTCAACTTGGTTGTCAGCGTTTGCCACAGACGAAACTAAATGTTGGCGACCAAGTTGTAAACATCACATTCGAGTATGTGTCATCATTGGGTTTTATTTGTTGGGTGTTTTCTATTGCTGAGTTTTATTATTTTGTATTACTGTTTTTAAGTATTTTTGTTATATTACAGCTTTAATATTGAAAAAAAGGGTGAGGGAGCATTCCAGCGTTTAGTTTTAAGAGAGTTGCGTGACGATAATGTGTCTCCTGCTTGTCATAAAAGCACGATATTTAAACCGCGTTCGGAATTCTAATTCCAGTTTATTGAGCGAACAACATGTCACAGCAACTGACGATGTCCAAAACTTTTTAAGAACGGGAAGTAAAATTTTGAATGAATTCGATAAAGTGCGACAATTTATTGAAAATGATACGAACATGAGAATTGTATTAATGTGAATAAACGCCGACATCAAGATCATGAGGCAGGAAAGAACTGAAGGCAAGGAACGGGAAGGAATTTGGCCGCCTTTTGAAGGAACCATTCATTCATTCACTTGGAGTTATTTGCAGAAACCATGGAAAACCCTAATTTGGATGGGCGGATGGAGATTCAAACCCGCGTCTTCTCTTATGAGAGGATAGTAGGTCACCGCTCACCCAACCCGAGCGGTCAGCTGTTCGAAACCCTGATGTATTTAGCTAGTGGGTGGAGCGTCGAGGTTTTAAAATTTCTCAGCTCTATATCGCCACACCCTATCATTAAGACTTGTAGTGTAACGTAGGAATTCCAGTGATCTGAAGTACTATTAACTTCGGCCCCGGCTCTAGTTCTTTAGCTCAGTTTCACGTTTTTCAATTCCCTCCGGTAACAAGTTCTAAAATTTCTGACTGTATTCTTATAACTGTCAATATACGTATTTAGCTCAATTTGTTGACAAAGAACTAAATAGTTTTGGTCACTCATTCTTCTTTTTGTTGTGATCCTAAAAAATTTCCTATTTCAATTCCACAGCTTCGGCAGTTCTTTTAAAGTATTGGAAAATTCACCCAAATTTGAATGTTCGGTACACTTTCCATATTCAATAAATAGTAATTGACCTAAAAAAATGATAATATAAATATCAACTGATCAAATGAAAACGTAGTCACCAAAAACAATAACATAGAACAGCTGCAAGTTTACAACTGATGTTGAAAACATTGTCGTCAACTTCCCCACAGACGCTACAACAAGGTCTCCAACATTAGACTCCGCCCACCAAATATCAAAACTGTTTTGATCTTACTTCAACCAAAACCTCAACCTGAATCTCAACCACCAACATGCCCACAGACGTTCAACTTAGTCATCAACACGGCAAGTTGACGACAAGGTTGACAACCAAGTTGATCGTCTGTGGGCCCCTTTAAAACAAAGCTCTATTCACGAAATGGAATTCATTCCGTCATTGTTAGCGGGAACTCCCGATATTCTTGGATTTATAAATTTTTCCATTTGTTGTTCGCATTCTTGCAGCTGCTTTCGAGTGATTAGCCCACTTTTGTTTTAATATCTGCTTTTGTGCTGAACGAGTTTAAATATTTATTACTGGAAACGAAGAATCTATCGTTATCAAATATCTCGGGCGTTCCTCATCCTTTGTCAATCCGAGGACCAGTAACATGTCAAAAAAATTCGGATCATTAACTTATATGGGCTTTATTTCTTACTTCTGTATATATTATGAACTAAACCTATCAATTGTTATTAGCATATACCGCCGTTTCTCAAGACATATACCTACAGTAAAGTACTCATAAAACGTCGCGATCCGAAAACGTATTTAGGGAATAAGCTGTTAAGGAGCCATATCCTGAAATTACATGATTTTTGATGGTAGTTGAAATATCAGTTGTTTTTAGAAAGTTTGGATTACTAGCTTATTCTCGCTTATAGTCTTATACAGGACGAGACGATATCCTTTTTTTTTTTTTTTTTTTTTTTTTTTTTTTTTTTTTTTTTTTTTGTATTTCACTAATATTTTTTAGTATGATGCCTTTGAGACTCAAATTTTAAAAATTCTGCCTTCGGATAACTTGAACCATCTTCACATACCATAGATTGGAAACGCTGAAATATATTATAATGTTAACTTATTTCTTTCTGGCTCATTATTGTTTTTGTTAGCGCTTAATCCACAATATAAAATAATGAATATTTTGGCCACGCCTTGTCTCTCACATCAAATAAATTAAGATGAATGAATTTGGTATCGTTCGGAAGGGCATGACTTGAATTTATGCCTTTGGTAATTTCAACTGTCTCTTGGTTTTCTCAGTTATTTGAAATGTGTTTAAATTTTTCGCCAAGGAAGACTATTTTTTTCCTTCTTTAAATGAACTTATGATTTACTTTATGGATGTATATTGCTGTTATTGACAAAATTAACATTGAATAATAACTTTATTTAAATTATAATAGCAATGTTTGTAACATTTTGGTTGGGAAACAGCGCTAATTGTTATAAAAACAATCTACCGTGTTCATGGTATCGAATCGTGTTTATCTATTTCCCACAAAATTCTTGTAAAAGTAAGCAAAGTCTCGTGCTTGTTTAGTGACAAAAAGATATGAGATCTTGTTCTGAGCTAAATCTACACTTTGCAATGTGTAGTCACTTTATTTCATGAAATAGAATTGTTTGTCTTGATTTTATAGATCATTTATTTAGAATAATCCAAAATTCTTGTGACTTGGCCATTATGCGTTCTATGTTTTAGTAAATCTAAATAAATCTGTTGCTTTATCAATTTCTCAACTATGCAAAATGTGTAATAGCATAATCACCAGACTTTTGTTTAATCTAAATAAACGATCTATAACTCCAAGACAAACAACTTTGAATCAAAAAGTGAAGTGAATGCACATTGCAGCACAGATTTTGTTCAGAGCAAGATGTCATACTTTTGGCTCTTGGAACAAACACCAGACTTTGCCTACTTTTATAAGACTTGTTTTTGTAGGAGCTCATTTCATTTTGTAAGTTGACCTCTTATTCTGAGTCGTCGCTCAAATGTAAAGATTCCATTTGAAAATCGGTAAATATAGGTCATTTCAGAATTCAAGACTTCAATATACATTACCAATAATGCCTCCACACTCTGCAAACAATCGGCGTTCGTCATGGTTAAAGCAATGCCGACTGCTCCAGATTTTACAACCACCATAAGAAAATAACGAGTAACTTCCAAACTAAAAATAGGAATAAAGTAAATTTTAAGGTGTTAGTAACACATACTGGTCTGTATACATAAAAGAAATTTCAGACATATAGCCTTATCCAGAGCAAAGCAATTAACTAGCAAATATGCGCCAAAATTTTTCACGATTTCGGTTTGCTAATTAATAAACATTTAGAAAATCATCAGTATTACACTTACTTATCATCTGGGGATGAAACCATATGTGTGTACCAAATTTAACCGTTTTCTAGTACCACGGGAAATACAGTGGTATTTTGATGTTGAGTCGTAGTCGAGCGAGTTTATATATATATATACACAGGTGGGCACAGTTAATCCAAACGTTAACTTCGTTAATCATTATTCCGCTACTTAAAAAGTTAACTTCGATAATCGTTTAAAGCGTTAAATATTTATAAATTTAACGCAAGTTAAAGTTATCCGTTAAAAGTTAACTAGTCAAAAGTTGCACTGATGTATTAGTATTATAGTAAGGTAGGTATAACTGCTCTCTATCTCAAGGTTTTATGTACCATGATGCAAGTGTGGATTTATTTATAAAAATTAACAAATTGTGGTTACGCCATCGCCACAACAACGAAGTGGTATTCCTGTCTGTTTTTATCTTTGTTGAGACTGTGATCAACATAACACTTGCAAATTGTCTTACAAGAGACAATTAAGGTACTCATGACTTTATAAAAAAAAAAAGTAGTAAAAACCTGAATATGTGAAAACTGCGACCAGTGAAATTTGGGGCAAACCTGAAATCTACGACCAATGCCTGTTACGGTTACCTTTGTGCCACGGCCACCTGTGACCTAAAGGCCCCTTTAGACGACCCGGCCTGGTTTCACTAAATCATGACGCTTTTTAGTTTATTTACGTTTGCAGAATTCACAATATAAAATAGTCAGCCGCCGCCGGCTGAAAATGCTCGGCGCGCCGCCGCCAAGATTTGCAGACGGCACCCACTACTACACCGAACATACGACTATACGAGTGGTGGCGTGGCGCACAGTTCAAACAAACGAAAAGACGTCAACAACCTATGTAACGGACTAAAGTTAACGGAAGTCCAATTTAACGGAAGTTAAGAAGACCGTTAATGATTTTTTAGGTTAACTTAAAAGTTAAATTTTCGCAATTTTTTTAACTTCGTTAATTAACGATTAACGGATTAACTGTTTGTGCCCAGCTGTATATATATATATATATATATATATACACTAACTTCCAAAGTAAAGAGAAGAACGAAGTAAAATTTAACACATTTTTTTGAATTACACTAAGTTCCAAAGTAAGGAGAGGAAAGAAGTAAAATTCAATATATTAGTTAAACTTTGTAAACTCCGTCTGTAATGAAAATCTGAACCATATAAAGTTATTGTGGTAAAAAACGCTTTCACGTAGATACGCGAAAATGTACGAGTTTTACACTTTCCTACAATCTGGGGCTAAAACGTTATCTTCGTACCAAATTTCAGCATTCTACAACTATGGAATTACGTTAGAGCTTTGATAATCATGTCAATATATAGCGAAATATGTGAAATTTTCATAGTAATAATATCCAAATAAAGAAGATGAACGAAACAAAATTTGGTATGTTTGCTAAGGTCGCTGGTATTTATGTATAACAGAAGTTTGAGATATGTAGCATCAATAAGACCAAAGAAATAGGCTATTTGATAATATTAAAAAAATATTATAAATTGAACTCATTCTCATAGATTAATGCTTCAGGAAGCTAATTTTTTAAATTTTGAAAAGAAAAGGGGATTATTTTTAATAAAAAAGCGAAATAAAAATTATACTTTTCTTACCTCTGGTCACGTGACAGAAAACGCTCTAGGATTTGTGGTCGCTTGAGTGACGTCACACGTCTTTAAACGCTGCGGCTAGGAATGGAGCGTTTCCTGTTATCCAAGTTTTCAACTATTTTATTGTTTGTTGCTGGTCATTTCTTGTTATTAATGAAATTTCATTTTGAATACAAAATCGAGAACATTATGTAAAAGCCTACAGCGGAAAAATAACGAAAATAGACGCCTTATTTGTGGGGCTGGCTATTGAAAAAAAAAACTGACTTTTATTTTACTGAGCTTAAAAATGTAACAGCTTCTATTTGAGACTCATTTATATTTAAATTGAAAGTTAGAGATTGATTGTTTTGCGTTAGCAAACCATACGTCGAAAAATTCTGTACGCGAAATTTGTACAGTCATGCTGAAAATTAAGAAAAGTTGTAAGGTATCGCAAATATGCGCAAACAAATTAAGGTATTTCTTGTAGCTAATAAGCAGCTCTTTCAAATAAATATAGTAAGAGATCGGTATAATGTGGTATAATGAACTAAAACTCAACATGAAATTGGCTCAGTAGTTTTTTTTTTTTTTTTAATTAAAAATAATCTCGTTCTGTTTTAATGATGCTATTGTATCACGGAAAAATCATGCGTAAACTTACCTTGAAGCTCGCCAAAAGCAATAGCAACACACAAATCACTACTAATACGCAGAAATACAGCGTAATCATCGACCAAACTCAATGGATTATCGCGGCCGACTGAAGCGCTTGTTCGGTGGATCACAGGAAGCCCATTGTTCAAACTATTTTTTCTATTGTTAGGCGTGAATTCGTTGAAAATAAACCTTTGTTCCGAGTAGTATTGTTAATCTACTTTGAATATAAATAACTATTTTGCCTGCGTAGACAATTATCAAAACTGACTTTTGTCCCTCTAGATTTAGAAAATATCACACTGTGCGGCGTCCTCCCGGATGCGAGGCCAGTGCGTTAACCGCTCACTCACCACGCTCGGAACAACTGGATGTTGTGGGCCATTTTTCTTAATTGCAGATTAAAGAATATGGATAAATAATATTTTTTGTCAATAAAATTGAATTTGTTTATTTATTCATTTACCTACCTCGTTTCACTTCATCTCACATGAAGAAACTGTGAAGTGTTTACTACTAACGTAAAGAGAAGCAATTAAGAAGTAGTGTCAGGATAGCTGCGTGATTGAAGAGTGGTAATGGAATTCAAAACGTCCTACGTTCGAAGAACCTTGGTTGGGATAATATTTTTTGTGTGAATTTTTTTTCGGTATTTGTTTGCTATTTTTGCACGAAGAATTCATAATAGTTGCTAAGCGTCATGCAAGTGTTTGAAACAAATTGTTACCATACATGAAAAGTTTTAATTTTTAAACTTACCAGAGATAGAATATCATGAAAAAAATACAGGTGCACGGCCGTGAACAATGGAATTTATTTTAGAAGTGATATCACATGTAGACATTTCATGCTAATCTTGCAACAGTTCCGGAACCCTTTGTGTCCTTTTCGTTGGAATTTTTACGTGACGATACAACTGTAGGTTACCTTCCTGACATAACTGCGTCTATTAGGCAAAATTTTTCTTTTAATGTGCAAGTCATTTTTATTTAAAAAAAAAAAAAAAAAAAAAAAAACTTTTTTCGGTGTGCAAGTAACGTCCAATTTCCTTTTTGAAATCTTCTTTCGTTGTTTCAAATGGTTGTAATTCGCTTGTTATCCAAAAATTTGTGAAGCCTTCAGAAAAAAGAAAAGAAAAATTAAATTGATTTTCTGGTGGATTTTCGGGAAAAAATTATTATGCAATGCAACCAACAGCAACTAGTATCCAAAGAAAATGACAAAAGAAAACCAAGTGAAAATATTACGAAGCGAGGATCGAACCTCAGGACCAACCCTAATAATTCTCGTCTTAAACAACGTATTACATTTACTCTACGAAATTGCGGTGTAAATGACATTCACAGAAAATCGTAAGTGACTTTTTTGCAATATCAAATTGAAGTTGTTACATTTTTAAGCTCCACAGAATAAAACTCAGTGGTTGTTTCTATAGGTAGGCCCACAAATAAGGCGTCTACTTTCATTATTTTTCCGCGGTAGGCTTTTCCAAATTGTTTTCGATTTTATATTCAAAACGAACCTTCATTAATAACAAGAAATAACCAGCAACAAACAATAAAAAATAGTTGAAAACTTGGGTACAGTAATAGGAAACGCTCCATTCCCAGCGGCAGCGTTTACAGACGGGTGACGTCACGACTGCCGTTGCACGCACCAGGCAGCAAGAGTGTTTTGGCGGGCTTTTAAATTCTTTAAATTTTAACTTTAAATATTTCGCAAAATAATGCACTTTTGTCAAAAAAATCTCTTCACTCGGTGAATAAGGTGTACCAATAAACAATTTAAAACCATTTTCAAGAAGTAGTCAAATACCCTATTGAGGTACTAATAAGACCCTAATCGCTTCGAGGAAAGTGTAAACAGTGCAACCGTTGACTCGATTTGGGAGATGCACAGTTTCGGTACATGTTTAGCATACAGCTTAAGTTGTTTATTGTGCTGCTAAAGTCACCTGATTTTCCAGAATCGGCATAATTGTGGTTTCTGGCCACAATAGTTTTTTTTATTTTAAAAGAAGCAGCCTATCGCATTTAAACTATTTCTATATCCAATTACCTAACCAGATCAGGAAATATCACACGATACGATATAGTTGGAGTTATTTTTTCTGTTTTTTTTTTAACTGCTTTATGTCTCTCAATAGCGAGGTCTTTAGAGACAGGAAAGGATGGGGGCAAGGAATGGGAAGGTATTCGGCCATGGCCTTTTTAAGGAAACATCCCGGCATTTGCCTGGAGTGATTTGGGAAACCCTGGAAAACCCAAATCTGGATGCCCGGACGGGGATTCGAACCGCCGTCCTCCCGAATGCGAGGCCAGAACGCTATCCGTTACACCACCACGCTCGGTTTCTGCCTTTTAGGGTTTCTGAAATTGTAGTATTGAAATAACCGCGAATTTCGATAGTAAATAATTTTTTTGTCTGTATAAGAAGCAGGGAACGGTGTTTGAGTCATTAATGACTTTGGATGATTAGAAAATTTCCGAGCTGTTTAAAATAAATTCTATGGTTTGCATCAATCTCGAAACACGTAACTATTTAATAGTCACCTAGTAACTGCGTATTGTTTGTTATTTTATTAATTAGCCACTACCTGAATCATAAGGTTTACAAATCTTTGTTTTGGACGATCAACGCACATTTTGTACCTATAAAAGGTTGTGTAAAATAAATAGTAGTGGGTGTCTTCTATATTGTTTAGTCAGGCCATAACAAAACAAGGAGAGTAACATTATACAAGGCACCTTATTTAGAAAGGATTTTTTACTGGCTGAACACGGTGATATGGACTGTCATGGCGAAGTTCCGCTGACGGTGTAGTCATCCATGTTTGTTACATTAATATTTACCTGGCTACATATTGGAGTTGAAATGTATGTATTTTGAGGTGGAATCGATGAGCTCAACACCGTCTGGGGCGGAATACAGGAAAAGAGCTAAAGATAAAACTGAACAAGAAAATCAATGTGCTGCTAAGATGAGGAGATGGCTTCACGGAGCAGGCGTGCCAACGCTACGATTTCAGGTAGTACGAGTACGTCTTGTAATCTGGACATCCATGATAATTCGGCTACCATCGCTGAACCGTCTGACTTCCAAGACTCAGATGATTGTAAACCGGGGGTCCCCAAACTTTTTACCCCGTCGACCCCTTGATACGATATTTGCCTTCTTATCGACCCCCACAAGTATTTAATATAAAAATTAAATAATTTTTGGTATTTCTGATGCTAAGCAATAAGGAGGCCTGCATAATAACTCAACAAAATAATTTATAAAATCCACGCAATAACATTAACAGAAAAACGAAATTCTTTCCACTATTATCATAATCTCAAAAAATAGGAACAAAACTATGGATAGATGGAATAAATATCAAATAAATACCTGCCAAAAAGAACAGTCGGTTGTTGTTCTGTTTTAACTAGTCACATAGCGATGTACCCATCTTCCTAAGGCACTCTTTCGATGAGCCTCTGCAACTATCGCCTCTTGACAACCACCTTACCTCAGTGAGCAAAAGTAATTGGTTTAAAGTTTCATCATTTACTGCACATGACTTCGAAACAGAAGAGAACTGAGAGGATGGGCTTTACTTTTATTTACTGACCTGACTTTTAGTAAAACATTCCTATTTTTTCCTGTACAGTTTAAATGATCTTCTTTACTATTAATCGACCCTCCTGTATTAATCAACCCCCTGAGACCTCTTATCGACCCGAAGGGGTCGGTATCGACCACTTTGGGGACCCCTGTTGTAAACAGTCACTTTCGTCGGTTATATGCCAGCGGCAAGATGACGTTAAGCCAGCAACTAGTGAGTTGCTACAGTCGGATAACCAACAAGAAGGCGTAGATATTATGGAACCAGGTACTTGGCCAGATCCAGAAAAATGACAGACCAATGAAGGTCATTCTTCATCATTCAAGCTGTCTTAATAAATGAAAAACATGTTCACTGAGCGGGATGGTAGGCATTTGACATCTTCATTGTGGTTTAGAATAACGAAAATGTTAAAAGAATCTGGATTGCTTATCCTAAGACGAAAAATGCAATTTTCTGTACTGCCTGCAACTTATTTTCCATTTCTTCTAAATGCGTATTGTTGGTCTCATTAATTGGAAAAAGGCAACAGAAATATTAGCTGATCACGAAGCATCACAAATGCACAAAGAATGTTTCATAACGTGGAAAACCCGTTTGCGGCAAATGAAATCGAGTCAGGGCATCGATCGCGATATTGAGCGACTAATTCACTCAGAGAAAGAAAAATGGAAACAGGGTCAACATGTAATAATAGACGCTATAATGTATCTTGCCACAAACTTTCTTTTCTAGGTTCTAGAGAAACCCCGAGTGACCTCGCTACTGATTTTCTTCAGCCTAGTCAAGGAAACTTTCTTAATTTGACAAATTTGCTCGCCAAACATAATCCTACTCTCAAATACGAATTAGACCATCTAAAAAAAAAATGACAAGTATCTTACTTGTCTAAAACGATACAAAATGAAATTATTGATATACTGGCTAAAGCAGTTCGTAATAGCGTTTTGAACGACATCAAGGAAACCAAGTATTTCACCATCGTGTTCGACTGTACTCCAGATGTATCACACAGAGAACAAATGAGCCAGGTGATTCGATATGTAAAAATAACAGGAACCGAATGTGAAATAAAGGAGAGCTTTATTGATTTCATAGAGAGTGGAAGAAAGACTGGAGAGCATATCACACAGCGAATTCTAGAAAAATTAGTACTGGATGGTTTGGATGTGCAAAAATGTCGAGGACAATCCTACGACAATGGATCAAATATGACTGGCATATACAAAGGAGTCCAAGCCGGGGTTAGGGAAATAAATGAGTTGGCAGATTTTGTACCATGTTTGGCACATCCTTTGAATCTTGTAGGTATGTATCCAGAGTCATCATGTTCTGAAACAGTTAGTCTATTTGGACTTGTACAAAAACTTTATTGCTTCTTCGTTGGTTCCACTACACGGTGGGAAATAATGAGAAAATGTACTAAAACCAACATTAAAGTCGGCCAAACACCTTGCTGTTACAGCCCTATTGAATAATTTACTTGAAGTTGTCGAAGCACTGGAGGAAATTGAAGAATCTTCTCTGGCTGCAGAATCTAAGTATGAATACGCTCATCTCTTACATGATGTATTGGATTTTAAATTTATCCTTAAATTAACACTTAGGGCTAACTTTCTTCGAGAAATTAATAGAGTAAACATGGAAATACAAAAGGAGGACATAATCCTTTCGCGTTCTGTGTTACTAATGAAAAGGCTTATTAAGATATTGCAAGAAATGAGATTAAAGCCGATAGAATATTGGGTCAAAAAAGCTACACCTGTAGCACAAAAATTGGGAATCGTTCCATTACTCAAAAGTAAACGAATTTCCAAACGAAAGAGGCAACACGACGAAATCTGCGAGGACGAATCAAGAGCATTAGACCCCACACATCTGTTTTCCAAATATAAGTTGTATTTGACAGAGTTTTAACAGAATTAGGAATAAGGGTAGAAAGTGCAATAAAACTAAATGAAAACTTCGACTTCCTTGGTGGCCAAACATTAGTAAATATGTCCACAGAAGATCTCCAAAATTGGAGCCGTTCTAGCAAGCAGATACTCCAAGGACTTAAACGCAATTAATTTCTGCCAAGAACTTGCCGTGTTTAAACAAGATCCATTTTTAATTGGAATCGATGAAACAACTAGTCCATTCCAATTGTTGCAACACATGTGTAAAAATGAGTTTCCTAATATTTGTGTAGCTCTGAGTATATACTGCACGTTACCAACGACGTCCGCAAGCTGCGAGCGGAGTTTTAGTAAACTAAAAATCATAAAAACGTACCTGCGATCAACAATGAGAGAGGAACGTCTTTCTAGCCTCGCGATCTTATCAATCGAAAATAGAACAGCTTATGAGACGAATTTTGATGAAGTTTTAGACTCTTTCGCGGAAATAAAAGCTCGACGAGTGAAGTTGTAGGAACATTTTGCTAGGGCCTAAGGACTGCAATTGTGAGTACAGTCTGGCTCGTGCATTATGTATTCTGATCGTGCTTATTATATATAATGCAAGCAATACACTAACTCATTTCCTGTTATGTCTTTTTTATCACGTTAGTTTAATAGTACCCAACTGCAACTGAGTGTGGTGTTTTCTTCAGAAGGGTGGGGGGGGGGGGGGGGTGCAAGCGTGAAGTTTTTGCCCCGGTTCGGAAAAATCCTAGATCCGCCACTGCTTATGACTGTAAAGAAAAATTTGAATTTTTACGTAAATCTTATTCTTTTCTGCACCACCTATCGTACAGGATAGCAGATATGTATGTTTTGTGAACAAATCAAAGATCTCACTTAACACAGCTTAATACAGCAGCTCTCGTTGTATCTTTTCTTTTTCAGTAGGATATTCGGCATGACATCATACCGCCCACCGGAGTACAGTATAGTTTCCCCTCTACTATCACCCTCAAGTTCTCCTCGAACAATATTGAAGATATCTGGAAAAATGGTGTTTTATTACAGCGAGAATTATTTCGTATCATCGTCTTTAACGCTACTTCCGCTCCCTCCCCCTCCCCCCTCCCCCACCATCCCTTACTCCACTCCGTTAATCTCAGTTACATGTACAGAATTAAAGAAGTACAGTAATCAAAACAAAGGTGCTGAAATGGCAAATACAATCTCCCTCTTGCATATAATGGCAATAGCAGTACTATTCTTTGAGGATATTATTTATTTCTTGCTGTTTCGATACTAAGCATTGCTCATTCCATGTGGCTTCAATTGACATGTTGTACACCTGTTTTTGTTTGCTTGGTCAATGTCGTATAAACCTTGTAAGTTTATCTCCGGCGCCACCACCTCAAGTCCCATCAACTCGCCTGTTTATCTTTCCCAGCCTGGAAATTACTGTTTTAAGATGCTGTGGGGACTTGGGACTTGACTTTTCCCCACTCCTGTTAATTGCAGTATATTGCCTCTTTGGACACAGCTACAAACTCATTGAAATTTCGAACAGTAAATTTGATAAATTACTTTAATATAATGACCAAAAAGACATGAAATAGGATATGCACGTAAGCCAAGTTATAGAGAAGATAACTACTACAACCTACTTCAAAAGACGAATTCTTAAAAACTGTAAAGAGGTTACGAAGGCAATAGTGTACGAGAATAAAGCATTTATAAGGCTTTCTCGTCATATTTGAATCTGTTTAAGAAGAGCATGACAGATACAATAGAAGTGATTCAATGAAATAAAGTAAGTTTTGTGACATAATGCTACAGCCTAATGAAAGTGTCACAAATTTAATATTTTATTTATTTATTCATTTATCTTTATCCATCTCTAAGCATGTAATATGTCACAGATGTAGTCATCAAACACTGGCATATGTTCACAAATTTATAATTATCTAATTCAGAAAACGTATAAGTTTATAGCAGTTGCATTAATTATAGTATTTACATCTGAAATATGATGATTGACGAATTAAACATAGGTAGGGTATTAATATCTTTTTTTCTTCCTATACAATACTTAAGTACTGACTCTCTAAGTTTTCTTTCGTAATGATTAGACAACCTAAAGTATACGGGTATGATAGTTCCACTTAAAATCCGCAGTTTCTTTTTTTTTTTTTAAAATACACGTTATACCGATTTGTTGTTTATTTGTAGAAATACAGCTTTCTGATGTTTTTTCCGGTTTGTTTTTGAACGGATTTAGATGGTTTTATCACCAGTTTAATTTCCCCATAGTAGTGTTCTATATGCTAAGAGATGGTGGAAGAAGGCAGAATTCGATTTTATTAAAAGCTTCTATCACTGAGAGACAACCTCAGGTTTTTAACAAATATAAAACTGCAGAATATTTTGTGCTTAGGTTATTTGTGCGTTTTTAGATGTTTAAGAAATATTCAAGAGCTTAACGGATGTTTGTTCAAGATCAATATGACTTAAGACATATTGAATATTTTCAGTTTTATAATGAGTTGTAATACCTTGCATAGCTTTGAACCAAAGATTAGATATTTGTAAATTTTCGTACTTTGATGCTTTAGTAAACAATATTTAATATTCTTACCAGATTAGATGAAGGATGTGTCGCCTGGCTACTGGACACGCAGAATTATTGACTAGCATGCTTTTTTATCCAGCATCTGTTTGGACTGTAATGAAATAACAGACTCTTTTCAGACTACAAATATTGAAATTATGTCGAAAATAAGATGTTCAGATGCCTTCAAACACTTTATTTCAGCTAACAACAGGAATCAATTCACTATCTTTAACTCGCTGCTCCTCACAGAATTATGAACTTCAAAATAACTACGAATAGTGCAGTGACGATAGTTGAGCGTTAGCATAAATCTCAAACAGATATCCGTGCACTTACTGCCCTAGTCATCAGTCGATCGGATACGGCAACGCAAGTAGCACATGCCTTGTCTGCAGAAAGTTGTCCATTATTCCTTCTTTACATATAAGCATTATGTCCTGTTTTCTTAGTAAACTCATTTTGAAAGATCTCTTCAGCTCTCTTTCTAGCTACTCAGAATATCACCGTGTCGCGCCGAAGGTAATTATTACCTGAATGTGTCAGTCTGTTCAGTAACGATGTGTACAACTGTAGCTGCGAGTCGAAGCTAACTGTTTCCAAACCAACTCAGTAATAGCTCTCTCTCCGCTGCTTGCAAGTAAGTCATTCACAACTCAAGTGATCATAGTGTCTAATTGTTGTAAATAATCTGTTTCATCCTTAATCCGTTATTTTTACTAAAAACTCTTTCTATTCTTCTTGACTTCATTCCATTACACAGAAATGCTGTCAAAAGGGAAGCGGATATTCTATTTCTGTGGTTTACAAACAACAGAAATATAATTTCGGTATAAACTGAGGAAGATATGTTCGTTTAACTTCACTGCAGTGTGTCACCAGTTATTTGTATTTCTTCTGAAAGGATTTAAGCAGTTTACTTTTTCCCTACAATCTTTCGGGATGCCGTATAGAGAGGATCTCAAACCTCACTAACACGAAATACAAATCTGTATATAATGCGAGCAACAATAAGGCTCAATCGTTTAACAAATCACAAGTAATTCTTCAAACTACAGTGTAATTAAACCCCTTCACGTTACTCAATGATTTCCATTTTGTTAGAGTTTGAATCTAGTAATATTCACTAACAAGTAAGACAGTGGAGAGGGAGAATAATCAGTTTGCATAGTAATTAAGTTTCTAGTTACGATCGTCTGAACTGGAAGCAGATAAGATATTTAGCGTTTCTTGCGCAGTAGATATTGAATTGATTAAACAATGACAAATATTTTGGCGGCAGAGTAGAGCAGCTATCGTGTAAATCTAAGATTATCGTAAATTCGTAAAGCGCAAAGAGTGAAAACCTTTTCTCATAAATCACATTTATTTTATGTCCTGTTTCGTCTTTTTACAGTCATCGTTTGAAGTTATTCGTATAGGTATCTACGGAAATCGAAATTTCTACCCAAAAGTTAAATTCACAGTGCATCATCGAAAAGAAATTTTCTTTAATATTTACATTTTGTACACCAATTTTCCAGTGTCAACTATTCATCCGAAGTACTGATTTTTAACATATACATGTGATTCTTCTATAATCTAAGAAATGAATAAGATTACCTACTAACAATCACGGAGGAAGTAAGTATATACTTTTTTTTTACTGAAACGACTAAAACAAATTATGCCTGCTAACCAAAGGAACTGATTTTTTTCTGAAGTAAGCACAAATGCACAGTTACTTAAAATCTGGTTCTTATGGTACAGTGTTTTTACAGAATGTATTGAGTCGCAACTCGCATAGATATGAGTGAACAATGAAAAGTATCTAAGTACACATCTACAATTGCAACCATTTACATACATAAAAATTTCGGATTGTGTGTTCCGCTGTCAACTTCCTGTCTTAGATATTTCATGAAGAAGAAGAGATAGAGAAAAGAAGATACTAAAAGCAGACCTTTCAGTATATACATCGTAATTTTAATTTTATGGATGTTAAAATCAACACCATACCCCGACACAACCACACTGTAATAGCGGTAAACACAATTAAATTTTCCCTAAATTTGTGGCAAACATTTTCTTGCCGCTGTTTTAACGTTTACTAGTGCGCAATAGACGAAATATCGTTTTTTCTCTGAGATCTATTGATCTTTGTCTTGGGGTTTTAATATTCTATCTTCCACAACGAAATGAAATTTCAATAGTTCTGCGTTTCAAAATTCATTACACTTCTTAATGTAATATCATTCGAGCATCCCACATCTACTCAGTGGCTAAAACAACAATTATCACAGTGTGCTCAACAAACTTCCTTCTCTTTTAAATTTTGTTATGGCACCTGTGCAGGATTGGATATTGATTACTCAAATCTCTTCTTATTTGATTGAGGAAAAAATTACATTTTTTTTGAAGCATTATTTTTTTTTTATTTAATCTCTTTGTAATAACAAAACAGTTGTTCTAACCCTAGATATATTTGTTTTTAAACACCGAATGTAAAAACTGTTTTGATTAACATTTCTCTCTTCTGATGTGTCGAACATTTTTACTGACACATGTCGGTCGGGAACAGCGATTATTATTTTGTTTTGGAACAATTTACTTCGCGATACATAACGTTAGAAAAATGGCGCTTATGGAAGAACCTTATTAATTACTAACATTATATATATATATATATAGACTTATGTGTCCCTATATATCACTCTGCAGCCATCACTACCTACCTAGCGCAGACCACTGGTGTATGTGCAGCAGTAGCATGAAGTTTCCCATCGTGCACAACGGTGGCCGAATTGCTGTAACTCTAAGGGTGTGGGAGATGTGGTGGTCGAAAGTGGTCGATCTGGGAAATTTTGGAACAAAGACATGTGTGTCCGTATATTTCTTTTTGCTGCCACAACTACATAGAACAGACCACTATGGTGGTTGCATGTTGGTAGCAGTGAGGGTGTGGGAGATATGGTGATTGAAAGTGGCCTACCTGGGGCTCTTTCATTTTTCGACCAAAGGCGTTTGAGTGTCTATATTTCATTTTCCAACGAGAACTACATAGTGCAGACCACTGGTAGTAGCATGGAGTCACACATCGAACACAACGTAGGCCGAATGTCGGTGGCTGTGGGGGTGTGGGAGATATGGTGGTTGAAAGTGGTCGATCAGGGATATTTTCGTATATCGCCAAAAACATGTTTGTCCGTATATTTCACTTTGCTGCCACAACTATAAAGCGCAGACCACTGGTGTATGTGTGAGTGGTAGTGGCCTCGAGTTTCTCATCGTGCACTATGATGGTTAGATGTTGGTAGTTATGGAGACGTGGGAGATATGGTGGTTGAAACTGGTTGAGCCATGGAATTTTCCTACTTGCACCAAAGACGTGAGTGTCCCTATACTTCACCCTGCAGCCAGAACTACCAAGCGCTGACCGCTGCCGTTTGTGTGTGGTAGTAATTTTTTTTTTTAATTTAATTTAATTGCAATGGAGTACAGGCTCCGGTGGCAATATCCCTACACACCCATCTTCCCCCTATCCTGCACCCACCTACATTTGCCCTCTACAAATTTTATCTTTAAATTCCTTCAAAGTTTTCGGTAAATTATTCATCATTTCTCTTGGTAACTCATTCCAATCCCTGACACCCTTACCTAAAAAAGAGAATCTTCCCACACCCTTGTGCCTGAAATCGAGAGCCAGCTTGTGGTCATGGCCATCTTTTCCCTTCCATGCACTACTTTTCATACCTATTGCAATATCTTTCCATGCCTCATCACCAGTATATGCCCTATACACTCCCATGACCCTCCTCATCCTCCTCCTGTCTTGTAATGAATCCCATTCCAGCTCCTTTATCATATCCGTCACTGATTGCAATCTGCGATAATTTCCAGAAACAAATCTAGCAGCCCTTTTTTGCACCCTCTCCAACTCCTGTATTTGATACGTAAAATGAGGGTCCCATACTACACTACCATATCCGAGCAATGGTCTGACCAAAGATTTGTAACCCAATTCCTTTACTTCTCTTGTACATCCCCTCATCACTCTCTCCAACAAGTGCAGAACTTTGAAACCTTTTCCTTCCACCTGTCCTATGTGTCCTGCCCAATTAAGTTTGTTATCAAAAGTAATTCCAAGATATTTACATTTCAAGTCTTCAGCTAGCAATTCTTTCCCCACCTTATATTCATAATTAACCTTTTGTTTTTTATTTGTATATCTAATAAGCTGACTCTTCTTTGCATTTATCTTCATTCCATGTTTACCAACCCAACTAGATATCCTGTCCAGATCACCCTGCAACTGTTTACAATCCTCTATCGTTTTGATTCTTTTATACAGCATTATGTCATCTGCAAACAATCTAATTTCAGATAGTAAACAATCAACACAATTATTCATTAGAATAATGAATAGCAATGGTCCCAATACGCTACCCTGTGGCACACCCATTTTTACTTCAACTTCTTTTGATACTACATTTCCTACCCTAACTTTCTGTTTTCTACCTTTTAAAAATTCTTCTACCCAGCAAATGACTTTCTTATCCACTCCAATGGTTTTTACCTTATTTACTACCATTTTATGGCTTACTCTGTCAAACGTCTTAGACAGATCTAGTGCTACACTATCAATTTGGCCTCCCTTGTCCATTTCATCTGAAATATCTTGCATATATCCCACCAACTGAGATTCGCATGAATATCCTTGCCTGAAACCATGTTGCCTGCTTGAAAACCAATTACGTTCCTCACATATATTTCTGATGTGGTTGCATATCAATCTTTCCATTAATTTACCTACCACTGATGTCAAACTGATTGGACTGTAATTCTCAACTCTATTTCTCACCCCTCCCGTATGTACCAGTACTACTATTGCACTTTTCCAGTCCTGTGGTAAGCAGCAAGTGTCTAGACTCAATTTAAATAATATTTCAAGATAAGGTACAATGTCACATCTGGCTATCTTTAAGATATCTGTAGTAATATTATCTTCCCCAGCCCCTTTATGTTTTTTCAGCTTTCTTATTTCCTTCATGATTTCCTCAGGATGGAATCTTCAATCATGTACTGTGGTGAATGCACGTCGGTAGCTGTGGGGTGTGGTAGATATGGTGGTTGAAAGTGGTCGAGCTGATATGGAAATAGACATATGTGTCCCCCATATTTCATTCAGCGTCAAACCTACCTAGCGCAGTCCACTGTTGTGTG
This sequence comes from Vandiemenella viatica, assembly GCA_031002005.1. Classification (NCBI taxonomy): domain Eukaryota; kingdom Metazoa; phylum Arthropoda; class Insecta; order Orthoptera; family Morabidae; genus Vandiemenella; species Vandiemenella viatica. Next base: position 141,942,215 of record JARYHS010013630.1, on the reverse strand, counting down.
TGTAGTAGTAGCCTCAAGTCTCCCATCGTGCACTACGGTAGCTGGTAGCTGTGGGGGTGTGGGAGATATGGTGGTTGAAATTGGTCGACGAAGGGCATTTTCATATTTCGAAGAAAGACATGTGTGTCCCTATATTCCACTCTCTAGTCACAACTACCCTAGCGCAGACCACTGGTGTTTGTGTGTAGTAGTAGCCTCAAGTCTCCCATCGTTCAATATGGTGGTTGCACGTCAGTAGTTGAGGGGTTGTTGGAGGTATGGTGATTGAAACTTGAAAGTGGTTAACCAAGGGTATTTTTATATTTCGACCAAAGACATTTGTGTCACTATATTAATTTTGCAGCCATAAATATCCTGCGCAGATCTCTTGTGTTTGTGTATGGGATTAGCTTTGAGTCTCCCATCGAGCACCATGGTGGTTGAATGTCGGTTGCTATCAATCAAAATTCTTTACACATACGAACGAAGTCGCGGGCACCAGCTAATAATAAATAAATTCCTAGTGCCTTATATTGTAACAAGAGGTTTCAGTTTTCACTCTGATCCAGGATGAATTTCAACCGAACCACAGCTTCCGTTAATATTACCGCTACAAAATCAAAGCTTCGATCACACATGCATTGATCACTGCATCGCATCTTAGTGACGTCATGTATCGCGAAATAATCTTGACCAGATTTTTTAACTCGTATATCATTTTTAAGTTCAACATTCTGACTCTGTCACCTAATTGCGAATTTCAGTTTATTATTTTTGTTTGCATTCTTCGAACTTGTTGTAGTGTGATTGCACCCAGCTGGTTTCGGTGTCTTCATGCAGAGACAATATATAGAGACTGATCACGGCGAGCACTTAAACTTTGGCGAATTATACGCTGGCAACCGGGGTTAGCGGTGGATAGTGATTTTATATAATTTTTGTTTCCTGTAAATCAGCCTAACCACAACCATATCTAACATTAGACCTATAAACTTTCAGAAATAACAGTTTTTTATTCTTCATCTTGTATCGAATACGCAAAACATATTTCTACGGTTAGAACCGTTATGCGACCAGCCGCTCTCACTTCAAGAGCATAAGTTAATATTTGCTTTGGAAGAAAAGGAGTAAACGTTATCCAGAATCACAGAGGTGATGTATTGTTTCTGGAAACTAGGTAGCTACAAATGTATTTCCAAATTGAATTCAAATCTTGTAACTATCATGGGACGTTATGAGTTTGTCTGCAGTTGTGCACTTTTGGGAAGCGAAGTAAATAAGCTCTAAACAGTAGGTGTAAATATTGTGCATAACCAACTGGAGTGTTATTGAGTTAGTCCACTTCTCACATGACGTAGCGATCCTACCCACATATAAATGTTCCTTTCGGGTGTGGCAAAGCGAAAAAAAAAGTCCACCACAACAGCTTTATTCATAAAATGATGGTAAATAGGATAAAAAATTGCTTGAGTGAAAAAGTAACTTTGTGGGTAGATTATTCTTAAAAGGAAGAAAACAAAGAGCTGGGGTAGGAAGTGCAGTATTAAAAAAGGTGGCAATGAAAACAGGAGTGCCGCAGGGTAGTGTATTGGGACAATGGCTAATGGCTATTCTAATGAATGATTGTGTGAACAAGAACAGAGACATCTGGACAGGATATCTAGCTGGGTAGGTCAACATAGAATAAACACAAATGCCAAGAAGAATATGACTATTAAATAAACAGATAAATAAAGATTTTACTGATTACTAGATTATTAGGGGGATGAGGATTTGCTTGTAGACTCAGTCAGACAGGATACATTGGACAGGTGGCAGGAACAGTTTTCGAAAACCTTAAATTATTAGAGAGAGTGACGAGGTGATGTAGAAGAGAAATTAGGGTATGTTTTGTAAAACATTGCTTCAGTGTGGTGGTGTAATATGGGACTCACATTTTGGATATCAAATAAGAATTTTGAGGAGGTGCAAATCAAGACAGCTATCTTGTAAATTACCATAGAACATTATTAATAACTGATACGATAAAGGAGCTGGATGGGTGTCATTGGAAGGCAGAAGGCTGTTGAAGAGAGTGTAGAAGGCGTATATTGAGATGAGGCTTTATAGGTGGATATTAGTAGAAGAATTAGGACTAGTACACAGAAGGACCGCAAGTTGACATTTTCTTTTGTAAATAAGGATAGAAACTAGAATAAATTACTTAAGGAATTGCTGAACTCTTTGCCAGAAACAATGAAAAATTAAAATTTGGAAAGGGCCAAATTAGTTGAGTGATGAAATTATATTCAAAGAATTTAAACTTAAAAAAAAGTTTAAATGGAAAAGTAGGTGAGTAGGGAAATTGCCAACGGTCATATCCCTCATGGCAATAAAATTAAATAGACTTGGTTTTTATGTTTGCAATTGCCTTTTTGGACTACACTACTGACTTGATATGAATAAACCGAGACATAAATTTCAGTCTTCAACTTCACGAAATGCTAGAATTTCGGCAGAGTTTTGTAAACGTTCGAAAAATCTGTAATACCAACTTTTTGTACAGCTTGGAGTAGAAAACCAATTAATTACCAGCTAGTATACAAAATGAAAAATTCAGTTAATTCACAGCCGTTTCTTGAAGGACATGAGATGTGTCTGGGAAGAAGTCTTATTAATTACTGTTAACGGTCACGTTAGGTAATTTCTTAAAAATTGATTATCTCCTTTTGAAACCGTGTTGACATGTGAAACTCGACGACTAACCTTTCATCGTACCATAGTGGTATCGGATTCACATTAGTTATTTTGTGTGTTTAATGAGTGATGAAGGTTTCCATTAAAAACACAACCGCAAAGTATATTTAATTCTCGCTTAATAGTTCCTAGGCTCCGTTACTACAGAGTTGTATATGAATCTTACCACACATAGGAGAGAAAACTAACTGAACACAGCAATGTAGAAAACGCGTAACATCTCAATGTAAGATAAAGTTTATAAACACTACATAATTGCAATATGGTCGTACAAACGTCATGTTACAGTATACCCTGAAAAGTAATGTAAATTGTTAAAAATGATGTCCTGTAACATGAATGTAATTGTAAGAAAGCAGTAAATAGCCATGGAAACAGGACCATATTGTTACAACATTAAGTATAATTGTGTAAAGGCTCATATAATCGTAATGAACTTGACTGGTTTTTATTGGTTCCACATTCCGTCCCTATCGTAGACGCCTTAACCTAATCCCGTGAACATTATTTATCACTAACCCTCAATCAATTAATATTGAATTATGTAACAGTTATTAGATATAAGTATACTGAATAATTGTATTAATGTTCGTAACTTGATTTGTAATAATGTTGGGTTTCCACAATCTGTAGTTTGTTTAGATACCGAGGTAGCATAGTGTTGTTCTTTAAGTTGTGTAACACTGACGGTGGACAGCAATTGCTGTTTGGGCGCCGCGGCCGGCTTTAGATGGCCGGGAAATCCGGGAATGTCCGGGAATTTTGTTTCTGGTCTCGCGTCCAATAATTATGCGTTACTGTCCCGACACAGTTTTTTTCTCAAACTCAATCACCACGGTGGACACGTGCTCGCAGCGGGAGGATGGAATGTACAAACAGTTTTGAACTTTTGTCCTTTAAATCACAGGAATTGAAATTGACATGAGAATTACTCTTTGAATTTCCTGGGATATTGAAAATTCTAGATGTAGTTAACATTGATTCCCTTCATACAGAGCTCACATGTCTGAAGGCTGTTTTTGTGGTCCTTCCAAAAGACTTGTCAAACAATAAACTTTAGAACAAACGTTTCTAATGATTTTGTAAATTTAAAGAAAGTAATTGGTTTTGTTTTGTCAATTCCAACAAGCATCTCCTTTTGCGAGAGAAGTTTTAGACCGTTGAACAATTTATGGACTAAAGAGCGAAACAGAATGTCCATGGATTTGATCAAGGCTGAACTGCAAACTTAATCAATTTTTAAGAGTTTTGCTCAGAAATTTTATTAGTTTTTCAAAGTATTAACGGAGAAAAACTTGTGAAAAAGACTAAATCTAGTGATAAATATTTTTAAAAAAGTAGCTGATTAAGATTTATTTTGATTGATGTTGACTTTGATTTAGTCAAACATAGATGCTCGATTTTTGTTTATTTGTTGATAATAGCTCTACTACTGTCGTAGGCAGGGGCCCCTCCGGCTGTGGTACGGGCCCCAAGGTTAAAGCCTAGGTATCCTTTGCTTAAACGCGGCCCTTCAGGCAATAAACTGCATGTGTCTTGCCGCTCGTAGACGGTTGTAGGGAGCCAGTTCATGCGCTCTGTACACAAGCTAAAATAGCTTGTGAAATGTATGCGAAACTTGTGTCAATGTAACATAAGTGTTTTAGAAGTTGTGTTAATGAACGTTGTTAATTAAACTCAATAATATTTCTACAAGAACAGCGAGTTCTTTGTTTCCGGACTATGTCAAAATACCTCTAAAATTGTTTATTCGATCTAACGGAGTGAAAGAGGAGAATTTACGCCGATCTCCTCTAAATAACATGCCCTCATCCAATGTCAAGATAAGCTCATATTTTGGCGAACCTGCCAGGATTATTGGAACCTCACATTTGGCGAACCCTACCAGTAAAACTCACATTTGGTGACCCTGCCAGGATAGTTCACACCGGTAATCTTATCAGGTATATGCGACCCAACAGTTTAACATGGAATCCAAACCACAGAAGCGTTCTGATGTCCTTCACATTACACAATAAATCATAGGTGGAGTTCGGGGTAAGAGCCTTTTAAAATCTCCGATGGAGACAGCTATTCCAACAAGGCAGCTATCGATCTCCAGTCAGCCACCAGACTGCTCATTGTGTTCACTGACTGATATTAGAATTTTTGTTTTTTGTTGCAGTCTGTATGTTACGACAGGATGGAGGATGCACCTGTTAGGAGAGCAGGCAGTGTCGACCAGCCGGAGGAGGTGACGAGTGACCATCAGGCGCAGCAGGTCTGGGCGAGACTCTTCAGGACGGCCGAGGAACTCGTCAGAGGTGCGTCTCACACAGGGACACCCACAGACAACGTCAGTTACCTCCTTGTTGCCTGGAATGTGTTAGTTACTCTTGCTGGCATTGCTACATCGATCTTTGTTGGAGTTCTCGACTATAATCCCTTTTTTTTTTTTTTAAGTGAAGCACGGAGATGGAGAGGAGAAAACGAAATGAAACTTCACGGGTTGAGAGGGTATGTGATGTTATTTCATTGTCTACAAAGAACTTGGCAGTATGAATCCACTTATCAGTGAGACGTTGCATCCCTTCTGGCCTGGATGCAAGCAGTGATTCGATTGGGAAGGGTGTCATAAAGCCGTTGTATCCTCTCCTGAGGCAAGCTGGCCCAGAACTGGTCCTTGACATACTTGATACTGGCATTGACACTTAGTCGACGCCCCAAACATAGTCTGTCGGGGACAGATTTGGAAATCCTGCTGACAGTTTATAGAGACACGTGGCGTGTGTGGACGAGCGTTTTCCTGTTGTAAAATGGCAACGTTATACTGCAGCATGAAAGGTAACACAAGAGGACGCAGATTCTCCATGACGCTCCGTTGTGCCGTCAGAGTTCCCTCAATCATTATCAGCCACAACCTGAAGTCATACCCGATGGCTTCCCACACTATGGCGTCAGTAGTAACTTTTCAAAAACACTGGAAGCCGGTCTGCAGTTAGGCTCTATGGGCCCCTGGGCTATACATACGGTGCGGACCCCTGTCGGCAGTGGCGTAACAGTTCAAGGACGACCCTTTTTATAAGCTCTACTATCCTAGGGGGGGGGGGGGGGACTCTGGCTGTGGTGCGGGCCCCTAGGTAGACTATGCGGCCCTAACTGGATGAATGGCATCTCTGCCCAGGTCAACGCACGGAGGAAGGAATAATATGGAGACGACGCAAGAGACCTTTACCACGCATGGGAGTGAAGCAGGCCGGCGGAGGAGTGGGGGGGCATGGCCGGAGTGGTGGGGGCTTGACCGCTTCCCAACAAACACGGGGAATATGTACAAACACCTCAAGGGGACTCTAGGATAAACGTGACGCCGCAATCTGGTGATGGATTATTATGTAACTCGATGAGACAAATAAAAAATGAAGAATAAAATTTTTTGATATCCTGCTTAGTTTTCGAGATATTCTGTCTCAAACGTGAAATGGTTTTGGTTGAAATTCAGAAGAAAAAATTATTCAAAGTCAAATTTTATGATGAATTTTTATTTAAAAAGACGAGACAAAAAAAAAAATTAAGAGTAAAATTTTTCGATATTTCATCTAGTTCTCGAGATATACTGTCTCAAAAGTGAGGTGTCTTGAGTTGAAATGCAGAAGAAAAATTTCGCAAAAGTCAAATTTAATGATGGATTCTTATGTAACACGACGAAAAAACTCGATAATAAGGAATAAATGTTTTTCGATATCTTGCTTAGTTTGGGGGATATACAACATCCAAATTGAGGGGTTTAGGTTTGGATGCAGGCTGGACCAAAAATTAATTCTGTCAAAGCCACAATGATTACATGGTTGACATGCAGAATGGATATTTCAGTTTTATTAATACCACTTGTGGTTAGTCTGAAATGTGTCCTAGACCAGAAAAAAAGTAAGAGGACCCACTCTAGGGATGAGCAACCCAGACATTTTGTAGGCTGGTACCAGAAATAAAATGTTTATTCAGTCACCTTAATGAACATTCTCTTGATCAAGATGTGTTGTCTAATTTCACAGCCCTACTTATTAGGACAATTGTAAAAAAATTATCTCTCAGTTAGATTTAGATACGGGGGGGGGGGGGGGGAGAATGTTGTACAAAAAAAAAGAGACTAAATTAGAAACACATTCCCCAAATTGATTTTGTTCAAAGGCCAATAACTTCTTTATTTATGAAGCCCATTTTTATTTCTGCATGAACCTGTTTCGACATAAATAGATGAGAAAGATTTCAAAATCGGTAAAAATAGGTATAGACGTATTTACAAACAGAAACAAGTCTTATATGAAGCTTTAAAAATAACCTAAGTCAATGGCCTGAAATAGCTATTTAAAAAATTAATAAAACTCACAGCTTCTCACATAACAGTTAATTTCATCATCCATTGTCAATATAATCAGCAACGTGACGAAAGAAATCGTAATAGTAAATTCACTGAATCGCGAAGTAAAACACGCCCCTTTAAATCTCATTTTAAACATTCGTTAAAAAATAATGCTAGTCTATTATGTGCAAAATAGCAAGTTTGCTGATTTTCTACACTACACCAAGAAAAATTTGAGAACAAAGTCATCCCATTGAGAGCTATGACTAAATATTTATAGACGTGCTGCAAAGTTTGCGGTCTCTACCGCTCACTTCAACAACGATAATTACAATTCAACTTACTTATGAAATGATATTCCAGGTTCTTTCCTGTCTGGCCTATTTGTGCAACCGTACGCAACACAAGCTGGCATTTTTAAACACTTATACACAATACTAAATGAAATAATCACTGCATCTACCACAATGTGAACACCTTAATTGTTGGGAAGCGCCATATGGTCGCTGCCGGTGCTGCCACCATGCGGGAGAGTTTAGTGCTTGCTTCACCGATTTAACGTCACTTCTCCTCCATATAATTCCTTCCTCCATGGGTCAACGCCATACGCGCCGACGATGGTCCTCCGAGGTAGTGCAGAACCGCGATTCACCGGACTCATGACGAATGGCGGCGCAGTGTGTTCAGCGATGAATCGCGGTTCTGCACAACGGCTTTATAACAGCCTTCCCAATCAAATCAATACATGCAGCCACGGCAGATAGGGTGCTACGTCATACTGAGAAGTGGGTTTCTTACCGTCGAGTTATTTGTAAATTTGGATCGATTTTGTAATCACTGAAATACATACCCTCTTATTTCTTTTCCACCTCCCCTTCTGTGTGCTACACTTTTTTTTTTTTGTCAGGCTGTATACAATGGGATGCATCATACGGCTTCTATGGCGTTTCCAAAAATTGTGATAATGATGGAGTAATGACTTGTGATACAATGAATGAGGTTGAATATCTTATTGTTCCAAATGAATGAGACAGTCTTGCAAATTAGAAACTGCAGGTTCCTTTATTTGCCAATTACAAACAGAGTTCATATCAAAATAATGTCGAAAAAATATATTTGTTGGCAACATGGTCCTCGAAACGGATTCGAACTCCGTATTCTTTTTATGAAGCCTTGGTACTAGAGACGTACATGGCATTGCCAGTGCTAAGCTCTAAGCAGACAATGTTTTATTAATTTATAAACAGTTACCCGTGACTTCGTCCACTTGAAAGTATTTTATAGTTCAAAACTTTTGGTTACTGTTCAAAGAACAACCAGCTGAAAAATACATCTTTTGGGTTTAAAAATATGGTTAACTGCTTCCTCAAAGCCGGGAAATAGATGACAAAAATGTAATGCGCGCTGATAGATACCGTTACGCACATTACTCACTTAGCGGCAGTAGACGTCTAGAGCCGATTCAGATATGACAAGCGCCTTCTTCACTCAAAATCCGCTATAAATTATGGAATATTAGTTGTCATTTTGGTCCACGCTTCATTTCAACCTAATTACGTTACTGAAGCGAGCAGACTCTGACGTCAAATAGTCAGAATTCGGCATGCATGCCACCTTACTTCACTCAAAATTCACAATGCACAGTAGAATATTAGTGGACATTCTAGGTCAGGCTGCCTTTCAACCTAACCACAACCTTTGCTCATACAGCTCCTTGAAAATCAGCACGTGTACCACATGCAGAAAGATCACATTCACGATAATAATGGTGGCTACACATAGGTTAATACCACACATAACCCGGCGATTTGCAGTTTATTACTTCTGTCTTACATGTTTCATCGACTTCCCTTACAATTTTTATCAAATAGTAATGCCTAAATAATGTGTTAATCATATTTTCATCCCAAAAGAATCATTTTTTTTACTCTGAAAAACATGCAGAATTTTCTTTTATAATAATTAATATTCTATGTAATAATAAAAATTTATTCATCTCCAACAGCACAAACACAATTACCATAATATTTAACCTTTATCAAAACAATTAAGCTATAAAACAGAAATTTATTTGTTAAAGTACGAATTAAACGTTTCTTCATTGTGGTCTTCATAAACCTAGTTTTACTACAATTCATTTAAAGATGATCTACGTTTCCCAGCACTTCTTGAAATTAACAATTTTTTTAAAGGTGTTTCGTTTTTGGATGTTGCTTTTGTTGCATCATGTCAATTAATTAATCAATCAATTAATTCTGCTCTGAATTAAAATTTGCATGTTAAATTAGTAAATGGTTGTTTCTTCATTATGTTCTTTGATAATATTATTATAGGTTTCTTTTAGTTGCTCACTCTTTCAAATATTAGTTTATCACGAGCATCCATTTTCGCACTTTTAAACTTAACATATCTTCGAATATATCATAGTGTTCTTGCTTTGATCACTGAAAAGTAGTTTTTGCGATGTATGTAAGAAACAAAGAGTAAACGCGACAGTACTATTAATGAAGTAGGAAAATCTTTGGTGTTAGCCAAAGACGAATTTATAGTGACAATTTCCAAAGGAACTATTCGTTTTCGCGGGATAAAAAATATCCTTGTCACTATCCAGACAATATACTAAGTCCTTGCCAAATTTCATTTAAAAATGTTGAGAAATTAAGATGTGCAAATAGTCAAAATATCCATCCAAACTTTCTCATTTATAATATTACTAGCTTTGCCCGGCATGCATTGCAATGCCTATTTTTATTTCTTAATTTGGGTACGCATATAGAACTCAGACACATTAACATGAACCAAATAACTGAAAGACAATGATTTTTATCAGTTAAATTAAAATTGAAAAAGTTTATTCTGGTGCTCTGACGACAAAAATTAATGGGGTGGAAGAGGGGTTGGGTGTCTGAAAATCAAATTTAGACATTATTTTTCACTTTGTTTTAATGTATACTTGTGCAAAAGACCATTGAAATCGGATAAAATTTGTTGGTATGTATAAAGAACGTTTACAAACATTAAGAGGATGGAAAGGGATAGAGGGGTAGGGTTTCTGAAATCCAAATATAGCCAGTATTTTCCTGTTGGTTTTCAAGTAGACATATGCAAAGTTCTGTCGATAGTGGATAAAAATTATTTGTATGTGTAAAGAACATCGACAAAAATTGTTAAGGCTTACCGCTTGCTGGGGGTTGTAGCATACAGCTTGCACTTAAACTCTAACCTTTCATGTTGCCTAATGATTCTTTGCCTTGGGTCACCAATCCCCTGTAAAAAATCCAGGAGATGAAGGTATGTTCATAAATAATCTTCCAATGTAGACACTTACAGAATTTTCAAAACTATATATTGTTCAAAGCACTGCACATCATACGGTACCAAAATTTAAGAGATCTTCTCCAAATACTGATTGTATTTAAACCAATATTACAAGCAGCAAGCAGCTCGCGATGAACTCCAAGATTTATCAGAGTTCTATATCATCGAGAACAAAACCTCACTTCCACCAGACGTTGAAGCTAAAGGACAATGGTGGACTTCCCTACATCGCCCTGCTTCCGCGTTCACTCTTTTCCACCTAGCGCATGGTGCAACATACTCCTCACGCACATGTTCTTCCTTGACCAGGCCTCTTAGAACGTTGACTTCAACATGGCAGCTCTTTCTTACGTAGAGTATCGGTTATCTGATGCAATTTTCTCGATTTTTGCGAAGCCCTGAGCCTTCTTTTTTACTTGATCGTCCTGAAAAAATTATTTATTATAGCTACCATTCTGAATGTCAAATTAACTCCTATACATTTTTCGCTACGTGCATCCGTTCTTTAAGAAATTTTTCGGAAGTTTTACAGCCTAAAATTTCCTCTCATTCAAAAAGTCTTAGAGCTTGTGTGCTGATTCTTTATTTACAATATTCTAAAGAGCCTCCCCTTACTTTTGATGTATAACATTACATAATTCCGACTGTATTACGCAATGAAAACTAATTTTTACTGTTATTATGCAGTAATTAAGAAACTTAAATATTGCTTGGTTCCGAAAATACGGGTGTTACTGGGCTGTAACGCATGTGAAACTTCATAGATTTTAATTTTCTATCCGATGGTTATCTTTTTTATTTGCTGTCTACTCTCCTTTATAAAGCTTTCATTAATACTTTCAAAATCTGTTGTTAAAGCATTATGACGTTATCCCACCATTTTCTCGTCCAAATTACAAATCTTCTTTTCCCCTTTTTAGCCAAAATATTACTTTAATCTTTACAAAACTTG